>CM052806.1:23457330-23502947 GCA_028533885.1 Nasua narica
CCTCTGTGACCTCGGCAGCAGCAACTTCTGGGAAGACACATCTCCAAAGGCAAGGGAAACAAAGGCAAAAATGAACTATTGGAACTTCAAGATAAAAAGCTTCTGCACAGCAAAGGAAGCAGCCAACAAAACTAAAAGACAATCTACAGAATAGGGGAAGATTTTTGAAAATGTTTCATCGAATAAAGGATTAGTATCCAAAATCTTTAAGAATTTATCATACTCAACACCCAAAGAACAAATAATCCAATCAAGAAATGGCCAGAAGACATGAACAGACATTTCTCCAGAGAAGACATCCAAATGGTCAACAGACACACGAAAAAATGCCCAACATCACTTGGCATCAGAGAAATTCAAATCAAAACCACTATGAGATACCCCCTCACACCAGTCAGAACTGGTCAAATTAACCACTCAGGAAACGACAGGTGTTGGCAAGGATGTGGAGAAAGAAGAACCCTCCTAGGTGGTGGAAATGCAATCTGGTGCTGAAAAATAGGATGGAGGTTCCTCAAAAAGTTAAAAATAGAGGGCTCCAGGGTGGCTCAGTGGGTTAAAGCCTCTGCCTTCAGCTCAGGTCATGATCTCAGGGTCGTGGGATCGAGCCCCGCATCAGGCTCTCTGCTCAGCAGGGAGCCTGCTTCCCCCTCTCTCTCACTGCCTACTTGTGAACTCTCTCTCTGTCAAATAAATAAATAAAATCTTTAAAAAAAAAAAAGTTAAAAATAGAGCTACCCTTTGACCCAGCAATCACACTACTAGAGATACACCCCAAAGATAAAAATGTAGTGATCTGAAGGGACACCTGCACCTCAATATTTATAGCAGCAATATCCACAATAGCCAAACTCTGGAAAGAGCTGAAACGTTCATTAACAGATGAATGATTAAAGAAGTAGTAGTTTATATATACAATAGAATATTACTCAGCCCTCAAAAATGAAATTTTGCCATTTGCAATGATGTGGATGGAACTGAAGGGTATAATGCTATGCAAAATAAGTCAGTCAGAGAAAAACAATTATCATATGATTTCACTCATAGGTGGAATTTAAGAAACAGAGAGTATATAGGAAGGGAGGGAAAAATAAACCAAGACATAATCAGGGAGGGCTCCATAAGAGACTCTTAACCATAGGAAACAAACTGAGGGTTGCTGGAGGGGAGGAGAGAGGAATGGGAAAATAGGGTAACAGATTGATGAACATTAAGGAGGGTATGTGATGTGATGAGTACTGGGTGTTCTATACAACTGATAAATCACTGACCTCTACCTCTGAAACTAATAATACACTATATGTTAATTAATTGAATTTAAATCAAAAAATTAGTACTATTGATGCTCTTAATTCATTCAAAAGGAAAAAATCATGTCTGTAACAGCAACCATAAAGAAAATGTAATTTTATGAAAAATAATTACATTATAAATATCTGTCTTATAAGAAATATGATAAAATATCCATATTTATGTAGGGTATATACTATGCATTAATCATTAGGATAAATATTTGAAATTTAAGGAAAAACTGTGCCCGTTCCTCATGGAGTATTTTGTGTTAGAAAGAGGGAATTAGTTAGCAAATGGGTTAGCGAATTAACAGTGTCACGGTTGAGAAAGCGGAGTCTGCAGGAAGTCGAGTAGCCACTGCTTTATCTGTTTTCCTGGCAGAATGATAAAAGCACCTCTTTTAACTCTCCGTTATGTCCAAATTCAGAAGACATATTACACGGTCATCGTAACTCCAGGAGCATTAGGCATTTGTAGGTGGTGCTCTAACCCGACCTTGAAGGTATCAGGAAAGACATTACTGATGAAGTGGCATCAGTGCCTCATGGGAACTGAGTTATAATTTGGATTCATCCAAGGGAAAGTAGAGGTGCGTGACCGACAGTCACAACAGTAAATCAATACTCAGAAAAAGCAGAGAGCATTACTTCGGTTAATTGAAAAAAACAAAAACAAAAAAACAAGGACAAAAACAATCAGAAAGGCTGAAGCCCAGAGTACAGAGATTGTGCAAGAGAGGGCGAAGAGCACTTTAATGGATGAGGTTGGATCAATAAGCGAGAGCCAGACCCACACCATTGGCGGGACTTGTAGGCTGTTTAAGGAGGACAAAGAGGCTATAAAGAGAGCACACATGTTCATAGTGAGTGTAGGAGCAGAAGTATGATTGCATATTGGACTGACTTCAAAATCTCTGCTCTTCCTTATATATATATAGCTGTAATTCTGGGGGAAGCTAACAGTTGCAGAGATTGCAGAGGGATAGAGATCAGGGTACGGAGAAGAATCAGACAGAGGGAAAGAGATGAGGAAGGCATGATGCCGAGGAAGCCGACGGGGAGAACGATTTAAAAGAGAAAATGTTCAACAGTATCATGTACCTCAGAGAAGCCACCTCAGGTAAATAGGCATGAGATTCTTACTTAGGTTATTTAGGAGTAAAAACAGTACTGAAACTAAGGATGACTCATGTACTCCTGGGTCTCTTTACGTGATCTTTCCTCACATCTGACATCTAAGCGAGAAAGGCCAAGGTCGTCATCAGCGTCTTAAAGCTCTTTTTATTTCTACAACAGACTGATCTCAGGGACTATTGACATTTCTTCCCAACTGTGCCTGAAATAAACTCATTTTTCTCTTTTCTCTTTTTTTTCAGCTCCTTCCTTTATGTATAAATCAGTTTCTTATTGTCTGTTTCTTACAAAATCTCTTTACCTGCTGAGAAGTAATGAAGTGTATAAAGTTCCATTGTCATTTTACATCAAGTTGAGAAAGAACAGCCTTCTAGAGAGGCAGTTCTAGGGGCAAATTCCCAGATCTGACATAAAAAGACCAGATGAAACATATGTTATAAAAGTAGTGTAAAAAACTATTATTATCAAATTATTTTAATACATTAATAATGCCGAGCAAAATTAAACAATTCTCTTTCAAGTTGTTCAAAATGAAATACTTGTGTTAATTTTCTTTTGGTCACTCTTCAAACCACTCCCATTTTAAAATTTTAAGGCCTATGAAAATGAGGTTCTCTTAAGAAAATGTTTAGTTAATCTTACACGTACTGCAAGTGGTGAAGGCAGGGGTGGTATTGCGGAGCGGTTACAGAAATAGGCGAGTAGTTCTGACATTATTGGATCTGTAACTTGGACAGTTTACTTAACCAATTCTGGCTTCAGTTCTTTTTGTAAACTGCGGCTGTAATTGTGTCGGCCATATGTAATTGCTTTGAAGCTTAAATAAATGCCCATCACTTACTAATTGCTCAATAATTATTAGGTATTTGTTATTAACCCATACCCTTAATTTTTGTAGGAATTATATGATTTATTCTAAGTCAGTTTTTGTTTTTGCATTCTACCTTGAAATTCCATACATTTATAAAAGCAAGTCTTGTAGTGATATGGTAAGCAGTTTTTATTTCATATACAGATTGGTATTAAGAATCTCAAACTTCTTTTCATCTTACAAGAGAAGGTAGGGTTACCGATGTTTTATGTAGAAAACTTCCTTTATTTTTATCCTCTAATTTGTATTTCCTTCTTCTCTGCTATAATTATGTTTTTCTCGCTTGGGACCATGAAACTCAGTAGAGAGCCAAGATATCCACATCTTTTCTTCCCATATTGGCCACCTTAATTCACTTATTAAGCTAAAAGTTCATCGTAAATTTTCTTAATTCCTTGTCATGTGTCCACGATCCATAAATTGTTAAATCACTTTTAATTATTTTCTGAACATCCTATACTAGTTTACCTATTCCTTTTCAGTCTTTAATTAAATATAACCAGATTCTGTAACTGACAATTGAGAAGCTTAATGCAAAACATGTGAATTCTTCCTGAAAGTCTCTCTAATGTTTTAATATTTCTCGCATTCCTCTATTTTTGCCCTCTTTTCCATCCAAGCAGAAACACTTTACAGTTTCCTTTTTGCCAAGGATGCATCTTCTGCTTTCCATTCACTTCAACAGACTCCACATCCTGTGATAGTTTTATGAACCTATTTTCCACACAACTGTATATAAAAGAAAATCTGGTGTTAAAGCATTTCTTCCATATTACCAGACAGTACTGAATTTGTTGTAGACCAGTTTGTTATGAGGCACGGTGCCATGTTTTGGTGTTGTGCAAATAAATGTGTCCTGGCATTGTCAAAGATTATGATGAAACGCACCACTCCATTTGGCCAATACACTCAGCAAATTTCTGATTCATTCGTCTCTGGCAACAAAACCTCCATGCAAACACTGAGGGTGAGCATCCATAGAAACCAAATATTTGCAGAAAGGTGTTTAAAGGGAAATTTAAAAATCAGAGTGCAAATTGAAATTGCATTCTGTTGACAAAATTAGCTCCAATTTTTTAAAAAGTGCACACAGAGAACATGTGTCTAAGAAATAAAATGTAGCTAGACAGTATTTCATTTATCAAATGTGAAATCTTCTCATTCTCTAAGGCAATAGAGTGCCTGCCTCTGTGCACTGAATCCCCAGGAACCACCATCCCAAAGCAATAAATGTTCATTCTGCTCTTACTCTTTGAAGGGCAAGAAAACTGTGTAGTTCTCAAGTGCTGCAAACATAGAAATCCTTTCCACTTGTGGTTGGCTGCTGGAAATTCACTCTAGAGGAGAGGAGGAGACTCTGCTTGGCTTTTCTCTTACCATATTGGACAAGGAAAATAAAAGATCTTGAAAACTTGAAGACTCACTTAAAATACATATGTATTTTGTGGTTCGAAAGTGGAATTCACGGATGTCTTATCTATAATTACACGTACATACCCACCTTTCTTATTACAGCGTGGGAAAAAAATCAGTGATTCCCAGAAATGAGAATTTAAACAAATTGAAACAAACACCTCTTAAAATTTACATTATTTGAAATGTTTTGATTTTCTTTTCCTTAGGGTTTCCAGTGACAAGCTTCTAAAACTTTTTTCTTTCATTATATATAACTTTCCAGAATATTTTATATCTGAAAAAGAGAAATAGGGATCTAGAGTTCTTCTTATTCATGCACGTTGATATCCCTAAGTTTTAGCATTTATTAAATCTGTATTTTATTTTTCCAATGCTAAAATTTCTTTTTTTTTTAATTTTTTTATTAACATATAATGTATTATTTACCCCAGGGTACAGGTCCGTGAATCATCAGGCTTACACATTTCACAGCATTTGCCATAGCACATACCCTCCCCAATGTCCATATCCCTACCCCCCTCCCCACCTCCAAGCAACCCTTAGCTTGTTTCATGAGTTTAGGAGTCTCTTATGGTTTGTCTCCTTCCCCATCCCATCTTGTTTCATTTCTCTTCCCCACCCCCCCATAACCCCCTGCCCTGCCTCTCAAATTCTTCATATCAGAGCGATCATGTGATAATTGTCTTTCTCTGACAGACTTATTTTGCTTCAATGCTAAAATTTCTTAAACTCATGCTACTCTGATTGAGGTTACTAATACCCAAGTCTGTAACAAGTGCAAGTGACTTTGTGACCTTAGTCATGGCGACAGACATAGGGTCATGTGGATGTGATAGGCTCTGACCAGACCCAGACACTCTAGAGAATTCTTCGCACTAGCGGTCTATTCATTTCTTGCTCTTTTGGTTTTTTTCCTCCTAATAGTTTGGCTTTGATAGGTCAAGAGAGAGAATTTCAGAGTGGAGCTCAACAGTCTAGAGAGGTAATTTATTTTTATTGGGAGGGAGAAAATATAAATACGTCAGTAGTCACAGGGCAACCAGACACCCAAGTAATGCTGCACTTCTTGCCTCTAATAGTCACTTATGTTCTCAGGTGTACTCTCTGTGCCCTATATTTTCCTTTGACACGGTAAGAGAACCACACTTCAGGGAATATTTCAAGGTAAATTATTTCCAGAAATGTAATGGTAAAGGAAGAGCACTGTATTCCTTTGCCACCATATCGTGTAATGGTACATTTCCTAGCTACTTCATCTAACTCCCTGCGTGGCTCAAAGAGAGCGTGTCCTCTCTGTGGATGTTTACTTTGGCATAATCTTGCCTCTCTGATTTTCTCCACTGTCCCTAACCTTGCTGAGGTGAGAGCCCCTGACTATTCAGGGCACCGGACAAAACCCACCTTGTCTTAAAGTTGGTCAAAGGGAAGACAGCATCCCTGGGTGTGGACGGGGAAACAGAGCTGTCTCTGTTCATCGCTCTGCAGTTCTGGTCTCAGTTCCGCTCACTTCTCTGGTTTCTTCTTCAACAGAGACACACTTTGACAGCGTTCTCAGTCTCTCCCTTTCTCTAATTTTTCCCGTTAAACTGTCAGACGCTTGATTTTTCAGTGAAAGAATTAAAAGAGTCAGAACACAGCTACAAAGTCTGCAAAAATTAACATGCTATCATTATTACAACTACATGATGGCTTGTATAAATACACCATTGGTCAAAATATTTGGGTCAACTCTGTGCCATGTCACTGTTTGAAAAGAACTTTTTCCCCCCTAACAGTGCTCTGTTGAATATTAACAGAGCAAAGTTTTAATATATTTCAAAAAAGCTTTTCATATGTCTTTTGTGGCAGTTTGATGTCCTACAAAGTTGTTTGTCTCTTATTTATAAATAGAAATAATTGTGTTAGTGCATCCCATGGCCTGCTCATTTCAGTGTTTTGTCTTAGAATTGCCACTCTAAAGGTTTGCACGTTAAACAATCATTTATGTGTTGTTTTTGATAGCATCGGAGTAGCTCCTCTGTGAAAGAAGAGCTCATGGCACCTCAGCGTGCAACCCAGTGGTTGAAAACTGTAATGCTTACAGTTCTGGCCTGCTGCTTCTGATCCAGTCCAGATTTTCAGGAATAGCCAGGAAAATACAGCGTATTTATTTGTGCTGTATTTATTATGGCCAATGGATAAGGAAAAACAGGAGGTACCTAAAAATACTGAGAAATTCGCTTTCAGGGACTGTGCTTTCTTGCCTAGCATCTCATTTAATTCTCACATAAACCATGTGTTAAGATTAAGATAAGATGATTATGAAAAGCCTTCAATTTAGAGATGTGACGTGAATTCCCAAAAATCTTGCAGCCACTCAGCAGGGCACCCGGATTTGGCTGTGGTCTGTTTGCTCCGTGACTGCCATACTCCACCGATGAACAGAGCATATGCTCAGCCACTCATCTTTCAAAAATGTTTCTGCCTATAATTCTTGGTTCCTGACATCATTTGCTGAGTCCCGTTCTCAGAGACAGATGAGTTGGCCAAAATTTCATCTTTTCCCAGGACAGAGAGTTCTAAAGAGCAACACATCTATGGAACAGAAGAGCAGCCCTGTTTTTGTATTGTATTTGAACCTCTTTGCTTAATTTAATAATCCACTTACTTAAAAAAAATGAGCGCGGTTACTTTCCTTTTTTGTTAACATAAAAAAGCAAGAGATTGGCTAACCTGTGGGAAGGAAGGAGACGATTTAGCTATCTGGCCTGAGACTAGATGTCTTACCAGAATTGATGGAAACCTAAGTCCAGGATCAGAGCCAGGAACTGAATTATTTTCCCCTGTTTGCAAAGCAAAGACTTGGTAGACAAAGCATGGTCCTCATTCTCAGTTTTCAGAAGACACTCATAACCGGTATGTACTTTGGGGGCTAGCCTTGTGAATTATCTTTTATGTTAGAACTTGGGATTTGTGGAAATTTTGTTAAATGACTAAATTTTGTCAAATCTCCACCCATGAGTAGAAGAAGGTTACTAAACATCATTACTGCTCTCGACCTAGTTCTCGAGCTGGTAGTTCTGGTTGTTCTAGACCCTCTCTTCCATTCTTTCCAAACTCTACCAATCCTACCTATTCTTCATTTTAGATCAGTACACTATATCTTCGGACCATAAACTTCATAGGAACCATCTGAGGATCTTGTAAAAATGCAGATTTAGATACATTAGGACTGCAGTTGGGCCTGATAGTTTCTGTTTCTAGTAAGTGCTGCTGGTACAAAGACCACACTTTGAATAGAAAAATTTTAGTCCGGTTGTTTTGAAAGGGTGGTCCTGCACTGCCAGCATCAATGTCACTTTGGAACTTACTAGAAATGCCCATTCTCAGTCCCCATCCCAACATCAGAGACTCCGAATATGCTGCCCACTGAAATTTGAGGAATCACAGCTTTAGACCATCTGCTGTCTGTCCATCCCCTTGGCCACTGCCTTAGCTCAAGTGCACACTGATTTCTTTCTTACACTGGCTAGAGGGTTTCCTGAGTGGTCTTTCTCTCTCAAGCCATCGTTCACATTGTTACCACAATGATATTTAAATGGAAAATTGAAAGATGTTGTTCTCAAATCTCTCTGCCCTCTTTCCTCGCAGAGTGAAATCTCAAGTTGGTTATCCAGCATTTAGAGACTTATTAAAATAAATCTTAATGATTTGCAAGCAAGAAGTGATGACTCAAAATAAAATTTCTAGTTAGAATGTCATACATAGATGGCACAAAGTGGTTCGATGCAACATTTCATAGAAGAAAAAAGATGATGGCTCTGGGAAATCCTTATTCTTTGCTTGTTCTCCCAAACTGTGAAAGAAGTATACAGGAAAAAAAAAAAAACAGAATGGTAAATTTGAGAGATGCTAGAGTAGGTTTTGTTTTTATTCAAGAGAAATGTTGAGTAATGATAGTTCTTGTTCTTCTCTGAGTCTTGGTTGAATCATCCATTTCTCTCAGCCTCTAGTTAGATTTTTGAATGAAATTCTAGAATCAGGAAAGAAAAAAATGAAGTCAAACTGTAGAGTTTGGAAAGTTATAAATATCCAATTGCTTTATACCAATACCAGACGTTTTTCTTTTAATATGAAGGGCATTAATTATAGCTGGTTTGTTTTGTTTTGTTTTGTTTTCCCAATCGCAGTGCCATGATTTGGCCTTTTGGTTCAAGGAATAAAGTTTAAAAATGTTTTTCACACCCTCTAATTTTGTTTCCCAAGATTTGTTTTTATATTAAGTAGATGAACCCATTTATGAACTTCATTCCGAAAGTGTTCATGGGATATTTTCCTTTTGAAAATTGAGCTCGTAGGTGTGGTTATAGTCAGTGTTGTTTAAAGAGGGATTTTAAGGACTTGCCTGATGAATAGCTCAAAACTATTTGAGTTTAAAACTATCTTGGTATGTTACAAATGGTTTCCTTTCATTAGAAATCTTTTATTTGTGCTTTGACTTTTGATTTTTTAAGGGATATTATTAAGTAATATAAGATTCAAAATTAAATTAATGAAAAATAGGTTAGAAAGTAGATTAAAAGAGTTAAAAGAAAGGTCTTTCCAAAAAAAATACACTATGTAACCTTAGAAATATTCGCATCAAGGTTTTCAAAAAGATTTGCTAAAAGTTACCAGCAGTGGTGATGGTGGTCATTAAGTTAGGTTAGCTTCCTGATTAACGCTATCTAAACAGTTGAATGAAACTATTATAGTGAAAGATGAAAAGAAATGCATTGTTTGTCCACATTGTTTCTTTTGCATAATCCTAAGGAAAAAGACTGCCTTAGCAAAGTAAGTCCAGACACTTGGAAATCATAATTATTGGCAAAAGAGTGTTTAAAAAAAAATTCAAGTTCTGTGTTCTGGTTTTGTACAAATCACTTATTTTTTGGAGATTTAGTATACTGAGTAGTGGTATGAAGTAGAATATCACTGCAGATCCTTTAAGCCTAAAGTACTCTGATCTAGTTAGTAAATCAGAAATTAATGTCTATTTTATAATGGAAGGTGGTTCCCTGTTTTATTCTTTTTTTTTTTTTTCCCCGTTTTATTCTTTACCTGCCTGGTACTCCTTTACTTCCTACCATATAGAAGTTCTACTAGTATTGAAAATATGTATCCAGACCGCCTCTCAAGTAGCTTTTTGAATTAACACATTGAATTAAAAATTTGTACCGCACTCAGTTGGCAACACATGTTGATTTCACTCAGCTCTTTCAAATAAGACCATTTCCTTATATTTTTTACATGGCTATTTTTTAACCGTTGGAATAATGAAAATGTACTTTAAAAGTTCCAAAGATTTCACATAGATATCCATAAAATGTAACACCAACAACAAAAAACTAAGAACAAAGGCAAGTATATAAAAGCCATGTTAGTTATTTTTCACTTGGTCTACTTTTTCAGATTTGTCTTTTATTTTTAAGCACAAAGTTATTTTTTTTTAATTTCCCAAAAATGAACGAGCCAGAATTTCACAGAGAGTACCAGAAATCTAGCAACCACATGGAAGCAATATGGGGATGAGTGGGGGTAGGGGTTCGATTGGAACAGGGAACTATCATGGATGAACTTTGGGGCAAGTTTACCACATAAAACCCTTTGAACAATACTGCATAGCATTTTGACTCCTTGAATTTCATAAGATTCAGAAGATGGATGAAAAGAGATAAAAGTTTGGCAGAACATTTGTGAAAGCAATGCTGTGAGGGCAATGTTGAGAGAATCAAGGGGTCTTAGTCTAGAATTAAATCATCTGCCACTTATGCAATTAGCTTGATAGTGTAGTTAATCTTCTTCCCAGTTTCCTTCTCCATAAATGCGTGGATGAGGAGTTTTCCTTTTTATCTTACAGAAGCACATGGTTAAAATACATAGTGTACTTGAAAGTGCTTTTTAAAAAGTATCAAGTTGTTTATAGTTCTACAATATTGTTCATAATTAAATAAAGATAACTAACATAGATTGGAAATTGAATAATTGCTACTAGCCACAGGACTAAATTTCTAAAATATATTACCTAATCCAAAGTTAACAATAACTTAAAAAAAAACTGTTGAGTAATCTTTTTAGGTTCATTTCACCAGTGAGAAAACAGGCATGCGCATGCTCTTACAGTTTATTAAGTGGAGCTAGAGTTTAAAACTAGGACTGATGATACTCAAACTTGTTTTTTGAGCACCTAGTAAATTCCAGGTACCATGTGGAACTTACCTTGCATGTCACAGTAAGTATTGGGCTCAAAATTTCTTTGGTAGAATTAGAATTAAAACTAAGTCTGTCAGATTCTATGTTTCTCGTTTTCAAGGTGCCAAAACCACCATTACAATATTTCTTCCATTATTTGGTTCTTTGAGAGCTGAAAACTTGTCTTATGAAATTACTTCTCACAAGAAATAAAGCATCTCAAACAAGTAGTCTCTCAAAATCTTGAGATTTCATGTTAAGCATTCCCATTATCTAACAGAAAGCAGCCTAGCATGTGTATGAAAAAAATTTTTAGCATATATGCCTATAAACTGCCAATCTGGGCTAACCTTTAAAAAAGAAGTTTTCAGTAATTCTAGTAGCTTCCTAACTCTTGGTGGGAATTATAAATAAAATCACAATATACCCCCAGACATTACTCTCTGTGGAATATTATGCCAAATCAGTGATTGGTTGAATATGTTAAATTACTTTATTAAAAAATCTATAAGATATTTTTCTACTCATCACAGAAATATCATTATCAACAATTTTCTCTGGTTTTACAAATAATTTTTACACCTGAAATTGCCATTGAACATAGCCCTGGTTGATAGATTAAAACAAACTTTTCCTCCAATCATTTGTCTAAATTCGCACCATCAGCTTTTGACTGAGATATTCCCACCCTAATTACAGTTTGGTACATGCAGGATATTCCTACCCCCTTCTAACTAGAAAATCAGTGTATGATATAAAAAAGCCAGTAATAAGACATGCATCTAGGAAGGAAGACTTTTTTTGGTCTGGGACATAAAGCATAGGTTCTCATGACCAAATTCAAGAAGAGAAAATATAAGCAACTAAAATGTGAGGGCTTTGTACATGACATGCAGAAAATAAAAACAAAGCTGAAAAATATAAACAACTATTTTAAGAGTTGACTTGAGTAGCAGGAATAGGTCACAGTCTTATGTCTGATATTGCATGGAGGAAGTGTGTTCTTTTCATTCATCTCTGGGTATCACACATTGAGATAAAAAATGCAGGTGACTGCTATTATTAGAAACCTGATTACAGCTGTCTACACAAAAGGAGTGTGTTTTTCTCGTCTAATGAGAGACCCAGAAATAGGCAGTCACTAGCATGGTATCCGTAGTTCAGGATATGAGGGCCAAGTTTCTATGTTTCTCTTAACCTTTTCATCTTGCTCCTAATATGGCGGCTGCAGCTCTGTCCAGCCATGTGTGAAGCAGCAGGAATTAGGATGGGACAAGAGCAGGCGCACTTGGGTGGCTCAGTGGGTTAAAGCCTCTATCTTCGGCTCAGGTCATAATCTCAAGGTCCTGGGATCAAGCCCCACATCGGACTCTCTGCTCAGCAGGGAGCCTGCATCCCCCTCTCTCTCTGCCTGCCTCTCTGCCTACTTGTGATCTCTCTCTCTCTCAAATAAATAAATAAATAAAATTAAAAAAAAAAAAAGATTTAGGATGGGAAAGAGCAATAAAGGATGCTTCCCAACTGAGTCATAGGTCTTTAAAGTGCTTCCCCTAAAGTTTTGTCCTACATCTCCTTGGCACCCTCATCAGCAGGAGGCTGGACCATGGAGTTTGACAAGGGAAATTTTGCCAGTAACTCACAAATAAGGATTCTAATACTCATGACAAAGGTGAGAGTGTATGTGGGAGAAACACCCAGTGATTTTTTTATACCTACAGCCTAGAGAAACTGTTTCACAACTGATATAGTGAGAAAGGTTATAAGATTGTTGGTTATTAAATTGTAGACTAGTGATGATAGCAGGAGTTCAGTTATTAGATGGAGCTGTGAGATTTAAAAGTTGGAATTTTCCATCAATCCATTTAAACACATTATAAAAAGGAAATTCATTTAGCCAGTTAAATCAAATAATTACAAGTATCAGATTCAAGTTTTCATCAAGGAATTTTAATATACCTTACACTTACTCTAATGCTATTAGTTGGCTTTTAAAGAAACACAAATCAAGCCACAAAAAATATTTAGAGAAAAAAATATGAGACTTCAAATCAGAAAGAGAACAATGAAACTTGCATGGTACTCTTATTTTTGAATTTCAAAACCAGTCTTCAATTTGCTTCATCATGTTATTTTCAAAAGTAAAATGTCCAAGTTATGACACTTTAATGAATAAAGCGTAGTGGCAAGTATGTATATTTTTTAACATGAGAGGCTTCATAATGTTTTTCTCACCTTACTGTATATGTTGCTTTATCACTTGGACTGTAAATTGTATAAAAACTTACAGACATGGGGGATAAAACATGTTAATCAACATAATGTACATATATTTTAAGGCTGCCTCATTGACCACAATATTTGAAATATCTTCTTGCTCCATTTGTTATCTGTTTCTTAAAATATTTAATAGGAAAATGAACCCTTAATAGACTTGCAGGATTACCGTAATCTACTTGGTCCGTTCTGTAGCAGATAGAAGTGACTAAGAAAGTAACAGTCAAAGTATAATTCCTTTTGGGAATCCCAGAAAAGTTAATACGCGACAACTTAATTTAATGGTCCAAAAAATGTGCTGTTTACATTATGCATCTGATTAAGTGCCAGAATAGTTTTTTAGTCAGTAAATATGGCTGCATGCATTTTCTTATATTACATTTTACAGATGACAGATGGCCCTAGCGTGTGTTCTCTCCTGGCATGCAATTGAAATGCCTGATTCCAGTGACTGTGCGTTATGTGTTTGTGTGCTGATGTGTGTGTGTGTTAGTGTGTGTGTGTGTGTGTGTGTGTGTGTGTCAAATAGAAATGTGGACATCCACACCACATGTTCTTGTCTCGTGTTGAAGGGGAGCAAGTGACATATAATTAACCACAAATAATTAAAGGGACCAGAACCCTGATTATTTTCTTTCTATAGAAGGGACATAAGAATAAAAAGCTTCTCAAACAACCTAAAGTAGATTGGTGGAAATATCTTATATTCCAAAATGTTGGTGTTCGATAGTCCTTAGAGGGGATTTGGTATCCCCCATTTTAGGAGAAGAAAAAAAAAACTTGAAGTCATAGCCTGGAGGGTTTAAGTAAATGAATAAGATCACCTCTGTTTCAGGTGAGAAATAGCATTACCTCAATCTTTACAAGGAAGGAAAAAAAAAATAGACCTGAAAATTACTTTACTTTTTTTAGGCCACTAGGGTAATGAGGTCACAGAGCAACCAAGTAACCAAAAATCTGGCGAGAGACAGGCACTGCAGGGAGAAACAGGACCTGAACACTTGCTTACCTGAATTCACCAAGCACCACCAGCCTTCCTATTTCCTATAAAAAGATGCAGCTAAAACTTTTCATTTATAATGGCTAAAGATTGAGTGCAGGGTAATGTGAATATGACAGCTTTGGAGGCAAGTACACTCTTTTAAACTTCGCCTCCACAAATGCCACCACAGACTCATAGGAAATATCAGGGAGAACCTTGAGAAAGCTTTTATTGAGGAGCTGGCTATGCCAGGGCGGAGGCCAGGAGTGGTCTACAGGCATCATCCATACACGTTCTTCTCCCCCTCATAGAAATAGGCCTTAATGCCTTAAGGACAGCAAAGAGTGCCACTTTAGGGTACTGGTAGAAAACCATTCCAGGGACGCCTGGATGGCTCAGCTGGTTAAGTATCTGCCTTCGGCTCAGGTCATGATCCTGGGGTCCTGGGATCGAGTGCAGCTTCGGGCTCCCTGCTCAATGGGGAACCTACTTCTCCCTCTCCTTCTCCCTGTTGCCCCCTCCCTCACTTATTCTCTCTCTCTGTGTCAAATAAATAAAAAAAAAAAGTATCACCTCCAAGAATGACCAGAGATAGATGCTATCCCTACTTTAAAGTTGTAGGAAAAGCTAACGTTTTAAAGACCATACTACTGTGACCCAAGAACATACCACCATCCTAAGACTGTGGCTTAATAAGAATGCAGGACAACATTATTCCTTCCCATCCCAAAGATAACAAGTATAGCATGCATGACAGTAGAATACCGTTGGGATTCCTGCAAGTCCTGCAAGATACATCCATCCTTCTACAGGCGCAGTGCAAAATAAAGACCCAAAACCAATGTGGGGAAATAGTCATTGACAAGGATGCTTTGGCAGTCTACTTGGTAAAGAAACAGGTATCAGTAAGGGCTTTGAAGTTGGTGATACCTGTACATGTGTGACTGAATGCGACCATACCAATGAATTTACTCCTGCCCAAGTCCCTATTAGAATCACATGAAGTCACACACAGAAGGCTGAACAGAAGTTTTTCTAAGAAGACAACACATGCACCTGAGTAACTACCTTCCTTGAGAAGGTGTCAGTTTTGAACAAACTAGGCAAATGAAAAAGCAAGAGAAAACAAAATCAAAAGAGACAAAGCAATCATCAGACCAGACTTAGATTAATTCTAAGAAATTTTTTTATAATGAACATGATTAATATGTTTAAGAATCTAGTGGAAGAGATAGACAACATGTAAGATCAAATGGAAAATTTCATCAGAGTAACAAACACGTGAAGAAAAGTTTAAAATGGAAATGGCAGAACTTAAAAATATAATAACCTAAAAAAATAAATACTGCCGCCTTCATGAGGTTCATTGGCAGACCTGACACAGCTAAGGGAAGAGATAGTAAGATCACCCGAAATGCAACACAAAGAACACAAAGGAAAAGAAACAAAAGAGCAAAAGAAAACAGAAGAGAGTGCCTAGGGACTATGAGAAAATACCAGTTTTGTGTATGCATAGTTGAAATTCAAAAGGAAGAGAGAGAAAATAAGGCAGATCAGATGAAACATTTTAAGAAATAATGCCCAAGAATTTTCCAAAATTAGTGGCAGATAGTGAACCACAGACCCAGGAAACTCAGTGAACACAAAGTAGAATAAATTAAAACACAATCACACACACACACACACACACACACACAGAGTCTGAGGCATATTTTATGATACTCAAATTGCTGAAAATCAAGTCAAATAAAATAAAAGAAGCCAGACAAAAAACATATATTACTTCTATGGTAACAAGGATGAGAATTACAACTGACTTCCATAAAAACTAAGGCAAACAAGAACATAATAAAGAGACATTTTTAAATACTGAAAAGGAAAAGAAAGAACATTAACCCAGAATTCTAATCCAATGAAATATCACTGGAGAGCTAATAAACAAACACACAACAAACAAACACACAAACACACAAACAAACCTTAAAGACCTCCACAAGTAGAAGAAACAGAGTGCCTTAAGAAGCTTACATCTAGTGGAGCCTGGGTGGCTCAGTGGGTTAAGCCTCTGCCTTCAGCTCAGGTCATGATCCCAGGGTCTTGGGATCGAGCCCCGCAACGGCCTCTCTGCTCAACAGGGAGCCTGCTTCCCCCCTCTCTCTGCCTACTTGCGATCTCTCTCTGTCAAATAAATAAGTAAAATCTCTAAAAAATTTAAAAAAAAACATAAAAAAAGAAGCTTGCATCCACCCAAAGAATGCAGAGGATTGAAAGTTGAATAAGTGAAGATAAAATGAAATTGATTTCCTTTTTTTAAAAAAGTTCTAAAAGATAATTATGTAAAGCAAATATGGTAAAAATGCATTGTGTATTAGTAATATATATAAAACGCAATGACAGGACAACAATATCACGTAGAATCCAGAAAGCTATACGGTTGCCAAGCCTTTACAGTAAACATGGAGTGGTATATTACTTAGAAGTTGAATCTGAGCAATTAAATATCTTATAAAACCAAGGAAAACCACTAGTGTTTTCTAAGAGTACAAATAATAACTCAATACCCTGTATCTTCCCCCAATCTTGCTGTGAAACTTAAACTGTTCTATATGCAAATTAAGAATGAGCCTGGATGTATGAGGAACCCAAGATGAAATGCAGACTGTGATGAATGGATTTAATTGTATTGCTAATGCATGGCTTATCTACACGCACACACGAAGAAGAAGAAGAAAAAGTATAGGGACAGAGCTAATAAGAGAACTCCAGCTCTCAGTCCATTGCTTTCTGTCCTGCGACCCATTGCCTCAATAATTTTCTCATATCAGTTAATTTTAGTTTGTGGAAATTACAACAAAAATATAAAGAAATCCATATAAACTTTTGCACCTACAAAAACTTTTGTCATCATGAGATGACTCTGTGGCCTTTATTTGTTGGGATGTGTAACACTGTTCTCAGGTGCCCGAATGTAAAACAGTGTATCACCACCAACAGAGAAGGTGTGGTGGTAAGCAGGGTGCTCCAAAAGCAGCTGTTTACTTCACCCCCGAGCCTGCCGTTTTCTGTCTTCAGACTATTGTTCCACCGGTTCAAGTCTCTTCTTGACTGAGCACTTTCCCAGACATGTGAAATGAGCTTTACCCTCTTTAGTAATTACTTGCCATTATTATTATTGTTGTTGCTGTTGGTATTAATGGCATTTGTTAAGCTTGTTTTGGCTTAATCTGAACCTCACCCCTGGCTCCCCCACAAAATCTGCTTCTTCCAGTTTTTGAATTATTCTTCCAAGCCTCCTGAGTTATACTTTCACCAAATGCTAAAATGAATTTTGTTAAACATTCTATTTCTCTTCTAGAATAGTGCAAGACCATTGAATTTCAAAGTTCTACTGATGGTGCCTATTGTAGATATGAAGGTGTTGGTTGGACATGGGTCGCAATCAAGGCAGTTGTCCAGGAGACATTTAAGTGTCTGTCAAATAGTTCTGATGGCATTTTTACTGTAACCGTTGTTGGTTCTCTTTGAGAACAAATGTGTCATTCTTTTGCTAGGGATCTTGGAAAAGTGACTTAATCTCTCACTGAGTTATCTGTCGATAAGATGACTGGAAGAAATATGTCTACAAAATTCTTAGATAAATGCAAGTGACTCCCAAATGGTTTTTCTAGATTAGAATTTCTAATAAGTATATATGAGAATAAGGGAGATAGACATTAGAACAAAACAAAACAGACAAATAAAAAGACCGAGCAATGATAACATGTTTTGTGAGGTTGGGATAATTCTCTTATCAGATATAGTCTATAGCACTTAACTTAGTGTGATAGACAGACTAATGGTCCCCCAAAGATGTTCATGCCCTAATACTGGACACTGTGGCCATGTTACGTGGGAAAAGAGCCTTGGCAAATGGATATAAGACTTTTGCTGATCGGCTGACCTTAAAGTAGAGCAATTATCCAAGTGAGCCCAGTGTAATCACATGAACCCCTAAAAATGGAAGAGAAAGGCAGAAGAGTCAGTGAGAGAGAGAGATGAGGTGTTTGAAGGATTTGACTTAACCTTGCTTGTGGGCTGTGGAGGGGGAACATGAGACTGAAGAAAGGCTTCTGGGACCTAATGGGCAACGTTTCAGCAAGGAAGTGGGGCTCTCAGTCCTACAACCACATGAAACTGAATCTGCAAACCGCAAGCATGTCCCTAGAAATGGATTCTCCCCATGAGCTTCCAGAAAGGAATGAGGCTCTGCCTGGCCCCACTCTGATTTCAGCCTTGTAATATTCAGAACCAACAAACCAGCTGCCTGGGTTTCAGAGCAATAGAACGATGAGATAACAAAATTGTGTTGTCTCGAAGTGCCAAGTGTGTGCTTTTTTGTCAGGACAAAATAGAAATCTTATATACTAACAGTAGTTCGGCACCATCAGGCATAATGCTCAATGGGGATCTTGAAAACAGGCGAAAACTCCCTCCTTGACTTACAGAGAGAGGGATCTCTCACTCCCACTGCCAGTCTTAAATATGTACGTTCCATTTTTTTAAATATAAATGTTAGTCATTACATCTTCATATTAACAAAGTATTTCATAACAACCAATCTTAATATGAGTTAAAGAAGCAGTGAAAGCTGGATAGAAATTCTAGGACAAATGGGGTTTATTCAAATTCTTGTTTTAGTTGATAGACATCTCACAAGTTGTTCTTGGTGGAAATGCCCAGATACTACTTTTCTTCTGTTGTTTCCATTAATCTAAAAATGCCTTAAAATGACCAGAAGCAGATGCATGCCATTCACTATTTGGGGGAATCTTTACCAAAGGATCATAGGAAGTGTCACTGTCCAGGGCTAACCTAAATCTTCATCCAGGCACACTCTTAGTAGTAGTATTATTAGAAATTTCGAAACGTCCCATTCAATTTACTACTTTACAAGTTACATAAGAAATCAGAATCTATGAAACATCAGCTGCTTCTTATTTTAACAACTATCACAGCAGCTGACCTCCAACAGTTTCTCTGGGTGGCCAATGTCTATCTATATTCAAATGTAGGTACACAGAAATAGGTGAATTTTGCAAATAGGTGAATTTTTCAAAATAGGTGAATTTTGATGCATTAATTTTTAAGAGCTAAGAGTAAGTTAGGTTGAATTGGACCACAGAAAAAGGTCTTCATTAAAGAAGCTCAACCCAGTCCTCTTGTGTATTTATGTAAACAAATGGAAAGTTTTAAAAGTTTATATGATGGACACCTGGCTGGGTCAGTGGGTTAAGCGACCGACTCCTGATTTCGGCTCAGGTCATGATCTCGGGGTCCTGGGATTGAGCTCCATGTGGGGCTCCCCACTCAGTACAGGGTCTGCAAGTCCCTTTCCCTCTGCTCTTCTTCCTGTTTTTTCTCTTACAAGAAAATAAATAAAATCTTTTTTTAAAAAAGTCTCTATAAAAAGCTTTGCATCTTAAAAACCTCTTTCTCCCTCCTCAGGGGTAACAACAACAACCATGTGTCTTAAGGTCTAGACCTGGGCCCTGAGATTATGGTCTGCTGGCTTTGGTTCGAGCATTCCAATCTCACAGCCAACCCAGTAGTCCTGAATTTAGTTCCTTGCCTTCGTGCGCAAGAGATAGGGGTTTAATCTCTCAAATCCATTTTCCACTTTAGAGCTGGCCAAAGCTGTGAGCTCTATAGATTTAGGCTCTCGGATTCTGGGGTGAGAAAGTTTGAGCCACACGTGACTTTTCCTTGACCTCACTGCTCATGGAAGGACAGTCCTGTAGCTATCTGGGAACTGCTGTATGTGGTTTAAAGAGAACCGTCAGCTCTCTGAACAGATGCTAGCGCTCACAGTTGTGACTTCCCCGTGAAAATCTTTGTCAACCCTGCCCAACTTTTTCTCGTGCAAGCAAGGCTTTGGAGTCCTATTAGACCTGGAATTTGAAAAACAGATTCTGTTTGGATAATATGGAAGGTGTATTTGATAGTACGCCTCATAGTGTTTTCATTCCACTTTGTCATAGTGTTGAACCTACGGGTCCAACCTTTAGTTACTTCGTGCGTGGAATTCGCCCTCAGAATCTGCCCATAAAGGACCGTTTTCCTAGGTTCAGAGTTCGTCCGTCTAACTTATCAAGGATTTTGTTCCAGTGTTTAGTCTCCTGCTAATGCCCTGACAGTGTTGATGGGCCGTGGTGATGTTGACAGGCCCCAGAACAGTGCAAATGCAAATGTTTATGTCCATCCAAAGCACCCATATGGATAGGTACAGCGGAAGAGGAGGGTTTTTCCCAGGGGATAGATAATCTCTATATAATCAAAATATTTCATGAGAAAGCATCACAAAGTCAGGCCAAGAGCTTTGATCTTGAGAGAATATCGAATATATAAAACAGGATGCAATGTTTTTACTAAAGAGAAACAAAAGGCATAACTTTGAACGCAGGAGCTGAATAATACTGTTGCATGTTTTCTGCCAAGAATAAGCATGGTTAAATGAAGGTTAAATATCTTTATTTGTATAAAACACTCACATATGGCTACTCATCTTTTCTTTCTTTCTTTTTTTTTTTCCTTTCTCCCCACCTCCCTTTCCCCGCTCTACTGTGTAGTACCTACAAGGGCTCTGCACCTGGAAAGGATGGGCACTTCTTAGTGAAGTGTGCCATCTTGTGGCAAATCTATTAATACAATAGACTGTGCAGGGCTAGCAGAATAGTTTAGGATTGAAAAGTTACTGGAAAACTTAATGACGCCTTAGAAGTATGTGTGATAAAATTCTGTTTATCCAGGATATTAGAGAAAATCGATATTAGATATTCTCGAAATATTAGAGAAAAGCTACATTTTAGGTAGCTTTAAATTACCACATCTAGGCATCTTTCTATCTGTATGGTACTCTCAGAGACACTACCAGTCAGCAGGGTAAGCTCTGGAGACAGAGCTGTGGTATTCAAACCACAGCTTACCTAGCTGTATGGCCCTATGCCAATTAGTTTATCTCAAGATACCTCGGTTTTTTAATACACAGAATGGGAATAATTATAGTAACCTAGGGTTGAGATGATAATTCACTGCAGCATGTAACAAATTTAGGACAGTACCTACTAGGCGAAGTTAATCTATTATTCTTACTATTATTATTAATATTGTTCTTACTATTCTGTTGTTCTTACTATTGTTCTTACTATTCTTGTTTTTACTATTATTCTTACTATTATTATTCTTGTTCTTACTATTATTAACACTGTTATTTGTGCTTTAATTTTTAGGATGGTATTAATTAAAGATTATCTTATTCTCGATTAATGTAGAGCGTTTATCTTTAGAGACTCTAGGGAAAGCATGTGAAGATAATAATGCTATTTAACAGTAGATGGTGTTGACAATGTACCAGGCACTCTTCGAAGTACTTCCCCCATGAATTTATTTCATCCTCACAAAAATCCCACAAGATAGATGTTTCAGTCACCCAAATTTTACAGACGAGGAAGTGGAAGCATGGTGAATTTAAGTAACTTTCTCAAGGTCACAGAGCCAGAAGCAACGGCACCAAGATTTAAGCACAGATAACTTTGCCCTATAGCTTGTGCTCTGAACCATGGTACATATTGACTCTGGGTATGATTTATATTTGTGGGAATCAGTAAATATTAGCAGCAAAAGAGGTGATAGTACAGTATCCTACACATCTTGATACAAGTGGGGAATTGCACCAGAAATACCAGATTCTTTAATCTTCTTACCATTCCGCTCCCATATGGGACCTCCACTTGACTTTATCATTTATTCTTTCCCTATTTGTTTTTGTTCTATTTCATTTTGAAAACGAATTCCTTGAAAGTTCCCTACTACTTAAAGTTCCCATTCAAACAATCGAGTAGTGCATCATGTATCTGTGTCCTTCACTTCTTCTTCTGAGAAACTTAGAAAAAGGAACATATAGTAAAGCTCCATACTTTCACATCTGTCTTGGAAATACTCTATCAGTGGACACATCCACTCAAACTTTTCACATGAGGTAATCAATTAATGTTCATTGAATAAATGATGGATGAATGTACACTGTATTAAAATAGCTAATTAAGATTTTGGAGTTAGGACCATCAGCAATATGAAAAACACCGTGTGTTTAAATAACACATGAAGGTCCTGAAAGCATTTATATCATCTTCTTATTGCATTGTCACCATGAATTTGAACGATAAGCACAGCAAATGTTATTATCTGTATATCACAGTTAAGGAGGAGAAGTGAAGGCCGTTTGACTTAGCATGGGCCGGCCCGTGGCTAACTAGAGAAAAGACCAGAGTGGAAATTAAGAACCCTTTAGTATATATTCAATTACATAGTACATGAAAATACGGTTATGGTTGTCATCATTTCTATTAAAAATAATTTTCTGTCAGTATATTTTAGTCGTGTGTTGCTCAACAGCTGTTTTCCAACGTTGTGTTGATGTTGAGTAAATGCTTTTTCTCTATTTCTTTTTTATTTCTATCTTATCTCCTGTATACGGAATATATTTAATCATATTTCTTTTTCCTATGAGAAAAAAAAAATCTGCAAAAGACATTCTTTTCTTCGAACAAGGAAAACAAGTCCTGAGTGGAGTAAAAAAAAAAAAAAAAAAAAAAGGTGGGCTCCAAATGGCCCTTCAAAGTCTGCCTTGAGAGGAAATTGGGAAGTGGGTGGTTAAAGGAGAATAAATTTTACATTTCCAAACACCAAGCACATTTATCCTTTTACTTACTATATGTTTTGATCTACAGTGATACTTGAAGTATATATGGTAGAAAGTGGCTTGTGGGTCTGATGTATCAATTACCACAAGGGAATGAACTTTAGTGTTACCAGAAGTTCCAAACAGTGGAATGACTGTGTGGAAACAAAGGGCAGTTTATACATTCGGTCTAAAGAGAGAAAAGAACTGGAGAGCATTACCAGGTTATCCAATACACTAACTGACGCCAGGATGTCATAAAACGCCGACCTACAGTTGGGTATTACTTGAGATTAGTAACATTTCCTTCATGCCATTCCTGAATGAAAGATGAAATCAGATGAAGCCATGGTTTTAAATAGGTGTACATCTGAACACTTTCTCCTTGACAGGGACTCTTTTGTAGCTCCACTTTCTTTTTTTTCTTTCCCTGTCACCTACCTTTTGACCTCAATTTCTCTACTTCATATTTAGCATCTTTCCTGTTTGACTGGCTGAAACCCCAGAATGGAACAGTTCACTAAGTGACTGGGAAATGATGGCTAATTTTGGAGGGCTTTTACATTACTGAATACAGCTCTGAAAACTTTTCAGCCTGTGAAGATTCTGTTAAAAGGATTATTTAATATTTAGACCAAAAAAAAAAAAAAAAAACCCACCACAAAAGCAACAAATAAACTTTGTTTACCTCTGTATGGAGAGGACGGAAATTAAAATTTAACAAATACTGCTCTTTTATTTTTCAGACCTAGAAATAAATGAAACAAATCAATGATTCATATGCTTATTACCATGTTTCTTGAAACCCTCTTAGGAAAAGTAATAACATTCTGTATGTCCTGCTTCTTCAATGTAAAAGAATTTTATCAAGCGATCATACATGCTACTATACAATTAGGCTTCTATTAAAAATATGTTATTTTAAACTATATTTCCAGATAACTTTAACCATAGTCAATTGGTATTTTTGGACTATAGAAAAATGGTGATACTACTTGTGGAACTTCTGAATTGCCAGTTTTTATAACTATTTAGTATTTTGCCACTTTAACCAGTTTCAAGAGTTCAGTTAACTTTCAGCACATGCTGACTGTCAGATAATGAACTATGTAAGTAAAAATTATCAAGCCGTTTCTTAGGTATTGCCTTTTCACAAATGAATGAAGTAATGTGCTCCGCAAATGGGTAGAAATACGTAGGAGCTCACATGTGTTCAGATACTTCATCGCTCAGAAACAAGATCAGTTTTCCCAGTCTTTGTTTTTCGTGTTTGTAGACTAGAATCCAGTCAAGCTGTGTATTACTCACAGATCATAAAAGGCAAAGGACATACTTGGATCTGGTGTGTGTCCAGTGAAAAATGCCTGTGCATTGGAGGAACCCACATAGAATTACACAGTATTCATCAGCCCACAAAAATGTATTGGACCAAATCAGTGAGATCATGCCAAGAGGAACTCAGGACAAAATGCTAAAATGTTTGGTATATGACTAAGTGTTTTTTTTTTTTTAAACTTTATGAGTAAAAACATATTATTATTTGGAAAGCTATACTGTCACTGATGATACAGAATGATAGTATTAAAAAAGTTGACATTATGTTAGAATATAATTAACTCAATTAATTCGAGTTAGCTATTCCAAGTAGCTAATTTGGGGAATATTATCTTTCTTTCTCTCTGTTTCTTCCTCTCTTTCTCTGTTTTTCTTTCTCTTATTTTTCTCTCTTTCTGTCTCTCTTTCTTTTAATTGTGGTTTTAAAATATCTCCAAAATACAGACATTTTTCTCTGTTCACTGATTAAAGGTAATTATGTGGGCACATATTTTACAATAAACTAATGCAGCCGAACTGGCTTTCAGATCATCTATTAATTAATCTTATACAAGGATTTGCATAACTGCTTTTCCCCATTGGAATTAGATAAAAGCATAACTAAAAATCATCAAATGACAATAGAATAACAAATGTAAAAGTAATAAGCCTGGATTATTCACCAACCTGATGAAAACTTTGCACGTAAAGTAAGCCATCGAATCCTTTGCTTATAAATCGGTACTTTCTTAATACTTACAAAAGGTACACATAAAACACTAGGAACTACATAATAGATTTCTTTGACTGGAACCTGTATCCATGGTTCTCAAAACATGATCCCTGGAATAAAAGCATCAGAATCACCTGAAAGCCCTTTAAAAACATGTATTTTCGAGACTCATCCCTAACCGACTGAATGAGAAACTCTGGGGATGGGGCTCAGCAATCTGTGTTTTACCAAGTCCTCTTCTAGGTGAGTCTGATGTACACGAAAGTCTATGAACTACTAGCCTAAATACACTGCGTCAATGATTCCTTTATTCCTTATCCCTTTATACCTGGAGTTCCAGTAAAATGTCATTCCCTAAAACCCCTTTTTTTTCTTCTGTAGGTATGAAAGGGACACACGAAGCTTTCCTTTCTACGCACTAATTTTTTTCACATTCCAGAAACTTGTACTGGTTTTAGCAGTTGCTTCCTAACTTGAGATATAGAAATCATTGAACTACAATGGAAGAGTTGAAATAGTCAAAAAGTTTATGTCAAACGTTCTCCTTTCAAAAATATGCTCAAATATTTTGAAAAGATCTAACTAGTGTTAGAAAAGGAAAGAGGGAAGGAAAGAGATAAGGGGGTGGGGAGAGAAGAGAGAATTTATATTTGCCTTAAGGGGCCTTTAATTTCCGAAAATGACTTTATGCTCTCTAAAGAATGAATGCAATGGAATATCCCATGATAGTGTAGCAAACCTTCAAAAGCTAGGGTAAACCAGATAGCTTAGCAGAAAATCTGGTTTGGTGTTAGAAGGATAATCACTATGTTAATGAAAAATTTTAAAAGTGTATTACAGATTTTACACAGAATACACTAAGGTATCAAGAAACACAAAATCATATTATAATTTAAACACTGTCACTTTCCAAAAAGGATTTGAAATAATCAATTAGGAAAAGTAGGTAATTAATTAAGTCTCCAATGTGTCCATTTCTTCCAGAAACTAGTGCAAACCTCAAAAGTTGTATTCCACTATGAGATGCCAACTGTTATGTGTTCAGAAAATAAACTCTCACAAGAATATCTGCATTTTTATCACGACCTATCCTAGGTATGAATTCATCAGTGTATCAAGGTCCTTTAAAGTGAGGAGTGGTCCCGGAAAAAACACATTTGACAAACTGAGCCCCATTCTTTGTGCAACTGTAAGAATCTCGAGAATTTCATTTCCCCCCCAGTGGATCCGATTAGGCTTACCTTCTTATCCTTTCACCTTCATGTGGAAAAATTTTCTGAGGCCTTGTTTTAGACCACTGTATTTGAAATATAATGTCTTCACCTTAAAGTAGAACTGAAAAATTAGTTTCCATGTCAAAAATATTTTTTCTCTATAAATTTATAATTGGTAACCTAAGTTATTGGAGGTTATTTTATTCCATTTGTATATGCAAGATAGCAACTTTTCTCCAAATCTTTGTGTTAGGTAAAATAACTAGATACTAGTCAGAAATAAACACAAGAGAAAAAACTGGGATGGCTACTTTTTAAAAAGTAGTAGGACATACTATGGAATAGGAACTGCCAGAGAATCCTAGAACTTTGAAGCAGAATGTAACTTTGGGTTCATCTAGTTTAGCTGGTTTAACTAAGAAGTCACATCATAGTTCTGTGGTTTTCACCAATGTGCTGCTTCTCTGAGAGATGGGCCTGAGAAAAGCCCCACAAATAACTTTGTGTCCAGAATGGTGCGGAGAACTAAATATACTAGTTCTGCTCCAGGAAGAGAAGACACATTAGCTGAAAGAGAAAGAGACAGACAACTCTGTAAGAGGTTTTAAAGTTGACATAAGGCAAAGTGGCAGCATGGAGTACAAAGTGGAACATCCTGTCTGGATGAAACAATAATATGCTTACATTCTTCTCCACTTTAGTTAAGAAATAATTGACACATGTCACTGGATAAGTTTAAGGTATACAACATGATGGTTTGATTTATATATACTGTGAAATGATTACCACGATCATTTTCATTAACATCCATCCTCTCATATAGATACAATGAAAAGAAAAATAATTTTTCTTTGTTGTGAGAACTCTTAGCATCTACTCTTTTAACAGTTTTCTTATATATCATATAGCAGCATTAGCTATCGTCATCATGTTGTATATTACAGCCCTAGTACTTACCTATTTTAACTGAAATGTGTACCTTTTGATCACCGTCTGGCAATTCCCCATCTCCCCACCCCTTGTCTCTGGTAACCACAACTCTGATCTCTTTTTCTGTGAGTCTTGTGTCGCTTTTATTAAATTTTACGTGTAAGTGAGATCATACAGTTGTCATCTTTCTCTGACTTATTTCACTTATCATAATGCCTTTAAGTTCCATCCATATTGTCACAAATTGTAGGATATCCTTATTTTTTATGAATGAATAATATTCTATTCCATATCACAACTTCTTTATCCATTTATCTATCAGTGGACAGTTAGCTTGTTTCTATCTCTTGGCTATTGTAAAAAATGCTGCAATGAACATGCGAGTTCAGATACCTTTTTGAGTTAGTGTTTTTCTTTCCTTCAGATGTATTTCCAGAAGCAGAATTGCTGGATGATATAGTTGTTCTATTTTTAATTTTTTTTCAAAGATTTTATTTATTCATTTGACAGAGAGATCACAAGCAGTCAGAGAGGCAGGCAGAGAGAGAGGGGGAAGCAGGCTCCCTGCTGAGCAGAGAGCCCGATGCCGGGCTCGATCCCAGGACCCTGGGATCATGACCTGAGCCGAAGGCAGAGGCTTTAACCCACTGAGCCACCCAGGCGCCCCACTATTTTTAATTTTTTAAGGAACCTCGATGTTGTTTTTCATAATGGCTACACTAATTTACAGTCCCACCAACAGAGCACAAGTGTTTTCTTTTCTACACATCCATGCCAGCATTTGTTATCTCTTAGCGTCTTTTTGATGATGATCATTCTAACAGGTGTGACGTGGTATCTCATTGGGGCTTCAATTTGGATTCCCTAATGATTGGTGATGTTAAGCATCCTTTCATGTACTGGCTGTTCATTCATAAATCTTCTTTGGGGAAAAAAATCTATTCAGGTCCTTTGCTCATTTTTTAATCATTTTTTTTTGGGGGGGGGGACAAGTTTCACTACTAAGTTGAGTTCTTTATATATGTTGAATATTAACCCCTTATCAGATATGTGGCTTATCTTTTTACTTTATTGATCATTATTTTTCTGTGCAAAAGCTTTTTAGTTTGACGTAGTCCCACTTATTTTTTATTGTGTTGCTTATATCATATCCAAAAAATCATTACCAAGACCCAAGTCAAAGAGCTTTATTCCTATGTTTTCTTCTAGGAGTTACATGGTTTCCAATCTTACATTTAAACCTTTCATGGATTTCTAGTTAATTTTTGTAAGTGCTATAATATATGGGAAAAGTTTCATTCCTCTCCATGTGACTATCTACTTTTCTTAGCACCTTTTACTGAAAAGACTCCATTTCCTCCATTGATTTTTCTTAGCTCCTTTGTCAAATATTAGTAGACTATATGCTTTTTTTTTCTACTGCTATAAAAAATACCATTAGAATGTCAATAGGGATTGCAATGAATCTACCGATGGCTTTGATACCTCAATCTATACCTTAAGGAACTAGAAAAAGAAACAAACTAAGCCCCAAGTTAGCAGAAAGAGAGGGAAAAATGAAAATTAGAGCACAAATAGTTGGAATAAAGACCAGAAAAGTAGAAAAAAATTAACCAGTTGGTTCTTTCAAAAGATAAACAAAATTGACAAATTTTTGCTAGACTAACCCAGACAAAAGAGAGAAGACACAAATCAACAGAGCTATAAATGAAAAGGGGACATTACAACTGATACCATAGAAATACAAAGACTCATAAGAGGCTATTATAAATAACTATACACCAACAAACTGGACAATCTACAAGAAATGGAACAATTTTTAGAAACATACAATTTACCAGAATGAATTAGAAAAAATAGAAAATCTGAATAAGTAATTACTATTAAGGAGATTAAATCAGGAAAAAATAATCTCCTAATGAAGAAAATCCCAGGACCAAATGGCTTCATTTGTGGCTTTTACTCAATACTTAAAAGAGAATTAACACCATTCCTTCCCACACCCTTCCAAAAATCAAAAAGGAGTAAACACTCCTAACCTGATTTACAAGACCAACATTATGCTCCTTCCAACTCTGAGATTTTATTATTCTATGAAAAAGAAACAAAACAATGGAAAGAATACATCTCTCTGGAACCATATTGGTTACTTTAATTTAAAAAATGTGAGGGATACCAGGGTGGCTCAGTGGGTTAAGCATCGACTCTTGATTTTGGGTCATGTTATAATCTCAGGATGTCATAATTCATTATTTACTTTAAAACAGTAACAACTAGATAAGTAATAAATTAAGTATTTAAATTAAGATAATAATTTTCTATTGCTTGTAATTCCAAATTAAAATCCCACTTTTTGTTGCCATCTCATGAGGTTTGGAGGTACTGAATAATTAATTTATCCATGATCCCGCTGGTAAATAAGATGGTAGTAGTTAGTAACTAAGGAGGTACTTTGGTTATTTGGAAAATCTATTTGCATTCAAAAAGTCCAGGAAAGAAGTGAACATTCTTCTGTTTTATCATTTATGTATTGATTTTCTTTTTTTTAAGAATTTTATATTTTTATTAGTAAATGATAATTATAATCAAAGCCATGAAATGGGAGAAAATAAAATCATGAAAGAGATGAACTTTTCTTTATTTTGTGATTAAACTCTTTTGTGCTTCAAGTATTTTAGATGGAACTTTGGGCATGCAGTTTTGTCTATTCTAGGTGGAGTTAAAAGGCACTTAAAATAATACTTGCGTGATGGATTTTTCTTTTTTCGATTTTCATAGATTCAATTTCATTTTTAACAACATCCAAATGGCTTTTCAAATATATAATCATTTTAAAAGCTATGATATGCTTAAATGAACATTAGAACTTTTATCTTTTGTAATCTTAGCTATAGTCCTCTTGTAAATGGAAGGGATAAATGTAAAGTCCTGAATCATTCTGGATTTAAGTATTTGAAATTGTTGGCAATAAATAATTAGAAACAAGAAACCAATCCAGGAAAACATCTCACTGAGCCCATTTATTAAACACTGACATTTCCTGGTTCAAAAATATTTGAAGTTATTCCATCAAAATGTCAAAATAAACCAATCTACTTCCATAAATTAGGTTTGTCTGTTAAAATTGTTGATGAGAAAAAGCAGTAACATTAAAATCACATTTCCAGATGACGTAATTCATATATACATACATTTAGCATTCTATCAGTGATTATGCTCTCTTATAAAGCCATAGGAAAAGGAAAAGCAAATAGAAAAACAAAAGCATAGTAATGAGAAATGTATATAAAACGAGAAGCAGCCATAAGTCAATTCTGAAATGTTGTGAGTAAAATAAAAAGTATATTTAACCATGGGACATATTAATCTCAGTTTAAAATAGAAAAATGTTGTCATTTTGTATTTCTTCATATACTGTATCATCTTAGGTGCCTGGATGGTACCGTGATAAAACCTGGCTAATTCAGAAACATCGAGTGTAGTCTTCCAAATGCTTCAAGTAACTGAAGAGCTTCAAATGTAAAAACGCAAGAAGAAGAAATGGCAGGAGAAGAAAAAGCCAAAAAGAAGCTTCCTTTAAAGAGTAAGAAGCAAAGATAACAGAGAAGAATGAAAGGGTCCATTCCATTCAGTGTTCTACTAGCCACTGATCAAAAAGACATAGCTTGTTCATCAGGCTTTTCTTTGGAAAAGCAAGGAATGAAAGTAAATAGGCCATAAGATACAATATAAGCAGACATAGAAAAAGAGAGGGAAGGGGAGGAAAAAGAAGATAAGGTAGAAGAGTGGAAACATGGACTTTGATGATGAGGAGAAAGGAAACTAAAAATAGGAGACAAAACAATTCTGGAGACTAGTCTGTTACCTTCAATAAAACTAAACATGCCGGCTTAAAAAGTGGGACAAGATAGAATCCTCAAATGACGCAGTGCTAAATAACAAAAATCTTTCTCATGTCAGATGAATTTACAGATGAATCTGTAGAATTAAAACTGACTAGAAAATATATGTGTATCCAAGTGTAAATCATAAATCCTACAGTAGCAAAGAGTGGATTTAGCAATCTGAGGAAAACCAGTTTGCATTGCCCTCCAAAAAAAGAAATTAAAACTAAAGCAAACAAAAAAATGAAACCCACATAAAGTTACAACAATGATGAAATATTAGAAGGTCAATTTAATACTAACTTGTTTACTATAATAAGTAATGGAAAGTGAATGTCTGGTCCTTTATATAACCACAGAAACTCACTATGACTAATACACACTTTGAAGAAAATTGACATTAACTTTAGGATTATCATCATATAAAGACTTTGCGGTCATCAAATGAGCTAACCTGGAGCCACCAAACTATTCACATAATTGCATACTAAAATACAAGATGAATTTCTGACCCTAATTTGGGCAGAAAAGTAGGCATTCATGGGGGCCGACCTTGGGCACACCATAGGCCAGCCAAGAGGGAATTCTGGAAAAGAATACTGGATGTAAACCAGAGCTCGAGTCAAAAGAAGAATGAAAAGGAGGAATTTAAGGTTTTTTTTTAATAAATGTATATATCACAGAATGTGTGCTTAAGGGTACATGAGACTGGCTGCTTCTCTCACTGGCTCTGGTCAGGGGTGAGTAGTTAGTAAATTGTGTAGATGTAATTCATTCCACTTCACTTCTACTAACCTATTGATATTGCTGCACGGAAGATAAATAAGAAAAGGAAAAGTGTCTCTCCCCTTGTGCCTTAAATGAGTTGGCCTGAGTGTGGAGCAATCTCAGTACCTGTTCTTTCTACTCTGATTTCAACTGTGGAGGCTTGTAGTGGCTCAGTAGAAGGAGTAAAATAAGAAATTAACCACGGTATGATTCCAGCTTTCAGTAACAGATAATTTTGTAAACTCTTCTAGAACATTAAAAAGGATGGAATGATTTGTAATTAGTTTTATAAAAATATAATAATTCTGGTACCAATATATGAACTATATAGCATAAGAAAGAAAACCATAGCTCTTTTTAAAATAAAATATGGATATAATTTTTAAATAAATCAACAATAACTTCTAAGGTAAATAATACATAAAAAGAATTATGTGTCACCAAATAGGTTTTATCCTAAAAATTCAAACACAGTTATTATAAGACATCTTTTAAAAATGTATTAATAGTTTTGATATTTTTTAAAATATATATCACTGTTTTATTTTTTAAAAGAATAATAGCAGAACATTTGTTTCAAAAACCAAAGAATCAGGGTCCGTGGGTGGCTCATTCAGTTAAGCATCTGACTCTTGATTTGGGCTCAGGTCATGATATCCGAATCATGAGAAGGAGCCCTGTATCTGGGTGTGGAGTCAGCTTAAGATTCTCTTTCTCTGTCTCCCTCTGCCCCTCCCCCATGCTCTCTCACTCTCTTAAAAAAACAAAGTCAACCAAACAACAAATAAGTTTTAACAAGCTGTAAAACCTTCTACAAATGGTAAACTAGGTAAAAGATAACAGTCATCAAAGAGCAAACAACCCTGTACTATAAAGTGAAATACTGGAAGCATCTCATTGAAGTCCTAATGCTAACAGCAGCATTAGTATTTAACATTGTGTTAAAAGTTCTGGACAATACAATGAGATAAGTCATGGAACCGTTAGGTAGAATTTTTGGAAAAAATAAACTTATTAAAGGAACTATAATTAAATATAAAATTAAGATGAAAAAATTCCAAGAATTAAAAAAAATCATAAAGTGGCTAGAGGTAAAGTAAATGTACACAGACACATGGCTCTCCTATACTCCAAAAATAACCTTTACAGAGGTTTGAACTTTAGCAAACCACCTTTACCTTCCAACGCACAGGGAAAAAATTGATTTCAGAATTAGAAAACTGATCTCATCTTTCTCACCTGTCCCTGCACTGTTGGGTAGTATTGGAGACATAGGGTAGATAGAGATGGTGACCTTTAACTTGTTCATGAAGGGACTGCCTCTGATATACTGTCTTTTGATTTACATGCCAGGAACAAGTTCAGTTATTTGAACTTGTGAATTTCTTACTCACATTAGCAATGATACAAGGTGCCATAAAAATTCTATTGAGTTGCATTCTCATGTCTGCAAAACTTAAAGAAGTTACCCTGGAGATAGGAATCCAAAACAAACAGCTTAAAGGTGGCTCTTGTCCAATTTTAATTCTAGAGCTGCCTGAAACCTCCTCTGCTAAGATTATATATGATAGCTCCTCATGTCTCTTTCTGATACCTGGTAGGAAGACACCTTTTTATTGAGTTCTAATAAGGAGAACTGATGAGAGGTAGAATCAGAAAAGAATTTAAAGACACGTAATTCTCCCCAAAAATGTTTTGCTTACTTAAGATCAACACATCAATGAAGAAATTTAATTCAGTTGCAAACGTGCAAGATAATCCCCAAAGCAGAATAAGAATGAAGAAGACAAATATGCTTTTGGATCCTTATTTTTTGTTGTTGTTTTTGTTTTGTTTTGTTTTGCTGTCTATCACAAAGTATATGATTAAATGTTTGTGTTTTACAAAAGTTAAAGCACATTTCACTAGGTCTGTTCCCCTTAACTCTCTGAGTTTGGCATTTGACCAATGAAATTAAATCCATTTATAATTAAGTCATCAAAAGAGTAGGTTTTTTTTAAAAAACCTATTTGATAACAAAGGTGCCCTTATTCAATAAGCCTTTATAATCTTTAAATTGGAAGATTTCAATGCATCAAACTTATTCAGAACTAAGAGTTTTAAGATCAAGGTATCATATTTAGGGCAGGCTAAATGGTCTATTAAATGTGGTAAGCCCCACATTCTCTTGAGGTATGCTCGTTAAACTTAAAAGAAGTGATTTGTAACATCAAGAAGCGTTGGTAATGACAATGGAGGTGAATGCAAATATATTGGAGTATATTTGCCAACACTTAAAATTTTCTTGTTATAATTCCCCACCACCTTAAGATCTATCAGTACCTGCTCACCATTTCTGTGCATCAGTTTGTAATTTATGACTGAAGCCTCTGATACACGAAGGTAACACACTTGAGGTTGTGTCTACAAAATACGTATGCTCTATATATGTATTTACAGGTTTTTTCTCTCTGTATCTCTCTGTATTATCCAAAAGATTGCTTTTGGATAATTTCTATTGCTTTGTATTCTAATTTACTAGCCTTTTCTTCTATAGTGTCCCTTATGCCAGATTATTGATAACTGATTTTATAAAAACAGTTTCTTTTTTTAAATTTTATGTCACCTTATATATGATGTATGTCTCTTTCTCTCTCTCTGTCTCTTCATCTGTGTTTGTATCTGTCTCCCTTTATGTATTTGTATACACACATGTATAAAAATAAAATTCATAAATAAATAAAATCTCATTAGGGAGATAAAACATTTCTCTCTTTAAATTTAAATGCATTTTATTTGGATAAGCAATAATTTGATAATAGATTCCCTTACTTAATTTTTCCTTTACCTTTTCATTTTTAGTTTTATCAAAATGTTTACATAGCTGTGAAGTGAAATGTACAAACCTAAAGTCTTTTGAGAGAATTCTAAATTCTATCTGTATATCTTCCATCTAGTTCCACTCTTAAAACGCAGTTGTTTTAGGGACACCTGGGTGGCTCAGTCAGTTAAACATCAGACTCAATTTCCGTTGAGGTGGTGATCACCGAGTTGTAGCATCAAGCCCCATGTTGGGCTCCATGCTCAGTAGGGAATCTGCTTCTCTCCTTCTCCTTCTGCCCATCCTCCTGCTTGCACTCTCTCTCTCTCTCTCTCAAATAAATAGGTGAATCTTAAAAAAATACACACAGAATTAATTTTTTCTGTATTCTTCCTGTTGAAAAAAAATAAGCAAAACAAATATTTATATTGTCAGTCTGTATCTTTTCTTCAGTGAGGATTGAATACCCTTTGTAGTGTTTCACATTTTGCTTTTCACACAACATAGTCTGATCATCCTTACCCAGGCATATAGAAAGATATTTTCTATTCTTTTTTTAAAAGATTTTATTTATTTAATTGACAGAGAGAGATCACAAGTAGGCAGAGAGGCAGGCACGGGGGCGGGGGGTGGGGGGCGGCGGGGGGGGGGGGTTGGCAGGGGGAGAAGCAGGCTCCCCCTGCTGAGCAGAGAGCCCAATGCGGGACTGGATCCCAGGACCCTGAGACCATGACCTGAGCCAAAGGCAGGGGCTTTAACCCACTGAGCCACCCAGGCGCCCCTAGAAAGATATTTTCTATTCTTCTTTTTTTTTTTTAATTTTATTTATTTATATGACACAGAGAGAGAGATCACAAGTAGGCAGAGAGGCAGGCAGAGAGGAGGGGGGAAGCAGGCTCCCTGCTGAGCAGAGAGCCCGATGCGGGGCTGGATCCCAGGACCCTGAGATCATGACCTGAGCCGAAGGCAGAGGCTTTAACCCACTGAGCCACCCAGGCGCCCCTCTATTCTTGATAGTTCTTTCTTGTGTGCATCTTAATTCAAACTGTGTCATTGATTAAAAATTATTTGGATTTTGCTCATTTGTTTTGTTTTGGTCTTTTGCTATTTAAAACAGTGCAACAATGAACAATCTTGAGCTTTGCATTTTTATATCTGTGCCACTTTGTTTTTGAGAATAGATTCTTAGGAGTAGTTTTTCTAGGTCAAAAGGCAAATTTATATATCACTTTACAGTTACCAAGTTACTTACCAGAGTGGTGGTATCTTTTCTCATCTCTACCAACTTGATCGTGAGAACCTGCTAAACTTTTAAGTTTTTGCCGTTATCAGTGACAAATCATATCTCAGTATGGCAAATTTACATCTCATTTACAAGTAAGTTTGACAATTTCTTCATTTGAAACAAATCAAAGAGGGAGACAAACCATGAGAGACTATGGAGTCGGGAAACAAACAGGGTTTCAGAAGGGAGGGGGGTAGAGGTGGTGGGGTAACCTGGTGATGAGTATTAAGGAGGACACATGTGATGAGCTCGGGTATTATACACAATTAATGAATCGAACACTGTATCAATAACTAATAATGTACTATATGTTGGCTAACTGCACTTAACAAAAGAAAAAAATGAAAAAATATATATATCTATCTCAATCATCAAGGATCTTACTAATAAGTTTAAAGTACATAGTGAATTCATTTCTTAGGGCTGCTGCAACAAAGTACCCCAATCTGGAATGGCTTACATATGGAAATGTATTCTCTTACAGTTCTGGAGGTTAGAAATTTGAAATCAAGGTGTCAGCAGGGTTTATGCCTTCTGAGGGCTCTACAGGAGGATGTGTTCCCCTCTCTCCTAGCTTCTGATGACCGCCAGCAATCCTTACGCACCTCGCTGTAGATGCATCACACCATTTGCCTCTCTCTTCACATGGCACTCTTGCTGTGCATCTCTGCCTTCCCTTGGAGTTCTGTCTCTGTACATCTGTATCCAAATTTCCCTCTCGTTATGAGGACAACTGTCATTAGATTAAGGGCCCCTCTTTCTGCAGTATGACCTCAACTTACCTCAGCTAATTACATCTGCAAACCCTATTTCCAGATAAGATCACATTCTAGGTACTAGTGGTTAGAAATTCACTATATATATATTTTTTTTTTCGGAAGTACACAATTCAACCTAGAACCCAGGGGAGTTACCTCAGTATGTTGGTAATGTTAGATAATGCTTGCTGGTATTCAGCAATGTTTGATTCTCCTCCTCTTCCACAGCCCATGGTTAGATGATATGGTATAGGAACTTTACATCCGAGTAGGCCATGTGATTATTTCTTAACAATGGACTCCAAAGGATGTGATGATGTGTGATATATGTAGGTTGAACAGTTAAAAGTCCAGATGCCTCTTTCATTCTCCTGACCTCCACCCCATTGTGCCTCCTCAGTCCTGACCCTAAAAACCCAGTGAAGAACTTTTCTCACAGAAATCTGGAAATAAAACCCAAATTTCTGAATAACTCTGGAAAATAACTCTCCTATTCCTACTTGTGTTGAAATGTTATTTGAGCAGGAAATGAGTTTAGTGATGTTATGCCTGAAAGAATGGAAAATTATTTCTTTAACAATTTCAGAGAAATTTCAGAGAACCTTTAAGTGTTTGCTGTTGGTGGGTTTTGGGTTGTGAAGAAACTTCTGTCAGTGGTTGGAAATGTGGAGATCCAAGTTATGCCGCAAAAATCTGCATGTAAAATTGTCACCTACAATAACTTGGGAAGCAGAACATAACTTATTTAGGCTGCTTCCCTACTCATTGCCTAGGAGTCTTCTTTGGATAACATATTGCAAGAAAGAGATCAGAAAATATTTGGCCAGGTTGTGAGCAGAAATAGAAAAGGATAGGGAGAGTCCATAAATTTTAAACTTTTTAGAGTCTAAAAGCCTACAGCTTTTTTCTGAACAAAAACAATAGGTGCGAATTAAAAACAAGATCTGTGATATTCCTCAGTTGAGCCTTGTGACTTGGTCTTGAGGTAAACATCAGATGAATGTAATCCCTTTGCTTCAGGTAGGCCCAGACTTGGGGGAGGGAAAGCCATGGGCAAAAAACAAAACAAAAGCAAAAACAGAAAAACGTAAGTCAGATTTGATATATATGTCTGAGAGGGAGCTTTGGGCATGACTGCTGGTCCTTGGCGCTGACTGGGAGAAAACCTAAGAAGCATAAGAGATTTTTAAGAGAATTAAAATGTCAAGGAAACACTGAGTTTGGAATAAAAAGAATATCCTGTGATTGTTTTAAGAGTCTTAAAATAACACTCACAGTAGATCCTGCAAGGGTGATGAAGGAATTTGATCCTCAGTGATTTGGCAAACTTGAAATGTTTTGTAAGTACTTATAATGAAATTTTCTATAGACTCAGAAACAGTGTTCCTACTTGCCCTGAAAATATTATTGAATGCATTCTCCATTAAGATGATCTGCAACTAGCAATTGAAGAGCTGTGTTATAAATGCCTTTTAGAACCCCACACCCCACAGACAAAACCAATAAAAGATTTACTTTTGTCCAAAAAGATAAAATTACATATTTTATATTTTGTATCTATATAAAATATTAAATATTTTATTTAATAAATTAAATAATTTATTTATTATTTATTTGTTATTTATTTATTTATTTATTATTTATTAATTTATTAAATAAATTAAATAATTTATTTAATAATATTTATTTAATATTAAATATTTTATATCCCCAAAATAAAATGCTTAATTAAATTAGAAATTATTTGTTCATGTTAGGCTTAGATAATTAACTTTCAAAATATCTTCATGGTTCTTTATGTTTCAACAGTTAAATTGAATATGTGAATTGTACTGCCATTTGCCTAAACTAGTTTCTGCAAATAATATGATATAAACAAAAAATTCACAAAAACTTGCTCTGTAAATTGATTTCGTATTATAATGCCTCCTAAGCCTCCTGATTTCTTGCCTGAAGTGTATGAAGTGAGTGCATAGGCATAAACATCGATATATGTTGAGGGAGATTTACTGGCAGAACCAAGATTAGGGTATTACAAAATCTATTACTAAACGTAAAGTTGTTTTATGTTGTGTTTTGTTAGAGGGATACATTTTTGAGGGCTGAATATTTTCCGACCTTAGAAAATTCCACTTGACTTCTGTTTGTGTTAGTGTCCCCTGCTGGGTTTGGATCACATAATATAAAAATTTATTAAGGGGCACCTGGGGGACACTTAGGTGGCTCAGTGGGTTAAAGCCTCTTCCTTCGACTCAGGTCATGATCTCAGGGTCCTGGGATGGAGCCCTGCATCGGACTCTCTGCTCAGCAGGGAGCCTGCCTTCCTCTCTCTCTCTCTGCCTGCCTCTCTGCCTACTTGTCATCTCTCTCTCTCTGTCAAATAAATAAATAAAATCTTTTAAAAAATTGTATTAACATGGACTGGATTCAAGACTCTGATTTTGTTTTCACGTATGCATTTACAATTTTTATCTTGAGATAGGGAGGAAATGTGAAGAAAATGGGATACCAAGAGCATATTGAAAGTGGCAAATCTAAAGCTATGACATTTTCAGAAGTTAAGTATTTAAGGAGTTAAATATTCACAAATGAGTGTTGCGGGGAACATAACAGATTGAGGATTAAGACAAAAATGGGAGCATTGTATCCCAAATGTGTTCTGTAAAAATAAGTTCTAAGGTTAAAATAGATTGTGTGCCCCCCCCCAAAATTCAACAGGTTCTTTAAAGGTCTCCATTAATCTGCTAATATATATTGTAAGTCAAAAAAATTGTGTGGTAGAGACACTCGGTGTAGACTGTGAAGAGTTTTCATACCTCTGTCAACAAAGTTTTTATTAATAGAATTTTTAAAGCTCCAGTGTTGCAAGTATTGCCCTTCGAAAATGACTGATTCTATGAAAAGACGTGGCAATTACAGGAAAGTCTGTGTGATACTACTGATGTGAAGTAGTACTAACCATGATAATCAAATATAAAATGTGCCATAGGAAATTTATTCCTGATTTTGTAGTGAATGTGTCTGATGCACCAAGTACACATTCTTCATTATGATTGGCATGTATTAATTTAATTCCTCAATTTGTTTTCTTTTTCTGACCACAGTATTGTCTCATTCGTTTTAACTTAAAATAACACTCATGAGCAGTAAATCAAGTACCCGTAGAGCCGTGCAGTTTTTGCCAAAGTGTGTGGGGTGTCCCAGCCTGATGTGGATGTGGAGCACAGAACAATGGCCACACCCTGGGGACAATTACATTTGCATTGGAGGCATACTTAATATTCTACTATGAACTGCAATACACATATCCAGATGTTGGCTCTGCCGTTTATTTCCCTAGACAAATAAAATGGCTGAGTATCAAAAGATAACTCATAACATGAGGACAAGTGAATGAGAAGTGTCAGAAATGGTGTATTTCAGAGAACACTTGACCAGGCCTCTAAGTCCAGCAATTTTGGGCTAGTCATTTAATCTTTATAGGTTTCCATAGTAAGGAGGTTGTGAGGGATTTGCATTGAGATACCTGCCATTCAAAAAGATGATTACAATCTTTGCTTGAATCGATTTTGAAAAATAAGATGACTCCTACTTCCCAGATAGATTTGTGTGTGGCTTAAAACTACTTAAACTATTTAAGTGATCATTTTTATTTCACTATGGTTCACCTTGTTAAAAACGTTATGCACTTATCACAGCTTAAAGATCTACCTTTCCACATTGTTAATGTAGAATTTACCCTAATTAATATGCCTTTTGTGAATATATTGTTGCAAAAGCATTATAAATCCACAATTACCAGAGGTTTCTCCATCTTGTCTTTGTAATAAAACTTTGATAAACCATTCCAGTAAGTAACTGTGGTAGGAGGAGGAAAAACGGGTTTAAGTTTCATGAACTGGGATTGGTATTGGAATTTATTTGAAATTTTAGGAGGAAGAGGAAGATGGGGGGAAGAGGTAACTTAGTGACAGGCATTAAGGAGGACACTTTGTGTAATGAGCACTAGGTCTTATATGCAACTGATGAATCACTAAATTCTACCCCTAAAACTAATAATACATTATACTTGAACTAAATTGAATTTACATAAGATTTTTTAAAAAAGAAAAAAATTAAAGTAAAATTTGAGGAGTTATTCTTGCCAGATGCTGATAACTGAGTTAGCAAGAATTGGCTGCAAAAGTAAACTACTGAATTAAAAAATAGACATTTAGTCTCTGGGCATTTTGTTTCCATTTTATTTTTATTGGTTCATTGATTCTTGTTGATGTAGACTGTGTTCTACCCTTTTAAAAGTGTTCTACTACCATCTAGTGTCAACAAATAGAAAGTTCACCATTTAACTTTATAAATTTTTTCAATTTATAAAATGGTATTTGAAAGTTTGTATGATTTTGACAATATAAGATAAATAAAAAATTTTAAGCATCAGCACTTGAAAGAGTCGATATTGGCTTTGTGAGAAATATAAACAAATTATACAAAATGGCACCTAAGATTATTAGAAGTAATACATTAGATTTAATACTCAGTAGAAATATTTATTAAGAGACATTTTCTTTCTAAGTTACAAAAGAGGCAAATAATTGGCCATCTAATTTTTTAAATTTAAATTCCAGTTCGTTTTTAATTTAAATTCCAGTTACTTAATTTAAGTTCCAGTGGACACTGGAATTACTCATTGAGGTTCTCTTCCTGTGACAACAATTTTAACAGTATCTTCTGTGGAATTTATAGAAAGAAAGTATAGTTTAATATTTCCTCTAGCATGGTTGGGCACCATCTGTTTCTTTGTTTGCAAAGTCTCAGCTCATCCCTTTATGAGGTGACGTCACTTTTTTTTTTTCGTTAATCTTAGTTTTTTTTAAGGTTCATGTTTTTATTTAAATTCCAGTTAGTACCATATAGTGTAATATCTGTTTCAAGTGTACAATTCACTTTCTTCCACACAATGCCTGGTGCTCATCACAAGTGCCCTCCTTAATCGCCATCACCTGTTCTGCCATCCCCCGGCTACCTCCCCTCTGGTTACCATCGGTCTGTTCTCTATAGTTAAGTCTGTTTGTTAGTTTGCCTCTCTCTTTTTCACCCCTAGGATTGTTTGATTTGATTCTTAAATTTCATATATGACTGAAATCATATGGCATTTGTCTTTCTCTGACTGACTTATTCTGCTTAGCCTGACACACTGTAGCTGTATCCACCTCGTTGCAAATGGCAAGATTTCGCTATTTTTATGACGGAGCAATATTGCACTGTATATCTATGCCACCTCTTCTTTATCGATTCATTAGTCATTGGACATTTTAGCTCTTTCCATAATTTGGCTGTTGTTGATAATGTTGCTATAAACACTGGAGTACATGTATCCCTTCAAATTAGTATTTTTGTATTTGGGTAAATACCTAGTGGTGCAATTGCTGGGTCTTAGGGTAGCTGTATTTTTAACTTTTTGAGAAACCTCCATGCTGTTTTCTGAAGCGGCTGAATCACTTTGCATTCCTACCAGTGGTGTAAGAGGGTTCCCTTTTCTCCATCTCCTCACCAATACCTACTGTTTCCTGTGTTATTAATTTTAACCACTTTGGTGTGTGGTGATACCACACTCTAGTTTTGGGTAATCTATTTTTTAAACGCACTGAAATATATGGCATAGCAGTGGCTACCTGGAGGAACAGTTGCCTTTGATAAGATTCAGTTTACTCTTCATTGTTCACTTCTACGTTACTTACATATTAGAACCCTTGTTGATGAATTCAAAATCTTAACTAAACATTCAATATTATAAATAGGCTGTCTGCGATACCTCATATTAGCATCCACAAGTTTTTCAATAGTATAGTCAGTGTTTCTAGTTATAATTCGGATGAGTTTGGATTCTGTATCTTTATTAAATACATTATATTTCATCTGTAATTGCTCATAATCTGAAACTTGAACGTACTCCATAATTATTCTGTTTCAGTAGCAATTAATTAGTAATTGTTGAGCATTTGTTATGTACTCACTACTCCAACTCTTATAACCTTGAAGAGTAACGTTGTCTCAAAATAGTTTAGTCTTGTATCTTTAGTCAACCTTGTAGAACACATAATCAATATAAAAATTCAATAATGGGGTGCCTGGGTGGCTCAGTGGGTTAAAGCCTCTGCCTTCGGCTCAGGTCACAATCTCGGAATCCTGAGATTGAGCCCCACATTGGGTTCTCTGCTCGATGGGGAGCCTGCTTCCCCCTCTTTCTCTGCCTGCCTCTCTGCCTGCTTGTGATCTCTCTCTCTCTCTCTCTCTCTGTCAAATAAATAAATAAAATCTTTTTAAAAAATGCAATATTGACCAAGTAGAATATATAGCAATCATTAAGCTATTTATGGGCATATGTTAATAGATTTATAAAAATTGCTGCTAAAGTGAATATATTGTCATGTCCTTATTTCATTAAAACCTTTTGATACTTAAGACCAATTAATAGCCACACAAAAAAATTGTCAAAACGTCCTGTCTGCTGGTTATTATAAGCCCACCTGGTTAAAATTTTAATATAATGACTGAAGGAGTCATACAAAAATCACAGTTCTGTGCTAATTACATTTTATAATAATGACAAATTTGGGCTATAATCCTGTGAGGAGTGAGATCAGCAGACATTTTTAGAGCTGACTGTAATGATCTGAGTTTCTAAAATTTGTTCTTTGATCATTTACCACTTCTGATTATTTGTGCATTAGAGGACAATGCTGAAATGTTTAAGTACTATCCATAGTCTCATTCTATCTAAATTTACATCTCTTGCTTTTTCAGGTCTTTCCTGAAATCCAGACTCACATATCAAATTTGCCTGCTCCACATTTTCACTTGAACATATACTGGTATTTCATAATACACATGTTCACAAACACTAAACTCAGTTTCCCTCACAATCTGCTCCCCTATATTTTCCATTTTTATTGCTGGTAATCCATACCTTTATTTTGTACCATCCCCAGTATACCATTACTTCCCGCTTGCGTCACATCCCACACTCACTGGCAACCTTCAAATATAACTTGACTTCAATGACCTCACACCATGTCCACACCTACCACCTTGGCCTTAACCACCTGCAACAGACTCCTAACTAGGGGTCCCTGTTTTAACCCTTTCCCATCCATTCCCTCCGCCATAGTCTTTGCTCTTACACAGGAGTAAGCCTTTCAATACATATGTTTATTCGTCTTATTCTACTTCTTAAAACCTCCGGTGACACCCATATCACTTTGCAGAAAGGCCAGAGTTTTTACAGTGGCCTACAGATAGATCTGTCCTGTAGACATTGTCTACAATGTCTACACACTGTAGACATGTGTGGACATTGCCTCTCAGACATTATCTGGTAACATTCTTCCTTACTCAGTCTTTTCCAAGTCCTTTGCCCTCCTTTTACTTCTCTGAGCACACATGGGATCCTTCCACCACTTGTACTCACTGCTTCATGGACCCAGCACCCCGTAATTCTTTCCTCCTCATCCTTCGGTTATAGTACTTAGATGTGATCTTAAACAGATTTTCTCGAACAATCTATCCACAACACCCCTATTCCACCCTTCATGTCCCTTACTCTCTGCTCTATCTTCCTTCACAGTGCTTATCACTATTTACCATACCATTTATACTACTCTTCTATTGGTTTTGGTGACGATGTCCATTGTCTGGAATATAAACTTTAGGAAAATACACAGTACTTAATTCTTCATTCACTGCTATATTCTAATACAAAGAACAGTATCAGGTACTTAATAAATATAATGGCTGAATGAATGAATGGACAGATGCAATCAATTTTCCCCCTCAGAAATATTCTGGGTTGACTCTAGTGCAAGAATTACATGGCTTTTGTACAAATAAAGTGAATTTTATATTTAAAAAAATAAGTATTGGAAATTATGATCTGAGGTTCCAAATATTAAATCCAGCACTCTCTATCCAGGAAGTCAAAGATCTCTGTGGATTAATTCACGAGACAGAAAAGCAAGCCTGTCCTCCAGGCAAATAATGTGTTTCATTCACTTTCTTTTTATTGTTTCAAACTGAATACCTGGCTTTCTACCAACTAAATACACAGTATCTTTTTCATATGTAAATTCTTTCAAGCTGTGTAACAGTAGTTCAAGGTCAGGATGCACTGTGTCTAGTTGCATGGAATGTCAAAAGGTAGATGTGTTAGGAGTGTGAAACCTGTACTTGTTCCTGAGGCACCTTCAGCTTCTCTTAAAAATTTCGCACAGCAAGCTGAGGATGCATCAGAAAAAAGTGTGTGCGTACATGAGGCCTTTAGTGTTCTTTCTACTTTTCTCCTCATTTTCTTGTGAGTAGCAAGTAGTGTGTGTGGTAACTACTTTTTTGACATAAAGGCAATAATAGAAAAGCAGAACTGATTATTAATGAAGAATCAAACATATAAAAGGGAGACCATCTATCCTCTTTGTATATTGATTGATACGAAAAGAACTGATACCTTGAGATATCTAATATGCTTCTGTCTCTTATTACTCAGTCATTCCTAAACTCTATGATTGCATAAGTTACAGCTTGCATCTGAACTAATCAAGACAAAGGGAAAGCACTCTATATTTAAAGGTTTTTAGTACATTCACCTTATAAACTTCACTCAAATAATTGCTAAAACACAGCATCATCTTTTATTTATGTGCTTAACAATATTTTACATAATACAAATACAGTACATATATATTTACTAATATCAAAGATAACCTAGGGCCCCTGGGTGGCGCAGTTGGTTGAGCGACTGCCTTCGGCTCAGGTCATGGTCCCGGAGTCCTGGGATCAAGTCCCACGTCGGGCTCCCAGCTCCATGGGGAGTCCGCTTCTCACTCTGACCTGCTCTCTCTCACTCTCTCTCTTTCCTAATAAATAAATAAATAAAATCTTAAAAAAAAAAAAGATAACCTAAATAAAACTTTGAAAAACACCCCTCAATTTCCTCTCTGAAAGCCAGATAATTTCATGTCTTTACCAAAATGAAATAAGATTTTTCTG
>CM052806.1:23503447-23523875 GCA_028533885.1 Nasua narica
GAAGTTTGTGGCTGTCCCAAGTCCTTTTTTCCTTTCATTTCACTGAATTCCACGTGCTTTTATGCTTTCTTAAATATGGGAGTATTGTCTTTTTCCCACCTAGGCTAGGGCAGTAAGCTCTACTTGCTTACCATTTCCACAGACACTTCCAATATTGAGACCTTGGTACCTTTACTGAAGACGTGTTTCTCGTGTGTGAGCGTGTAGTGTGCACACATTCCACACTGAAGAGCGTGGAAGGTCATGAGGAAGACGTGGGAACTCCAGAGACTCTCCATCTCTCTGGTTTCACCTTTCCCGCCTTATAATCTTAGGTTCTCTCTCCCTTAGTTGGGCTCACATCTAGGCTCCTTCATGTTGTAGCCTAAGTTCCAAGTTGTTATCAAAGTGTTGTTCTCCAAAGATTGCCTCATTTCTCAGAGGAGTTCTGATAAAGTTTAATGCTTCTAGATAAAAACTAACTGAAAAAGGGGGAGGGGGGATTTGACGGTCTTGAAAGATTTATGGTTATACCCACTCAGTCTCGCAAGTGTCTTTCCTTCTGGTGACTAGTATACACATGTCCACCAGATAGCGTCCCTCTCCCTGTGTCAATTTTCCTGAAAAATCGACGTTTGATTCCTGATGTTGCAGAATGTATGCACGTCTCAGCACATGCTTCTACTTCTTTTTCTTTCACACATTCTTTCTCCAGGAACTCTAAGGTATGTTCCAGTCCTTAGGATACCCTCTCTGAATATTGATATTTTTCAGATCTCTTTACTTTACACAACTGCAAGCGTTGTTTTTAACAGAGGACTCACAGAGATAGCAGTACTCCTCCATTACATACTATTATTCATTTAACGACCATCAAGAAACTTATGTTCAATCTCCGGAGTAAATTCCAGTAATCCTTTCTATCCTGACCATGTAACAGATTCTTCAGACATTATTTTAATCTTTCTACCCCATGAATAGCCCTAGCAGTGGCTCTTACGGCTTTTACATATCAAATCACAGTTCTATGAATTCACAGTGATAATATGGAGAACACACTTCAGAAATATTTTCTCAAGAGAATATAATGAGCGAGTACCTGATGTCATTTGGAGTCATGGGGGAAAATATCACTGTCATGTAATTAAATGCCTATTTAGGGGGCGCCTGGGTGGCTCAGTGGGTTAAAGCCTCTGCTTTCGGCTCAGGTCGTGATCTCAGGGTCCTGGGATCCAGTCCCACATTGGGCTCTCTGCTGGTTGGGGAGCCTGCTTCCTCCTCTCTCTCTGCCTGCCTCTGCCTACTTGTGATCTCTCTCTCTGGGTCAAATAAATAAATAAATAAAATCTTTAAAAAAAAATAAATGGCTATTTAACATATGTAGGTATGTACTGCGTATGTATGTATTTATAGAACACCTTACTTTTTCTGAAGTAAGCTTATGTGTACCATGAAAAATAGTAAGTTCTTGTCACTTGTCTACCTTTAGCTCTGGGAAGAAAAGTGACAAAGGCCTGTATTATTAATTTATTTGGCCAGTTTGAGACCACGGATACATTCCACCAGGCAAATAGTAGCAAACCAATTCTCATTTTCTAATCTTTCTTTGAATCTCTGCTTGGTGTGTGAAGCTTTCTTTTAAATGGATGTAAGTGATGTAAAGGTTAAGAGGAGACAGAAAACCTAATGCTTTAAAGTTCACTTATCATTTAGCTAACAGAAGTTCTTGAGGTAAGAAAGTTCACTGAATGCTTATCAGTCCTTCCTATTGTATGATATCTTGACACCCAATTAACTGGGGCTTCAAGAGTTTAGCTCAACTTGAAAAAGAAGAAAAGTACAATTCCTTTCTTATTTTTTACTGTCCCCGAGACACTGTCCTATAAAGGCATATTTTATCACATCATACATATGCATTTTTAAACGCTCAATTTTATTAGTTTTATGGAAATTACATCTTAACTAATATCTACTAATGCTCACAATAGCCTTAAGATAAAAAGTATTTGGAATAGAGGCCACTCTGGGCAAACCAGCTGGTGTGAATAAGTTCAATTACTAAAATCTCCAGTGTCATGATCCTCAAGGCCTAATTAATTTCTGTGAGAAATGAATATTTCCTGGAGATTTATTGTCTTGACATAATTCAAGCCCTCAAAGTTATTAAGAATGGGTGATCTCAAATGGAGCAATGGATTAAGGGGTCACATAGTATCAGTTTTTAATGTGCAATACAATTAATTTAGGGGTCATATACTTGTTGAACGAAACTACTGGGTGAAGTGTAATTAGTAGTTAATGTTTATGTTTACATATTTTATTTGCTTTGGATTTTCACATGTTTCCTGTGCATGAGTGCCATGATTTATTTTCTTTCTCATACTTCTCCGTGAAGCCTGCTAGCCCCATCATAGACATATTCTTGGGGTAGTTTTGCAGGTATATTTTCAAGGAAGAGACCTAGGATATCTTAAGTATACATATTAATAAACTTTTTATTTATGGATATTTCTAGGTTTTTTTTAAAGATTTTATTTATTTATTTGGCAGAGAGACCACAAGTAGGCAGAGAGGCAGGCGGGGCGGGGTGGGGTGGGGGGAGCAGACTCCCTGCTGAGCAGAGAGCCTGATGTGGGGCTCCATCCCAGGACCCCGAGATCATGACCTGAGCTGAAGGCAGAGGCTTTATCCCACTGAGCCACCCAGGCGCCCCTGGATATTTCTAGTTTTTAGAAACTTTTTTTATTGGAACATGTCTTACGCCAGGAAATGATAGTGACTAGACTTGGATCTCTGTGCCAGCTCTAAGTTACTGCTCCCTGAGATCGAACGTATCAACCCAGAACCTGCACATTACTGTGACTTTCTCTAGGAACCTCAGATGCCTTCTGGGTCCCAGAGAATTCCAAAGTACATGCTATTTTAAGTTCAATTACTTATGTAATTATGTTTATTATGTTAATTATGTAATTTGAATCATCAGGGGCAACATGCAACTCACAGCACTGTTTCCTTTTTCCTTTTTTTTTCCTAGCAGCCAAGAAACTCATATCAAATTTGAGCTTTAATCCCTCAATTATATTGAAATCTGTAGTTGAAATTTTGAGTAGAAAAGTTGTGTAGTTGGAATGCTTACTTTATAAAGAAGGACACCAGGATAAAAAATTAAGTAACCTGACATAGCACAGGTACTTGGTGGTAGTTATATTAAAATTATATTCAAGAAATATAGCATGATGTTGGATAAAGATCCTATTAAAATGCTTTTAGCCAATGGGAAGCATTTCCTTATAATTTTTCTGGTTATATAGACTTGAGATGAGTGAATAAGGTAATCCACTGCAAATATAATTTTCAAAATTTTACTGGTGTTTTCATAGTTTTGTTTTCTATAAGATTTATAGTCTGATTACTTTCTTTTAATAACTAACTTATCTCAAACCTACACAGAACCTAATGTTTTTTTAACTTTTTAAATTTTTCATTATTTTCAGTTAGTCAACATATAGTACATCATTAGTTTTTTATATAGTGTTCAACAATTCATTAGTTGCATATAACACCCAGTGCTCATCCCAACACGTGCCCTCCTTAATACCTATTATCCAGTCACCCCATCCCCTCACCAGAGAACCTAATTTTAAGAGCGATAAAAACATTCTGACATTAAAATTAGTTGTCAAACATAGGGAAAGAGCTTTTAGACAAAGTTGTATTTAACATTGATAGTTAATCATGAAAATGATGGTTAATATTTGAAACTTGCCAAACTTAAATACTAACTTACATCGAAGACCTCAAAATTTTAATTATTTTATCCATTAATAATTGTCAATACTCCAAGTAAGTAAATATAGGTATCATTTTTTTTTAAGATTTTATTTATTTATTTGATAGAGATCACAAATAGGAAGAGAGGCAGGCAGAGAGCGGGAGAAGCAGGCTTCCCGCTGAGCAGAGAGCCCGATGCAGGGCTTGATTCCAGGACCCTGAGATCATGACCTGAGTCGAAGGCAGAGGCTTTAACACACTGAGCCACCCAGGCGCCCAGGTATCATTTTTTTCCTAAATATGTTTATTTTATTTTTTCAGTGTTACAAGATTGATTGTTCATGCACCACACCCAGTGCTCCATTTTTAACACTAATGAAATTTAAATATAACTTAAGATATTTTATTAAGATAGTCCATTTCAAATAATCTGAGACATCTTTATTCTTTTCCATTCCTGGTATTCTTTGAGGTATCATTGTCTAAGGCTGGCCTATTGCTGTCTTATACCTCAACATTTACCATTCACTTGGCATTGATTACTGAAAGGAGCAGAATTTGCCATCTCAAAATACGTGTCTTTGGCACAAGGGTTATTTTAGGTTGATTATTTTTAAGAAAAAGCAGACATGAAAGTTATTCTGTAAGACACATTTATTTTCAAAAGGAAAATCTCCATTTTTAAAGGAGTCTTCCCTACTGTACCAAGAAAAGAGGATGACTAAATCTCTAGAAACTCTAATCAGTGAGGAAGACAAAAACCTAAACCTGCATAACAACCTTACCCTTGACTTCTGTGCTTTTCCTGGTAAGCACCCATAAATGGCTTCCACTCCTAAACATATTCTTTTGTTTTAACTGTAGATGGTATTTCAGGTGGTGGCTTGGGCCATTTTGGGGCATTACCTCAGTTTTTCTGGGTATCTCTCATGTATACTGAAGATACATATGTTATTAAATTTTTATTTCTTTTTCTCATACGAATCTGTCTTTTATTACTGAGGTCTCGGTCAAGAATCTTGGAGGGTAGAAGGAACATTATTTCTTCCACTCTGACCGTATTCTGGAACTCCTCCCAACACCTTCATTGTTCAGAATGAAAAGAAGCTTCCTCAGCAGGGAATTTATAACATGATTGAGTTCTTATCAAAAACACATAATTGATTAAAAGAAAAACATGTGAAAACTAGGAAACAATGTGAAAAATAATCCCATAGACTCAATCAAGACTCATGAGTTAAATTTTTTTTTAGCATTCACAGAACAAAAATACCCATTGGTTTCTTATTGATCTGACAGAGCCAATCTCCACAAGGAAATGGGTAAAAAGAAAAAGGGAAAAAGTAAATTTTCCTATCTTGAATAAAATTCTACATTTTACAGAATGACAACTCTATTTAGTTTTTAATGGCACAGTATGAAGAGTACAGACATTGCATATGGAAAACATCATATTGAAAGACAGATGCTCAGTGAAATTAAGCATTCTGCCCACAGAGAATTGAAAACACGTCTGGGAGAGGATTTAGCTTATATTAAAGTGCCCTCTTGAGGATAAAAACTTGACTACATGACAAAAAAGTATTACTGAAATACCAGATGCTCTCATTGAATTATCAAAAGGAACATCTTCAAATGGTCAAATGTGTATCAGAACTAATGAAGATATATCGCTCTTTCTTTTTCTTTCTCTCTCTCTCTTTCTCTGCTTTCCTTTTCCTTCCTCCCTTCCTTTCTTTTCTTTCTTCCTCCTTCCCTTCCCTTTTCTTTCTCTTTCTTTCCTCCCATTCTTTCTTTCTCTTTCTTCATTCATTCATTCATTCATTCACCCATTCATTCATTTCTTTCCCGTAAAGGAAGTGATAATTTGCCTGCCTTCTTTCCTACTGATTCTCTTTAAAGGGGAAAAATTCTGCAAGAACAGCTAGTAAATTAAAGGGTAGGAAGTTTTCTCCATATCTCATTGTTTAAGAAACAGGACATTTGTTATTGTGAAAGAAATATTACTTTCAAGAACTCTTTTTAGTTCCTGACAAGAAAAAGAACTTCCTGTGAATTGATTCTATTTCAGTCTCAGACCTTGCTAAGGCTTAGTTGGGAGTGAGAGACGTTGTGTGTTTCTCTTTCATCAGTTCACACAGGTTATTGCTGAGTCTCCAGGTTTTCAATCCAGAGTGGTTCGGTAGCTCTCCTGAGGCTGCCTAACATTTATGATGCATGTAGATCTCGATGCATTTTTGAAATCCTGGCTGCTAGGATGTTTTGTAAAGCTATCCGTCAGAGTGGTTTTCCTACTAGCACAGCACCCTGGACAGGTCTCTCTTCTTGGCACTTCTCTTGACTTTAAGAAAATACCTTTATTTTTCTGCTATATATAATTTATATATATATATATATATATATATATATATATATATGAATGTATACACTTATTATATAACTTATATATATACTAATGCACACAAATATATATCTATGTATATATATATATATATATATATATATGTTTCTACCTTTTTGTTTCTTCAACATGCTCATTATGTACTTGAAACATCTCCTAAGTGTTTAAGCTTCCAAAAATAAATGCAGACACCTATAAGCACTTTTTTTTCAATCCTAACTTTCCTCCCTTGTGACAATGACCATGAAATCTCCCATTAGCATAAAGAGGAAGAAAGAAAAGGGAAAATCTCAAGGGAGAAATACATATTATTTCCTCAAGAAGACATTTAAACAAAGATTAGTTTCCTTAGAATACTATTAAACATGTAGATATAAGGGGTCATGAATATATAGGCAACTAGATGACACATATGCTAAGAACAAATTTTCTGTAAAATTCAGATGCCTTAGTATATGATTATATTATACATACATACATGTATATGATTATATATCCAATATATTATATATACATATATATTATTACATCTACAATATGTTGTTTTTCCCAGATAAAATGAACACTTCATTTTTAGAGGTTTGTCTAGAACAAAATGCTAATATAGTAACTTCTTTGATGGTATATTCTCTGGTAAGTTTGGAAATAGAGGTTAATAAAATTACCAGATGTGGTCTGTCATTTCTCCAAAAACCAAATGATTTAGTTAATCTCTAATCTTCTTGCTTTGTTTTTTAAGATGGCAAGAACAATAACTTATTCTTGGTGCCTGAGGGACAGCTCTTTGTCTCTTTCGCCTAAGCTGTGCATAAGAATTTCTCCATTTTCTCTGGCCCTGTACTATATTTGGTTGCTCAGACATCCTGTGTAGTCATATGACTATTTAAATACTTACAGTTCAGCTTTAACTTTGTCTGTAGACTGAGGTATCAACATTATATCAAGAGAATAAATCAAAATATTTTTGAACTCAATCAAATCTCAACCTCTTTTTACCAAGTCGAAGTAGTAAACAAGATAATTTAGATACCCTTGTGAGAGAGCAATACGTGTGTACTGAAGTCCATCCTACATAAATAGAAAACCGACCCAACTAGCCAAAGCTTTCTTTCAAAATAGAAGTTGAAAAGATAATATTAGCCAAAATGATTAGAGAAAATTAATGTAGCATATCCCACAGTTTGAGTTATTAATACCAATCAAGCATGGCCAATGCTATTGAGGGGACATAGGAATTACTTAATTAAGACTATCTATAATTTGCATCTAGGATCTATCAATTATTTTTACAGATCATATAGGATGATAAAAAAGGATTTATGTGTACTAATACACCTGTATATTATAGATTCTTAATTAAAATTAACATTTTCTGGTACCCTCAGATTGCTGATGTTGTTATAAATTAACGACTTGAGTGGGCTTAGATAATTCTAGATATTTCCATCAAGCGTGCACGATTAAAACCAAAAAGTAAATATGCATTACATTTTTTCCTGGATCATTTTCATATGTGAAGAATTCCCTATGCAGGCATCACATTCATTCCAAAAGAACACTCAAGTAGGGGTAACAACCATACAATGCTTTCATTATAATTTTCTAATTTGAGTCACGCTTTCATGTGCAAACCTTCTACAATTGTTTATACCAAATTCTGCTAATTGTAATACTGCTTTTAAGTTTTTTAGCAAGTTTAGATATAGCCGTATATCATGTATCAAGATTCAACAAATCCCCCAGTCATTTTAAGTTTATCAGTGCAAACTACTTTGTGTCCTCTGATGGGCTAATGCCAAGAGACCCTGGTCCTTCCATCACTCAGAGTCATAACCTTCTCCTTTACTGAACACTATTTTATTTGGAACTAGCTCTTAAGGAATTGTAGATTTATCTTTATTATAATTAGCATTGGAAAGCCTGTAAGGCTCACACAAATTAAATGACTCTTTAGTCATTCTGTTAGTCTTTTATGGTTCGAGGATTTGGCAAAACATCCAGACCACCTGATCTCTTATATGAATCCCTTAAAATTTTAGTAGATACACTATCTCTCCCTTTCCATTATATTCTTAATCTTCTATACATTTTTACCCACTTTATTTTTTCTTTTTTTCTGAATAATTCAATTTTTTTTTCTATTTTTCAACATTACTCAGGGCAGTTTGACATGATTTGTCCTCATACACAAAGAAAAGTCAATTGGTATAAACTATCAGTTATGCAACATGAATCAGTTCTAGAGATGTACGGTACAGCATAGGGTGTATAGTCAACAACTATTGTGAACTTAAAAATTGTTAAGAGGATAGATCTTGTACATGCAAGCAAGGTAACGTTTGATGGTGATGTATAAGTTTATTACATTGATTATAGTGATTGCTTTACTGTGTATATATATGCATACAGCCATGAAGTTTTACATATTAACCATGGGTAGATTTTACATATCAATTATACTTCAATAAAGTTGAGAAAAGAGAATGTCATAAAAATGTTTTCTCAATTATTTTAATATATTCTATATTTACATATATTTTATGATACTTAAAAGCGGTATCACAATTTTTTTTTTCGTTTTATTTAACATGCCTGACATTTAGGGTGGATTATGGATTAAATAGGCTTGGGAATGTAACTATCACTTACAATACAGTTTTTCATTAGGAAAACATGTTTTGAGTGCCAAACAATTGATGTGAATTATTTTGATACATAAACCTATATTAGGAAGGATTACTTCAATTCCTTAATCCATCTAAATTATGGAATTCTAGATAACAAGAACAACTGAAGACTATGCCAAGGTGACTAAAGGTGATAACTAATACCAAAAGAAATAAAGTCACAGAAGGAGCTGGTACCAATTTTAACCTAGCAACAACGATCACTTCTGGAAAAAAAAAAAAAGACATGGATTAGAAGAAACTTCCACACTGTCATCAAAGTAGTTCTATACTGTTTGCAGTCACAAGATTTCAGTAACCTCATAAAGAATATTTTTTATTTAATATCTAAGGACAGAGTTGGGTAGTTTTTGTTGTTGTTGCTATTGTTATTTTAGGCTATGTGTTACATACTTCTACTTTTTTCTAGCTTAGCTGGTTGGAATTTACTCCTTCTATCTACCCCTCTGCAAAAGCTGAAGTAAGGGTCCTGAAGAAGTCTGAACATACATACAGCATAGGGAAGGAACTTCTTTGTTTCTCCTCTGCAAAATTCATTTCAACAGGGCTACAGAAAAGAGTTACCAATAAAGATTTCATGTTTCAAAAATCAATTGAATTCCTTCTCCTATGACCTATGTCATCATTGTATTTACTATGAGTCTGACAGGAATCATGTTTATCAAAACAAGTACTTACCAACTCCCTTTTGGAAATGAATATGCCCTTCCACATACAAACTGAATCACCATGGGAACTCTACGGTTCTAGCACCCTGGGACTACTTCTCAGTTACTTTCAATATTGTTAAGAGAGACAAAAACAGCTAGGACCCTCCATCCATTAGAATGTGGTTGATTTAGACATTCCGAAGACATGGGATCTACCAACAGTAAGTGGTATCCATCTGCTTTCAGTGTTCACCGAAAACTGTTCAGTTTTTCAGTTTTCAGTGTTCAGCGTTCAGCTTCCCCCCAGGGACCACCTTGGAGCCACCCTGGCCATGCTGGTTTCTCATTTCCATTTTCCTTTTGTTTCTTCCTCCCCAAAACCTCACCCATTACTTAAATTATGGAGTCAGGAATAGTTACAAAAACCATCATTGTGTCAAATGCAAAGGTTACACAGGTGAGATAATTGACAGGACTCATGAACGTCCACATGAGGTTCTAATAAAGGCAAATGATACAGAATAGAAGGAAAGCACAGGCAAGTGACAGGGCCCAACAGACTGGAAACTTGACTTCCTTGGAACATTTCTCACTCACACAATGTACTTTGTGTCCAGACCGCAAACCACCTAGATGTGTGTGAGGAGCTGTATTAGTTTCATGTAGCTGCTATAACAAATTCCTTCTGGCCTGGTGACTTGAAACAACAAAATGTGTGCTCTCTTACAGTTCTGGAAGCCCAAATTCTGAAATCAGCATCACTGGGTCAAAGTCAGGTTTCCAGCAAGGGCTATGCTCCCTCTGGAGGCTCTAAGAGAGTCTGTTCTTTGCCTCTTCCAGCTTCTGGTAGCTGCCATTCCTTGGCTACTAATGGATGAATGGGCTGCCCACAGTGGCTGTGACACTCCAATCTTAGCCTTCATGGTCACATTGACTTCTCCTCTTTTGTGAGTATCAAATCTTCCTCTATCTTCACCTTATAAGGATATATGTGATTGTACTTAGGACTCATTTGGTTAGTCCAAGATACTGTCCCTATCTCAAGATACTTTGCTAATCACATCTCCAAAATCTTTTTTTCTCTTGTTTTGCCATATAAAGTAACATCTCTAGTGTTCAGGGATTAGGATGTGGATATCTTTTGAGGAGCTATTATTCAGTTTAACACAGGAATCTTGACTGCCGAAAGTCAGTTAATACTTCCACTGTGGTCTTTCCTAGTCTAGTGGTCACATTGGTAGGACAGGTTAGCTAAACTTTTGGGCCAGCAATAATAAACCACTAAAGCTGGCCCTTGGTGTTGCCAGAGGCATTTCAAAGATTAAGCAGTACATTTTAGATTACCAGGTAGCCCATTCATCCACCAGAAGCCCATCCAGTCAGTACCAAGATTCCAGGTACACTCCGAGCTTAAACACGGAGGTATCCCACTCCAGCAGTAAGATAATTCTATCTTACTCAAGGAAAGTTTAAGAGAATAATTTAAGTGTTTTTGTTTGTTTCAGGAAGCAAAAAGAGGTTCAGTCAGAAAAAATTATGAGACGAGTCCTCATATATCAGGATGAAGAGAGAACATACAGAGCTTTTGTTCGAAATTAGCATTCAAGAGCAGTGACAGTATTCTCACCAACTAAACAGAACCTAAACAACTATAATAACCACAATAACTGCAATAAAACTTCAAACATTGCAATTACACTGTAATTCTACTCCAGCAACTCCTGTTGAGAATGTTGAAAACCTGACTATAAACTTTGATAATCATCTGCTACTCTCCACCTTTCTGATTCATCAAATCACCAGATTTTTCCACCCAGGGAAATTCTGTTTTTTCTCATGCTTATCTCTTTATTTCCACTTCCAAAGCTTTTCTGACTATATTTTTAAGAGAAGTGAACTGCACTTGCTACTGTCATCACTATAGCCTTTCCTTATCTATGGTTTAATCTGTTGCTAGAATTCTCTTCCTAAAATACAGATTATTCTATATTATTTTCTTCTATTCCTAAAATAGATTATTCTATAGTACTTTCATCTCAGCAATATTTTCCTGAATTTTACCTTCAAAATCTCCTTGAAATATATTTTGCTTCCATTGTGCTTTTTGCAGAAGGAGTTAAGAGTAGGCTTTTATTTTCTTGTATAAGTTATAATACGATTAGGTCCATGGTTATTTACTTAAGGCACCAATAAAAGCCTATTTGTCCTCATCTCATTGATTTTGGGCAACAAAGCACACATAAAGCAGAAAAAGATTTATCCTTAAAACACATTAATATTTACAAAACAGAGAAAATCTAAACATACTAAATTTCTGTCTCTTTTGGGGCTTACTGGGTATTCTAAGCCATATAATGTAGTGTAGAATATGCACAGGTAGAAAACTCCACGCAGAACTATAGGTGAGCATCAATAGATCTTGAGAAGACACTGCTATTATGTCCTTGTATATGTGACTTATACAAGACTCCTTTAGAATCTTTTAGTTCAGAAAAATAATGTTTTTGGAAGTAAGTATGTCAAAGAATAAGAGAATTTTTTACCCAAAGAAACAAGAAAAAACGTAAATTGTTTTCATATTTATTTATTTATTTTAAAGATTTTATTTATTTATTTGACACAGAGAGAGATCACAAGTAGGCAGAGAGGCAGGCAGAGAGAGAGAGAGAGAGAATGAAAGGGGAAAGCAGGCACCCGCTGAGCAGAGAGCCTGATGCGGGGCTCAATCCCAGGACCCTGAGATTATGACCTGAGCTGAAGGCAGAGGCTTTAACCCACTGAGCCACCCAGGCGCCCCCATATTTATTTTTTTCATACTGTGAGAGAGAAGAAAATCTAACCATACCAAAAATCTCATAATTACTTATATACATCATGCATTGACTCAGTGTATGTAAAGCACATATACATGTTACAAAAAAACAAACAAAAAACCCACAAAGAACAGAAACAAACAAATAAGAAATGAAACAAAACAACTAAACTACACAACACCTAAAAGGGCACAGGCTTTTTGAAAGAATGATAGGTTTCCATGCCACCTGTGATTCACTTGCAATTCAACCAGGCCTTGACGCTCATCAAAATATCTAAACACATTAGCACAGTCAACCTTAGAACTAGTGCCAGTTTACAGATGAAATTACATGCTTAGGGGCGCCTGGGTGGCTCAGCGGGTTAAAGCCTCTGCCTTCGGCTCAGGTCCTGAATCCAGAGTCATGGGATCGAGCCCCGCATCGCGGCTCTCCGCTGAGCGGGGAGCCTGCTTTCCCCTCTCTCTCTGGCTGCCTCTCTGCCTACTTGTGATCTCTCTCTCTCTCTCTCTGTGTCAAATAAATAAATAAAATCTTTAAAAAAAAAAGAAATTACATGCTTAGTGACATGGAGCACATATTTCCTGTTTTCTTTTTTGTCACGTAAAGAACATAGGTAGGAAAAAGGGCTTTCATTATACTGTAATAACTGCATACATATTGCACGGCTAATAAATTATTTTACTAATATGTGCCCATAAGGTGTCTGCAGATTATAAATGAGAAATTTGAAATTACATGAAAATCACTGTTGTAGTACTTCTGTTCATGCTTATATTAAAAATTAACCTACCCTTGCTCTTCCTAATCAAGCAGTGACATGCTCCAGGTAAAACTTGATATACTGGATAGTTATTTCAAAAAGGTAATGCAGTTTGCATCTTTATATGAGATGACACATTGCAGAAAAAAGTATTGTTGTGATCCATAAGTAAGAAAAAAAAATCACAAATACATTTTAATTAGCCTCAAAGTAGAAAACCAATAATATATAGATAAAGCCCAGCATTTAAAATCAAAAGTCTGGGCTTTAAGTCAAATATCAGTTCACTGACATGTTTTGAATATCAATCTACTAATTTATAAAATAGAGCTGATAACCTAAGATAAATTTTGGTAATATAAATTCAGAACTAAGATAGTTGCAACCCCAGATAGACTTGCCTTCAAACCCTGGCTTCATTATTTACTGACAGTGACCCTGGGCAAAAATCATTTATTAAAAATCAGACCAGTGAAATAACTATTCTAATGACCTGTTCATGTTATGAAGTTATTTTAAGAATTAAATTAATGTATAAAAAGCTTAGTAAGGGCTAAATAAAAGGTACTACTTATCAGTATTCCTCCTCTGAGAAGTATTTCTTCTCTCTGCCTTTCTAATACAAAATAGTTACAATAAGGTCACCTTTAAAGTTGTGAGGACAAAAGGAGACAAAGTGTATAGAACTATTTTAGTAAACACAAAGAAACATCTATATTTTATTTTTTTCGTGATATGTAGTTTCAAATTAGACCAGTGACTAGTGGACACACACACAAAAACGCTACATAGACATGACCTCAATTTAACTAATCCAATGTTTTAAAATATTTGGCATGTGATAATTATATTATCAGCAGATGAAGGATATATTTGCCTGAATCTGCTCCCTAATTTCTGTGCTCATATTTTAAACTTTTCACAAAACTTTAACTCAAAACATCACTCTTGCATTTCCGCAACTGTGCTCTTACTCATTTTCAGATATATCCTAAAGGTTAAGAAGTTAAAAACCTAAAGTGATTACTAAAAGCACAGTTTTTAACCTTATGTTATCAGCTTTTCTTCACTCCCACAACAACTAAGAGACTAAGAGAGTAGTTTATAACCTGCAATAACCAAATAGGTGAATGTGAACTATTTTTGATGAGTTCAACGATGCAGGGGTGGCTACCCCATATATAAGCTAATTAAGTCTACTTGCTAAATCTTAAGGACTGTTTCCCCGTAACTGCAAAGCAAAACAGTCTTTCTTGTTTGTCTTCCATGAGATCATCACTGAAATAACTAGAAGTGCAGTATTAGATTCATAAGAATGTCTATTACCTTTTCCCATAGCTTTGGAGGTACCAAAATTGTTTTAAATTGCCATGACAACTCTTAAACAACATTGTTGGAGAATAGGCTAGTACATGAGATAATTTTCTTGCTCATTTAAACTTAATTTTTAAGGGCTTATCTCTATTTTTTTTTAAATAGCCTTTATAGATTTCCCAAGTATAGTATGTAACTCTTATCTACTTAAATACTTTGGATGAATATGAGTTAAGGCTTATCTTAATGAGGTAGGGTATCATTAAAATGATCAAATGTTATAATGAACAACAAAAGAGCAAAGGCCTCAAGGGTAAGTAAACTCTTTGAAACATGTTGGAAATACTAATCCTTTTGCCTTCCCACAGAATGACCTTTTTTGTGTGTTTTGATTTTTATAATTACTCCCTTTCATTCACAGTCAAGCTATCCTTATCTAGGTGGTGAGCTTCTAAAGGGCAAGACTGTCTCATTAATCATCCTACATCTCCCCCACCCCACTTTGATCTTTCTGCCACCAGCAGCTACTGAGTTCTTCCCAAGCCACCTTTCTTATTTACTATTTATAAGCTTCTGTGAACTGGGAAACTGCCTTATCAAACCTGCAAAAAAATTGCTCAGAAGTGCAGTAGGCTCTGAGACAGTGTCTGAGATACCTGTCTTAGCACACGGACTTCCTGACCTCAGCACAGACTTGTACATTCCTAGGAGCCCTCTGGATGGTTGAGGATGCCACGTTAGTCACTGTGCTTGGATTCAACCAGGTTAACTCATACAAAGATGTCTGGTTCATGTGACAGTTTAGATGTCACACCCACTTTGTAACTTATACAGTACTCTACTGGCTGTCTGAATTTTAAAATATTACCTTTGAATATTAGCTTAAATAAAGCAATCAATAATCCAAAAAAGACCCAAACCTTTTAATTCAAATAATGACAGTGCCTATCTCCATTTATCAAGTACTTCCACAAATACTTTTGCAATGATTTGCAGCAGAGCACAGTGTTGCTTTTGACATTTTCCTACATTAAATCACAGGAAGATGGTCTCACACACATAGTTTTTCATATAGTTTTACTGTACCAGATGAGAACTAATACCTTCATAATGAAGAACACTTGGGAATCTACTGTCCCTGTTCCTTTATCAGACATAAGATGTGATACACCATACGTAAAGCTGACAGTTGCCATTGTTTAAAAACAAATAAAGCAGGGGCGCCTGAGTGGCTCAGTGGGTTAAAGCCTCTGCCTTCAGCTCAGGTCATGATCTCAGGGTCCTGGGATTGAGCCCCACATCAGGCTCTCTGCTCAGTAGGGAACCTGCTTCCTCTCTCTCTGCCTGCCTCTCTGCCTACTTGTGATCTCTCTCTGTCAAATAAATAAATAAATAAATAAAATCTTTAAAAAAAAAAAAAAGAAACCCTTAAAAAAAATAAAAAAATAAAAACAAATAAAGCAAATAAAGCATTATTTATTATTATTGGGATTTATGTCAGTGTTGTCTTTTGCAGTTTTTAATGCTGAAACAGTGAGAATATTTCCTGCTTAATTTTCCAAAACTGAATCAGGAAAAAATGGAAATCTAAAAATCAGCAATAACAAAATTGAACTTGTACTCAAAAAATTAACAAACAAAAGTCCAGGACCAAAGAGATTCACAAGTAAATTCTACCAAACGTTTAAAGAAAAGTTAATATCTATTCTTCCCAAACTATTCCAAAATTCTGAAGAGGAAAGAAAGTTTCTAAATACATTTTATGAGACCAGTATTACCCAGATACCCAAACCAGAAAAAGACACCACACACACAAAAAATAATCATAGGCCAGTATGTCTGATAAGCATAGATGGAAAAATCCTCAACAAAATATTAATAAACCACATTCAACAATACATTAAAAGGATATTTTACCATGATCAACTAGCATTTATTTCAGGGATGCAAGGATGGTTCCATAATTATAAATCGATCAACATGATACATCACATGAACAAAAAGGAAAATGAAAATCATATGATCACCTCAATAGATGCAGAAAAAGCATTTGAAAATATTCAACATTCATTTATAAAACTCTCAACTCTAAAGTTGTGTTTAGAGGATACATATTTTAACATAACAAAGGCCATATATAAAAAACCCATAGCTAATATACTCAATGATGAAAAACTCAGAGCTTTTCCTCTAAGATAAGGAACAAAACAAGAATATCCACTTTAGCTCTTCTTTATTCAACATAGTATTAGAATTCCTCACCACAGCAATCAGAGAAGAGGAAGTAAAAGGCATCCATATGGGTAAGGTAGAAGTTATACTGTCATTATTTGCAGATGACATAATTCTATACAGAGAAAACCCTGAAGACTCCACCAAAAACCTATTTAAAGTAATAAATGAACTTAGTAAAGTTGCAGGATACAAAATTAATATAAAGAAATCAGTTGCATTTCTATAAACTAATACTGGAGTAGCAAGAAGAGAAATTAAGAAAATAATTCCATTTATAATTACACCAAAGCGAATAAAATACCTAGGAATGAACTTAACCCAAACAGTGAAAGACCAGTGCTCTGAAAACTATAAAACACTGATGAAAGATATTGATGATGACATACACAAATGGAAAGATATTCCATGCTCGTGAATTGGAAGAATTAAGATTGTTAAAATTTCCATAGTACCCAAAGCAAGCTACCGATTTTATGCAATTCCTATCAAAATACCTGCAATACCTTTCACAGAACCAGAACAAATAACCTTAAAATTTGTATAAAACCACACAAGAACTCAAACAGCCAAAACAATCCTATGAATGAAGAACAAAACTGGAGGTTTCACAATCCCAGATTTCAAGATACACTACAAAACTGTAGAAATCAAAGCAGTATGGTACTGACACAGAAATAGACACACCGATCAACAGAGGAGGATAGAGAGTTCAGAAATAAACCCACACTTATAGCATCAATTAATCTATTACAAAGGAGGAAAAAATATGCACTGGGGGAAAGTGTCTCTTTAATAAATGGTGTTGGGAACACTGAATAACTGCATGCAAAATAATGAGGCTAGAACACTTCCTTACACTCCATGCAAAAATAAACTAAAAATGGATTAAAGCCCTAAGTATGAGAACTGAAGCCATAAAACTCCTAGAAGAGAACACAGGCAGCAATTTTTTTTTTTTTTTTTTTTACATTGGCTGTAGAAACATTTTTCTAGATATGTCTCCTCGGGCCAGGGAAACAAAAGCAAAAATAAACTACTGGAACCAAACCAGAGTAAAAAGCTTCTGCCTTGTGAAGGGAACTATCAAGAAAATGACAAGGTAATGGGAGAAGAGATTTGCAAATGACAAATCTGATAAGGGGTTAAAACCCCAAATATATGTAGAATTTATATAACTCGACACCAAGAATTTATATAACTCAACACCAATAATAAAAAAATGGGCATAGAACTCAATGATTAATCAATGGCAACTGTCAACTTTACGTATAAGGTGTATCACATCCTATGTCTAATAAAGGAACAGGGGCAATGGATTCTGAAGTGTTCTCCAAAGAAATGGCCAACAAACACGTGAAAATATGCTCAACATCACTCATTTACTCTCAAGTGGTTTTTTTTTTGAAACTGTTTTCTCTTTTCATGTTTTTCTTTCTCTATTCCTCTTTATCAGCACGCCCACCTATTTCTAACGATCTGCCAGTAGTATGTCAAAGTTTCAGATGAAATGTAAAAATAAGGGACACCCACTTTGCAGATTATTTTTGATATTTCCTGGCGTTTTGTCCCTGTACCTGTCTTTCTATCTAATAGTTTCACTTAATTTTGATTAACTGTAAGATCAGCTATAACACAGGAATACAAATGGCAATGCAGACAGCTATTTGCTAAGAATCAAGGGGATGTTTTTGTTTCTCCCACTCTCATCTTGTATGCCTACTGCTGTAACTGATAATTTCCTTTGCCCTATCTTTACACTGAGTTCATCTCTTAACTTCTGAATTCCATTCTCCAAAGGATTAAGTCACTAATACTTGTAGCTACTCCTCTCCACTTCCAGCACACATCCACATTTGATTTTCCCAATTCATTCATTCCAATAGGTTACTTATACCTTGACAGTTTTATCATCTGTTATTTCATGGTTTTAGAAGTACATTCAGAACAATGTCCTCTCCAATATCTTTCTCCTATAACAACTTCTTTCAGAATCCTTTTTGTTGTCTGTACATGTTATTTCAATGTCTTTAATTTTCAGTGTAATAGATGAGAATAATATCAGTTTCATTCTTTCATTTAAAAACATCTGAAAAAAATTTGCAACTTCCTACTTAAGCTAGGAATCATTATATTACATATTTAGGTGTGTGTCTCTTCTCTTTCATCTAAAATTTTGGGACTGTTTTCATTCCATGAATTCAAGTCTTTGGTTCATAAACGTGCTATCTTAAATTTAATTATTTTTAATGCTCCATTTGTTCCATATAAAAAATGTTTTATTCATATCCTCTGCATTAGTCTTCTATGTCATTTGCTTTTCTCCCTTGAGTGCAAAACTTTTAATTTTTATTGTGTATACAAAATGTTTCTTTCTTTGATTATTCAGGCCACAAACCGCGGTTTCAATAATGGTAATCCCATTATTCAATTCATCTACTAATTTCTTTAATAGCGTTTTATCAAACATAAAATATTTTTAATTTTGTGACTGAATTCTCTTTCTTTTTTTTTTTTTTTAAAGATTTCATTTATTTATTTGAGGTAGAGACAGTGAGAGAGAGCATGAGAGGGGAGAAGGTCAGAGGGAGAAGCAGACTCCCCGTGGAGCCGGGAGCCTGATGCGGGACTCGATCCCAGGACTCTGGGATCATGATCTGAGCCCAAGGCAGTTGCTTAACCAACTGAGCCACCCAGGCACCCTGAATTCTCTTTCAATACTCTATATTTCTCTCAGTTTTCTTTGCCTTCTATTTTGTCTCTTCTTGGGACTGTTTATCTTCCTTTCTGCTGTTGGTACCCATAAAGTATTCACTTATGGCTTTATAAATCTTTGCAGCAAGTTCAAATGCTAGAATATCTTTTTGGAAATAATCCTAAGAGGAAGGAATGTCTAAACAATAGGTTTTGTCAGTCACTTATCAAAAATCTTGAGGAAACCTTTTATTACCTATCATGTCCAGCTTCAAAATACAGCTTTCTTTACCCTGGAGGTAGCAAAAAAAATTTCATAATGAGTTGAGGTCAAAGAGACCAGCAAGTATACCAAACAAAACACAACACTCATGAAAGGCTCATGCACCCCTCTCACGATCCCCAAACATGGGTAACGTTTTATTTAAGAAATTTGAGATTTTAATATTCCATATTTGGTCCCCTTCTCCTCAGGAGAAGAGAAGACAAGTTGTGCCCTAGCTCTTTCCACTGGGAAACCTCTCAATACAGAGTCAGCAGCTGGAGACACACCTCATACTTAAGCCAGCAGCAGTAGCCCAAGGCACTGCTCTACTCAAACACATAGGTGATATTTAGAATACGGTTGGAGGCACCAAATAAATTTTTAGAATCTCATATCCCCTAAATCTGCCAAGGGTTTATAATTTACTAACATTGCAAAGGGAAAACCAACATCTTTAGTATAGATTTCTCCACCGAATGACAGATGTGTAAATTATGTAACTGAAATTTCTACTTGGATATCCAATAGCCATATTAAGCTTAAATGTGCCAAACTCTCACTTTAAATATTTACTTGTTTACTTATTCATTTTTGTGTCTCCCACCCCATGGAATATATGCTCTGTGAAAGCAGAAACCTGATTTGTCTTATTGATCCTGTATTCCCATGCTAAGTAGAATGCTTGCCCATATAGTAGCTGCACAAGAAATATCTGTTAAATGCATAGATTAATAAATGGTAGGATATAATAGGAGTAAGGCATTCATAGAGGAACAAAGGCAATCAACTTGAAAAAAGTCAGTGAGTGATAAATGTTAAATCAAACATAAAATACCAATGTTTACTATCTCATTGGAAA
>CM052806.1:23524375-23542218 GCA_028533885.1 Nasua narica
TTTGCAACTGTCTTAAATGATTCTGATGTAGAAGAGGTCTTAGACCTTGAGTCCTCATAGGGACCCTCTGAGTCTAAGTGAACTGTCCTGACAAGGGAGCCACAGGAGAACAACAAATGGAAAACTGTACAGTTTAGTTCTTTGCCTACTATGAAGTGCATGAGGTAAGTGGTGACAATCAATTTGATGATGTCTGCAAAAGGTCTACAAAACACTCTGAAAGGGAAATGGTGTTTTTTAGCTTCTGCCACAGCCAGAGGAAATCAGTGTTAGTTTAAAAAATACTCACCCGGTTTCTCACTCCTCTTACCTGGGCAGATGCCACAGGAAGACTGGTATAAAAAGCCTGACTGAGGGAATAAAGAAGCAGCCGATCATGACCCCCTTTCCCACTGCTGACAAAAGTAGAGCAGGAGAAAAACACTACATTCAAATGAAGTTTGTAGATTTGACTATTCTTGCAATGCGATTATACTTGTCATCAGATGTGACAGGAGGAATTTTTATCATCTGAGCATGACTGCATAAATCATAGGATTTGGCCTAGATTTTACTAAGGGTCAGGAAAAAATGGGATATAGGAAAGGAAAGAGAAAATAATAATCTTGGTTTCTATCCACACCCTTATCACTGATTTACAATGGTTACTTCTGTAATGCTAGCACCCAGCAAAAAGTGTGAGATGTAATAGGGACTTGAGAAATTATTTATTGATTGAATGTATTATTCTGTTCTATAAAATCTAAACCAAATTTCTATTATAGTAATAGAAGTCATTTTAAAATTAAGAAAATCTTATTTCGGTACATTAACTAAAAAGAGCAGAAGTCTATTAGAATAATTTCTGTGAATCAGAGATGGAAGTTATTTCTGCCTCAAGAAATCAGTGGATCAATATAGTTGAAAACTATACCTGCCCATGCATTTATTGAGTGCATCTTATAAGCTAAAAGTACGTGAACAATGAATCTTGGAACACTGAAAAAATAAAATAAATTAGAAAAAATAAAAAAATAAAAGTGGTTTTGAGTATTATGAATATAAAGCAATGAATTATACATAGTCTTCACTTGAGTTATTTGTAGACTGGGAGAAATAGATACCAGAAAAATAAGTTTTAATAATATGGGTTTGGTTTTCAATATGCACTGGGTTTACTGTGGGCATAAAAGTGGAAGTGATCAGTTTTATCTTGGTCATTAGTATGTCAAAAGATGCTTTGTTGGATAACCTAGTATTTAGACATAACCTAGTAGTTATGTCTCAACTAGGTCTGAAAAGATAAATAAGAATATGGAAAATGGATATTAAAATTCTTAAAATAATATTTGAAGTTAAAGATCTAATACAGACTACCTTGTCCCTCTAATTCAAAATTAGGTACTCGTGAGGATATGAAGTCATGGAAGGGGTGGACTAGAACTGAACCTGTCCGCCCACAGCCACTTGTAAAGCTTCAGCACTGAATAGAGGGGGAAACCAATCATTCCCATGATTCCATCCCAGCAATCATGAGAATCTGTAACCACCATCTAATCCTTTCATGCATTATTGGACTGAATTCCCACTCTGTGGGTTGTACAAACATTTATTTTGCTTAAGGACCTAAAGGAAAAGTAATTTTAAAGATGAATAAAGAGCAGGAAAATATAAAAATGACAGAATAGATTTGCAAAACATTAAAAAAAAACCACTCTTTTATAGATAAAAATAAGATATAATCGATAATATTACTGAGAGGTAAAAAACAAATTCCTTAATGAATGGATTTAGAGGCTATCTATAAGAAAAATAAAGAACTAGTGCCCTGGAAAATAGAGCTGAATAAAGTAGAAAGAAAATAGAAATAGAAAGATAATACCATAGGAAATAGAAAAGATAAATTTAGAGAAATTGTGGATAATGTGAGATCTCATATAGGTTTAAATGGAGTTACACAAAGAGAAAAAAAAGGTGGTTGTAAAGACATTGTCTGTATAGATAATAAATGAGAATTTTTCAATACTTATGAAAAATATTGATCCTCTTAATCAGGAACCCAGAGAATCCTAAACATATTTTTAAAAACCTGTCTTAATAAACCACTGGGTGATAAACCACTTCAGCATAGCACATAGCATGGAAAGACCTTAAAATACATAGAGAAAAAAGAAATGTTGTAGTCAAATAAAAATTAGACTCACTATTTATTAATTTGAGAGAGGGAGAGAGAAAGAGCACAAGCAGGTGGAACAGCGGAGGGAGAGGGAGAAGCAGGTTCCCCGCTGAGCAAGGAGCCTAATATGGGGCTCGATTCCAGGACCCTGGGATCATGACCTGAGCCAGAGGCAGATGCTTAAGGGACTGAGCTACCCAGGTGTCCCAGTGCAAGTAGCTTTAAAAAATGAAAATAGAAGAAATGACACTTTAATCCTAATAAAAACAGATTTTGCTACCACTAAACCCTCATTCAAGAGAATTTTAAAAGATGTACTTTAGAGAAATGGAAAGTATTTCTTGGTCCAAAGTCTGAAATTCAGGAATGTATAGTGAACAAAATAAAAAAGTGTAATTATGTTGAAAATCTAAAATAATACTGATGCTATAAATTAACAAATGCAATCCTGCTTCTGATAATGATAAACTAGGTGTCCCCTACTTAGGACAAATAGAAAGTATATAATAATCATCTGTCTTTATTAATTACGAATCTAATGTAGCAGGAAACAATCACCAATACAAAATTTAAGAGAAGTGAGAAATATGGACAGGCAATAATTGCATTAGGTGCCACTTCTATATTAGGGACATTTTCTATTTCTCTCACCCTATCATCCCACTCCTTCTACTCCTCTTCCATCCCAAATAAAAGCGTTTTAAAGGCTGAAGAGGTAAGCAAACATTTTCAGTTGTAAGGTTACGAAAGTTGGACAGTAAGACAAGCTAAGGAGCATGTCCTATTAAACCCCACACATCAAAACGTTGCATCCTAGAAGACAGTAGTATAGTATTTGCAGAGAGGACATCCCAGCTTCATGTTATCTCAGCTACAGAATCAGATTAACTTTATTTTTTTTTTAAGATTTTATTTATTTATTCGAGATAGAGACAGTGAGAGAGAGCATGAGAGGGGAGAAGGTCAGAGGGAGAAGCAGACTCCCCGCGGAGCTGGGAGCCCGATGTGGGACTCGATCCCAGGACTCCAGGACCATGACCTGAGCCGAAGGCAGTTGCCCAACCAACTGAGCCACCCAGGCGCCCAAGATTAACTTTATTTCTGATTGCTAGTAGCTCTTAGCACCTATGGAACTAAGTTTTAAAAATTCAAAAAAAAAAAAAAGGCTTTGATACATGTAAAGGGGGATACTGTATTAAGAATTCTATTTACCAATAAGATATGATAATTTTAATATGTGTGAACCTATAAAATAGCATCAAAATATATAAAGTGAAAGTTTACTAAACTAAAATGATAGACAATCGAACAGCTCTTGGGCATGATTTTATATATCCTTCCTCTTATCTAAAATATGATTCATAAAATTATAAAATTAATCTAATATATATCACTAACATAGTGTTGTGTTTGCATATAAAACAGTTTATCCAATAACTGTAGAATGCACATTTTTTAGTGCTCACGTGGAATATTTATAAAATTGATAATATCTGGGTCATTTAACAATTCTCACTAAAATTTAAATGATCAATATCATAGAGAATATGTTTTAGGCACAATCCAGTAAAACTAAGAATCAGTAATAAAGGCATAATTATAAAATCCTTACATCTTTCGATGGCCATATCAATAGTTGGTGAGACTCAGAGCAAAATTGCCCTCATACACTCTTGTCGTGAGGAGGATAAATTTGCCTAGAAAACTGCCATTATCCATCATACTTAAAGGAAGATGTACCTTCTGAGAAAGTAAATCTACCTTTAGGTACCTCCTACACACATATGGTACATTTGTAGTAGACATATATAAAACTATAACAAACCAAATATCATTAAAGAGTAGGATGCGTAAATGAAACAATTTACCCAGTGGCATAATATATCATAATAAAAATGAACTAAATCATAGGCAACAGTGAATAAATTTCATTAAAAATATTGAAAAAAATGAAACTAGAAAAAAATGTACTTACTGTCTGAAACAATGTATATAAAGTTGAAAAACAGCAAAACTGAAATATAATGTCAAAAATCTAGTGAGTAAATAGTACCGTAGGAGGAATGAGGGCATAATGTTGAGGTTGCTTTTGGGGTGTTTTCAGTGGTCAATTCCTTGACCTGTGTGATGAATTCATAGTGTTTGTAGTGAGATAATTTATTAAGTTGGATGGGGGTGACTCATTGCCCAGGGACTTATCTGAAAGTCCGTTCAGTCAAGTATAATCACTCCCACATCACCATTGATGCTGGTTGTCAATTTAGCTGAGGCTTTTTGAAAGGTCCCGGTGTGGCCTCTCCTTATAGTGTGGGCTCACAATATGGTGGCTGGTTTCCAATGATGAACATCTTAAGAGGGCTGGGGAGAGGGAGGCCTGGGTGGCTCAGTTGGTTAAGCAGCTGCCTTTGGCTCAGGTCATGATCCCAGCGTCCTGGGATCGAGTCCTGCATCAGGCTCCTTGCTCCGTGGGAAGCCTGCTCCTCTCTCTGCCTGCCTCTCTGCCTGCTTGTGTTCTCTGTCTGTTAAATGAATAAATAAAATCTCTAAAAAAGAAAAAAAAGGAGGGCTGGGAAGAAGTGTGTTACTTTTTCTACTTAACCTTGAAACTCAAACAGCATCATTGCTACTCTATTCTGTTTATCAAAACAATCACAGTGGACCACACAGATTTAGTGGGAAGGGGAAACTGGGGAAGTGATAAGTTTCCACGTAAGAACTAAAATATTGTTTTACCCATAAAAGAACTTTGGACACTTATCTATATAATAGTCGTTATTGAATAATTTTAGTAGCACAGATGCATGGTCAGATTTGTGTTTGAATTAGAAAATTCTGAGAACCTTTTTAATGCAAAGACTGGAAGAAGAAAAATCTAAGTTTCCAGCAATAATCACATGAAGGATAAGACACTGAACTAAGTCAGTGGCCTTTAAGTTTTACCTAAGACAATGGCATTGCAAGGTGACCAAGAAAAAAAAAAAAAGACAAAACAAAAATCAAAACAAAACAAAACAGAACCAATGAAACTCAGTCATCTGTTTATCTCAAGTCATCTACTTATCTCATCTATTTATCTCAAGAAGAATTTTCAGGTTTCTGACATGGGTGAGTGAACAGATGGTGATGCCATGTGTTCAGATACAGGAGGAAAAAAAATGGATATTTTTGTACATATTCAACTTGAGGATTTCCCAGGAAAACCCAGAGATATAAGCAGATAGACATGTGAATCAAAAGGCTGAGAAATTTGGGGTATAGCAATTTCACTGTTTTGAGAATACAGATTTAAAAATTCCAAGAATGCATTAGATAATCCAGAGAGGGTATAAAGTAAGATTATCAGAAACCAGCCTTTTGTGAACACCATCAGGTGAACACAAGGAGAGTGCCACAAAGACTGAGAAGGAGCTACAGGATCAGGGGAGAAGAATCATGGCAGAGAGAGAACAGGAAGGTTATAGACTGAGAGAAACTTTTGGGAAGGGAAGAGTCACTAGAGTAAAAACTCTAGAGTTTTTTTACACTAGGGCAAAAAAAGCTGTTATTAGCCCACAGCTTACTGTGGTACAATAAGTTAAGGACTGAAAAGAACATTTACCCTTCTCTTTTTTTCTGCAATTTCAAAGACATTGTTGAAAATTGCCAGAGAGAGTTAAAAAGAGTTGAGGTGGCAAGATGTCTGCTCTGCTTGATGAAAGTGAATATTTACGTTGAAAAAGTAGACCCTGTAAATGTATATTGGAGTTTTCAAATTAATAATGTATGTGTCACTGAATGAATGAATGAAAGTTTTTAGAGTCATTTATGGTCATTAGAAATAGTAAAAATTTTTATATGAAGGTTCTGAGTAATCTTGCAACAAGACATGGTGTTTTACTTTGTTTAATCCAGTGTTCTCCAAAGTAATGGATCTTATAATTCTTCCATGAAATACTTTGTAGAAGTAACAATCTTCTGGAAAATATTGACATTGGTCTCCATGTTATAAGCCCAACAGCTCGGCAAAGAGGAGGATAAGGTGTAGGGTGGTAGCTTATGGGGTTTGTTAGGTTGCAGAATAGGTTTGTTTCATCTTATTTTGTTTTACAATGAGAGAAATTTGAGCAAGTCAGTATCTGTGGAAAAAATTATATAGATTCGGGTTAGAGTTTGAAAATGTAGGGACACAATTACCTCTTAATGCAAAGTCCAGAGACCAGATCGGCTGCAGAATAAGGCAGCTTAGTGCAAAGTTAGGCAGTCTGAATTTTAGGTACTTAAAGGATAACACATAGAAAGCCAAGCTATGGAAGTGACTGAGAAATGCATGCACATACATTGAAGAGATACAAACCCAAATCTATCTCTAGCCAGGAGTCAAGAGTAACAGCCTATAATCTGTTCTGCATATAACCCTGAGAGAACTCTAAAACACAAAAAAGAGTCATTAAATGCTTGTTCCATGAGGAAGAAGGTCAAACAATTACTTTAATACTCAGTAGGAGCTGGTTATTACATTCCTGTTCTCCTCAAATGTTTCTCTCCAACTAGAAGAGAAGTCTCTTCCCCATTCCTTGAAAACGTCCTTCCAGAGACATTTTGAATTGACTAGTTCTTCTTTCAAAGCTCTCTATCCTTGCCTATCTAATCCACCTGTCCTGTGAGCTCCCTCTTGGTGACTATGCACTAGGATGCCCTAGGCTAACATCTGGCTACCAAACCAGTGATCTCGGAAGATGTGCACATGTGTTTGTTTTTATGTGTCTGAATTAAGTAAAAAGGCCACTTACATATTAAAATAAAAAGCTACTTGCTTTTAATTTTCAGAAACACAATAATTATTTGATTAAGCACAGCCTGCTGTTTAAATTTATTGAAACTTCTCAAGCAACTTTTGATAGGCACCTAATTTGATCCTACAGGATAGCACACCATGCCTTTTATTATACAAGTTTAATTCAAGGCCTATAGCATGCAACTCAGTTGAATCGTCTAAGTCCGTTGAAAAGAAAAATTATTGTGAGTATTCTGAGGAAATTAGTTTCCTAGAAAATGTATGGACTTTGATAGTTCCTAATCAAATAAGATTTTTACAGTTTGGACTTTCATTACAACGTCTACCTTTGGTAGTTAAGCAATGGTATGGTGAGTAGGAGATTGTATCCATCAAAAGTCTGACAAGTAGGAGCTGATCAGAGTAGAAATGTCTTAGAATGACTCACCTAGATTGAAGAGCTGACAGCTACAATGAAGTAAGAATTAAGATTAATTAAATACTTTAACAAAACAGACTGATTTAGATCATCTTTTGAGTTTATTAGAAAATAGGTTCTTGATTGAATAATCAATAAAAAATGAACTTTTGTTGTTTATTATTAGAGATGTGTTGTCCCCACTGAAATTAACATGGCAATAAACTTGAGTTTTTGATTTTGCTTTGTGGGATGGGAGTGGCAGGTTGGGAGAACCCACAAAACAGTTCCCTCTCCAGTGTGAATGTAATAGATTTTAAAACACAAGACTGATTTATTATTTTTTTTTAAGAGTGGGAGAGAGAGGGACAGGAGGAGCAGAAGAAAAGGAAGAGGGAGATTCCTAAGACTCTAAACCCAGCATCTAGCCCAACATGGGGCTCGATCTCACAATCCTGAGATCATGACCTGAGCCAAAATCTAGTCGGAGGCTTAACCGACTGAGCCACCCAGGTGCCCCAAAAAACAGAAGACTGATTTTAATGACACATATGGTGTTCTATATAGTGTGTTGATGAGTTTAAACTTTTATACTGACCAGATTTTTCCCAGAATGACGTGTAATGGGAGTAAGATAAAGTTGGTGAGGGGGGAAGCCCAGAAATTGGATATATTCAAAAGAAAAAGGAGTGATAGACATTAAGCAATGTTCTCTTTTGGGTGCTCTGGGAGGCCCACTATAATTTATGAAGGCATGAGTGCTCTCTCTCTGCTTCCCCTATGATGTAAATATAGGTAGTTTCCTTTGGTTTAAAATACCAAGTATCTAGGGGTCTGGGTAACATACCTCAAAATATCTGTTCAAAAATAAGTTGAAACTAATCGCTGCTGAGAATTCTAAGTAAGAAACTAGCTAATAAATGGAAAGTGTGGAAGGAATTCAAATGAGTAGTTAAATCACGAAAACACTTGACACAGTTTGTCATAGAGAAGAGTATAGGTTGTATTTATTTTGGCAAATAACATAAAATAAGCTAAAAGACACTGTGTCGGGTACGGCTGGCCTTGATGAAGCATAATTGCCTATAAAGAGGGCCATAGTGACAAGACCCTGCAGGTGGCCTTCAGGATAAGAGGGCTTCAGTCCTCCAGCTGCATGGAGCTGAAATCTGCCAGTAACCATGTCATCTTGAAATCAGATCATGAGCTTCAAATGAGCCCGCAACCTCCACTGGCAACTTAAACACGTTCTGTTAGACCCTGAGCAAAAGACTAGGGTAAATCATGTTACAACTCCTGGCCCCCAAAGATTGTGAGGCGATAAATAGGTGCTGGTTTTAGTCACCAAGCTTATAGTAATTTGTTACACAGCAATAAAAAACACATACACAGAGAGAACTAGGAAAAAGTTTCACTAGTCAAGGGCTCCTTGAGAAAAGTGATTGCTAAGCTAAGTCTAAAGAATGTTTATGATGGGGGTGGCTGGGTGGCTCGGTCAGTTAAGTGTCTGCCTTTGGCTCAGGTCATGATCTTGGGGTCCTGGGAATGAGCCACATGTCAGACTCCCTGTTCAGCGGGAAGTTTGCTTCTCCCTTTCTCCCTGCTCATGCTCTCTCTCACAGATAGATAAATACAATCTTTAAAAATAATGTGTATTATATGAGCAAAGTCTGCACATTGTGTTGGCAATACCACACTCACTTTTCTATTCGGTACCTTGGCATAAGCTGCAGTTGTGGTTCCCTGGCTTTTACAAAAAGGTTATTTAATGATGCATATATCCCTTAGGAAGAAAAAAGTGGATGGTTTTGTTTCTTGGTCTGTCAGTTCATTGGCCATCTTAAATTCTTTCCTGCTTGCTCTCAAGTGACAATTTCTGCTTTCTGACGTCTAGACCTAAACCAACTGTATCTTGCTGACTTGCCCAATGATGAAAGAGGTATGACTCATGTAGTCCAGAGGACAGGTTGGAATTGTCCAGAACCATATTTATATTTATTTGCTGTATCTCAGACACAAAATCCTCGCCACATCCCTGATTTTAAAGACAGCTATTTACACCAGATATTAAGATAGCTTTGTAATTTTTCTTGAAAATACTCAAGGTAAGAGGGATGGGCCATATTGCACAGTAGAGAAAATCAATCTCTCTCTCTCTCTCTCTCACTGTATTTCTCTCTGTCTCTTTCTCTGTCTCTCTCTTTCTCTCTGTCTCTCTGTCTCTCTCTCTCTCTCTCTCTCTCTCACACACACACACACACACATTCATGTTTTCATGTGATCATTTTGGGCCATCCTGACTACTTCTTTATCACAGATAAATAAATAGTTAATAATTTAATAAATATTATAATAATTAATAAAATAATTATTAATACATTTAATTTAATTTATTAATAAATAAAAGTTACTGTCTTTTAGACAGTAAATAAATAATAAACAGTTAATAAATAAAAGTTACTGTCTCTCATTTCTCAAATAGATTCAAAAATTATTGGCTCTTTTTCTCCTTCCTGGATATTTCTTTAGAGATAATAAATTGTCTTCTTTTTATTTCACTGTTTTGAGGAATAATAACTACCATTTCATACTTGAGCATCTGCTCCAGGTATCTCATTAGGCTCCAGTTGGATGAATAGGGCATTTTTTCCTAAATAGATATGATGTTCTCATCAAAAGACTTTGGACTGACCAATGAACTAATGTACTTAGACCACTTTGAGTGTGTGCTCTCATTGCAAGTAAACTATCAAAACACTAGTTTGATACTAGAGCTATATTTTCCTTTTCAGCAAAGTACCAGCCTCTGATTGCCAATTTTTGAATATGGATTGATGGGCATTTGCCTGACTGGAGGTGATTACACTGCAGGAAAAAAAAAAAGCTGTTCTTTGAATGACCCTGATCTAAACTGGGTACTGTGTATGCTTTATCTCAGCATCATATGTACTTCTGATTTTGATTGGAAGCAGTATATCTCTTTTTAACGTAGCTGCTACATTGGAAAAATCCTCATGTTCTGAAGAATACAAAATTTATCAAACGTAAATGATGGGACCTTATTTCTTAGCATTCAGAAAGGAGTTAGGAATAAAATTCTAAACTTATTAAAAGTTTGGAATTTTGCTTTAACTTATAATTTAATATTAAGGAATGAGGTAGAAGTTCAGTTTGTGGAATTTGAAGTTTCTTCAGAAGGAACAGGAAAGAATATAGAATATAGAGCTCAGACTCATAGTCTGAGCAATAGTAAGAGAAATAAAATATGAGCAAGAAATAATTCTAAAAGAGAGAGAAGACATCCTAGGCTGAAAAAAAAAACACACGTATAATAGAAGTTTCGAGGCCAAATTAACAGAACGCGTGATAATTCCTCTGGCAGTGACATTTCCTCTACCAGACAACCTGATTTTGAATTCCAATTTTTATGCTTTCCAGCTCTAGACCTGGGGCAAGGTTTTCAACCTCCCTGAACTTACCTCCCTGAACTAATTTTCCCATCTATAAAATAGGTACTTCACATATTAAGATCTACTTTCTTAACAATTTTCAAGTATATAATACAATACTATTAACTCTAATAACTGTGCTGTACATCAGATCCCTAGAACATACTCATCTGTGTGTGTGTGTGTAAGTGTAAATTTTTTTATTATGTTAGTCATTAGTTTTTGATGTAGTGTTCCAAGATTCATTGTTTGCAATATTCCCCAGTACTCCATGCAATACATGCCTTCCTTAATACCCATCACAAGATCAACCCATTCCCCCACTCTCTTCCCCTCTAAAACCCACAGTTTGTTTCCTGGAGTCCACAGTCTTTCATGGTTCTTCTCCCCTTCCAATTCTCCCACTTCATTTTTCCTTTCCTTCTCCTAATGTCCTCCATGCTATTTCTTATGTTCCACAAATAAGTGAAACCATATGATAATTGACATTCTCTGCTTGACTTATTTCACTCAGCATAATCTCCTCCAGTCATATCCATGTTGATGCAAAAGCTGGGTATACATCCTTTCTGATGGCTGAGTAATATTTCATTGTCTGTATGGACCACATCTTCCTTATCTATTCATCTGTTGAAGGGCATCTCTGGTCTTTCTACAGTTTGGCTATTGTGGACATTGCTGTTATGAACATTGGGATACATATGGCCCTTCTTTTCACTGCATCTGTATCTTTGGGGTAAATACCTAGTAGTGTAGTTGCTGAGTCATAGGGTAGCTCTATTTTTATTTTTTTGAGGAACCTCTACACTCTTTTCTAGAGTGACTGAACCAACTTGCATTCCCACCAATATTGTAAGAGGGTTCCTCTTTTTTCACATCCTCTCCAACATTTATTGTTCTTGCCTTGCCCATTTTTGCCATTCTAACTGGTATAATTGGTATCTTGTGGTCTCAATTTTAATTCTGCTGATGGCTAATGATGATGAACATTTTTCATGTGTCTGTTAGCTATTTGTATGTCTTCTTTGGAGAAGTGTCTTTTCATGTCTTTTGCCCATTTTTTGACTTGATCATTTGTTTTTGGGTATTGAGTTTGAGAAGTTCTTTCTTTTTTAAGATTTTATTTATTTATTTGACAGAGAGAGATCACAAGTAGGCAGAGAGGCTAGCAGAGAGAGGGGGAAGCAGGCTCCCTGCTGAGCAAAGAACCTGATGTGGGGCTCGATCTCAGGACCCTGAGATCATGATCTGAGCCGAGGCCAGAGGCTTTAACCCACTAAGCCACCCAGGCACCCCGAGAAGTTCTTTATAGATCTTGGATACCAGTCCTCTATCTGTAGTGTCATTTGCAAATATATTCTCCCATTCCATGGGTTGCCTCTTCATTTCATTGACTATTTCCTTTGCTATGTAGAAGCTTTTTATTTTGGTGAACTCCCAAAAGTTCATTTTCACTTTTGTGTCCTTTTCCTTTGGAGACGTGTCTTAAAAGAAGCTGATGTGGCATATGTTGAAGAGGTTACTGCCTATGTTCTCCTCTAAGATTTTTTTTTTTTATTAGAGAGAGAGAGATTGAGAATGAGAGGGGAGAAGGTCAGAGGGAGAAGCAGACTTCCCGCAGAGCCGGGAGTCCGATATGGGACTCGATCCCGGGACTCAGGGATCATGACCTGAGCCGAAGGCAGTCGCTTAACCAACTGAGCCACCCAGGCGCTCTCCTATAAGATTTTGATGGATTCCGGTCTCACACTAAGGTCTTTCATCCATTTAGAGTTTATCTTTTTGTATGGTGTAAGAAAATGGTCGAGTTTTATTCTTCTTTCTATAGCTGTCCAACTTTCCCAGCACCATTTATTGAAGAGACTGTCTTTTTTCCCCTGGATATTTTTTCCTGCTTTGTCAAAGATGAGTTGACCATAGAGTTGAGAATCCATATATGGGTTCTCTCTTCTGTTCCACTGATCTATGTATCTGTTTTTGTGCCAGTACCATGCTGTCTTGGTGATCACAGCTTTGTAATAAAGCTTGAAATCAGGTAACGTGATGCCCCAGCTTTGTTTTTCTTTTTCAACATTTCCTTGGTGATTCAGGGTCTTTTCTGGTTCCATACAAATTTTGGGATTGTTTGCTCCAGCACTTTGAAAAATGCTGGTGGTATTTTGATCGTGATAGCACTGAGAGTATAGATTGCTCTGGGCAGCATAGACATTATAACAATATTTATTCTTCTGATCCATGAGCATGGAATGCTTTTCCATCTTTTTTGTATCTCCTTCAATTTTCTTCATGAGTGTTCTGTAGTTCCTAGAGTATAGATCCTTTACCTCTTTGGTTAGGTTTATACCAAGGTATCTTACCGTTTCTGGTGCTATTGTACATGCAATCGATTCTCTAATTTCTCTTTCTACAGTTTTATTGTTAGTGTATAAGAAAGCAACTGATTTCTGTGCATTGATTTTTGTATCCTGCCACATTACTGAATTGCTCTATGAGTTCTAGTAATTTGGGGTGGAATCTTTTGGGTTTTCCACATAAGGTATTACATCCTCTGCAAAGAGAGAGAGTTTGACTTCCTCTTTGCCAATTTGATTACCTTTTATTTCTTTTTATTGTCTGATTGCTGTTGCTAGGACTTCCACTACTATGCTGAACAATAGTGGCTAGGATGGGCATCCTTGTCATGTTCCTGATCTTAAGGGAAAGGCTCTCAGCTTTTCCCCATTGAGAATGATATTCTCTGTGGGCTTTTCATAGATGGATTTTATGAAATTGAGGAATGTTCTCTCTATCCCTTTACTCTGAAGAGTTTTAATCAGGAAAAGATACTATATTTTGTCAAATGCTTTTTCTGCACCAGTTGAGAGGACCATGTGGTTTTTCTCTCTTTTCCTATTAATTTGTTCTATCACATTGATTGATTTGCAGATGTTGAACCACCCTTGCATCCCAGGAATAAATCCCACCTGGTCGTGCTGGCTAATCCTTTTAATGTGCTCTTGGATCCTATTAGCTAGGATCTTGTTGAGAATCTTGGCATCCATATTCATCAGGGATATTGGCCAGAAATTCTCCTTTTTGATAAGGTCTTTCTCTGTTTTGGGATCAAGGTAATGCTGGCCTCATAGAAAGCGTCTGAAAGTTTTCCTTCTGTTTCTATCTTTTTGAAATGACTTCAGGAGATTAGGTATTATTTCTTCTTTGAATGTTTAGTAGAATTCCTCAGGGAATTTGTCAGATCCTGGACTCTTGTTTTATGGGAGGCTTTTTTTTTTTTATCACTACTTCAATCTTGTTACTGGTTATTCATCTATTCAGGTTGTCAATTTCTTCCTGTTTCAGTCTTGGAAGTTTATAGGTTTCCAGGAATATATCCATTTCCTCTAAGTTGCTTAACTTATTGGCGTATAGCTGTTGATAATAATTTCTGATGGTTGTTTTTATTTCCTTGGTGTTAGTCGTGATCTCCCCCCTTTCATTCATAATTTTATTTTATTTTATTTTTTTAAAGATTTATTTGACAGAGAGAAATCACAAGTAGGCAGAGAAGCAGGCAGAGACAGAGAGGAAAGCAGGCTCCCTGCCGAGCAGAGAGCCCAATGTGGGGCTCGATCCCAGGACCCTGAGACCATGGCCCAAGCCGAAGGCAGGGGCTTTAACCCACTGAGCCACCCAGGCGCCCCTCATTCATAATTTCACTAATTTGAGTCCTTTCTCTTTTCCTTTGGATAAGTCTGGCCAGTGGCTTATCGATCTTATTAATTCTTTCAAGGAACCAGCTTTTAGTTTCATTGATATGTTAGTTTCATTTTTTGGCGTGATTATCTGTTTTGTGAGTGTTGAGTTTGAGTTCTTTTTAGAGCTTAGATATTAGACCTTTGTAGTGTCATTTGCGAACATCTTCTCCCATTCCTATGTTTGTCTTCTAAATCAATAATTTGTTCTTCTGCCTCTTTTACCTAGCCATTAGAGTATCTAGATTAGATTGGATCTCATTGATAGCATTTTTAAATGCTGCCAGATCAGCTCTCACTGCTGCCCTTAGAGAATCTATGTTACTGTTAATGATTTTCTCCAACCTATCTATCTTTTGCATATTCGTTACCCTGAAGTCTATTTCAGACATCTTGCTTATATCCATATCCATTAGTTCTGTGGCAAAGGTCACAGTCTCTGAATTTTTCCTGTGTTGGGGGTTCCTCCTCCTACTCATTCTAGTGAGAGGTGTTTGGGGGAATGTGCAGAGTCCAAACTATCAACCACAACCCAAGCAAGATGCTTCTGTTTTACAGGGACCTTGGGATTGTTGGCCTCTTGTTCTTTCAGCCTGTCATCTGGGGGAGGTGACTGGCATGCTGTTACCAGACAATCCTATTTGGGCAGAGTTGCCCTGCCTTTTGTGTAGGGAGGGATGGGTTCAGTGAAAACTAGTTTTGAGGGGCTTCTGGTCTCTGGCAACTTTCCCTGGTAGCTTTCCATGTCTCATCTGAGAATGAGAGCAGAAGTGACTGTATCTAATCCTATGTCTCAGAACAGAAAGGTTGCAGTCTGTTCTCCTGAAAGTCCTCCACCACATTGATTCCTTTTATGTCTTTGCTGCTAAAAACCTCAGCATCCTGGTTTGGGTGCCCCACAGTAGCACTCCCAGCCCATGCTTCCAGGTTCAGGCATGTCTCTGCCCTTTGTGCTTCTAAAACTGCCAGCTGCCCCCAGTTCATACATGCACCCCCACAGCTCCAGGTTTCAGTCTAGGGGGCTTCCCTAAAGTGCTTTCCCTGCTGCTACTGATCTCTGAGTCTGTGTCCAGTCCCCAGCACAGGATGGATGCTTTTGCATCCTCTGTTATTTCACCTTCCCAGTGCCAGCACTTATGAGAGCTCCCTTCCCTTTCTGTTTATGTTCTGATATCTGCCTGCAGAATTGAGGCTTCCTGCTTCATACTTCAAGACCAGTTGCTGGAGATATTGTGTTTGTGGAGATCCAGATATATCTTCTTACATCTCAGACTGATTTCGTGGGTGTTTAGAGTGGTCTCTAGCTCAATTCAGGGGACCAGTTGAAATAGGGTCCCCTACTCCTCCACCATCTTGGTCCCTTCTTCACATACTCATCTTTCAACAGCAATGTTGTGTTCTTTCACCCCCAGTCCCCCTGCCCCCAGCCTCTAGCCCTTCCACCTTTTAGTTGTGATACAAGTATCTAGTGGTACTTATTTGTAATATGTAAGTGTATCAAATCAACATAGTGTAAACCTTAAACTTGCATAAAGTCCTATGTCAACAATATCTCAAAGAAGCTGAGAAAAATGGGCCCCTAGATCCTAATGTTGTCTCAGGATTAAATATGCGCTTAGAATAGTACCTAGAACATATTAAGCATTAAAGGTAATTCTCATTATTTTTGTAATGATAGCAAAACTGGGAGTTAAGGACACATGTTATTAACTGAGAGAGTGATAAAATGAGGCACGCAAGAAAGTATATCAAGAAAAAAGCAGTAGTGAAAAGAGAAGACAGCCCCCCTGGCCCTGGGGGGAGTGTACTGGAAGAGTTAAGTGGTAAACAGCATTTGTTTTGAGACACAGAACAAAGAACATGCTTTTATGGAAGGGCTGTGATGAAATATGGTAATACAGTAATTTAATTCAAAAGTTATGAGGACAGAAGATGAAATTGGAAGGATTGCCTTTGGGACTCCGTTCCAAGCACAAAGAAACATGGCAATGGTCAGGGGGAGGTTGTAGTCATTAACTTGATGCCATTATGCTTGGGGGGAATATTGCATTAGAAGGCACTTATTTTTGTTTGCTTGGTTAGGTTTTTTGTTCGTGTTTTTTGCGGTCATGTCTCAATCTGCACAAGAACATGGAAAATTTAAAAATTTCAAACTGCCCCTCCTGGGTCACTCATTTGCTTCTTTGGGTTGCCTGACAGTTGAATGATGAATTTTAAAAATATATACCATGCCATTAAAAAAAAAAAAAGCCCTGGGAAAACGGGGAAAAAATAGATTGACTTCAAGGAATGGTTAATAAAAAGTAGAACAGCTATGAGACACTGTTGTAATTAAGAGAAGATAGAGACATACCATTCTGGGTGGTACAGACTTAACCACCCTCTCCAGGAATGAGGAATTTTAAATTGTGTCGTGGAAGACCTGAACAACTATGTCTAGTTTCTGTTCTAGGTAGGAAATATTTAATGAAATTCCCTTTAGAGACAGATCTTGATCTGACCATGATTATCCCAGAGCCCCAAAGTGAAGGCAGATGTACATACTCAGATGCCAGGAGGAGAGAAGAGGTGAAAGGTACACTTCAGTTTCATGTTCTCTGCTCTCAAGGCCTTCCATTACTTGACATAGTTTAAAAAAAAAAAAACTTTTAAAGTTCATAATCAAAATTCCAGTTTATTCAGTGTGGCTGTTTCATCTGAGAAGGAAGAAATAATAGAATGTCAGCAATTTAGGTTTTTCATTTCCAAATCCACTGTTTTTACTGGGAAGGCTTAAATCTCTTTCAAAGCATCTTTGCCTTTTGAATAAAAGTAACTAGTTGATGGATTGCGAAGACTTCTCTTAAGCAACTGAATCCTGTTTTATATTTTTGTGTGGTTATTTTTCATTCTACATTATTCATTCTTTTAGAAAACATTTATCCAGTGCCTCCTGTGTTGCAGATTTTCCTACTGATGTTTTCATTGTTGCCTTTTACCATATTCTTCAAACTCAGCAAAACATCAAAAAACAAGGCCAAACAAATTATGATCTCCATTTGGAAAGATTTCCACTTCTTCAGTTTGTGTCTAAACTACTGTAGGAAAATAGAGTGTTGTGTGTTTTGGCATATGATAAGTGAATTGGAGTGGGTCCTTTGGTTGTTTTATTGTTTAAATGTACTTTATTATTTGCTTTTGTTCTATTTTCTGTTTAGCTGACACATAACAGTAGACAAGGCCTAATATATTCATATATCTCATAAAACCACTTAACAGAGTGACTTCCTCTGCCAAAGAACTCTCAGATCCTACCTAATATCCCTTCCTCAAAGTATTGTAACTTAGTTGAAAATTA
>CM052806.1:23542718-23559209 GCA_028533885.1 Nasua narica
TTTTTTCATCTAACTGAAAAATCTTCTTAATGCATATTTTCCCATCTCTTTGTGAGATACTAGAAAGAAATTCTAAATTTGGAAATAAGAGGTTGGTTTCATGTACTTACAGTGTCACCTAACAACTGTGTGATGTTGGACAGAAAAAAAACCATTGGTGTTTTAGTTTTCTTTTTGGACAATAATAAAATCTATACAACAGGACTATTCTGCAGATTAAATTATTGAAAAATAACCAACAATTTATTATACAGTAGACTTTATTATTTTAGAATATGTTTCCCTTTCTATGCTTACTTTGACAAGGAAAATGAATTGTTGTAGAAGGAAGCAAAAACATAGAAAAAAACTACCCTAGAAAAATATGTTAGTAAACCTAAGAAGATTTGTGGCTTCTTGGGCATCCCCATTTAAATTACAGCAAAGGTTTTGGCAGATTGTTGAGAAAATGTTTCATGGATATATATTTTAGATTCAAAGTATCTTTTACTTTGTAGTCACTTTGTGTAGTGCTAAGAAGGGTAAAACCCGACCCTGGAATTGAAGCAAGAAGTGTTTGTTAAACCGTTTGATCTTGGTCAAAATTTATGGAGCACTTAAGGTATTATTTAATTTTTTTGAAGTTGTCTGTCCCTTTACCAGCATATGGGAAGACTCAAGGATAAAAGTAACAGTTTCTGTTCAATTATTGTTCATTATCAGGACTGGGCTATCCTCTCTTAAGTCTTGAATATAAAAGGTTGGGTATAGCAGGAGGAGGAAGAAAAACCCAAATGTGTATCTGCGTGTGTGTGAAAGGGGGAGAAAGTGTGCATAAAGGCAAGTGTAGGTGTGCATCTGTTTGAGTCGTACATGTGTGTTGTAAATATGTGTGAATATATATGAGTGATATCTGTGAGTGTATTTTAAGCAAAACAAAATTCAAGCAACTGTGATAATATTGAATGAAACCAGATGTTAGTTTAATAAATATTATTCTGAATTGAAATACATTATGACTACTTACTTTATGACAGTTCTTGCTGAACTTAAGCTTTAGTTTTCAGGCTAAATAAATTTTGAATTTATATACCTCTTATGAAATAAATAGTGCATGAATTCAAAGTATAGAGAATTGATAACTGAACTTGTAAAAGTACTCTCATTCCATTTGTAAAGCATTTCTATCAGTTTATGATACATGTTCACATTGTCTTTTGTTTTAAAATGAAGCTATTTGCTCAAGCATTATTGAAAGTATAGTTGATAATAAGAGCTAGCCATATCCATAATGTGCTTTATATCCATAAAATCTGGATTGATTCAACAGTAGTTAGAAATTTTTTTCCATTATTTTAGTAAGTCATTTTCTACATGTAACTGCATGCTGAATGGTGTCTATGTGTGATATGCCAACAATGTACACATATTATTCAAAATTTACACCAACAGTATTATTTTTACAATAAAAATAAGTCACTTAAATAATTTTGTAATTTAATCTTGGAAGTTAGTGATAAGAAGGAATTTTAAAGTTGAACTAATTCAATCACCTCACTTAATATAAGGAAATTTCAAATCTCTTAGTAGTCTGTTAAATGACTTGCTCTTTGTGAAACTCAGATCTATTACTGAAGTCTCATACCTCTTTGCCTCTGGACATTTTAGTATTTTATAAATTTGAGATCTTAGGCACTTTGTCTCATTTTGCCTAGGAAGGGAATTTTTAAGAGCAAAATGTGCTATTGACACATGAGTTTTACATAACTCTTAAGTCATATATATCATACTGTGTGATGTGAATTTTGAAGTGTGGGTGAGATGTAAGGCTCTATATGTAGATATGGGACATACGCTTAGACCTGAGTTGTTGTAGGAGGAGGACTATAATTTACACTGGAATGTGAATAGGTATTCAGACTGTTATTGGTTATCAGGGAGTAATGAGATTTATTATTGAAACCTTATTATGTTGAACCATTGTTTTACCAATACGCTGATTCTCAAATCAACATTTTCCAGGAAAAACTTCCTGAGTTCTAGGCCTATTTATATAATGGCTTATTTCTACTTAGACATCTCAAGTTTGTTACATCAAAACCTCCTCATCTTTAGATATATTCTCCCTCTCTTTATATTTATTCCTAACAGATCTTTATGGTAATGCCATGATCTATCCAGTCAACAGAATAAGTAATCCAAGATTAATTTAAAATTCATCTTTTCTTTTTTCCTCCATTTTAAGTGAATCAAATCCTGTGTATTTTATGGTCTCAACAAAGTTTATTTGTTTATTTTTTATTATTTATATAAATATATGTTAATATTTTATTATTTAAAGTTTTATATCTCATCTTCTTGCTTTAGTTTATATTCATAGTAAAATTTTCACCTGGATTAATCCATCTTTTAACATTTTTTCTAATTTTAAATGTATTCTCAATAATGGGGTTTGATTAATAATTTTTAAGCCTAGATTTCTTAATAATTCTGTTTTATATAAGATTCTTACATGGCTTTCTATCATTTTAAAAAAAGATTTTATTTATTTATTTATTTGACAAAGAAAGCCACAGTGACAGAGGGAACACAAGCAAGGGGAGTGGGAGAGGGAGAAGCAGGCTCCCCACAGAGCAAGGAGCCTAATGTGGGCTTCAACCCCAGGACCCTGGGATCATGACCTGAGCTGAAGGCAGACAATGATTGAGCCACCCAGGTGCCCCTTGGCTTTCAAGAAAGGAAGGAAGGAAGGAAGGAAGGAAGGAAGGAAGGAAGGAAGGAAGGAAGGAATCTAAACTTCCCAAAATTAAAGTCAAGATCTTTTATGATTTGTCCCTTTCTTTAGTAATCAAGCTCATTTCCTACTACTACCCTGCCATTGTTCCAAAAAGTCCCATTTACTTGTAAATGAATAAACAATCCACACCCTGATAGCTCTATCCTTCGTATTATCTTTTTCTGTGCTTGGCAAATGCTTCATCACTTTGTGAATCATTCAAGATTCAGAGTAAAGATCCCCTCTTTTAGGAAATATTACCTGATACATTCTTTTTCCAACTCGTCTGTGAGATCTCCCTTTGCAATGCTCCCTTATTCTCTTTTGTATACATTACGTTTAATGAAACTATTATAATTTAATATGATTAATTTTCAAATTAACTAGACAGCTCTGCCAAAACTGAATAGCATGGGACGTCTGGGTGGTTCAGTCAGTTAAGCATTCTGTCCTTGATTTCAACTCAAATCATGATCTTAAGGCCTTGAGATTGAGCCCCTATCAGGCTCCTTGCTCAGTGTGGAATCTGCTTGCCCCTCTCCCTCTGCTCCTCCCCACACAGCCTCAAATAAATAAATTATTTAAAATTTTTAAAAAATGAATAGCAACTAGGAATCTTTGGGGGAATCTCTAATATTAAAGGCAATTGAGATGTAGCAGAAAACTGAAGCGACCAAGGAAACTCAAGCAGCACAGGAGAACAGGGAAAACACAGTTTATTCACGCTGGTGCAGGCCCAGTGGGATAATTCCCAAAAGACTGAGCAACTGATAGGGTTAGGGGTGAGTTTTTATGGACACAGGTGATGGGGGATGGTATTGGAAAATTTTCACAGTCTTTTCAGGACTGTTTGGTTTCCCTTTACCTGGTAGTATAATCTACAGGGAACTCTCAGGAGAGTGATAAATGATCCCAGGAGGCTTGTTCCTTTTCGGAACCAAATGGGAAGGGCCTGCCCTTTGATCTCCTCTTCCCCAGCTGCAAAAGAAGCGGAGGGGACAGAAAGGGGTTGGAGCCCGGGGAGGGGGCCTCTATCCACCTCAGAAACATAATGGTATTGACTGAATATTGGCAACATCTACTTGTACTGTATTCAACACAAGGAATTAATAACTTCTTTTGATAAAAGACAGGAAGAAAAATATGCACGCCACTCAGAAGTATTTAAGAGAAAACCAACGTTAAACAAAGGATGACTTAGTTTCAAAATGTATTTAATGTTTACAGGCAGTCACCCTTTTGGAATGTTCTTTTGACTATCTTCACTTAGCCTGTTTAGCAGAACAGTGATTGCTATGAGATGGAATTTTTGAATACATGTGAGTTTCTGTGGAGTCTGGAGTCAATGGACAAGAAAGAATTCTTGAGACCTCTTTGGTGCCAAATTCTGGTTTTATTAAAGCTCAAGACAGGACCAGTGGGGAGAAAGAGCTGCTGCTTCCCCCCACCCCAGGATTGTGAGGGTCAACTGATTGTATATTTCGGGGTAGGTGGAAGTAAACATAAGAGAAATTTTGAAAGGATCTTCATATGTTAAAGAAGACATAGGATACCAGAGGCCTTGCTATTGTCAAACCAAGGTTGTTTTTCCCTCTAACAAGGCATTAACATTAAGACAGTTAGGAGCTTCCTGAAGGAACATTATATTTCACCTGCCTCAAGTATTTGCCAATGGGCTGCAGATTATATGGACATTTAACTTTATCTACATTTCCTTCTGCCTTTGTTTCCCCTTCAGTATGGCTGTTGTCTCCCATTTCCTGTGTTCTTATCATGACAGGGCATATCCATCACAATTTAAAATATTCACACAGGAGACAGGGGGAAAATGGCAGAGGAGTAGGGAACCGCATTTCAACCAGTTCCCTGAATTGAGCTAGATATCCACCAGACCATTCCGAACACCCACGAAATCAGCCAGGGATGTAGGAAGTTATATCTGGATCTCTACAAACAGAATATCTCCTGCAGTCAGTCTCGAGGTATGAAGCAGGGAGCCATGATTCTGTGGGCAGATATTGGAATATAAAAAGAAGCGGGAGAGAGCTGCCATAAACACTTAAGCTGGGAAGCTGAAATAACAGGAATGCAAAAGCATCCACACTGGGGACCAGGCACAAACTTGCAGACTGGTAGCAGCAGGGAAAGGACTTTAGGGTAGCCCCCCACACTGAAATTGGGAGCTTTGGGGGCACAAATGTGAACTGGCAGCACCTTGTGGTTTTAGAATCACAAAGGGCAGAGACATACCTGGACCTGGAATCAAGGGCTGGGAGTGCTGCTGAGGGGCACACAACCCAGGACACAGTGGTTTTTAGCAGCACAGACAGAAATGGAGACAGTATGGCCTGGGGAGCTCAGTGAAGATCAGACTGCTATCTCTCTGTTCTGAGACAGAGGTTTGGATATGGTCATTTCTGCTCTGACTCTTGGAAGAGACGTGGAAAGCTGCCAGGGAAAGTTGCCAGAGAACAATAGCCCAAAAACAGGTTTTCATTAAGCCCACCAATACCCGCCCCCAACATGGGGCAGTGCAACTCTGCCCAAACAAGGCTGTCTGAATAACGGAACAGCAGGCCCTTCCCTCAGAAGACAGGCTGGAAGAACAAGAGGCCAACAAACCTAAAGTTCCTATAAAACAGTTGCATCTTACTTGGATTGTGGTCAACAATCTGGATGCTGTACATTCCCTCAACCACCCCTCAACAGAATTACTAAGAAGAGGAACCCCCCACAAAGGAAATATTCAGAGATTGTGGCCTCTGCCACAGAGCTAATGGATATGGATATAACCAAGATATCTTCATTGTTGTACTGATTACTGACTTCACAGTAACAACTATCAAGGTGATATCTAGGCTTGAGAAAAATATTAATGACAATATAGAATCTGTAAGGGCAGAAATGAGATCTAATCAGGCTGAACTTAAAAATGCTATGAATGAAATGCAGTTGAAGCTGGATATGCATAATACCAGAGTAAATGAGACAGAAGAACAAATTAGTGAGAGGATAAAATGATACAAAAAGAAGGAAATTGAGGCAGCATGGGAAAAACAAATAACCCAAGGACTCAAACTGAGATGAGTGACAGAATGAAAAGTTCTGATACCAGAATTATTGGGATCCCTCAAGGAGTGGATAAAGAGAGAGGTCCAGAAGATACATTTGAGAAAATCTTAGCTGATAACTTCCATAATCTGGGGAAGAAAATAAGCACTCATGTCCAAGAGGCAGAGAGGACCCCTCCCAAGATCAATGAGAACAGACAAACACCACAACATATAATAGTACAATTTGCAAATCTTAGATCCAAGAAAACAATCTTGAAAGCAGCAAGAGGAAAGAGATTCCTTATATAGAAGGGAGGAACATCAGAAGAATGTCACACCTATCCACATAAACCTGGCAAGCCAGAAAGGGTTAGCAAGACATATTCAGGGTACTAAATGAAAAGAACACACAGCCAAGGATAATTTATCCAGCAAGGCTGTCATTGAGAATGGATGGAGAGATAAGGAGCTTCCAAGACTGGCAGAAACTCAAAGAATATGTGATCACCAAGCAGGCCCTGCAAGAAATATTAAGGGACGTCCTATAAAAGGAGAAAGACCCCAAGAGAGATATAGAACAGAAAGTTACAGAGACAATCTTTAGAGACAGGAACTTCACAGACAAGATGACAATAAAATCATATCTTCCAATGATCACTATCGACATGAAAGGCCTAAATGCTCCCATAAAACTGCATGGGGTTGCATACTGGATAAAAAGGCAGGACCCATTCATATGCTGTCTAAAAGAGACTCATTTTGAACCTAAGGATACCTCCAGACTGAAAGTGAGGGGATGGAGAACCATTTTTCATGGCAATGTGCCTTAAAAGAAAGCTGGGGTAGCAACTTATATCAGACAAATTAGATTTTAAGGTAAAGACTGTAGTAAGAGATACAGAAGGACACTATATCATGCTTAAAGGGGTTGCCTGATAAGAAGATCTAACAACTGTAAATATCTATGCCCCCAACATGGGAGCAGCCAACTATATAAGCCAACAGTTAACCAAAATAAAGAGACATATTGATTATAATATGTTAGTGGTAGGAGACCTCAACACTCCACTCTCAGCAATAGACAGATCATGTAAGCAGAAAATCAACAAAGAAACAAGAGCTTTGAATGACACACTGGATCAGATGGACCTCACAGATATATACAGAACATTCCACCCTAAAACAACAGAATACTCTTTCTTCTCAAACACACATGGAACTTTCTCCAGAATAGACCACATACTGGGTCACAAATTAGGTCTCAACCTATACCAAAAGATTGAGATTATTCCATGCATATTATCAGACCATAGTGCTTTAAAACAATACCTCAATCACAAAAATGTGGAAAACATTCAAACGCTTGAAAGCTGAAGACCAGCCTGCTTAAGAATGTTTGGGTCAACAGGAAATCAAAGAAGAACTTGAACAATTCATGGAAACCAATGAGAATGAAAACACATCAGTCCAAAACCTATGGGATACTGCAAATTTCCTAAGGGGGAAATACATAACCATACATAACAAGCCTCACTCAAAAAAATAGAAAAATCTCGAATACAAAAATTAACTTTACACCTTAAAGAACTAGAGAAAGAACAACAAATAAAGCCTAGGCCACATATAAGAAGAGAAATATTTAAGATTAGAGCAGAGATCAATGAATTAGAAATAAGAAATACAGTAGAGCAGATCAACGACACTAGAAGCTGGTTCTTTGAAAGAATTATAAGATCAACAAAATACTGGCCAGAATATCCAAAAGAAAAGAGAAAGGAGGGATTCCTGGGTGGCTCAGTTGGTTAATGGCTGCCTTCTGCTCAGGTCATGATCCCAGGGTCCTGAGATCAAGTCCCACATCGGGCTCCTTGCTCAGTAGAGAGCCTGCTTCTCCCTCTGTCTGCCTCTCCCCCTGCTTGTGCATGCTCTCTCTCTAGCTCTTTCTCTCTGACAAATAAATAAAAATCTTTAAAAAAAAGAGAGAGAGAAAGGACCTAAATTAATAAAATATGAATAAAAGGGGAAAGATCATGACTAAAACCAAGGGAATAGAAATAATTATTAGAAACTATTACCAACAATTATATGCAAAAAATTTAAGCAATTTGGAAGAAAACCTGAAAACCTATCCTGAAAACCTATGAACTACTAACACTGAAACAAGAAGAAATTGACAACCTGAATAGACCGATAACTAGTAACGAGAAAGAAACAGTGATCAAAAGCCTCCCAGAAAACAAGAGTCCAGGGCCTAATACATTCCCTTGGGAATTCTACCAAACATTCAAAGAAGATATAATACCTATTCTCCTGAAGCTGTTTCGAAAAATAGAAACAGAAAGAAAACTTCCAAATTCATTCATTGAGGCCAGCATTACCTTGATCCCCAAACCAGGCAAAGACTCCATGAAAAAGGAGAACTTCAGACCAATATCCCCAATGAATATGGTTGCCAAAATTCTCAAGATCCTACTTACTAGGATCCAACAGTACATTAAAAGGATTATTCATCATGACCAGGTAGGATTTATCCCTGGGATGCCAGGGTGGTTCAACATTCACAAATCAATAACTGTGATAGAACACATAAATAAGACAAGAGACAAGAACCACGTGGTCCTCTCAATTGATGCAGAAAAATCATTTGACAAAATACAGAATCCTTTCCTGATTAAAATTCTTGAGAATGTAGGGATAGAGAGAACATTCCTCAATTTCATAAAAGCCATCTATGAAAATCCCACACCAAGTATCATTCTCAATGGGGAAAAGCTCTCTAAGATCAGGAACACAACAAAGATGCCCACTCTCGAAACTATTATTCAACATAGTACTAGAAGTCCTAGGAATAGCTATCATTGTTGTAGACAACAACAATAACAAAAATGTATTCAAATTGGCAAAGAAGTCAAACTCTCTCTCTTCACAGAGGACATGATGCTTTATGTGGAAAACTCAAAAGACTCCAACCCCAAATTACTAGAACTTGTACAGCAATTCAATAATGTGGCAGGATACAAAATCAGCACACAGAAATCAGTTGCTTTCCTATACGCTAACAGTGTAACTGTAGAAAGAGAAATAGGGAACTTACAATAGCATCCAAAGCCTTAAGTTACCTTGGAATAAACCTAACCAAAGCAGTAAAGGATTTATACTCTAGAAACTACAGAACACATATGAAGGAAATTGAAGGAGACACAAAAAGATGGAAAGACACTCCATGCTCATGGATAAGAAGATAAACATTGTTAAAATGACTTGCAATGTCATCCCGATCAAAATGCCAATGGAAAATTTCAAAGTGTTGAAACAAAGAATCCTAAAATTTGTACGCAACCAGAAAAGGCCCTGAATCACCAAGGACATGTTGGAAAAGAAAAACAAAGCTGGGAACATCATGTTGCCTGATTTCAAGTTATATTACAAAGCTGTGATCACCAAAACAGCATGGTACTAGCACAAAAACAGACACATAGACCAATGGAACAGAATAGAGAGCTCATATATGGACCTTCAACTCTATGGTCAACTAATCTTCAACAAAGCAGGAAAAAATATCCAGTGGAAAAAAGACAGTCTCTTCAATAAATGGTGCTGGGAAAATTGGACAGCTATAGACAGAAGAATAAAACTCAACCATTCTCTTAAACCATACAAAAAGATAAACTCTAAATGGATGAAAGACCTTAATGTGAGATAGGACTCCATCAAAATCTTAGAGGAGAACATAAGCAGTAACCTTTTTGACATCAGCCACAGCAACTTCATTCAAGACACATCTTTGGGGTGCCTGGGTGGCTCAGTGGGTTAAAGCCTCTACTTTCGGCTCAGGTCATAATTTCAGGGTCCTGGGATAGAGCCCTGCATCAGGCTCTCTGCTCAGCAGGGAGCCTTCTGCCCACCTCTCTCTGCCTGCCTCTCTGCCTACTTGTGATCTCTCTCTCTCTCTCTGTGTCAAATAAATAAATAAAATCTTTAAAAAGAAAAAAAGACATATCTCCAAAGGAAGGGAAACTAAGGTAAAAATGAACTTTTGGGACTTCATCAAGATAAAAGCTTCTGTGCAGCATAAGAAACAGTGAACAAAGCCAAGAGACAACCCATGGAATGGGAGAAGATATTGCAAATGACACTACAGGTAAAGGGCTGGTATACATGATCTATAAGGAACTTCTCAAACTCAACACTCGAAAAAGAAATAATCACGTCAAAAAATGGGCAGAAGACATGGACAGACACTTCTCCAAAGAAGACATACAAATGGCTAACAGACACATGAAAAAATGTTCATTATCATTAGCCGTCAGAGAATTTCAAATCAAAACCACATCAAGATACCACCTTACACCAGTTAGAATGGCAAAAATGGACAAGGCAAGAAACAACAAATGTTGGAAAAGTTGTGGAGAAAGGGGAACCCTCTTATACTGTTAGTGGGAATGCAAGTTGGTGCAGTCACTTTGGAAAACAGTGTGGAGGTTAAAAGTTAAAAATAGAGCTACCCTATGACCCAGCAATTGCACTACTGGGTATTTACCCCAAAGATACAGAGGTAGTGGTTAGAAGGGCCATATGCACCCTGAAGTTTATAGCAGCAATGTCCATAAGAGCCAAACTATGGAAGGAGCTAAGATGCCCTTCAGTAGACAAATGGATAAGGAAGATGTGGTACATACATACATTGGAATATTACTCAACCATCAGAAAGAATGAATACCCAACATTTGCATCAATATGGGTGGAGATTATGCTAAGTGAAATAAGTCAAACAGAAATACAGTTATCATATGGTTTCACTTATTTGTGGAACATAAGGAATAGCATGGATGACATTAGGAGAAGGAAGGGAAAAATGAAGGGGGGGTGGGAATCAGAGGGGGAGATGAACCATAAGAGACTATGGACTCCAGGAATCAAACCGAGGCTTTTAGAGGGGGGAGGGTGGGGGATGGGTTGGCCCAATGATGGGTATTAAGGAGGTCACATATTTCATGGAGCACTGGGTGTTATACGGAAACAATGGATCATGGAACACTACATCAAAAACTAATGATGTACTGTATGGTGACTAACATGACATAACAAAAAATTATTTTAAAAAATAAATTATTCATATATTTGCCGGACCCATTGCATTCCAAATCAAGGCCTTTATACTTCTTCCCCTAGATATGTTACTTGACTGAGATTATCACTTGTTCATTTAGTTAACACTTTTGTTTGGCATACTGATATTGTTTGGTCCGTAACAGCTTTATGATTTAAGAAATCTATTATGTTTGGAAAAATTTAGAAGACTGTTCAGAACATAAACATAAGTAATAATACTTCCTTCCTAAAATCTACTGGTAGGTAAAATAAAGCATACATTGAGGCTTGCAGCTCCCTAACCTATACAAATTATGCACTAAAAGCTAACTTTCCAATAAAAAACTTGTAAGTATGAATTCCCTAAATTTGGTACCACAATTCTATAAGACACAGATAAGTCATCTATTAGCTTGTAATTAGAAAATATGAGAAGGACTGAAGAAAAATTTGCATGCCATATAAGCTTTTCAGTGGACAAAAATATCTAAATGCCACATCACTTTAATAGAGGTATCATATCATAATGTCAGTTAATTATCTGCTCTACTCATCCTGAAAAAGTGACAATTTGATTTGAACTGTGGAAATAATTTTATAGATTTCCAAGATAGCTAAATACGTTTCTATCCTTGTCTTATACAATAGAAAATAGGCTGACACTTTTTAAAGTATTTATTCAGGTCAAATAAAATAGAAATTCTGTATTTTTAAAATGCTTTTGAACAAACCTTAGAAAATCAGATCTTTTCCTTTCCTCTTTTTTCCTAAAATAGAATATGCCACAAGTATCACTGGAATATTAATATTCTATTAAGCATTTTAAAATTTTATTTAAAAAATACAGATTCAGGGCGCCTGGGTGGCTCAGTTGGTTGAGCGACTGCCTTTGGCTCAGGTCATGATCCTGGAGTCCCAGGATCGAGTCCCATATCGGACTCCCGGCTCTGCGGGAAGTCTGCTTCTCCCTCTGACCTTCTCCCCTCTCATTCTCAGTCTCTGTCTCTAATAAATAATAAAAAAAAATACAGATTCATATATTTCTAGAAGCCATTTATGTGTGGGGAATCTTCTAGGGATTCCCATCTATCAGCGTTCCACCTGTGCTAGACTGTCTTCTGTCAGGAGGCGCACTCAACATTCCTTCTGAGGCGGGGAACTCATATCCTGTAATTCTCTTCCTTATGTCAATCATGATCTGTTTGCCAGTGGGAGAAAGTGAGGCAGGAGCCACTTGGCAAGCCTCTACTTCACAGTGGTGGGACCTTTTTTACGCTCTGCCATACTTCAGGCAGAAATCTCTCATGACTCTTTATATCATCTTCTGATTCCTTCTTTCCAGAGCATGACTCCAACATTGTCAGTCTCTGGTCTTCTCACCTATAGATAAGTCCTGATTCTTTTATTGAATTGCTTTATTTCTCTAATATCTCTAGTTGCTCTCTTTCCCTGACTGGATCCAGACCGGTACATCACCAAAAGAAGATTTACCTTTTATCTCATGGGGATATTTTTCATGTATGAAGGAATGGACAGGAGCGCCTGGGTGGCTCAGTGGGTTAAGCCTCTGCCTTCGGCTCAGGTCATGATCTCAGGGTCCTGGGATGGAGCCCCGCATCAGACTCTCTGTTCGGCAGGAGCCTGCTTCCTCCCTCTCTGCCTGCCTTTCTGCCTACTTGTGATCCCTCTCTCTGTCAAATAAATAAATAAAATCATTAAAAAAAAAAGAATGGACAGCTTGGTAGGACATACATGGAGCTTTGAGAGAGTACAAGATCACACATAGGTCAGCTGAGTCAGTCAAATCATCCTTAGTCTCAGAAAGCAAGCGATTGTCAAAGGCATACTTTATTTGCATAATGACTAGGTCTCAGGAAGGAAAGGCATTCTAGAAATTATTTATTCAAACACATTAAACTTTAGCTGTAAATGTGGCCAGTAAAGTGAGTAACTTGCTCACATTAATTAACTTGTTCTAGTTCATTCAGTAAGTTAATGGTAGTGCTGGGACTAGAAGAGGTGATAAATCCTGTGCTTGAAGAATTTACACTCTATTGACTATAATTTAAGCTGAATGATGGTTTGTCTTAGAGTTAAGAGTTCAAAGGTGGCACATAAACAAATATTAATGTGGACATGCGCAATTTATATGTGGAATTAATATATATGGAATTAAAAAGCCAAGTCAATACTTGGCTTTGCTAGAAAAATCATTATTGTTGGAAAACTGATAGTTTAAATTCTTCATGTTCTCTAAAGCAAGAGGCTTTTCTCCTCTCCTACTGTACACAGATTTTCTGTATTATGAGTTCACATGGGCAAAAATTCAGAAAGACTATCAAACTGTAACTATTGCAATTTAATGTATACTTTATTTTGGGGAGTCCCAAAGTTCATGGTCTGATGATTTACTAGGGGGTGTATTGTCCTATTCACCTATGATGCATGAAAGTGAAAGAGTACCAAGCACAATCAGGAAAGGGAAGGTCTCACAGGGTAAAGTCTGGGTGAAAATAGGGGAAAACTTCCAAAACTCTTCTCCCAGTGGAGTCCACAGAAAACACTTAATCACCCAGTGATATGTTGTGAGCATATGTGTATAAAGTTTATTAGAGGCTCAGTATCTAGAGTTTTTACTGGGGGCTCATCCCATAGCTACCATCTGTTTGGCAAGTACACTAATTCCAGAGTCTCAAAAGGAAAACAGATCTTCAACCTAAACCATATTGTTTGTTCAAAGAGTTTAGGCAGAGCAAGGCCTTCTTACCCACTTGTGTTGGGGAACTTCCTAAAATTTAAGTTACCAGCTGCTAGCCAAGTACCCGTCTTGTAAACAGGCCTTCCAGAACATAGCAGTCACATGTTCTATGTTACCTCTCTGCACATCCTAATACTCACAACTTGATTGAAATGTAAATGGAAAACAATCAAAACTGTTGCCGTAGATGTTGGGGACTAAAATTTAGGTAATCCCTTTTAGTTTGGGAATGTTTGGGGGAATAGATGATGCTTCTTTCCTTCTGGGATTTGGTGAGATCCCTACTCTATAAAATAGCTGCAGGGAAATGGTTTAGCAGATTTTTGCTCGGCTTGATAGACCTTGGTTTCATCGTTGATTCTCCAGTTTTATATACTCACTGAGACAATATCACTTGACTTACATTATTGCATTTGTGATGTTTTTCCTTTTATGGAAATAAGAGATTTATAGAGAATCATCTATGTCAATATTAGAGTTCATTCATAGGTACCGTAATACCAAAAACACAATTTTGCCTTCTTCTCCACAGCTGTTTAGTAGTTAGGTATTTCCTCCTCTGGGATCTATAGCTCATGGAATGTGTTTCTATGATAATATATCACATTGTAACATAAAATCCATTAATGTAAATCTGTCTCCCCTCCACAAACTGTGAGTTTCTCCAAGATTATGACTGTATCCACACCTAGTATAGTAAACTACTATTAGCTGTTTAAAAATATTTATTTTCTAATGAGTAAATTCTCTGCATGTATCTGTTTGTACTGAAGTAATGGCTGGTAGAATAAATAACAATCATTAGAAAAACAAAAAATCAGGCCTTGTAAGCCAAAGGTGACGATAAGAGAGACAATAGACTGTGTGAACTACTGAATATTTTCTGTGTGCTTTTTGTGTTTCTTTGTGCATGATTTATTTAAAAAGCTTCTAGGAGAGTCATTTTCTTATTTGAAAATGACTACAATCTTAAATAGCCCAGAATCTTTAGAAGTTGATGTTAGGATAATAGATTGCAAATATACATTTCACATTTAAACTGTAAAAATTGAGAGAAAATAAAATGATAACTCTCGTAATCTCAAACACAAAGATTATAGCACAAATGACTTGTAAGTAAATTGTGGCTGGATAAGTGGAGAGGAGAATAATTCTCTCCTTCTCAAATTGGAAGACTGTTCTCTTTCTATCAAGAGCCAGGAAATCTTATATAAGCCCTCCTACAACAGCAGGCATTTAGATTCCTACGTTCTTTGGTATTTACGAGCAGCTGTAGCTAGCAGAACTGGAGGAGAGTTCTACCTCCTGGAGTTTTAGAATTTGCAAAGATCTGTGCATAACAAATAGGAACAGAAATAACTAGAGCTATGAAATGAACTTGATGAAAACAGTTCTTAAAATCGCTACTTGAATCAATTCCAACTCTAGAGACTGAGCATTTTCTGCATTTACAATGACAGTCTTCATACAATGACGTAGCCACTTGATAAAACACTTAATTGGTTGCATCAAAGTCAGGGAAGTGACAGATTAAATGACAGATTATTTTTCTAAGCATTCCCTGGCTGAAGGCTTTTATTAATACCTAGAATGGTATTTTTGGTAATAAATGTTGGAACTCCATTATAATTTTATGTATTTAAGTTCACTTACAAATTACTAGGCGTTGATTTTTTTTTTAATGATAATGTTGCTACCATCTACCCAAATCCTCCAGGCTTCCAAAGTTTTTCCTAACTTTACTGAGATAATAACTGACATATTACATTGTATATGTTTAAAGTACACAGTTCAGTGTATTGCAAAATCATTACCACAGTAAGGTTAGTTGATGTATCTGCCAGTTCAATTAATTACCTATTTGTGTGTGAGGGGTGAGAATATTTAAGATCTACTCTCTTAGCCACTTGCATGTATATAATACAGTATTGTTACCTATAGTCACCATGCTACACATTAGGTTCCCAGAAAATATTTATTTTATAACTAGAAGTTTGTACCCTTTGACCAACATCTTGCCATTCCCCTCAACCCTTGGCAACCACCATTTCACTGTTTCTATGAGTTCAGCTCTTTTAGAGTCTACATATAAATGAGACAATACATTCTTTGTCTTTCTCTGGCTTATTTCACTAGTATAATGGCCACAATTCTATCCATGTTGTTATAAATGACAGAATTTCCTTCTTTCTTATGGCTGAATAATATTCCAGTGTCACATTTTTTTATCTGTTCATCCATAAACACTTACATTGGTTCATGCCTTAGTCATTATGAATAATGTTGCAGTGGACAGAGCGAAATATCTCTTTAAGATAATGATTGAATTCCCTTTGGATATATACAAAGGAGTAGAGTACTGTTGCTGGATCATACAGTAGTTATATTTTTAATTTTTTGAGGAACGTTTATACTATTTTCCATAGAAGCTGTGCCAATTTATATTCCCACAACTAGTGTACAAGGGTTCCCTTTTCTCTATAATCTTGCTGACACTTGTCTTCTGTCTTTTTCATAATAGCCATCCTAACAGGAGTGAGGTGATAACTCCATTTTGGTTTTGATTTACATATTCTTGATGATTAATGTTTGTATGTCTTTGGAAAAATATGTAGGTCCTTTGCCTGTTTTTTAATTGAATTTGGTATTATTGCTATTTTTTTTTACTGAACTAAATTTTTTTCCAGCTATATTGACAAATAATTGACATATATTGCTATATAGGTTTAAGGCATACAGTATGATGGTTTGACGTACATATGTTCTGAAATGATTATCACAATAGGCTTAGCTAATATGCATCTTCTCATGTAGATGTAATGAAAAGGAAAAAA
>CM052806.1:23559709-23638334 GCA_028533885.1 Nasua narica
TTTTTGTGCCGGTACCATGCTGTCTCGGTGATCACTGCTTTGTAGTAAAGCTTGAAATCAGGCAACGTGATGCCCCCAGCTTCATCAAGATAAAAAGCTTCTGCACAGCAAAGGAAACAGTCCACTAAACAAACAGACAACATACAGAATGGAAGAAGATATTTGCAAATGACACTACAGACAAAGGTCTGATATCTAAGATCTATCAAGAACTCCTCAAACTCAACACTCAAAAAACAGATAATCATGCCAAAAAAATAGGCAGAAGACATGAACAGACACTTCTCCAAAGAAGACATACAAATGGCTAACAGAAACATGACAAAATGTTCATCATCTTTAGCCATCAGGAAGATTCAAATCAAAACCACATCGAGATACCACCTTACACCAGTTAGAATGGCCAAAATCAACAAGACAATAAACAACAAATGTTGGAGAGGATGTGGAGAAAGGGGAACACTCTTACATTGTTGGTGGGAATGCAAGTTGGTGCAGCCACTTTGGAAAACAGTGTGGAGATTTCTGAAGAAATTAAAAATAGGGCTACCCTATGACCCTGCAATTGCACTACTGGATATTTACCCCAAAGATACAGATGCAGTAAAAAGAAGGGCCATATGTACCTCAGTGTTCATAGCAGCAATGGCCACAATCACCAGACTGTGGAAAGAGCCAAGATGCTCTTCAACAGATGAATGGATAAAGCAGATATGGTCCACATATACAATGGAATATTATGCCTCCATCGGGAAGGATGAATACCCCACTTTCGTATCAACATGGATGGGACTGGAAGAAATTATGCTGAGTGAATAAGTTAAGCAGAGAAAGTCAGTTATCATATAGTTTCACTTGTGTGTGGAGCATAAGGAAAAACATGGAAGATATTGGGAGAAGGAAAAAAAGGGTGAATTGGGTGAAATCGGAGGAGGAAATGAAGCATGAGAGCTGTGGACTCTCAGAAACAAACTGAGGGTTTTGGAGGGGAGGGGTTGTGGGGTTGGGTAAGCCTAGTGGTGAGTATTGAGAAGGGCATGTATTTAATGGAGCACTGGGTGTGGTGCAGGAAGAATGAATCTTGGAACACTGAAAAAATAAAATTAAATTTAAAAAAATGAATCCATTTCTACCCTGACTTTCACATTTCTTGTACTTGTTGAAAGTACTTGTTATGTACCTTCCTTGTTCCTTATCATATTTTAAGATATAAAAAACTTTGCAAACCTTTGTCATGAACACTCTGAATAATGTCCAAGTTATATATAGATTCTTGACATCTTTACAATATGACACATAATGGAAGATGTGACTGATAATTCATCCACCTTCAATCGTTGACAATGCTCACAATTCTCATATCTCTGCAGGAGGCTGGAAAAATATGGATAATATATGAATGTTTTATGGCGTTAAGTTTGGAAAGGAATAAAATGCTTATATATAAAACAGCTGCAGCAAAAAAGAAAGGAGCAGTCTCTTTCTTTTGGTGATCTAAAAGGTTTGTTTATCTCTGATCAAAAGAGCCAAAGTGGAATCTAGTCCAGAAAGCTAATGCACATCTAACCTTGACAAAACCTAGCAGAAACCTGGATAGAATTGAACCTGAAAGAATGCATGTGTGCATACACATACACATACACACACATAGCCTTTTAGGATTAAAAATGAATTTATTCATGTATTCATTCAACAGATATTTATTGAATGCCCAAAATGTGTCTTCTGCCCTAGGAGGCATGAGAAATTTGAAAAACAGTGTAAATAAAACATAATGACAATAATGACAAGGAATTCAGTGTTTAAGGATAAACAGTGTAGGTATGCACAGTAACAGAAAATGTATGTATTAACATGGGAACAATATGGAGGGGCATCGAATTTAGCTTGAAGGTATTAAGGAAGGAGCACAGGAGACCTGCTGTAAAATTAACTTTTAAAACATTTATTTATTCGTTTGTTTGTTTATTTATTTCTTCAGAAAACATTTGTTGAGAATCTACTATGTGCCACAGATTGGTGCTGGTTATATGGCAATAAACTAAACATTGCAATGGATGATTTATGCTTTCAGTTTACATTTTAGTGGATGGGAATCTGATGAAGCAAATGGCAGAAAAGAAAAGAAATTGCAAAGTGATTTTGGCTAAAGCTCAAAACACAAGAAAAAAAGCAACAAGAAATTAAGCAGGGGTAGACAATAGTGATCTTCACATGGCAAGCTTATAGCTTATGGGAGATTTTGGTGCTGTTTGGAAATCAGTTCAAATTCCCTGTGTACAACTTCATGCATAGATCATAGTAATATATTGATTAGCAAGTGCTGTAGTCATATTTTTATTTCTGATTGGTTCTTCAGGAATTACATGGGGTATGACAGGAATTATGAGAGAAGTGAATATAGAAGCCATATAACAGAATACTTCTGCATCTCAGTGTTGAATCTTTATAGGCTGGCATCAAGTCATCTGTCTTTTAAACAGGCTCTGCAAAGAGGCACAGTGTGAGAATCACTGATTGAGGACCTTAGAACTATATGTAACCATATTAAATTGTGTTCTCCCAGGAAATGGTACTATTTTACAATTGCAGAATTGCAGAAACTTATGTAGAAGCCTTTCACAGAGTGTAAGAGGTAACAAGATCTTGTAGCACCCAGATTTTACTAAACAGTTCAGTGTTCATCTTGTGGAACCATGCTATTGTATAACAATTATGTCAAAAAATGAATAATGCAAATATTTAGATGCTCATTGCTGGACTAGATCAAAATATTTTCTGATTTAATGCTTATTATGTACTTCCTTTTCAAAATGCTTTGAGTCAGGGCATCTGGATGCCTCCGTTGGTTGAGTATCTAATTCTTAATTTAAGCTCAGGTCAGGATCTCAGGTCCTTGGTTCAGCCCCGCATCTGGCTCTACGTACTTGGTGTGGAGTCTGCTTTTCCCTCTCCCTTTGCTCCTCCCCCCACTCACAATCTCTCTCTCTCTCTCTCTCAAATAAATAAATAAATCCTAAAAAAAAAAAAAAAAAACCTTTGGGCAGTGTTTGGGCACAAGAGCACACCCTCTAATCTTGTCTCTGGACCAATCTGATCATAGCATGCCTCAAGCAGTTCAAGCCCTACAGCATCTCTTCCTGAAACCTAAGATGTTTGATTGCCATGGAATTATATTCCAGCTTATTTGAAGTGTATCATTTAATGTAATACAGAAGACACCCTCCTAAATGGCTACTATGAGAGCAGCCATGACTAAGAAACCTGTCCAATGAGTTTGAACTCTGCCCAAGTGCTTTCCGTGTGTAAATAGTCTAACAATGAGGTGTCTAATACAGAGCAGTACTTCGGAGAGTAGACGCTCAATCAATATTGAACTACAGGAGTCCACAGCAAAATAGTTCTTAAAAAAGAATGAATCAAAAAAAAAAAAATCGGAAAAAAAATCAAAAAAAAAAAAAAAAAAGAATGAATCAACTTCACAGCCACCAAGATTTACTTCCTGAAGACCAAAGATGCATTTAGTTCTGTGTACAGATGTACATCAAGACATCTATGTCAGGTCCAATGATTTTAAGAATAAAAAGCATAAATTTTGAAATAAAACACAAACACATAAAACATAAAAAGAACACATAGGGATCGAATAACTGACTTTTCACCTAGTTAATGGTTCTTGAGTTTTTGCATGGATTTTGACTCTACCAAAGATATTGGTGTTTGGGATATACCTTCATAGATATTTAGAGGCTCTATAGCTTCTGCAATAGGTCAGATAAATTACGGAGAGTTCGCTCTGTGTATCTATGTATCTATGTATCTATCTATCCATCCAGCTATCTCTCTACATATCGGTCATCTATCAACTGTCTATCATCTCCTCAATACCACCTTTTTACCACTATCAAGGGCAAGATGTTTGAGATACAAGCTATAAGAATTTTGTAGAAAAATATGTAAAACACATCTTTGATGATATAGATACACAAATCTCCCAAACAGTTGCAATTGGTGAAATAGTGAGTTGAAGGTACAGAATAATTTAAAACACCACCCATGGAAATGGGGCAACTGGGTGGCACAGTTGGTTAAGTGTTAGACTCATCAAGAGTTTAAGGTCATGATCTTAGTGTTGTGATATTGAACCCTTTGCAGGGCTGTGCCCAGCACAGTTTGCTTGAGATTTTCTCTCTCTCTCTCTCTCTCTCCCTCTCTCCCCCCCTCCCCCTCTGCCCTGCCTGTTCATGCACTCTCCCCACCTCTCTAAAGTAAATAAGTCAGTCAGTAAGTAAATCAATCAATTAATCAATCTTTTAATAAAACATCCATGTAAGTGAGGGAAACCTCAATTAGCTGGCTTACTGTTCTTAAGAATTCTCTTCTTGTCCATTCCTGAGACAATGTGGGCTAAATATATACATACACAAATACATACATACATACATATATACATACATACATACATACATACAATCTGTGATGAATACATTTCAAGAGTGCCATCTACCTTGACCTAAAACTTTCTAATACTCTTTTTGTTGTCTATTTATAAGATTATTGTGCTATTAAATCTTGCCTGGCTTCTGCTGCTTTGCCTAAGACCTTTGGATGGATGATAAAGTTTTTTCCTGTGAGAGTTTAACTTCACTATGGGCTCCACAGTCTGCATTCTGGAAGGACTTTCTCCCACCCTGTCTTTAGCCAGTTTCTTGAAATTCTATTTGCAAAGGAGGGGAATTTGTATATGGAAAATCCAAGTTGATTTACTAGTAGTATCAAATGTTAACTAGGAGGGAACCAAGGAACATAGGATGAATATTTAGGGATGTTTAATCTTGCAATTTCTATGCCCTTTTGTTTCAGGGTGAGCACTGGCTATATCAGGAAAGGGTGAAATTTTGAGTTGAGGAAAATTGCAATATTTATTATAGGTTTTAGAGATTTTAGTCATATTCTAGACATACAATCTAACAAAGAAATAGAAAAGGATAAGTTGTCTGTCCTATTTAGCTGGAATTATATATTAAAATTTTCAAGACATGTATGCTTCCAATGAGCTGAAATATATGAATATGTATATTGTCTGGAAAAAGCAATATTCTTGGTTGAAAGAATTTTATTCTTGATTCTGGTGGTTGAATGGAGACAAGTATTTTAATTATATACTTAGTGATTGTTACTTCTCTTCAATTTTCACAATCTTAAAAAATGCTAGTCCACATAAAATATTGTAAATAATAAAAATGTTTTCAGTCAAACATTTTCAACCAAAAATTATACTATCAATGACATTCTTGTTCATAGCTATAGATCAATATTTGATGCCCTAACTAAAAGCAAAACTTCTTGGAGAGTTAGTTTCCTTCCTGTTAATGGCCCTATTTCCCTTCAATTCATGCATTTTCTTTTCAGGAAACATAATATAAGTTAGGTGATTTCAGTCCGTTATTCAAAATGACAAGCAATTTTAACAAATGTTCTTTTCCCCTAGTTTCTCTTTCCTCACCTGTTGAAATGAATACTTAAGTGACATTCAGTAACAATGAGTACACATAACAACCAGAGTCTGAAATTATTTCAAAGTAATATCTTTAAAGAAAAAAATGCTTTTCCTCATGATATTATATTTGGGTTCACATTGTTTATAGACTTAATTTTTTTTCATTGATATTTCAAGATGGGTTTTTAAAAATATAGTATCTTAGAGCACTTATAACTAGTTTAGTTATAAAATTAGAGAACCCATATTTTCTGAATCATAGTCTAATATACCCTAAATTTTTAATAAGATAGTAAAAATGAAATATGTAATTCTGTTAGAAAATAGACTGGAAAATTTTGTACTTTCTACGACCTATCTCTCTCTCTCTGTTCTTAAATGGTGACCTATAGTAATATCTATAGTCAAGAATCTAACAACCATGTCACTATTAGCTTACTTGGGAAAAGAGAATACTAGAAAAACACATTTGCTCATGTTCCTTACTTTGTTATATCTATAGCACAAACTTTTTTTCCAAGGTGCAGCAGTGTTATATTAAACTGAAATTCTATGAAAACTAAATATTTTTTCATATGTCAATTAAATATTTTCTCATATATCATATCTGAAAAAGTACATCTTAAAATTATTCTTAGATAATGTATATTAACCTGAAGACATTTTAATAATTTAGAAAAACCTTCTGTAAATTTTCCTCTTCCATATTGAAAAGTCGAAGCTGTTGTTATAAATCTTGGAATAGCAAGCCAAAGTTTATCCTTTGTAAAGATTTGCCATAGGGGTGCCAGGATGGCTCAGTTAGTTTTCTGACTCTTGATTTTTAGCTCAGGTTAGTTGTCCCAACTCTTGATTCCAGCTCAGGCCATGATCTTAGGATCATGAGATCAAGTCCTGCATCAGGCTCTGCACTCAGCAAGGAGTCTGCATGAGATTCTCTTCCTCCACCCCTCCCCCACCTCACAAGCATGCATGCGCTCTCTCTCTCTCTTTCTAACATAAATCTTTAAAAACAAAAAAAAGATTTGCCATAACTTCTGAATCAGTGTAATTTTCTATGACTTATTTCATGTACACACACACACACACAATGATACCCATATACACTTGCTTCTTAATTTAATTAAATTATGTGCAATGGGTGACCAACCATTATTTTTCCTTCCAGATTTTTACAGGCACAGATTTGCACTTTCTTTCAGAAAGCAGAAATTCTTCTTTCAGGAATTGGCTTGAAAAAGATTCTCATTATTGACCCACTAGAATTGAAAAATTTCTCACATAAAATTTGAATAGTCACTTTAAAAAAGGAAAATAGAAAAAAATGCTTACTACAGTGGAGAAATAACTTTTCTAATTAGAGCTACAAAAATTCCAATTATGGGGAAAACTCAATATTAGGATTTATTGTAGCCCAAAGATGAATATTGAGACTCATTTCATATCATTAGCATCTGCATATATATAGGCAAGTACTTTTCTGAAATCACAAACAGTAATTCAAGACCATTTTGAAATATTTCTACTGGAAACTATTCATCAGCCAATCCAGGAAGAAATCAAAAAAATGGAACTGAAATGTGAATGAATGTTACTGAAGACTAGATATATTACATAGACCAAGTTCACAAGCCAGGAGAAAGAGTTCACTCTGGTGTTGTTTTTTGTTTGTTTGTTTGTTTTCTCTCTGAGTCATGTGGAGATGAATTTGGAAAATCTCCAATGGGTAAAGGATTATGATTTTTCCTATTTAATTTTGTAGCAAGTATCAGACACATAAACACAGTTCTTTCATAGGTCTAATCAATATCACAGTTAGTTCTAAATATCAAGCTCTGGTATTACAACTCAAGAAAATGCCCCAAGTTTTCACTTGTTTGAAGATCATTTAAGGAAAAAAATCAAGAAACTTGTAGAAGCTTCTTTTATTAACATATTTTTTATATCTGTCTTATAAAATGTCTTTATTTATTCTTAGTGTAATAGCTTGTAGTGTCAACACTAAAATGTGCTAGTTCTTTGTTCCCTTCTGCTGAGGAGCTTTGTGAATGTTTTTGAAGTATCATCAACCAATTTTACTGAATTTTCTATTGTTTTGTACTTAGTTTTTTCAACTTTTTAAAAACAAAAACTATTAGGGTATGTTTTACTTTTTTAATAAGTTCCTACATGTGTCAACACCTACCTTTACATATATTTTGTCATTTAAATTCTGAACTTTAAAAAATTGATTAACATAAATTACAGTGTTTGCCTACTTCTAGCATAGTCACTTTTAATAATCCCTATTATGACATGGTTAAAATATTCACTATTTGAATATTCACTATTTGCCACTTCATTATAATTTTCAAAGTTATAATCTGGTTCATAGTGTCAGCCTCTGGTTTATTAGGCTTTTATCTGGGCAAAAATTAATGGTTCATAGATAGAAACATTAACACTTACAGCTCTTCTTATTCCTTCCCATCCCAACCCGGGGGGCCCCAATTCTCAGACTGGATCTCATTAGTTCAGAACCAGTTCTTACTGATGCAGGAAGCCTTTATTTTGCTCCACCCTAAAGGATGTGATATCTAGACATTTCTTAACCAGACTGTGGAGACTCAGTGCTGATCAAACCCCTTAGATATTTGCTATGAAAAAGAATCATGACCCAGAACTCTGGTGACTGGAGGCCTCTGGAACTCTTGGATGTGTTAAAGCTTCTCCTACCTACAAAAATTTCAACTAAAAATGCTGCCTGCTTTTGTACCCCAGAACCTTTCTAGAACTAAAGACGTATTTTAAAACTTGCCCTTAGTTTTAGGACAATCTGTTTCCTTTCCTTTTTATATTTCCTCTTACGAGAAGAAAATGCTATTTTTCATTTCCAAACTCTATAAAAATCCAATCCCATATCTGTTATTTTCTCAGATTAGAAAAGTGGGTCAAATGACACTTTGAATATATCTCAAAATGATGAGACTTTAAATAGAGATTTGTAAATCATATTTATTCCTATAGATTACTTGGTTCAGAGAAGCCCATGGTAGTTCCAGATTTTATTGAAATTATATCTATAAATTTTGAGGAAAGAGTCAGAAAAGGAGACATAAAAGGAGAAGATGGAGGAGATGAAAGGGGGGGAAGGCAGAAGGAGAAAAAAGTGGAAGAAGGAAGAAAATTAATACTCTTTATCTTTTTTATATTTAAGCTGGTTAGATATTGTATAATTAATATGTACATGCCTGAGATATTAGCCACTGTCCCTACTAAAGAGAAAATGAATTTGGGGGTTAGCTGGCTGATTGATGTTATTAATTGGTGGTGCCATTTTTGAAACTTGTCTCACATGTTAGCGTGAGGGGAAATGGTGCAGAACTTCGTAGTCTTATCACTTACTGCCTTTGTAAGCAGTCATAGTTGTTCACAGCAAACTCAATTGAAAGCAGAGGAAATTTAATAGTTCCTTAAAGATTTCATCACTTTAACCTACCGACTTTTGAAAAGTATGCTCTCTCTATCTCTTATTTCATATGAATTTGTCTTCAGTTATTTTGTAGTTTATGTTCTGATAGATTATTTCTGTGAAATGCCGCTTCTGATCTTTTTCTTTGTTCTCAGACCGAAATGTCTTTGTCTATACCATCATTTCTTATTTCATATATTTTACTGGGATTGTTGTGATGACAAGTGCTAGCCAACTTCTGTAGATTTGATTGATAGGAAAATTGAGAAGGTGATTTGGGCCAGCACTAAAAATAACTCGCTAAATCTCTAAAGTGCCAAAAGACCATGGTAATGTCCTCTGAAAAGCTGTTTACTTCAAGTGATACATGTTTAATTTGGATGTTCTAGGAGAAGAGAGCCACATTAAGAAGAACTGACATAAAGGTTTTCAGCTTTATTTATGCATTAAAACAAGCTTTATCATTTAGATGAATGTAGCAACCTTAAAAATAGCCTAAATAATAATAAATAATTACAATTCAACTTCAGATAGCCAATAAGTATTACGTGTGTGAAGTAAATTGAGTAACTCTAACACACTTCTAGTTGTTGTTTCCTTTCCTCTTTACTTCCTTTTACATTCATTTTGTGTTACTACAAACAACTCTGAATCAAAGAACACAAAAATAAATAGCAACTGCATTCTCAGTGAGCACAATGTGAAAAAAAAATCCTCTGTCCTCCAGAAGATGTGAAATCTGTGATTGCTGTGAACCTCTCTTCTCAATCACTTTTAGACATCTAGTATTGACTCTCCTGAGTTCTTATTTCCCAAATATATTAGTTAAGGTTTTTTTTGTGGTTTTTTTTTTTGAGTATGTAATCATCCCAACTCTTGTGCTTACATCGATAAATAATTTTTTTTTAGCCCAAGTCTATGAGTTTACTGGGAAGTTCTGATATATGTATTTACTTATTTGGTAATTTATCAAAATCAAAATATTCTTAACATGTGCTAGGTTCCAGAGATTGGTAAATATAAAAGGTATGTAGCCTGTAGCCTACACGTTGAAGGTTTTAGTGTCTTCATCACCTGTGAGAGTTTCATCTCACATACCCAGTGACATTTAAAAGATTATAAATGACAGATTTCTGATTCTTTTGATACAGTCTTCATTATACAGGATCCTATATGCCTTTTATTTGAAGATGGTTAAAAAGTAAACTCTGAACTCCTGTCTAAGGAGGATATTTAATTCTACAAAAAATTGCATCTATGCTCATAAAATTACCTAATAGAAGAGTCATTTAAAGATTTGACACAAACACTTTTTAAAAAGAAGTAGTTCATACAATTCCTTCTGATTCCCATTGGCAAAACATGGGCATAAAAGCAAAATAGAATATCTGGTTATGAAAGCCAGGTCATTGGAAGAGTCACACGAGACAAAGGGAAAGATTTTTTTAATTCAAAGAAACAGCAAATACATAAACATGTATGTCATTTCTGACCCAGGGCTTTTAGGAAGTGAGTGAAAAATGTAAGCAAGTTATTGAATAAACAGGAACATTAGCAGTTTCCTGTTAAATAAGCAAGAGATTGTACTTGGGTTTATTTGTCACACACCCTGGCCTACTCTGAAACTAAGTGGTTGAATGGAAACGGTTTAGAGTTGAAAGTCAAGATGATAGTCTGTTTCTACCATAATTTACCTGCATGTTATAAAATTGACATTTTTGTGTTTTGTTTCCTCATTTGTAAAATGTGGAGATTGAGTTCTAAATGATCTATGATTTCAAATTTCAAATCCCATTTAATGTTTGAAATGGCTTCCCATATTTTATTAAACCATGGCTATGTATTAATAATGCTTGCCTAGTATTTATTGAATATTAAGATAGAAAATATATATTCCTTAGTATTATAATGGATTTTTATGATAAAACAAGCATGAGTATAATTTTAGATAAGAGTTTTAAGTGGAAATTAATTGTTGATCTTAAATCTTTGCTGTTCTATTAGAAATCTACTTTTATCTTTCTATTAATGGTATACTAATAATTATATTAGTATGCTAATAGCTCATGTTTGTTTTTTATTATAATGATATAATGTATGCATATAATTATATATTATTAACAATAACGCTTTCCTGGAAAACTTATTCTCATCATGACTACTAAACTATATTAAATATCACTAACTAAAACGTCTACATGGACAAGATAGCATGAAGTTCATGAATTTGTAAATCAAACAAGGTATATGGTAAACAGGGGATAGGTGGAGATATTCTGAACTACTGGGTAAAGGTTATGCATAAAGGATTTCAAAAACAAGTTTTTTTTAAATATTGGGACTTCTGAGCAAAATATGTCTGATGACAGAGTCAGATTCATATGCAACCAGTTATAACCTTTATTATATGCCTCGCTGCAGTCTCAATCATTTCTTTTTGGCTTTAGTCAAAATGAACTAACATTTTATATATGTCAAACATCATGTGTGGCCTTCAGAAGGCGATATTGAGCAAGATAAAAGCTCATTTCTAAGGAGCCTCAGATTGGCTTTGCTTTCTGGTTTTGATACCATGGTCACTTCAGTACTTTTTGTTTATTATTATTCATATTTCTCTGGCTCATGCCTTTTGTTATATTTTGCTCATTAATCCCTAGCCCAAGGTGAGAATACCTGTCTCATCATATACCCTAATGAGCCTGTATGAATAAAGGCATAAAAACCAAGCCAGTTGGCTGCCCTATAAATGAAGGCTGTTTGGTAGGCACATAACCCCCACTGGTTCCCTACTGATGATTCCCTATTCCATGCAGGGACTATTACAAAACATTGGTCGTCAATATCTTCATTATCTATGTTACAATATCTACATCATCTACATTATTCCGATGTATGAGGTATTAACTTAAATTTGTATTGAATTTGTCTCATGAATTTCTACCTCCATTTTTTTTCTGTATTTTTACCCATTCTTTCTGTTTCTATGCTATCTTTGAAATAATATCCCTTTTTATTGGTAGCTTGTCCTATTTATGCAAATACTTTATCCCAAACTGCCTATTTTTTTGAGGACTCCAATTCATCAAGAAGCCCGATATTTTGTAGTCTACTGTTTTCTGTCCCTATTACCTTTCTACATACTCCCTGCAGTATTGCACAAGTTAACACCTGGTTGTTAGCAACCTGGCTAATCTCCAAATGATCTTCCTCATCGGTCCTTCTCTTATCTGTAGAGATTTCCTGAGGCACCTATTTAGCTCAATTTTTTCACCATTTACACATAACTTCATTCCATATAATATTTGTTTCTATTAAAACTTTCCCTTGAAATATTTTCTAGAATGTTGATACAATAACTTCTAAGTACAAAACATTTTAATAGAGTATATATTGAGATAGTTACAAAAATTATAAGCTCTCAAAAAGAAGTAGCCAGGTAATTTAGGAGCATTTACACCTAGGTAAACCATTATTTAAAAGCATAAATTTGTATTTGTTAGTCTTACTTCAGAGATGAAAGGAAAGTGAGAAATCAGTCATTGAATATATGAGGAAATCAGTTTCTTTAAGAAATTTAATATTTCTGGGGCACCTGGGTGGCTCAGTGGGTTAAAGCCCCTGCCTTAGGCTCAGGTCATGATCTCAGGATCCTGGGATCAAGCCCCACATCGGGGTCTCTGCTCAGGGGGGAGCCTGCTTCCCCCTCACTCTCTGCCTGCCTCTCTGCCTACTTGTGATCTCTCTCTCTGTCAAATAAATAAATAAATAAAATCTTTAAAAAAATTAATATTTCTATTGGCTAGTGGTAGAAACCTGGTGTGCTTAATAACAGAAATACAATAAATGCACAAATAGAAAATAAAACAAATACACCACTGAAAAAATAAAGCTGAAATAAGAAAATAAATAAAAATTATATTTCTCTTCTGGTTAATTTATGGAAATTATATATTTAAGATAATGTTAATCTGTATTATTTTTAAATTTTAAATATTTTTAAAATATTTTAAACATTTTTAAATATTTTAAAAACTTATGTTAAAAAAATAGAGAGACCAAAGCCATATTTCACATGCCAAGATAGTTAAATATTTATGGAATGTTGTCCTAGACATGTTTTGTGCTCCATTTTGTCATATAGAGGAAACAAATTTTTGGTCTGCATGTGTTAATGAGGATTCTTAGCTTTGTTCAAAGCTTCAACTTAAACTGGCTTAAAAATAATTTAATATTTTGTTTAATTAGGGAATGCAGAGAATAGTATGGCCTTAGGGATGTCTGGATTCAGATACTCAAAAAGAAGAGACATCAATTCCTCAATCCCAGGATGTGCTTTCTTTTCCTGTGGCTTCCTTCTCAGGTATGATTTCATTTTATTTATATAATCATAAATGGTCAAAAGAAACTCCAGACTTGTAATTTTATCAATATAATGAACTCAAGGAGAGAAAGAAGCAAAACTCTTGAGATGGAATCTGATTTGCTTTAGATGGGGGTACACAGCTATATCTGACCTAATCACCAGGAATAAAATAATTAAATACATGGGCTGGTTAGTCGAGACTGGATATTTGTTCATGTTTGTAGATGAGGAGTATTTCAAGTCCCATTCAGTTCACTGGCAGTGAAAATGAGAAAGAAAACCAGAGTATTATTAACAGAAAGTCCATGAAAATTGGTAAGGCAAATCTACCAGGTATCTATTATTATACCAATAGAAAGAGTTTGGAAGTTTTCCTTGCATATCTATTTTTTGAAACAGCTTCAGAAGAATAGGTATTACTTCTTTAAATGTTTGGTAGAATTCCCCTGGGAAGCCATCTGGCCCTGGACTCTTTGTTAGGGAATTTTTGATAACTACCTCAATTTCCTTGCATATTATAGGTTTGTTTGGGTTTTCTCTTTCTTCCTGTTTCAGTTTTGGTACTGTATACATCTTTAGAAATGCATCCATTTCTTCCAGATGGCCTAATTTATTGGCATATAGTTGCACATAATATGTTCTTATAATTGTTTGTATTTATTCAGTGTTGGTTGTGATCTCCTTTTTTTTTTTTTATTTAAAAAAAATATTTATTTGTTTGGGTCCTTTCTCTTTCCTTTTTGATAAAAGGAGTGTATTGATTTTATTAATTCCTTCAAGGAACCAGCTCCTACTTTCACTGATCTGTTTTACTGTTCTTTTGATTTCTATTCCATTGATTTCTACTCTGATTTTTATTATTTCTCTTCTCCTGCTTGGTTTAGGCTTTATTTGCTCTTCTTTCTCCTGCTCCTTTAGGTGTAAGGTTAGGTTGTATATCTAAGACTTTTCTTGTTTCTTTCTTTTTTTTTTTAAAGATTTTATTTATTTTATTTGACAGAGATCATAAGTAGGCAGAGAGGCAGGCTGAGATAGAGGTGGAAGCAGGCTCCCTGCTGAGCAGAGAGCCCAATGTGGGGCTCGATCCCAGGACCCTGAGTTCATGATTTGAGCTAAAGGCAGAGACTTTAACCCACTGAGCCATCCAGGCATCCCAGTTTTTTTGTTTCTTGAGAAAAGTTTGTCTTCCTGTATACGTCCCTCCTAGGACCAGTTTTGCTGCATCCCAAAGGTTTTCAACAGTTGTGTTTTCATTTTCATTTGTTTCCATGATTTTTTAAAATTCTTCTTTAATTTCTTGATTGACCCACTCATTATTTAGATGCTCTTTAACCTTCATGTGTTTGAGTTCTTTCCGAATTTCCTCTTATAATTGAGTTCCAGTTTCAAAGCATTGTGGTCTGAAGATACGCAAGAAATGATCCCAGTCTTTTGGTACTAGTTGAGACCTGATTTGTGACCCAAGATATGATCTATTCTGGGGAATGCTCCATATACCCTCAAGAAGAATGTGTTCTGTTGCTTTAGGATGGAATGCTCTGAATATATCTGTATAGTGCATCTGGTCCAGTGTGTCATTCAAAGCCCTTGTTTCCTTGTTGATCTTCTGCTTAGATGATCTGTGCATTGCAGTGAGTGGGGTGTTAAAGTTCCCTACTATTGTATTATCAATGTGTTTCTTCAATTTTGTTATTAATTTGTTTATATAATTGGCTGCTCCCATTTTAGAGGCATAAATAATTACATATTTATAATTGATCTTCTCGTTGGCTAGACCATTGAAGTATGATATAGTGTCCTTCCTCATCTCTTATTACATTCTTTGGTTTAAAATCTAATTTGTCTGATATAAGGTTTGGCACTCCAGCTTTCTTTGATGTCTATTAGTGTGATAAAGGTTTTCCACTCCCTCATTTTCAATCTGGAGGTGTCTTTGGTTCTAAAATGAATCTCTTGCAGACAGCATATGGATGGGTCTTGCTTTTTTATCCAGTCTCATACCCTGTGTCTTTTGATTGGGGCATTTAGCCCATTAACATTCAGAGTAACTATTGAAAGATATGAATTTAGTGCCATGTTATTACCTGTAAAGCCACTGTTTCTGTATATTGTCTGTTCCTTTCTGGTCTCTGTTACTTTGGGGCTCTCCCTTAACTTAAAGGATTCCTTTTAATATTTCTTGCAGGGCTGGTTTAGCAATCACAAATTCTTTTAGTTTCTGTTGGTCCTGGAAGATTTTATTTCTCCTATTTTAAATGACATCCTAGCTGGATATAGTATTCTTGGTTGCATATTTTTCTCATTTAGCACCCTCAATATATCATGCCAGTCCTTTCTGGCCTTCCAGGTCTCTGAGAATAGGTCTACTACAAGTCTAATGTTTCTACCCTTGTAGGTTAGGCACCTCTGGTCCAGAGCTGCTTTCAAGATTTTCTCTTTGTCTCTGAGATTTGCAAACTTCACTCTCATATGTCGAGGTGTTGACCTATTTTTATTTATTTTGAGGGGGGTTCTCTTTGCCTCTTGGACTTGAGTGTATGTTTCCTTCCCCAGATTAGAGCAATGTTGTGTATTATATATATTATATAACATATAATATATTAGGTATTATTAGTAATATGTTACATATTACTAATTAATTGATAAATTAATTGATAAATGTATTATATAAAATATATAATATACTTGCCTATGTTATATATTACATTGCATATTATTATATATTATAAATACCATAATAATATAAAATACATATTAATAAATATCTAACACCAAGTAATAATTAATATATATTATTTATCAGGAAAGGTAAACATTGGAAGGATAAAGTAAACTCTCAGTGCATTTGTTCTAGTATGAATAAAAAGTATGTACAATGGGACTTTTCTAGGTATACATTTATTAATTTTTTTGGTCATTTACACTTTTTCTTTCTCTTTTTTCTTTGCAGTTCCCAGTTCTTTACATTTCAGTTAGTTAACATATAGTTTAATACTAGTTTTAGGAATAGAATTTAGTGATTCATCACTCACATAACACTCAGTGCTCACATTTTAAAAAACTTAAGATTCTAATGAAATATAATTACACTTTACTAAGTAACTAGGTATTATTCAATCATATTATTTTTCCACTTTGTTCAGGTACTCAACACAATATTGCTTAAAGGCGAGATGTAATGCAAGGTTCTAAGCATTATTTCCTACTGGAACTGCATGAATATTCTAATTCCTATCTTAACAATATATTTTCATTTATGAAGCTAACAATTCTTTTATTAGAAAACAAAATCAATTAAGTAAAGCCTGATTTAATTACGTAAGTGCTCGCTGAGACGTTAAAATTAAAGCTTCTATTTTGGAGTGTAGCTGAGAAATAAGACTCAGGTCAAAAATTATATTTTGAAGCCTTCCATGTGTTAGACTAATTTCTTTTTTGTTTAAGTGTAGTTGACATGTACTGTTAATTAGTTCTAGGTGTACAATGTAGTGATTTGGCAAATCTATACATTATACAATATTCACCATAATAAATGTATTAGCATCTGTCACCATACAAAGTTATTACAGTATTTTTACTATAGTCCTTATGCTGTAATTTTCATTATCACTACTTATTTTATAACACATTTATTTTATTTTTGTATCTTTTAATCCCCTAGACCTATTTCATCCATCCCTCCCCTCTGACAACTACCAATTTCTTTTCAGCATTTATGAATCTCTTTCTATTTCTTCATTCATTTGTTTTGTATTTTTTAAATTCCACATATAGGTAAAGTCATATGGTATTTGTCTTTGACTTATATCATTTAGAATAATACTCTAGATCTATCCATGCTGTCATGAATGGCAAGATTCTATTCTTTGTAATGGTTGAATAATATTCTATTGCATATACCACACCTTTTTTATCTATTCATCTACTGATAGACCCTTGGGTTGTTTCTATATCTTGGCTATTGTATATAATGTTGCAATATACATAGGGATGTATAAATCTTTTCAACTTAATGTTTTCATTTTCTCTGGGCAAATACTCTGTAGTGGAATTACTGGATCATATGATAAACCTATTTTCAATTTTTTGACGAACCTCTACACTATTTTACACAGTGGCTACACCTGTTTACATTCCCACCAACAGTGCAGCAGAGTTCCCTTTTCTCTATACCTTCACCAAAACTTGTTATTTCTTGTCTTTTTAATACTAGCCATTTCTGACAGGTGTGAGTTAATATCTCAGTGTGCTTTTGATTTGCATTGCCCTGATAATTAGTGATGTTGATCACTTTGTTGGCCAGATGTATCTTCTTTGGAAAAATTATTTGATTTAACATTATTTAATACTGTGTATTCTGTAGTCTTCAGTCACTCAGTCTTCTGTATAGATATTTTAAAAATAAAACATATCAAAATGATAAAACTTAGTAAATTGTATTGATCTTAATAATTTCAGTAATTTATATCCCTAAAAAAACCGTAAAGCTCTATGACTGTAATCCTTTCACAGCAGCCAGGAAATTTTCATCATCAGTGCTAAGTAATTACCATCATTTTGTTTTGGTAAGGATCAGTTTTGACCACAGATGTCCTGCATTAAAATAAATATGTGATATTTAGGGAAATGTTTTTCTCTTTCACTATATTCTACTCTTTAAAAAATAGTCTTCCTAATGCAGTTCATATTTTGAAGTTTGAGATAATGGAAAACCATATTTATTCTTTACTGGGAGCAGTAAAAACTTTTATTTCCACTACTTTCAAATTGGTTCTGCATTTATTTAAAAATACTAGGTACCACCGCACTATTTGAGTATTCAGCTATGCAAAATTTGTTGATGTCTCTGGTATTCTGTTACTGCTTTTCATATTCTGACACATTAAAAAAGAAGAAAGAGCATATAATGTTTGCATAGTTCATTTATTAAAGATAAATCCTGTTTATTTATCAAGGAGAACAAATAAGTCATACCCTAAAAGAATTGCTTTTGGAAGTAGGAGCTGATAAATAAAAATTTTTTTAATGATCTTATGATACCCCTTCTGAAAAAGCAACTGGGATGATTTTAATTATTTCTTTTAACCATCATAAAAATAATGCACACATGAATATATCAAAAACCATGAATTACCTCATGTAATTTACATAGGTTTTACTTAAATTTTCCTTTAATTTACCTTTTTTTACTTTATAAGTTACTTAGTTTTTTACTTAGTTTAATTTACTTAGTTTTCCTTTAGGAATATGATTTTATTTCTCCACATTATGAATATGGTGAATGGTATCTCTTGTCTTATGTGTGTATGTCTTCAATGTGTATGTCCCCTCTGATACAAATGTTTTTTCATTATTTTTTGTCTCCATAAAAGATAAAGTACATTTGCTGATATAAATACTATATAAGAGTAATTGAAAAACTATTTTTCTCCAGGTATCATGCTGAGAAATGTACATTGGTCTTGATTTCTGTAGCAAAACTTCAAGTATGAATTACAGTGTCTTCAGATGAGAAAATAAGTGTTCATAGGAGACAAGCAACTTGTCTTAGTTAATAGAATTACTAAATCTTAACCCCAAAATGATAAACCAAACTTCACTGGCTAACATCTACATTCTTTCATGTGCTGGCTTTCCTCCATTCTCTCTCTCTCTCTCTCTCTCTCTCTCTCTGCACACACAGACTGTTGACCTAAATTAAAAGGTAAACTTACACAAGCTCAAAACGATGAGTTTATTTGAAAATAACACAGGAATTGCAGTCCTGAAAAAGAAGAAAGATGTCAAATCAATAATTTCAACTTTAAAACACTGGGGGGGAAGAGAAAACTAAACCTAAAACAAGCAGAAAACAGGAAATAACAAAAATGATTATGATGGAAATTAGTAAAATAGAGAATAGGAATATATAAGAAATCAACATAATCAAAACTAAATTTTTGGAAAGATGAACGAAATTGACAAACCTTTAGCTAGTTTTACCAAGCAAAGAGAGTGAAGAACAAGAAAGCAAGAGAGAGAAGACTAGTTACTAAAATTAAGAACGAACAAGAGAATCTCATTAGTGACATTATGGAAACGAAGAAGAATGCTATAAAATTAGGGGAATGCTATTAAAACTGCATACCAACAAATTAGATAACTTAGATGAAATGGACAAATTTCTAGTAAGATGCAAACTATAAAATTTGACTCAAGAAGAAGCAGACAATCTAAGTAGACCTAATGAGTAAAGCAATTGCAGTGGCAATTAAAACTCTTCTAACAAATTCAAGCTCAGGCAAAAATTAGCCTCATTACTGAATTCAATCAAACATTTAAATATGGATTAACAGCAAATATTTTCAAACTTTTCCAAAAAACAGAAGAGGGGACACTTCCCCGTGGATACTATGAGCTCAGTGTGTACCCTAATAACCAAACCAGGCAAAAAATAAAGGAAAAAATTACAGATCAATGCCTTTTAAAAATTCTCAACACAATAGTAACAAAGCAACTCTAAAACATATAAAAAGGATTATACATAATGACAAAGTGGAATTTATCCTAGAAAGGCAAGGTTGGTTTAACATTAAGAAAATCGATCAATGTAATCACCATATTAATTAAATGAAGGACAAAATCTACATGATTATCTAAATAGACTCAGGAAAATAATATTGACAAAACCTACCCTTTTGAATGAATAAATAAATGATATTCAACAAACCAAGACTAGAAGGGAGCCTCTTCATTCTCCTAACGGCATCTATGAAAAATTCAGAGTTAGCCAAGAGTGAAAGACTGAGTACATTTCCCCTAAGATCAGGAGCAGGATAAAAATCTGCTTTCTTGCCACTTCGATTCAACTGGTTGTTCTAGGCAGGCAAATAAAATAAATTTTTAAAAAAAAATAAATAATAAAATAAAATAAAATATAAAAAGTTGCCCAAATAAGAAAGGAATAATGAAAACAGAGGCAATGATCTAATATACAGAAACTCCTAAAACACATAAGAAACTATTAGAAGTCACTTCCTAGTTCAGCAAGTTGTGAAATAAATAAATATCAATCTAGAAAAAAATCAACTTCACTTCTATACATTAACATAAATAAAACTATGAAAACTTTTTAATTTACAAAAATTCCTAAGAGTCCAATTGTGAGGTAGTATGGGAAGCACTTGTTTAGTTTTGTAAGAAACTACCTTATTCTTTTCCACTTGCAAAAAAATTGGATGATTTATTTTTTGAACAACAAATTACATGCTAAAGCTTATTTCAAGGTACACTTTTAGGGGCTTGAGGAAAAGTAATGCACAAAATACAACATTCCTTTTGTCATAGAGCACTCATTCTTGTTTAGAGAGACAACACAATAAACGAGCAAATAAAATGTATCAGTTCTTAAAAAGTGCAATGCAAAAAATGATAAGTGAGGAGGATGAAGAAATGATGGACTTTGGGACATTTTTTATAGTAAGGTCAAAGAAGACCTTTGGCAGAGGATACCTGTAGAAATGAGTCTTGTGAATCTTAAAGTTTTCAAATTTCATCTCCTGGTTCTTCAACATCCCAATGAATAGTGTGTGAGCATAGTGCCCAGGCAACCAGGTGCACCACTGTAATAAGACTGGTCTTTGCTACAAGTTCCCTTTCTTGCCTTCCACAACTCTGACCTCGTGACATTCAAATGTACCAATGAAATATGCTCCTATCTTTTCCTTGGATACTCTACCTGCCCCCCAATAGAAGCGCTTATCTATGGGTCCTCACTCTGTCCTTGCTCCCTTGGAGCTCCTCCCATATGGTTTCCTGCCTGCTATACCTCCCCTTCTAAGATCTGTGAGTATAATAATTTTTTTTTTCACTTACAATGCCTCTCCACAATGTTATTCCATGATCACACCTGACATATCACCCTAAAGGCCCATTTTAAATAATATACTTATTATTTACAACATACCTGTGGGTATTTGGAGGAATCACATTCCAGATATTCCTTAAAGAGTATGAAATACACTCCTCAGAAAGCATAGAAAGCAGGAGCTACTGTGTACGAGGCACTGGAGGCAAAGTATCTACAGCCCATGGTACTTTCTAAGGGCCAGAAATTTTTCACATTTTAATTTCTTTTAAAGTCAGAAGAAAACGAAGGCAAGTATTCCTATGTCCATGAAAGGAATGATGCATCCCCAGTAGGAAGTTGAGTGAATGAGAGGAGTGAGGTAAGAGTTAAATTCAAATAGTTGGGAGGTTGATGGGTAAGATCACATAGGTCTTTAAGGCCATGTTTATACCTGAGCTTCTATTCTGAGAGAGATGAGAATCTAAGAATCCTGAGCATAAAGTAACATTTTAAAAGATCACTATTGCTGTGCTATAGAGAGTAATTGTAAGGTCAATGGATTATTGAAGATATCGACAAAATTCAAGTGAAATCATCCTTATAGCAGGATAGTTCTGGCAGAAATGACAACGTGCTTGCTTACTGAATGCATTTTTAAGGATCAGAAATTCAGAAGTAGCAAAATTAAAAGCACTAGATCAGTGAAATAGGAATCAGTAAGAGCTTATTATGCACATAAAAACAGTTCGTGAACTGGGAGCTCTCAATTCAACAATGGAATGAGGCTCAGAGGTATATTGCTATAGAGCAGCTCATGTAGTAAAACTGTGGAGGCTGTTATTTCCTTATAGTGATTGGTTATACCATTGTATTTCCCTAATGATAAGGGATTGGTTAAAAGTGATTACCTCATGCTAATTTGGGGGAATAGCTTAAGTTGCCTTTATGATATTCAGAGGTATTTATGAAAAGTGACCCAAATTGCACTCGTTTTGCAAAATAAGCTAAATTAAATCTTGCTTATGTGGCTTAATTGATTTTGTCTGCTCGGGAATTTTCAAGCCTGATTTCCATTTTGTATTTAATTTTAACGTAACTTAGAATTAACAGGATTTGCTGTTGGCCGGTGTCTGGGAGTTTAAAAAATAGAGAGTATAGACAGATGTACTTCATTCTCCTAACGAAAAGCAAACGGCATCTGTTACTATCTGCTCCTATTAATTTCCCCAGTAAAAGGTCCTCACTTCTTTTCTAAGATCTTCATCACTAGCGTCAGCTCCTTATCTATTCAGACAAATACATGCAGAAATGTGAACTGAGTGTGATAATGGCTGAATAGTGACACTGATAAAAGTATATACATTTTTTGTTTTCTGCAGTCATTTTTTTGTATGTCAAGATCATTCACTCTTCAGTCCCTATCATGGTGTTAGAAGCAATTATACAAAATATAGAAAATATAATATGATAAAATATGATATTATAAATATGAAATATAGAAAATATCTGGTGTTGTCAAAAATTAATGTCCATGTCAGTGATTTTCAAGCAGTGCCATCACAGCAAGGGAATGAGCTTGTTGAGAAGAGGAGTGCATGATGAGCATAGCCCACAGGGATGACAAGGTGGTGATGGGCAGAAGGGAGCACAGTGTGGAACAGCAGTAACCTCTGAAAATTTTACTGAACACGGGCTGTGCTCCACCACAATTAATGACCCACTGTAGGAGAACATGTGTGTGTGTGTGTGTGTGTGTGTTGTAATATGCATGTACTTTGATTTGTTTTTTCAGTGATTCTTAGATCTATCTCATTCTCTGGCTCTCTTGTGAGAAAGGATAGTAAGCATAATGTGAGGCAGCTTCCCAAGGACAAGAAAGGTTTAAAAAAGAAAAACTAACTTTCTAGAATGGAGATCAAAGTCCTGACTGTAGCTTCATTAACTGAGTGCTCAACAAACTAAGCCTCAAAGCAGGCTGTGGTTTCTGTAGAAAATGAGAATACAATCAGAATGACTTCTAAAACTTAAGAGTTTGCTTGAAGTTTATAGAGGTATATGTGTGAGAATTGTGGTATATGGGCATTTCCGCCTAGAAATTGTGAATATACATTGTTGTTTGGTTCAAAAAGAAAAACGAGGGCTGACACTCTAAAGCATAATGATATGAACAGGTCAGGAAACTTCTATTATCTTAGTGTAAATGGATCTGTCTTAATTAAAGCTCAAAGGAATTATCAGAGAAACTCCTGGTACTATAAGGGATTAGTCAAAAAGGATTGAGGTGCCCCACGTAACTTTTCGTTTTTAAGACAATATGTTTCATATCTGCAACCTTAACAAGGAGGCCAGATGGTGATGGAAGTAGGTGACAACACTTTATACTATTGGTAAATGAAGTCTTTCCAATGAGATAGACTCTAGCCACTTGCTGCGCTTTATACATATTGCTTTGCTACTTGCTGGCATTTGCTGGAGTTTCTGGCTTTCCTATTGACCTGATTAACTTCATTCAGTATTTAAATTTTATTTATTTATTCATTACTTGCTTCTGCCAATTTCCCAAAAGGATTTCAGGTAAGCGTAACTAGAAAGGCCTTTGCAGAACCCTAGGCATTGTTCCTGCTTTTAATTTACAAATCACTGACACGTCTGTATAGGAGGGCTTTTTCGGTCTCTAGTATTTTGCATTTTATAAACGGAATTTTTAATATTTACCTGAGATGTTCTCTCTGCATATCTACGTGTAGTTTTGATGTTTCATATAAGATCTTGAATTTACATGTTCTGCGTATCAATATTTCTTACTTGTTTGGTGGCACTTAACCTACTACCTGGAAAAAAGAAATTTTTTTTGGTTTTGTTTTTTTTTTTTTAATTTTTTAAAAAAGATTTTATTTATTAATTTGAGAGAGAGAGTGAGTAAGAGAGAGGGAGAGCGTCAGAGGGAGAAACAGACTCCCCGTGGTGCTGGGAGCCGGATGCGGGACTCGATCCTGGTACTCTGGGATCATGACCTCAGCTGAAGGCAGTTGCTTAACCAACTGAGCCACCCAGGCACCCAAGAAATGTTTTTTAAGAGTGAAATATTTTTAAAATATATAATCTCTCTGACCAAAAACTATGTAGTAGTTGGAATATTATTGGCTCTTATTTCATTGCGAAAGTTTTTGAAGAAAAAAAAGAAAAAAAAAGTTGAGATTCTAGCACTCAGGCTAACTGACGTCTGAAGTAAGTTGTCAACTCCAATGAGGTATCATTCTGTGAATTTAGACAGGTGGAAGCTGCCAAAACTCTATTTATATATTGTAGTGTGGACTGTGGTTCTCAAACTTATGAAATTGAGAATCTCCTTACGGTGCTCGTTAAAACACTGATTGCTGGGCTCCACACCCAGGGTTTTTGAATCAATTCTCAGGCTGGGTCTGGGAATTTGTTTTTCTATCAAGTTCCCAAGTGAGGGTGATATTACAGGCTTGAGAACTGCTGGTATGGTAAATTACACCAAAGTTTACGATAATTACTTAACTCTTAAAGTTGTCTTTTAGATATAGAAAAGTATGAAGTCTGAATTTGAATCTCAGTTATACTACTATATATTACTCTACGCAAGTTCTTTTTAGGGCGTCTATGATTGGTGGCAGAGTTTATTTAACATTCCAATGCCAAATATGAAGCAGTTTGCTTCTAAGACATGTACTCTGTAGAGAGAGGGAAAAAAGGTTTGTCAGGATGGAATTCTATTTCCTTAGGCCTAGTCTAAGATATAGAATCTTTAATTTATTGGTGTTTTATGACCTAAATAATGTAAGTCAAAGGTATAGTAATTAAAAATATATAGAAAAATAATGTAAAACTAAATGTTTATGATTCTTCCACACATCCAGAGGTATAATTTTTAATTTTGTTATTTAACATTACAAATTGTATGTGTACATTTATGAATATATTGATTTAAATTAAAGATTATTAAAATTAATCATAGTACATAAATTAAAAATAATTACAATGCATAATTTCAAAATATATGCATAAACTGATTTATGCATATGTATACAGTATGTCTGTTTTAAATCAGATTTCTTTTACTTGACATATATAGTAATTACTTGTAATTATATTTTTTTGCCAAAATTGTTATATACTTTTTAAATAGTTATATAGTAATCTATCATTTATATATCAATATAACAATATATTGACAATATATTGTTATATATTGTCAATCAATGTCAATCAATAACAATATAACAAAATTCTATCTCTAAATGTTAATTTATTAATCTATTATGTTTATTATATATTATATGCTTATTAATTATATATTTGATTATTTATATTTTATTAATTTATGAATTATTTTATTATTTTATTAATATTTACATTGCAATGAGAATTTTGCAAAGCACTCATAATTATATACTTGTTGTCTACACCTGTGAAAATATCTACCAAATTTTGCAGCTCTAACCAAAACCATTTAATCTAGATATATCCATAGCCTGTAAAACTCTGTGAATCAAAACATGTTTTATCCAGTACGATTATATAATCCTATGTAACATTTTAAATTCTTTTTCTGGAGTTTCTCCTCCTATTAAAGTAAGATCTCTCTCCACACAGAGTCATGGCAATTCTTGCATAACACTGTTGTGTTTCTACGGGTCAATAAGCAGTCACTGTATTTCCGCCCTAACACAAGCGGATACCAGGTGTCTTTGAAAAACTATACTTCCACTTGGATTTCTTCCTTCTAAAACTCCTGTTAAAGGACAGGTAAGGAACAGATTGCCATAAGGCCATGGATTTTTGACAGTAGGTCATAGCAGGTTAGAGCTCGTTTAGAGATACTTCTGGCATGTGGCATTTTTTTTAGCGATGATTTTATGCTGATGAGGAATGAGAATTTTTCTGTACCTACAATTTGATTTTCTTGCTTTGTCTGATTTAACTCTTGGTAAGATCCTTGTATCTCTCTACAAACAAAACATTATTTATTTGTAGAAAATATCTTCATTTCAAAACTCAGTATTATCAGCCCTCTTTCTTTGATACCCATTAAGTTGGGCAATGATTTTTCTTTCTTATCTGGCTCAGTCTCAGTAGAACAGTAACTATTGATAATATATTATCAAGATGTTGATAATCTATAGATAATCTATTATGTAGGTTAATAATAATCTACCATGATTCCCATCTAGGATCTGTGGAAAACAGACCTTGAACAGTACGTGGCACATAGCAGATGTATAAACAATACCTGCTAAATAAATGAATAATGTTTAGCATTATTGAAATTAAGCATATGCTTTACTTCTTAACAGAAATTAACTTAGTATTATTTCTAAAAATGTATAACCAATTATGAAATAGATTTAAAAGGTCCTATTTTAAAGATTGTTTAAAGATGCTTGTGGTCCTATTTTAAGATCGTTCCTCCCAAAATACCTCTCTCCTCCAAACTTGCCACAAATGAACCATATGAACAAAAATTTCACTGTTAATCTTTTTTTTTTAAGATTTTATTTATTTGACAGAGAGAGAGAGATCACATGTAGGCAGAGAGGCAGGCAGAGGGTGGGGGGAAGCAGGCTCCCCGCAGAGCAGAGAGCCCGATGCCCGGCTCGATCCCAGGACCCTGAGATCATGACCTGAGCCGAAGGCAGAGGCTTTAACCCACTGAGCCACCCAGGCACCCCTGTTTATCTTAACAAACCTCCTCTTTCATGTAGACATTATCTGAGAAGTTTCTTGCAAAACTTCTCTAGCCACTCAGAGCCCTTTGAGGATTTATCTTCTGTCTTCTATATTGAAATCTTTCCAACTTTTCTTCAATCACCAGTTTCTATCTTAATACTACTTCCCTGAGTCCTAAATCCGATGGCTGGATCTGTAAGATTGGTGCTTTTATTGGAGAGTCGGGCTGGTCTCAATTTCAGTTTCACCCTGACAGCTCTGTCTCCTCTACGTCAGTTCCGCACTCTCCAAGTGAAGGGCCAATTTTTGCCCAAAGAGTTTTGTGCTATGTCTTTCACCCCAGGCTCTCACCCATCTCAGGGCATACTTAACTTTCAATTAACATTAAGTGTACTTGTTTTCAAGCCATAGTTTATTTATATATTAACTTACAAATAATATGTTTTTTTAAAGGACTTGGGGGTCCCTGGGTGGCTCAGTGGGTTAGAGCCTCTGCCTTTGGCTCCGGTCATGATCTCAGGGTCCTGGGATCGAGCCCCGCATAGGGCTCTCTGCTCAGCAGGGAGCCTGCTTCCCCCTCTCTGCCTGTCTCTCTGCCTCCTTGTGATCTCTCTCTCTCTCTCTCTCTGTCAAATGGGTAAATAAAATCTTTAAAAAAAAAAAAAAAAGATTGGGGCGCCTGGGTGGCTCAGTGGGTTAAAGCCTCTGCCTTCAGCTCGGGTCATGATCCCGGAGTCCTGGGATCCAGCCCCACATCCGGCTCTCTGCTCAGCGGGGAGCCTGCTTCCCCCTCTCTCTCTGCCTGCCTCTCTGCCTACTTGTGATCTCTCTCTCTCTCTCTCTGTGCCAAATGAATGAATGAAATCTTTAAAAAAAAAATCTTCTCTATAAAAAAAAAATAAAGGATTTGAAGTACTGAATATAAAATACCTATATAAATCCATTTAACAATAAGAGAATAATCTAGGATCAAAGAGAATGTTTTATTCCCTTAAATTTACTTAATATTAAAGCTAAACTTAATTCCAGTCCTTTAGCTGAAAAATCCAAAATGAATGGTAGATGTTGGTGGCTAGAAAAGAGGAAGATTGACTTTAAATAAAATCAATACCTAGTGATGATAATTATAACATACTTTAAATGTGTTCATTGTGTGCTTATATTTAAGATTTTAATAGCATTTATGGAATAAAAGTTATGAGAAATTTAGATGTAATGATATTTCTGGGTTTAAAATAGTAATAAGCCTTCTGTCGTAGAATATATATTGTTCTTGGCTTTGGGGGGGCATAAAAATATAGCCTAGTCACATGAAGATATACCATTTCGAATTGTATTATTCCTTTCAACATGACAACGGTAAATGTGGGAACTAAAATGATTTTTCATCTTCAGAATAATAAGTTTACAATCACATTAGCTTGAATCCATATTTCCCCAATACACGCCACAGAGTTTAAATATTGAATCTGAGAAACTTGACCTTCTATTTAAAGTTTGGTGACTTAATAGCAGCAGATTAAGAAGGAGCAAACACACTGGCTAAATGCCACCACACTGTAGGAGTTTTCCTTTAATGGAACTTTGTTTTTTCCACTAGAAAACCGCGTGAGACCTAGAGTTTAAATCTGAGCCCTGCAATTTATGCGTTACCTCACAAAGTAATTTGCTTTAATTTGAGTCTCAGTTCTATGTTTCTAAATGTACAGAAAATAAATCCCTACTTTATGGCGTGGTGTGACGATTCAATGAAATGTTATATGCAATGATTTTTCTAAATGCAGAAAATATTAATTGTACTAGTGTTTTCCCAAAACTTTATTTTATTGTCATCTGGTCTGATATTTTCATGGATGGGAATCATGCTAAAACCATTCCTAAAAAATGCAAAAGATTTTACAAACATGCAGAGAGAAATTAATGCTAAACTCTTGAAGAGACAAAATAGCATAGGAGGTTTGAGGAACGCATGTAATTTGGTGAAGCCAGAGGGAAGAGATGATAAGAGGAAGTAGTGTGAAACCCAATGAGAAAGTTAGAAACCTTCTCTTCATATCTATTGATAAATAATAATTGGTTACCACACAGACACTGAATTAACTGACCAGAGAAACTGCAGTTACCTTCCCTCTACCTCTAGATTGCCACTGGCCTGTCTCTGCCTCTGACCATGGTTTTGGCTGAGGCAAAATCCATTGACTTTCTCCCTTTACATTGTATCTGCATAGAGAGAATTTTCCTCTTCTTTCTCTGTGGAGCTTTTACAATTTCATTATAACTTCATAGTATCATTTAACATGTTCTATGTGTTTTATTTGGAGCGGTTCATTCTACGGTCACCTCTTAAATGTAAATTTTTCTACTATAAGAACTTAACTCCTAATCATTTTAATATGCTCATAGCATGGAATAGATCACCTTGCAAGTAGTAGGTACAAGAGGTGTTTATTAAATTGACTCCTAAAATTTACATAGTACATTACTGTACTTTGCACTGTATTTTTAATGATGTTTATTTAACAAATATTATTGCCATATGATCCAGAGGCATACACTGTCACTACTGATCACTTAAAACAATGAAAGTGATGGGAGACTTTGCAAGGTTTACTTGCTAACGTTTGGTATTTACAGGAATTTCACAAACTAAGTTAGATACATATGAATGACATATATCAACATAAGTTCCAGACCATAAGATCTTACTTGTGGGAAGGGGCTACAATATTATGAGGGGAGTGTTAGCAAAAAAATATCACATCCCTAACCTAACTTTTAGTACCAATAAAGCTGACATCTTAGGATATTTTTGAATTCTCTTTCAGTGGGTCCAAAGTCAGAGATGGAATAATGTGCACTATATGTTGACTCCCTTAAACAATAGCAAGGATAACTTCAGTCAATACAGTGGCAAGACAAAAAAAAACTATTTCTAGTTGGTGACTTGGACTCTGCATCTACAAGAAATAGAGAAAACAATACTCATAATCGGATATTTTCAGAAATATGGGAATCCTTATATGTTATCTGATGTTATATTTATTACTTGAGCTATGAGATTCTTATAGAGTATATTCCTATTACTAGACAGATGTTAGACAAACTGTATATTGTACCTAACAATATTTTGTTATTGCTAAAATAGAAGAGAGAGATGATTCTTTAATGAACATATTGTTTGTGAGCATACTGAATCCATTCTCTGACTTGTTTTTTATTACTGGGAGAAAAATTAGATACTTATATTTATACAGAATATACTTCGAGACCAAACAGATCTAGGTTCAAAATCAGTTTAGCCATTGACTGTCTAATAATGTGCAAATGAAGACAATCTCTCAGTTTTCTTATAGATTACAAATCAAGAACTATTCATTATATCTATCTCACAATAAATAAAATAATTTACAGAAGACATTAAAGGCACTGTCTAGTACATAAATGCTTCATAAAATATGATGATGATGCTTAGATATGTGTAAATTACCAAAAAAAATGAATATTGGAATAATAAGGTTAAGTAGATAAAATAAATAAGAACCAGGAGATTATATATAGCATGCATATATAATAATATATGCCACAATGCCATAATATGCCACAATAATAAAGAGGCATATTACATTGTTCTGTAATATCCAAAACAAATAATGCTATAAAAATTAAAATAAGTAAAAGAATGTGATCAATTCAAAATTCTGTTTATTCAGGGAGAGATGAAGGACAGAATAGGAAAGAAGCACATAGACTATGTGAATCATTGCCGGTATATTAGAGGAAAGGGCTAGAGTACTGTCAGTAATTGTGATTCATTGTGTTCTATTTCCCTGAATTCCATGAAAACTACAAAAGAAGTGTGATTACTTTGCTGTGAGAGAAAAGAGTATGGAAAGTGATTGGAAGAGGAGTGGATAAACATATATTTTTAATCTAACGTTTCTGGGGCATCTGTGTGTCTCTGATAGTTAAGCATCTGCATCTGCATCAGGTCATGATCTCCAGGCTCCCAGCTCAGCAGGGAGTCTGCCTCTCCCCCTCCCCCTGCCTCTCTGTTGAGAAGCAGACTCTCTGTTGAACCCCTGATGTGGGGCTCCATCCCAGGACCTTGGGATCATGACCTGAGCTGAAGGCCGATGCTTAACCAGCCAAGCCACCCAGTCACACCCTGGCTAAGCCAACACTTGAATAACATAATAAATAACCTGAAACGTATATAACAATAAAAGGAACACGTATCTAAAATACAAATATTAAGACTAAGTGCTCAGTAAAACTATTTACTGAAAAGTTCAATAGTTATATTTATTTGCTAAAGCTCCAGATCCTGAAAAGTCCTAGGAAAACCAAAGAGGTTGCAGAACATAATTTGGCTACGGCCACAACTGATACTCAAGTTCCTTTTTTATTGTCTACTCTTTTTAAAATGTCAGGGTTTGTAGAATGTAATCAACTGAAATGCACATGTCATCCAAATAGCATCTTGAATAATGAGAAGTTTGGCAAAGCACAATCCTCAATCTTTAATATTTCAAATATGAAGCATTTGGGAAACTTGACACATTAGACTTCAGTTGTTGTCTATTCATGACAACATTATCAGTAAGAAAGTGGAAACACAGTAATATATTATGCTGACAAAGACTGTAACTGCAGTGAAAACAGGAACATTTTCTATTCCAATTTATTCTGAATCTTAAGAATGTTGTTCAGAAATGGCAAAGCACAAATGAAAAGTAGAATCATAGGAGTGTCTGGGTGGCTCAGTCAGATAAGCATCTGCCTTCGGCTCAGGTCATGATCCCAAGGTCCTGGGACACAGCCCTGCCTCTAGCTCCCTTCTCCCTCTCCCTCTGCCTGCCGCTCCCCAATCCCTCCACCTCTGTTCATGCTCTTTCTCTCTCTCCCTAATAAGTTAATAAAAAAGAAAAAAGAAAAGTAGAATCCTAAATATTTTATTCAGATTGAATTGTAGTTACTGTGTCAGAAAAAACACATACATTCCTGGGCATGAACAATACTTTAAAGAACTTTTATTTTCATGTGATTTTAGACTTGAAGAAGAGTTACCAAAAAGTGGAGCGATTTCCTGTCTATCCCTCATCCAGCCTTCCCTTATATTAGCATTATACATAATGATAGAATATTTATCATAACCAAAGAATTAACTTTGGAGCAATAATATTATTTGAAGAACAGAAGCTATTTAGATTTTACCAGTTTGTTCACTAATACCCTTTTTCTGTTCCGGGATCTAATCCAAGATGCCATGTACATTTTGTTGTCATTTCTCTGTAGCCAATTCTAATCTATAACTCTTCCCTCATTTTTCATTATCTTCACCCATTTGAAGATAACTGGTGAGATATTTTGTAGGATGTATCTCAATTTGTGTTTGAATGCTATTGTTTTGTGATTACATTGAGGTTATGCATTACCGGGAAGTAGCAGAGAAGTGATAATGCTCTTTCTCCCTGTTTCATTGTGGGGGGAGTAGAGGGGAGTAATAATGATGTCCACATTCTATACTGGTAACATTAATCATGACCACCTGGATAAAGTGGCATCATCTAGGATTCTCTGGTAAAGTTACTATTTTTCCCTTTGTGGTTACTAAATGTTTGGAGGGATATGTTTTGTAACTATGCAAATACCCTGTGTATCCTTACAAATTCACCTACTAATTTAGAATCCATGAATAGTGTTCTAGTGGTGATTTGCCCTCATTCCTTCTACATGTCATTGGAATGTGTCTGTAGGAAGTTATTACTTATCCTCCATTTATCATTCTTCCAGTGTTTATTTAAATACTTATGAATTAATGGATATTTATTTTGGTTTTGGATTATAATCCAATACTTTTGTTACTTATTTTATCACTTGAGCTTTCCCATCTGTGGACACTGGGAGCTCCTTTTTTTTTTTCCTTTCTAGTTTTACTGAGATGTAATTGACATACAATACCTCCTGTCTTTTGCCAAGTCTTCACCAATCCACCCATGCCTTTTTATTATGGGCTTTCTCACTTTCCAGCACTGTAAGAAGCTCTAGGTTCATCCTATATTTTTCTTGCTGTAGTTCTGGAGCGTGTATACTTATATATGCTCATATAAACTTATATTTCCTACTTTATTTTACAAATAATATAATCTCAAACTTCTTAAACCACATTTGTTTTTAAACACATTTACCAGGATACTGAGTTTTTGTGCAGCTCTCTGTCTTTAGCTTTACAGTATCCAGCAAAATATTGTTTTCTCAACTTACATATGTCAGCTTCTTTCCCATGTTCTTCTGTTTAGTTTCCAGTTCATTGGAAGACAGATTCATTTGTCACAGCCTACATTCCATCTTTCCTCTCACATCGTTGTCAATTTTTTTTTTCAAAAATTAACATAGAGGCAAACGCATTTTTTGGTGCTGTATTCTTCTGTCAGTTTTGACAAATGCGTCAAGTCTTGTAGCCATGAGCACAGTATGTCCAGCCAGTATGTTCACCCTGTACTCCTTTTCTATCACCCCCTACCCACAACACTTGGCAGTCACAGATCTGTTTTTCTCCCAGCTTTGCCTTTCCTAAATTGTCCTATAAATGAAATCATGCAGGATGAATCTTTAGATATTCATTCACTTAGAAATATACATTTAGGATTCTTGAATGTTCTAGAATGTATCAATAGTTTGTCCCTTTCGGTTGCTGACGCAGCAGTCCATATTCAGTGTACTGTACTTTGTTTACCATCACTAATGGAGGGATGTTTGCGTTGTTTCCACAGTTTGGGGAAAATTATTAAACAGCTGCTATTCAATTTAGTGATTTTTGAATCTTCATATTCCTTAAATATTTGTGTTGCGATGATAAAACTATATTCTAAAAGCGTTTTTTAAAAATGAAAGAAAAAGACGCTATTGAGTGCTTTTCACTTATTTTATTAGTATGTGGCTGCAAACTGATTTCAGAGCTACTCTATTCAAAGTTAAGGAATAAACTCTGTGTCATTTTGATATCTTTTATGATAAAGTAATTTAAGAACCATCTAGGGTTTGACCTTTTATGATAGAAAATATTTTAATTTTCTCAAGGCCATGCTCTAAAAGATTATTGAAAATAATATTTATAGTAATTTTGTCTCTAGGACTAATAATTAGTTTTTAATTATGTGTCTTCTGTATAAAAGCCTACATTCTTTATAAAATTCTGACTTGGTATTGAAATTGGGTCAGACTCCTATGTGCACGTTGATCTAAATATCTCAAATAGTTAAATTACTTTATAAAACTAATTTCATTCCAATTCCCCAAACTATTTTAGGAACAGAAAAGATAAGCTTTGTCTTCAAAAACTTAGTCACTATCTATCCTTTTCCTTCCACAACTGCATTTTGGAAAATAAAAAGGATTTTTAAAAAGCTGGTTACTGTTTTACAATGGAGTTGTTTAATAGCTTTAAAAATTCATTGATTGAATGGTTACAAGACCAAAACTAAGGAAAGATAATTTTAATAATCCCTCCTTTATCTAGACATGCAGGTGCTTTTTATTCCATAAATGAATTTTTTTATTTCATTATCATTATAATAAGTAAAACAAATGCTTTTGTCAGAGGCTAAAATTTCCCAACTTCGATTAAACTTCAGCATGACTCTTGTGTTAAGGATATACATAGAAAAGATAAATCAATCTCAATTATTTTTCTTAACAACTTCATAGTTCTCTGTATTGCTTTCATTGATTTTAATGTGATATTATTAAATCATTAAATTAATCATTATTATTAAATAATAGTGAATAATCACAATTAATTACTATAAGTAATTAATAACATTATTAATAATTGGTAGATTAAATTTATTTGTTTTCTGGCATTTTTACTTTTAAAGTGGGTGAATCCATTATGTTTTGTTTCTAGTTAATATCTTAAAAATCATTAATCATAGTATGTCTGTGTTGTTAGATATAAACTTAAATAATGCAGGACTATAAATTATATCAAATGAGTCATAGATGCTTTTAATTTTGTGTAAAGTAAAATAACAGCATATCATTTAATGGAGACTTAGTAAAAATTAGAAAATTCTAATCTACATAATTTTCAAAATTAGGTGAATTATTTTTACTTTAAATATTATCAAATTCTCTTTGAGTGTTGGAGTAATATTGCATAAGGTTTATAAGTGTCCCCAAGATTTACAATATAATCATCAAAGCTCTTACAATAAAATTAGACATATTAAATACAATTTTTTTGCTAGCATGTTCTTCTTAAGAATATGTATTTCATTTCAACTAAACTAGAAATTTAAAAAACCCCTAAAATCTGAGAATTATAGAATAAGTATGTCTGTTTCTACATAACCGACATAAAATAGTAGTGGGAAAAATAATTGGCCATTGACAAGAGATTAGAATTTACTCTAATCAAATTTACTCTACAAATCTATAAATCACCATGAACTCAATAATGAAAAACTCACTTTAAATTCCAGCCTAGCTATCTCTCAATGTTCTTTTTTTGGCTTTTTAAGTAATATTGCTAATATGTAAACCAAACACTGCTAATATTATTGGTATTCTTAGGGTATCTACAGCAAGTAATATAACCAGTATCATTTATTATTGTCAGTAATGAGTTCCAGAAATTGGAGTTGGCCATCACATGCTGGTGTAGCTTGAGAGATGTGTTAATTTTGTTGGATACTCAGTGTGAAGGACTAAGGCAACTGTATAAGTTCTCCTTAATTGGAATTTCTTTCAAATTTTATAGTGTTGATATTTCTGTTTTCCTTGAGAAATCGAGAAAAATGAAGATAGGAGATAAATTCTGCCACCCAACAATAGTATTTTAAAATTTAATTAAATGACTCAAAATATCATAAGATAAGCTGAAATGGGTAGACAGATTTCCTAAATACTTATAAACACTCAATATTAAGAATTTCATATATTGAGAATAAATATTATAAAATAAAATATATAACTATTTCCTTTTCACTTATTTAGCCTTAGAGTTTTGTTTTTTGATATTTTTTCCTGCTTCTTTAATTATACTTTTTGGTGGTCACTGTCATTTCAATTGCTTTTATATAAATAGTATCAAATCACAGTTGTCAAATTGTTGTTATAATTACAGACTTTTCTTGAAAGGTCCTTGTCAGCAACATCTTGGATCTTCTGTCCTTAGCCTAGATGAGTTATAACAGAGTGTTCTCATTCCCTTCATTTAAAAAACTTCTTGCCAAATTTCTTAATAACTGACTGAAATGGTGTCAATATTAAGGTTTTGCCCTCTCCTATCCTTTATTATTCTGATTTCAAAAACTATCTTTCCTTATTTTTAAGAATGTTAAAAACATCTTGGAAATATTAAAGAAATGTGTGTACCTTATGATGTGTTCCATAATTTCTAGGAATGTTCAGGAATTGTATGTCCTATATTCAAAATGTTTGTTGTATGGTTAGTATCTTTACTAGACAGAGACTTAACATGAGATACTTACTCAAAAAAATCAACAAAAAAACCTTACTCATCAATTCAATAAATCATTTGCTTTTCTTTCTGATTTACATGTCTTTGTCCTTTGGCTTTCAGTCACAGGTCTATGGTATCATGATGAAATTCCAGTATTTCTGCCTTTTCTGTAACTGTATCACCAACACACTAAAATGTATACCTATTCCCCTATCCCTGTGGAGCAGTAGAGGAACAAAGTTACTTTCCTTCTCTGAGAAGCTGTTCTTCAGTAGGCAGGCGTCCATTGTGACAGCCATCCCGAATACAGAAAGAATCCCTTTTGGAAAAGAATAAACATTAGTCAGGTTATAAATGATATACATTTGAATATCTGAAATTACATAATGTTATCCCCCACCCTTCTTTTAAAGCATCCTCCTTTTTATTCACATTAAAAAAATAAACCTTTCATTGGCACAGTCATGCTCTTCCTTGTTGAATTAAAAAGGGTGAAACAGTTATTTTTATATAATACAGCTAATTTCTCCCAAACTAGTTGCCCTGTGGTATTAGAGGTATGTGGTATCAGATTAGAGAGGGGTTTTAGGGTGGGGGGTGAGAAGGGAGAGGCCTTAGCATTAAGTAAGACTTAGCCATCACTGGCTTAAAATATGAATCTTTTTGTATGGCTGTCAAAGTACACACATTTTACTAATTCGCTTTACTTTTATTTTTAATCTTGCAAGCTTATTTCAGTTCCAAAGTGTAAAAAGGAGAAACTATGTCACAGTTTCAAGGCGTATCCCAAAGCTGGAAGAATTCTCAGTCTTAAATCAAATTCATCATCTAGATTTGCAGAATTCCTCCAACTTGGTCCTTTTTGTTTGCTTGCTTGCTTTATTTTCTCTAGTATCTTTGTCACTGAATTCCTTGGGGTAAGAGTGTATTCCATCTATAATACATCCTTTCTAATGAGCTAAAGACCACAACTTTCACTGATGAATGCATGTAAATATGTATAGTTTTTCCATTTAGAAGGTGAAGTATGATTTTCATAACTATAGGTTACATTAACAAGTGGTCAGAATGTTATGTAATTTTCTTTATTTTCTTATTTCTAAAAACTTGAACATCTACCCCACAAAGGTAGTGAAGACCTAGTATCAGTCAACTAAGTGACTTGATCCTTTTCTTTGGGATTAAATCTATATTTTTACATTATTAAAAAATAAAGGGGGTAGGGGAATGGGCACTAAAATCAGAACCTGCATCCACTGAGACTCATATAATTACATTTCCTCTTTGATCAGAGTTTAATGAGGTTATTGCTGAGTCTCTCCTCCTTATTTAAGGCCTTTATATCTCTTGTCTTCTTCTTTCTCTATCCCTACCCTGTTTTTCTCTTTCTTTTTCTCTCCCTCCTTTTGCATTCCATATACCACTTTAAGCTCAAAGCAATGAAAGTGATTGAAGGAAGAAAACCACAGTAAACAACTTGAATGCACTTCACAAACCTAATGGTGAACAAAGGAAGCCAGACACAAGAGACTGTATATTGTTTGATTTCATACATATAATTTTCAAAAATAGGCAAAAGTAATAGAGTATCAGCAGTCAAAATGAGAGTTGACTTGAGGAGAAGGTATTGACAGAAGAGAAAATGAAGGGAGTTTCTGAAATAATGATCTATACTTGATATGGATTCTGGTCACGTCAGTTTGTTTACTTTTTGCAAGTCATTTAAATGTCCAGATGCATATTTAAAGTCCATACACATACATGTTAAACTATATCAAAATTATTTTTGTTTTGTAACTAACAGTTGGTAATCCTAATTAGAGGAGTAAGTCCCTGACATTTTCTACAAAACACTTAAATTGACAGCTGGGTGGTGGGTGGGGGTTGGGTAGAGTCTTACCCTGTATTCCACCCAGTGATGTAGGACTTGTTGCCACAGAAGCAATTAATTCACTCTTGCTATGTTTAGATAAGGTTGCTAATGCATGAAACTATTTGATGCTCTTATAATCTCTAGTCTCCATCTCTAATATCTATCTTTTTGTTAATTTCCCCATAGGTACTGTTGCTTAATACTAGACGCATGAACTGGAAATAAACTAATTTCATCACATAATTAGCAGAATCTGCCTTTTTACATTCTCTATTCCTTATTTTTTCCACTTTGTTTTAGTGTTCCAAGTGACATTGTATAGTCATAATATAGATCCTTAAAAGATTCCAAATTTTAAAAATATCTAGTGACAATAGTATTCCTAATCTGGCATTCATTATTTTTCCTGATACCTGAGAAATCTCAGTTCGTTGGGTTTTGGTGGCAGTGATGGAAGGAAACTTGTCAGTTACAGACCAAATAGAAATCGAATAATTAATTCTCAATTTAATTCATGAGCAATCAGAGTTAAGTTTGAGCTATGTATCATTTGCTGGTGAAATTAAAGAAAACACAGTCTTAAAAGACACCGGTAAAAGGCCATCCGATTCTCAACTCTTTAGCAATCAGAATGTATTTTTCATACTGGCTTCTTCATAAAAGGAGTTGAAAGCACTCTTTTTAATTTTTAGAACAATTAATATATGGCAAGGCTTTTATTTTCTCCTAAAATCTTGGAAGAATTAATCACCGAGATAATTGAAGCTGGGGTTTTCTCTGTTGAAATTTTTAATAATGGATTACAGTATCTTCCAGAGATATTAGGACAGATTTTCTATCTCTTCTTATGATAAGCTTTAATAAGTTATATTTGTTATCCAAATGTTCAGTTTATAAGCAAATTTTTTCCGGCACTTTCTGATGTCCCCTGCCTTTGGATTGGTTCATTCACGTTTTTGACTAATCACCCCACTTCCACAAGACTTTCTGCTATATTTCACCCCGAGGGATCTCTGTCCTGAGATTAGCTGCTTTGGGCAATTAGTATACATTTTTTTTTAATCTGTGATTTTTTTTTCCCTCTCTTAGATTAGCTGAAAATGGACTTTTCCAGATATTGGTCATTTCACTTTGGCACAGCATGCAAGATAGAAAGGATATTCTGTCTTCTACCATTCTGTCCATTTTAGAAGACTTCTCTGTCTGTTTTGAGAATAAAATTAAGGAAAATAGGTTCTCCTAATTCTCTCTCCTGATTTCCTCTAAGATAGTGGCCACAATTAACACAAATTCAGGTTATTTGTGAAAGTACAATTTCCCTGATTCAGAAATTTGCCCATACAAAGAAGTATATTCAAGAGGTAGCCTTCAACTTGGGAAAAGCAAGGATGAGAGTGGGGAATTGCACTAATAAAACAATAAACGTGATAGCACAGAATGTATGCACCGGAGTGTATTTTGAAAGAAAAGGATGAAACAAATTTTACGTGGCAGTTTTTGCTCAGAATTACCATGACAGTTGAGTTTAATGCTTTATAGGATACTTCTCCATTCAACCCAAAAATGTAAGATGACCTTACACCAACTTCCCGAGATGGTAGCAATTAACTAAGGAAACAAAGCTTTGTGACTTATATGTAGTTAATCTCTTGGCAAGAAAATGTCTATTCCTTTAACACACATTCTTAATCTTAATCATATCTGATTACTTGGAGCTAGCATGCCTCCAGCTTTTTTTCCTCCCCAATCTTTCTGTGCCATTTTAGATGATTCTCCCTTTGCTTCCTTCTCATCTGTACTTCTTCCCAGTTCCCAGGACAGGAATTAGCATTTATACTTGAAGGTTCCTTTAAAATTATATTACACATCATTGTGCTATTTATATTTATGTTCTATTTCTAAGAAAAATTATGAAAAGCTTTGTGTTCTGTGAATACAAATAACCCTAACCAGGCAATAATTGCCACACCTGGGCTTTAAACCCTGTTTTGGTATTTAGTGAATAATACCCAGAAGACAGTCATTTATGTGAATGCTGGCACTGCTTTTACCTACAAGGTAGAGTGCTCACCAAGTAGAACAGATTCTTTTGAAGCAGCAAAAGTACGGCTCCGAAAAGATATATCAGCAAAGTGCAATTACAGTGCCAGCAATTTTCACCCTCCATGCTAAATACTGAAATTGCTTTCTTAGGCTTTATTTCCCTTCCAGTAGTGTGGACAGTGATGGGATAGAGCTTATTGTTTTAAAACACTACCCACATAAAAAAAGCATAGGTAACTTCTTCTGTAACAAGATTTAACATGAACTCTAATATACCTCTTAGCCAGATTACTGTATTTACTGAATATAGTAATTACTTATTACTGAATAAGATTTGCTCATTTATCATCAAAAGAGAAACAATACGCTCTTTACAAATAGGAAGATTTCTGTTACAATTATTCAATTTAACTCTCATTCAGTCTCTCTCTCTTCCTCTGTTTAGAGAAAGAAAAAGCCTAGAGGCATAAAGGAGGCAACTGTGGTTATAAATCCTAAAATGTAATTCAAAATACAAATTTTCAAAACTATATTCATGTCAGAAAGTATTATTTCCCTGAAGTGTTTGCTGTCAAAATGCAGATATGAACATCTAGGTATTTCCTATATCTACTTTGTATGTTACTTCAGAACATCCAAAATAATTCCTCATTTGGAACTCAAATAGTAACTCTTACATATTTTCCCTTTTCTACACAAGGAAGTGTTAAGGAAAGATTATATTTTTTAAAGATTATTTATTTGTTTTTATTTATTCGACAGAGAGAGAGATCACAAGTAGGCAGAGAGGCAGGCAGAGAAAGGGGGAAGCAGGCTCCCCACTGAGCAGAGAGCCCAATGCGGGGCTCGATCCCAGGATTCCGGGATCACGACCTGAGCCAAAGGCAGAGACCCAACCCACTGAGCCACCCAGGCGCTCCTAGGAAAGATTATATTTTGAAAGTATTTTTAGATAAAAACATTTTTTAAAGTTAAGCTACTTTTAAATTCAACCATTCATGCATACGCAACCACCATCACAATAAAAAGACAATTTTAACTTTCCACAAACATATCGTTTTGGGGGGGGGGTTTAAGATTTATTTATTTGTTTTAGAGAGTGAGTGAGCACACCAGGGGGAGGGTCAGAGGGAGAGGGGGAGAGAAAATCTCAAGCAGACTTCCCGCTGAGCACAGAGACCCATGTGGCCTTGATCTCACAACCCTGAGAACCCTGAAATCATGATCTGAGACAAAATGGGGACAGATGTTCAAACAGCTGAGCCATCCAGGTGCCCCATCATCCCTTTTGATCACTACCCTTTTTTAAAGAAAATGTATATGGATGGGGTCCAGCTTTGTCTTTTATAATTATTTGTACCTACTAATAAATAGATCATTTAAGATATCTCATGGTTCCAAAAATGACTTTACATATTAAATTTCTGTGAGACGATTAACTTGATATCTGGCGTCATCTCCTATCAGCACCATCTCATCTACCCTCTAAAATACTCTGATGACAAAATACACGCACGCATACACACACACATGCACATTTGAAAACTTAAAATAGCTTTAAAACGAGAAGTTAAAGAAAATAATATACTAAACCAGAAGAGATTTCCTAATTTATTCTTGTTAGCTCCTTTTTAACACTGTTAGCTATCTTTTTAACACTGAATAGTCCATTGTCTGTCCATTCATTCATTCATTCATCCATTAACCTACTGAAGCTCACCTTGGTTGCTTCCAAGTTTTGCCAAGTATAAATAAAGCCACTAAAAATATCTGTGATCAGGTTTTTGTGTAGACCTAAGCTTTCAGTTCTCTGGGGTAAATACCAAAAAAACATGGTTGTTGGATTATTTGGTAAGAGTATGTTTAGTTTTGTAAGAAACTATTACTGTCTTAAAGTGACTGTGCCCTTTTGCATAACCCTGCCAATACATTAGAATTCTGTTGCTCCATATCCTTGCCAGCCCTGGTATTGTGCGTGTTCTGGATTTGGGTCATTCTAACAAGTGTAAAGTGGTATCCTATTGTTGTCATCATTTCTTCAAACATTAAAATTTTTAGAAAATAGCAGGGTAGAAGTTTAGGTATTTAGGCTGGTAGTGACCTTTTTTTTTAATTTTAGCAGATAAAATGCTCTAAGTATTTCCAGAGCCACTGAAAATTGGAAGAGACCTGACAGTTGAGCATTCTAAGAACAACACTTACCTAATATACCTAGTGCGCTGCAGAGGACTAGGATATTTAAGAACATTGTTCTAGTTAGGAATCAGAAAGAAATCCAGAAAACCTGGATTTTAATCTTTGATTTTCAAACTGCTGTGTATTTCATCAAGTTTTTAAATCTTTATACACTTCAACTTCTTCATTTTTAAATTACAATAATAAAATATTTCCTCATACAGCTGTCGATTGGGAGAAGTATAAAATACACATAATCCAGGGCCAGGTAGGTGGTAAATACTTACTGTATGGTAGCTTTTCTGTGTGTGTGCGTGTATGTGTGTGTGTTGTTATGCTAATTCCATCCCAGTGACCAACAACACTTGAAAGGTTCCCATTTGCTGAGATGTGATCTATGAATTGGTCCCATTGGATTGATAGCCATTTGAAAATCCAAGAAAGAAGTTCTACCAGGATTCATGTAGACCAAAATAGACTAGAAGAATAGTGAAATTCATGCTATCGGGAATCCTGGATATAAAGAGGTACCCCTATTTTGAGGAACACTTTTCTAAGGGAATCTATATAAAAATACTACCAAATAAAGTACAAGAAAATTCATACTAGATATGTAGATCTCTGATAATCTATTTAAAAAATAAGGTGAAAGTAAAAAGGATGACAATATCCTCAATAGGATATAAGGGTACATTTCCCCTCAAAACAGGAGCCAAAAACCTTCAGAAGAAAACAGACAAAAATGAAAAGTACAAAGATGAAATTTAAAAAACTGAATGAGATGAAAATTTGCAATGATAAGATAAGCAAGTAGGAAAATGAAATAGAAAAACAGAAATCCACAAAAGAAAGTTGCTTCTAAGGAAAATTAAAACTGTGAGGTGAAAGAAAAAGAATATAAATTCCTCTGAAAGCAAAAACATAAAAAGACAAAGGTGGGTGTAGAGGAGATGACAAATTCTATTAGTTTATGCTCCTCTCAAGTGTATATTAAGTATCTACTTCAGGAATGACAGCATATCTATAAACACATTTATGATAAATAATCTTTGTCCTTGAGATACTTTTATTAAGGTAAAGGAGAAACAAAAGTAAATTATACATAATAACTAATATAGCATATAAAAAAGATTTTTAAAGGTAACATTGGAGCATGTTTTGTTAAAGCTATTAAAAGAGTTAGCCTGTGACTATCTGAGTGAAAAACTTATATAGAGAACAACCAATACAAAGTCCTGGAGTTGGGAGTATATTTCTGTTGTGTTTAAAGATATGAACAAGGCTTGTAAATACTTGGAGAGAAGGAGTAAAAGATTTATGGTTGTTGTAAGCCTTGAAGATCATTGTAAGCACTTGAGTTTTCACTCTGTGTGGCTAGAGTTCATTTGAAAGTTTTTAAAAAAGAGATAAAAGGTATCTGGCTGCTCTGTCAAAATTAGGCTAGAGAGGTAAGATGGCAAGAGGTAAAGGTGGAAGCAGTAGTATAGGTAAGGGGTGATGGTGGTTGGACCCGTGCAGTAGCACTGGGTGTGTAATAAGTGGTCAGAATCCAGATATAGGTTCAAGTTAAAGCTAACACTGTTTCTAAAATTGTACATGGGAACAGAAAGAGAGGACTAGAAACTGTCATCAGTTGAGAAGGAGAAGGTTGTAGGTGAAGCAATTTGAAGGAGATTAGAAGTTTTTTGGCCGTAATAAATTTGTGACAACTTTTAGACGTTCTAGTGGGATGTGGTGTTGGATATACTAGTCTGTATTTCATGTCTCAGCTGTAGACATACATTTATACGTCATGGGTAAATTGGGGATATTAAAAACCATAAGTCTGAATAATATCATATAGGAGTGAGGGTAGGTAGGGAATTAAGTTCAGTATAAAGAGTTGGGTAGTAAAGGTAACAAATAAAAAGAATTTTGGTTTGACAGTTTTACTTTCCCCCCAGCACTTTTAAAATACTGTGTAACTGTTTTCTGGGTTTGGTCTGTTTAATGTCATATCAGTGGTTATTTGGATCATTTGAATAACTACTTTATGTGATGTGTTATTTTTCTCTATTTGTCTTTAATATTTTCAGTTAATTTTAGTGTTCCATCGTTGACTATGATGTGCATAGGTTTTTTTTTTTTAATTAGCCCTGTTTGGTTACCACTGAATTTTTGAATTTATAATTTTATTTCTTTAACTAAATTTTGGAAGCTTTTAACCATTAAGTTGCCAAACATTTCATTACCCCTCCTTTCAATTCTGGGACTCTAGTTATGTGTATATTAGAATATTTGATATTATTTCTAGTGTCCTAGAGTAGACCACTATTTATTCCATGTCTTTTTAATCTCTGCTCTTCAGATTAAATGATTTTTATTCATTTATCAAGTTTATCATCTTTTTTTTCTTGTCATCTTCATTCTGCTGTTAAGTCCATGAACTTTATTAAATTTTTGTTTCAAACAGTGTGATTTTCATTTTCCATTTTTGGTTCTTTTTTTAAGAGTTTATATTTCCCTGATGGAATTTTTAAATTTTTTTTATATATTTGAGCATATTTTCATTAATGTCTATAAGCATAGTTATAATAGTTTAAATTTTTATCTATTAATCTGATGTGTTTATCATCTTGGATTAATGTTTGTTGATTATTTTTTTCTCTTGGGGAAGGTTATATTTTATTCTCTTTTTATATGTTAAATCATTTTAGAATATATCCCCAGATATTTTTCATATGCTCCATAAACTCTGGCCTCTGAAATGTTCTGCCAAAGAAATGATCTTTTTAAATGAGCATGCAGCTAATCTGGCTAAAATCAAACTTAAAATCCCATTCATTATCTGATAAGTCAAACTTTAAATCAGTGATTTTTACCTCAGCCAGGCTGCTAAGAGTCTTTCCTCTTTATCCCTGGTCAGTGGGTATTCAAACTTTAAGGCAGAAAGTTTCTGGAAAGTTCCTTTTTATTCTCCAGCTTGTGTGGATGGCCCTGTTTTTTTCAAGCACAAGACTAGAGTTCAACCATGTCACACAGGTACATCGGGCCTTTCCGCATGATAAACTACACAGAAACAGGTAACTCACCTAATTTTCTTTTTCTTTTTTTAAGATTTTATTTATTTATTTTGGAGAGAGAGAGTGAGAAAGAGCATGAGATAGGAGAAGGTCAGAGGGAGAAGCAGACTCCCCATGGAGCTGGAAGCCCTATGTGGGACTCGATCCTGGACTCCAGGATCATGACCTGAGCTGAAGGAAGTCGCTTAACCAACTGAGCCACCCAGGAGCCCTACTTTTTCCAAGTGTTGACTCTTTTCCAGTTTCTGTTTGCTTTTGTTCACTTCTCATGGACTCTGCCTATTTCACTGTTGATGTTGTCTCCTGTTGTTATTTTTCAATATTTAGATTTGCTCCCTGTGAAAAGTTTGGTTGGATCAGAGTTATTTAGCCATCCTGGAAAGGAACATTCATTTAGTTGCCTTCCAGATCTAAGTATTTATTTAAGATTTTTATTTTTAACTAATCTCTACACCCAATATGGGGCTCAAATTCACACCCCTGAGTTCAGGAGTTGCATGATCTATGAGTGAGCCAGCCAGGTGTGCCTCTGCTCTAATTTTTAACTCTAAAATGTAAGCCTCGTTCCCCTGATAAGGGTATTAAGGCCTAACCAGAAATCGTGTCAGTGATACAGTACACGCTTCAGTTTTCGTTGGTTAACACCTGGGGATAAAAGAGAAAGAGCTTCAGCCTTCCAGTAGAATACAACCCCTCTTTCTCCACTTCCTCATTTACTTATTTATCAACATTCATTTATGAGCCACATATTTAACTAAGCACTTGGCGTATGGCTGTTAAGAAAATAATAACACCTGTCCTTACAGAGCTCCATATTGTATGAGAATGAGAGAACCATGAAACAGTAGGCAAGTATGTAAGAAGATAGTCTATATGATAGAAGATGATAAATGCCATGTAAATTAGAAGGCATAAAAACAGACATGTGAGCGATAGTGGTTCTTGAGGGTTTGTACTCGTGAGCGAGCTGCTACTTCATTGAGAAGCAGGGCATTGAGCCCAGCCGCCATTGGAGGAAAGTCACCTAACCAAGTGGATATCTGGTGTCTAAGAGCGGCCATGCTCTTAGCAGGAGAGACCACTAGGACCTGCAAGGAGGTAGTGTGTCTAGAACAGAGCGATTCATTAGGTGAGTAGCAAGACTTGAGGACAGAGATCTAACAGGGAGAAACTGTATGGACCTGTTTGCACACTGTATGGAAATCAGCTCTTACAGTGAATGTAAAGAGGAGTCATTAGAAGAGTTGAAGCATTAGAATGACATTATCTGACTTAGGCAGAGATCAAGCTTGCTGCTGTATTTCAAAGTCGACTATAACAAAGAAACGTAGTAAGAGATTGTTTTGTGCTGGTCTCAACCTGTTAATAACCAGTATTGTGGCTGAACCTGCCCTTGTGGTCCTTATAATGATTGCAAGACACCCCTTGTAATAGCCATCAGGAAACTTGGGAGGAGAAAGTTCTATTACTCACAGGTCATGGAAAGCATACAGCACGTTTGGGGCCGCACAGAAAAATAATGGATAGAAAAAAAAGAGAGAGGGGTTCAGCTTTTGTTGGAGTCCACGTTGGGGCCTATAGTTTTGTGTGCCAACTCTTTATTGAGTTTAAAACATAAGAGCAGGAATTTAAAGTGTGGGAAGAGCAGAAACAATCGACCCAAATGGTCAGTTATAGAAAGCAACCCAAGATCTCTAAAAAAGGCCTGGAGTGGGAACAGGTTGTGGGGTGGGGGTAGGGAGGGCGCTGAATTTTGCCTGGCTCGCTCTTTATCTACTAATGTGGCTGGCAATGCGTTTGTTCCAGATAGCCATCTTTGAAGTGAATGTGTCTTTGAAGTAACGCCTCAGCAATTGAAGCTTCAGTGAGGCGCTCGCGTTACGAGAAAGAGAAAACCCAACTGTCAGGGCCGAGACTACAGAGGCTATCAAAGATCTCCAAATTACCCACAAGGGGGTTTCATACTAGTGGGGTGTAAGGCAAATAGAAGGCGGAAGATAACTCCAAAATTCTTAGTTTGAGTAATTAAGAATAAAGAAGGTTATTAAGGAATATTAAGATAGAGCAGGTTGTGGGAGAGATTGAGTTGAGTTTAAGGGGTCATACTAGGCATCAGCCTGGAGATATGGCAGGTAGATATGGGAATCTGGAGTACATACCTCCATATATACACAAAGGTGCGAGTTGGAGACAGAAATGTTAGAGGTGTGCACAACTGTAACAACTGCATGTATGAATATATGTACAATGCTGTGAGAGCGGGCATCAGAGTGAGTGCAGCCATGGGCCAGTCAAAGGCCTCAAGACCACTACTGTGCCCAGAGTCAGCCAATGTAAACTCATGCCAGTCCTCTGTGTAAATCTCTGGTTATCAGATAAAACATGAAAATCCCCGATTTGTAGAAAATCCTCATGTTATGTAGGCACAGACTGAAAGACAGAAAGGTAAAATTATAAAACGTTTTATCCAGTGTCAAAAATGATGACAGAGTTAATACTACAGAGATGTCCCAGCTAACTGACTAATAATGAAAAGACTGCTTGTGAAATAAGAGGGAAGAATGTAGGAACTATTTTTCACGAAAGGCTCAAAGGATAGATGTCTATGCTGATGAAATAATTAGTTAGACTCCTTCCTGTGCTTAGCTTGATTAAGTACAAGCTTTGAAAGCCTTTGCTGAGAGATGTTTACATAGAACTAATATTCTTTTTTAAAAAATTCAGAACTATCAAATGAAGGGAGTGTGAGTTGTCATGTATGAGTTCAGCATCTTTCATCAATTCTTTTACCATTTTTTCCTTTTTGTTTTCTTTTTTTGTTCAGTGATTGAATAAAAGAGAAAGGGAACTTATATTGTAATTTCAGGGGAAATGATATATCCAAAGTCAGTGATGGTCTATTTGCATTTTATAGAAACATTTACTGAACTTCTGGTAGACTTGTGCTTGACCTCCTAAATTTCTTCTTTTATATATTAGATGTAAAATTCCGTTATAAAATATTTTGTCTCTGAATGCAAAGATAAAACTCTCCAGATGAAATAACATTTCGCATTCATATGAAAGCTTTTATATTGAAGAATTCCAAGAATATTTTCCCAACTGTATAAATAACATAATTTCACACACCGTTGGATTTCAGCTGCTATTAAGACACTAGACATTATCATCAGGCAGCAATTTCCAGACTTAAAAAATAAAAAGTAATTCCATATCCTATTTAGTGAAGTGGAATGCTGAGTAGATAGAGTATGTTTACTGTTGTGCCTCAAGCAATATGTACTCAACAAATTGTAAGTAATAATCTTGTTTTCAGGAGTAGATATTTGTCTCTAGAAGAATGGGTTTGAAGTAGAAACTAGATAATGTTTTTCCTTCTCTATTGGATAATTGTGTCATACTCCCTAAGTGCAACACTTTATCTATACCTTCCCCACTCATCAATATGATTCTGTTGATAAGGTTTCACTTTTTTTAAGTTTTTAAAAATTTATTTATTTGACAGAGAGAGAGAGAGATCACAAGTAGGCAGAGAGGCAGGTAGAGAGAGAGGGAGATGCAGGCTCCCCACTGAGCAGAGAGCTTGATGTGGGGCTCGATCCCAGGACCCTCAGACCATGACCTGAGCCTAAGGCAGAGGCTTCAACCCACTGAGCCACCCAGGCACCCCTTGTTCATAAGGTTTCAAAGTCAGTATTAAGCTACTTAGGAAACCATGCAGCAACAGGTGACGGAATAGCCACGGTGTATGGTTGTGTACAACTGTCTCCACTCACTTCACCAAGATTCTGTTGGGAAGTGATTTTCCTAGTAATGTGACATCTCTGATGTACCAGTATTTTGCGTAATTAAAGACATGAGTATTTAGTATTTTTTTATGGTCCTCCTATATGTCAGTTGATGGGAACAGACAAGTTTAAATAAAATATACCCCAGGTAGAAAAAGAGAAATGTTACTTATGGCTTCACTTTGCCTTCTAACCAGAGCTTGTACCTGTGATTGGGGATGCAATGCCACCATGTTGGTCTTTCTTCCACTAATTAATCCAAGCAGTAAAAGGTTTTGTATCTTTACTCAACTCTGCTCTATAATGCATTTATCCTTCCAGAGGACCCATTCTGACAGCATGTTCTGATCGTTTCCACTTTTCTTTAGGCATCGTTTTGATTCTGATTCTTGAATATAGCTTATTACTTATGCACCTATGTTTTTTATACAGCTAGTCCCTTTTTGGTTATCAAGTATCCAAACAAAGGGGATAGAAAAAAAAACAGGGATCATTTTTTAATACCATGTTCTGGGGTCTCTAAAGCATTAGTTAATTTCAACCATTTAGTCATATTTCTTTCACCAAGCCAGTGCCAAATTTAAAAAAAAAAATCAAAAACTGTTTTTCTTCTACACTTCCAAATGATACTCCATAGAGATTGATTGGCTACTGTAAGCCAGAGTGGAGTTAGAGCCCACGCCATGTGGAAAGTTCTTACCCCTGCAGTTCTTACAATAGGACTTTCCAGGATGATAATATTATTTTCCTTATTTAACAGATAAAATAAGTGAGATTGATAGATTGTAAGTAATTCATGTAATTTATAGAAATGTTAGAATATAGGTAATATAAAGAAACCATAGAGTCTGGATCTTTCATTCCTATTTTGCCCTCTGCCTGCATACTATTTTCTTTTGTGTTATTTTAATGATGTTGCCATTTTCTATTTTTGCCACATATTATGTATTATTCTGAATAATCCTACTTACTATACATATTGTGAACCTATTTTTGAGTTAGCATTGTATGTGTATGGGTGTTTGTGTGATAAAATAAATTGGTGTTATGATGCCTTTAATTTTTCCTTAATTACTTTAATATAAATAAAAGCTTAGATTACTCTTAGTTCAAAATCCCCATAATGGGTTAAGTGAGGTGAAGTCATTTGTCCAGGACCATGAGGAGAGTGCCTGGCAGGTACGGCAAGCTATACTTCAGTGTTCTTTTTTTTTTTTTTAAGATTTTATTTATTTTTTTGACAGAGAGAGATCACAAGCAGGCAGCGAGGCAGGCAGAGAGAGGGGGAAGCAGGCTCCCCACTGAGCAGAGAATCCAATGCAGGCTCTATCTCAGGACTCTGAGACCATGACCTGAGCTGAAGGGAGAGGCTTTAACCCACTGAGCCACCCAAGCACCCCAATATACGTCAGTGTTCTTGCTCCTAGTAAAGATTTCTTTAACTTTCCCTATGATAAAATCATTTTTGAATATTAGAATTACAAAATTGCATTACTCTGTGTTTGAAATCTGAGAGAAGAATGTAGGTAAAAATCAATTTCTTTTCTTTTCATACAAATTAGAGCACATTTAAAAAATCAGAAAACAACAGGCGGGAGAGACCTAAAACATAAGAAAAAGCAGCAGATTACAGTCACCTCAAAGATGGAAAAAAAATGTTAAAAAATTGAAAGTAGATGAAGCTTTTACATTTACTTTTAGAAAAACTTTTAGTTTATAGTTTCTAACCTCTCTGAATTTCTCTCGCATTTTATTTTACCATTTCCATAACATTCATGTATTTTAATGTAGAATTACACATATTTAACTCCTTTTTGCTGACCAAATTGCTTTTAAGTCAGCTTATATGCCAATGACCCACCTCATTACACAGCTGTTTTTTTCCTACAAAGCCGGAATTTAATATTGCTTGACATTGTTGCTTTTAATAAATATTTTAGAAAATGAATGAGTCAGTAAGTGAATGAATTTATCAATGAGCTAATAGTTCCTGCCAAGTGTTGTTAGAGATAAGCGGTTAACACTGCTGATTGAGACCATTACTGATTTATGATTGCCAACCTCAGCTGGGGCCTCAGAAAAGCGTGGTAATTCTGTTTAAATTTTTACCACTCCCTTCAGATTCACTATCCAATTTCCTTCTCTATCTTTTCAGCACATAACTAAGACTCTATTATACAGTGAATATTAAAGTCAGTAAGCAGGAACTTTCGTAACTTTCTCACTTCCCTCTATATTCCACATGGTAGAGCCCGTATTTCCCTGTATGAGTATACTTCCATCTAGTTTTTGTTTATGTTGTTTATAGCATTGTGATAGATATAGAAATAGACAAACTATCACAGGTAGATAACACAGTCATAATATGGACATTCTTACACATTCTCTGGTGATTTAGGGCAAGAGTTTAACTAGGTCATATACTAGCATTGGATTTCTAGGTCATGTCATATGAACAACTTCAGCTTTTTGAAATAATGCCAAACTGTTTTCCAAAATAGTTGAACGTGTTTGCATTCCCACAAACTGGGGAAGGACCACATTGGTCTTCATTTTTGCCGGGACCTGCTGTTGTCCTTAATAATTTGTAAACTACCAACCTGGTAAGTGTGAAAATTCTCTCATCTGCTTTAAGTATGCAATCCCTGAACACTAATGAATTACAATGTTTTAAAAATTCTGATTTCATCCTCTGTGAAGAGCCTGTCCATAGTTCGTTCGTTCTTTCTTTCTTTCTCTCTTTTCCTTCTTTCTCTCTCTCTCTCTTTCTTTCTTTCTTTCTTTCTTTCTTTCTTTCTTTCTTTCTTTCTTTCCTTCCTTCCTTCCTTCCTTCCTTTCTTTCTTTCTTTCTTTCTTTCTTTCTTTCTTTCTTTCTTTCTTTTGCCAACTCTTTAAAATATCATCTGGAGGGCACCTGGATGGTTCAGTTGGTCATGATCCTTTCTCTCGGGTCATGATCCCAGGACCTGGGATGGAGCCCTGGGATTGAGCGCCAAGCCCCTCCTTGGTTTCCCTGCTCAGCGAGGAGTCTGCTTCTCCCTTTGCCCCTTCCCCCTGCTTGTGTGCTTTCTCTGCCAAATGAATAAATAAAAACTTAAAAATAAATAAAATAAAATATCATCTGATATTTAGTCTTTGTCAGTTTTAGATGTTGTAAATATATTTTTCCATTTTGCAATTTGTCCATTCTCTTCATGGTACTTTTGATAAATAACATTATTTACTTTAAGATGGTTTAGTGCTTAGTAATTGTTTTCCATTGTCAAACTACCTATTTCTTGTCAAATGACACTCTGTATTAATTTCTGCAGCTATATAATCGCTCAATATTTGATAAAGCAATCAATCTCCACTTTTTCCACTTCATGAAGGCCTCGACTAAAGATATATAACCTATAGTCTTTTGTTCACCCATATTAACTTAAGATACAAAATGTTAGGTCTTACAAACATCTATGCACATACAAAATGTTTTAAGATTTTAGAATTATGTTTGAAATTACACTGAATCAATAGATCAATAAGGAGACAATTGAAGTCTTTACAAAATTATGTATTTGAATTCATGGACATTTAATATCTGTCATTCAGGTCTTTAAAAATGTTTTTCTATAGAGTTTTATGTATTTTTGTAGAGTTCTTGAATTTCTTTTCTTACCTATTTCCTAGGAATCTAATGCATTTTTACAGTAATTTAATAGAAATATATTTAAGTTTAAATTTCTAGCTTCTTTTCTTTTTTTTCTAATTTTTGTAGCAAATTCTTAAACCTTTCATTTTTTAATTTTTATTTATTTTATTTTATTTTTTCAGTGTTCCAAGATTCATTTTTCATGCACCACGCCCAGTGCTCCATGCAATACATGCCCTCCTTAATACCCACCACCAAGCTTACCCAAATCCCACCCTCTCCCCTCCAAAACCCTCAGTCTGTTGCTCAGAGTCCACAGTCTCTCATGGTTCAACACCCCCTCCAATTTCCCCCAATTCACCCTTCCTTTCCTTCTCTTAGCTTCTTTTCTGTTAATACACAGAAATTTAATTGTTTTCTATAGTGACCTATATTTAATCAACTTGTTAAACATTAAATTCAAATAATTTATGGATAGATTATTTTATGTTATATATTATCGTGTTTTCTGGTGTTATTTCTCTGTAGAATCTCAATACATTGTGTGAATTACTCTCATACTTGTAGACCGCCAAAGACCACTAAGGCAATGTGGCCTAGAAATATAAATAGTTCTATTATTTCATTGCTGATCTCAGAAGCAAAACTTCCAACATTTCACCATTGGGAATGATTTTTTGGTCTAAATGTTTTATAAATATCTCTTATTAGACAAAGGGAGATCTCTTCTATCTCTGGATTACAAATAGTTTTCTTTTTAACTTTAATTTTTTTAAAGTTTGTTTAATCTCTACATCCAACATGGGGTTCAAACTCATGACCCCAAAATCAAGAGTTACGCACTTTTCTGACTGATCAGCCAGGTGCCCTACACACTTTTTTTTTTAAAGACCTCTTTTTTTTTAGAGACATTTAATGTTCACAGAAAGATTAAAAGTAAGGTACAAAGACTTCCCTTACTTTCTCCAAAGAGTTTTTATCGTAAATTGGTGTGACATTTTACCATGTGCTCTATTGTCTATCCACTTAATGATCACAAAATTTATTTTTATTTCAAATTAAAATTATTCTTTTTCCACTTGTATTTCTTTCACTAATCCACTATAAATTCCTTAGATGCATAAAATTAAACCACTGTGAACATGACATATTTTCCTATAACTTTTTTTTGATTGATATTTTGTTCCAGAGATTTCCCATCTATTTTTACCAATGAGACTGGACCCTAGTCTTTATTATCAAGATTATGCTGGTTTCATAAAATGGGTTTCTCTCTCTCTCTCTCTCTCTCTCTCTTTTCTATTAGCTGGAAAAAATCAGGTTACAAAGATATTAATTTATTTGCTTGATATTTAGAAGAATTCACCAAGAAAATTATCTGAGGCAAGTGTTTTCTTGATAGGACAGTCTGGTTTTTTATTTTTTTTTTTTTTAATTATAGGCTTCAGTTCCTTTGTGATTATAATGATGTGGGAAACAAAGGCAAAAGAAAAATTAAATGTCCTTATAATTTACAGCCCATTGACAAGTCCTTGAAATAGGCAGAGTACCTTCCTTTGGGAGCTCAGCTACCCGGATGTTGACTTTGCTAAGGGCAAAAGGCAATCTTACCCCAACACCCCGGGATCCTGTGAGTCTACCTTAACATATGGAAATTCCTTTAGAAACTTCCTTTATCTCTACCAGTCCCCTCCACCGTCCTTTGCCAAGATATATGTTGGCAATCATCCTCCGAGCATAAAGCCCACTGATACACATCTGAAGGGTTTTATATCTAAGGATTTACTAAACAGTAATGGAAGATCTTTCCCAAAGGATTCCCCTCAGGGTCCTGGAAACTTGTTTCTAAAATACTTTGGAGGTTTGTGCTGTCCCTAACTTCCCCCAATTTGAAAGTATATAATCACCACACCTCAAAACCCCCATGCAGCTCTTTCTTCCCAAGGATCCTGTCCCATGCTATAATAAAAGCACTTTGTGTGGTTGTCTCAAGAATTCTTTCTTGACTATTTGCTCCAAACCCCAATATTTTCACATCAGTAGTATTTTGGGTTTTTTTTTAATTTATTCTAAGTTTGAATACATTTTATTTTGCGAGACATTTGTACACTTTATCTATGTGCAAATTAGATGGTATACAGTTATTCAAAATAGACCCTCAATTTTTAATGTCTAGGGTCAATAACAATATCTTGTGTTTTATTACTTACATGGTTTATTCCTTTCATTGATTAGTTCTAATAACAGTTTATCAATTTTACAAATCTATTCAAAACATCATTTTACAGTTCTTTTGGTCCTAGTTACATATATATTTTTTCTATTTTCTTAATATTTACTCTCATTTGTATTATTTCTTTCCTTCTATTTTCTTTAAGGTATCACTTTTACCCCCTATTTCCTGAGAAGACCTCTTAACTCATTGATCGTTAACCTTCCTTATGATATGTAGATTTTAGACTATAAGCAGGGAAGCAAGTGTTTTCTCTGTATAAAAGTTGGTTTTGTTTTTATTTTTTCAGTGATAGGTCTTAGTTCCTCTATAATACAACACTATTTAGATTACATATTCTCATCTATGTATTATTTGGGTTACATCCACCCAACTTTGAAATATTTTAGTTGGTTGTCATTTTTAACTTAAAATTATTTTCTAATTTCCAATGTGATTTCTTCCATGATATATGGATTGTTTCAAAGATTAATACTTTCCTCAAATTTGGAGATTCTAATTTGGAGATTTTGTAATTATGATTTGGTTGCTGATGTCTAGCTTAGTTAAAATAATGTGGAGAGGATATATCATTTATTGCATTTGAAATTTGGTGAGATTTATTTTCTCTCATAACATGTTTTGTTGTAGTATATTGTCCGGTATCACTTGGACAAGAAGTATACTTTGCTGTTAAGATGTGGTATTTCCCCAGGGTTATTAGGTCAAGTTTTTAATTTTATTTTTCAAGTCTTCTATAAATTTATTATTATTGACCTTTTCTTTTTGCTACTAAACAAGTTCTATAAAAAACCTTCCACCATGATACTGAGTCCTTTTTTTTTCTTTTTCTTTTTTTTAGAGAAAGAAAGTACACTCATGTGTGAAAGAGGGGAGTGAGGGGTGGGGGATATAGAGAGTGAGGGGAGGAGCAGAGGAAGAGTGACAGAGGGAATCTTAAGCAGGCTCCAGACTCTTCCAAAGGCAGAGCCCCATGTGAGTTTGGATCTCACATCCTGAAATCATGACGGGATCTGAACACAGGACCCGGATGTTTACAACTGAGCCACCCAGGCACTCCCTCTTTGTTTGGATTTTTTTCCCTCCTTTAAGTTATACCAATTTTTGCTTTCTATATTTTGAATCTATATTATTAAGCATAAAATATACAATTAGCATATCTTTTTGATAGTTTCACATATAATCATTGCTAAATGTTTCACATTATCTCAGTAGTACTTCTTAAGGCCTCCTTTGACATTTGTATAGTTAAAACATTTTTTTTAGTATCTGGTTATATATCATCATTTTATTTTCAAACATTCTGGGTTTTGTATTTAAGATGTATCTTTTATAAGTAGTCTATTTTTTAAAATCAATCTAGTAGTTCACATATATATTAAATAATTAATTGTATATCTTATTTAAATATATCATTCTACACTTTATTTTCTAATTTTGTTATCGGCTCCATGTACCTTTTCTCTGTTTTTTGTTTGTTTGTTTGTTTTGTCTTCTTCTAGATTAATATTGTGTGGGGTTTTTTTTCACTATTTTCTCATTAGCTCATTAATTACACATCCTTTTATTCTTGCTTTTGTGGTTACCCTAGAAATTGTCACATTCACTGTTGATCTATTAGATTATAAAACAAATTAACATCCTCAACTTTCACAGCATAAAAACTGCTTATGGTATTTTAACTTCACTTAATCTCTGCTACTATATTTTAAGTCAATGTCATATATTTTATGATAGGTATATTTTGAAGCCCACAGATATATTTTATTGTTTGATAAAGTCAATATTTATATATTTACTCACATACTTACACTTTCTCTTAGTAATCATTCCTTCCTACATAACTTTGGTTTCGTCTAGTAACTTTTTTTTTTTTCCTGAAGAACACTTTTTAGGATTGTCTTTAATGTGTGCCTATTGCCAATGAATAAACTTATTTACTCTTTATCTAAAAATAGTTTGCATAGATTTATGAAGAATATTTTTAGTAACAATATAATTTGGAACATGCTGTTTTCTTTCAAATAACAGTTTCTTGATTCTGCACTGTTTCTTTTAAGAAGAAAAATACTAGTCTTATTGCTGTTCCTTTGAGACAGTTGTATTATATTTCGTTTTTCTCACTGTCTCTCTTATTATCTTCTCTCCTGGATCTTTAGTAGACCTATGAGTTATCAAGAGTGCATTATTTATATTTATCTGGTTTGACTTTCTCAATACTTCCTGTATATTTTGCTTGATGCCTTTTATTAATTTTGGAAAAGTCTAATCTGTTATCTCTTAAAGTATTTATTTTGTACATTTTCCTCCTGCCTTTCTTCAAGACTTCTGATTACACATACAGTAAAAACATTATTTTTTTAAAAAAAAAAAACATTATTTTTTATCTTGTTTTTATGTTCAGTGCTTCAGTTTGGATATTTTTGGGGTCTTGCTATGGCGTAAATGTTTGTATTCCCCAAAATTGACATGTTCAAGCCCTACTCTCCAATGCGATGGCATTTAGTGGTGGAGTCTTTGGGAGATAATTAGTTCATGAAGGTGAAACCCTTATGAATGGGATTAGTGCCCCTAGAGGGGCATCTTAAGAGAGATGACCTCTCTCTTTGCTATGCAGGCTATAGCAACAAGGTGGTTATGTGCAAGCCAAGAAGAAGGTTTCAGCTGGAACATACCTGCCAGCAGCTTGATCTTGGAAATCCTAGTTTCCAGAACTGTGAGAAATTAAAGTTTATTGTTTAAGCTACCCAGTCTATGATATTTTTGCGATAGCAGACCAAAGTGACTAAAATAGGTCTAAATTTCTTTCTTAATTATTTCATCTACTATGTCTAATCAGTTATTAACCTTATCTAATGAATTCTCCCTTTTAATTATTCCTTAAGACAATCATATGTTTTTATTCTTTTAGCCTCTTTATTTTTCTTCCTTCATCTCTTCCTTCCTTTTTACATTTCAGTTATCTCCTAATGTTCCCATCATGTATTTTATTTCATGAATACTAGTATAGTTATTTTAAAGTCTTTATCTGATAATTATAATATTTTCTTCTTGTTCTGTTTGTCTGTTTTTCTCTTGGCTATTCTTCACCTGTTTTTATCTATTGCTATGACTAGCCATTTTTGTTGAATGTTGGACTTTTTAGATATAATTTAAGGCCTTCTCATTTTTAAGAATTCATAGAGAATTTACTCTTCATTATGGGTGGAGGCTGATATAGGAGTATATCTTTATTAGTGTTAGTATTAGGAACCAATAGTATTAGTAGTTGTTAGTATTAGGAACCATGTGTTCAGATGATTTTAAGTTTAGCTCAAGTCTGTGTAGACACTGATCTATTTACTGTCTATCCTTACTTATATGATGAGAACCATTAGGTATTCCAACTTAAGGACTTTTCCAGGAACTCTCTTCCTTGGGAGATCTGAAGTCCAATTTTCTGTTCTGTACTTCCTCCAAGATTTCTGTTTCTCCATCCACCATTGACTGTTTTGGAATTGGCAAATACCTCAAGGGAAGAAACTGTACTAAATGATGATCACACCGTTGTAATTCCTTTTGCTTCAAGTCTTTGCTATCCTGAAAGATATATAATGCCTCAACTAGTCAGTTTATTTATTATTTAAATATTTGGCTGCCTTTTAAAACACTATTCCTTCTTTGTCCTTATGGAAGAATCTTTTTTTTTTTTTTGACACAGAGGGAGTGAGCAGGGGGAGGGGCAGAGGGACAGGAAGAAGGAGAAAAAGAGAAGCCAAGTCTTCGCTGAGCATGGAGCTTGAAGCAGCATTTGATCTCATGACTTGGAGATCATGACCTGAGCCGAAATCACGAGTGAGGGGCTTAACTGACTGAGCCACCCAGTCACCACTATGGGAGAATATTTCTTAAATAAGAAAGATATCCATATGTATGCTGGGTGTCTCCAATTTTATTCCCAACCTTCTACTAAATCTGAGTTTTGTCTCCTAGTACTCATGTTCTACAAGTGAATGGCAATTAATATTACATGTGACTGTTTTTGCAAATACCATGAAGTTGAAATTACTTCAAATAACATTCTATTATTCAAATTTTTGTTTAATTTTGGGCTTAAAAATATCTCTTACATCTTGATTCATTGATGAATTTAACATTTTGGATTACGTATTTTCTCCAACTTTTTTTTAGCTTTTGCCCCCTCAAAGAACTGTCAAAGTATACTTGGCGTATGGCTGGAAACAGGAGAGTATTTTAAACATATTAATTTTATAAGCAGTACATTTTAAAATAAATAATGATTGAAATGTTAAGCATAATAGCTACATTGGAGAAAAATATGAAATCTATTATTAATGAAATTTATATTCACAGAAGATATTTCTGGATTTAAATCAGGAAGTGACTTCCATGAAACCAGATGGAACTATAAAAGTGCTAAAATGATCTACCAATTCTAGACCTATATGCCCAATCTACTGAATATGTAATTTTTATTTTAATTTTAATATTTCATTTTAATAGTATTTTTCTTTTTTTTATTTTCTTTTCTTTTTTCATATCTTTTTCACATATGCTTTAGTCAATTTTCATAGTATTTAGCTATTTATTAATGTTTTCTTTGTTATGTTTATTTCTTTGAATGCTTACTTTTATCCTCCTTCTGAAGAATTCAACATTAAAGCTGACGTAGGTCTAATTTTCTTCTTGCTTTGTTTCTTCTGGGATTCACTCTTGCTAAATTATTTTTCTTTGATTTTGCTTTATTTAATTGTGCTCTCAGTCATTAGTTTTTTTAAAATCTATTGTAATATTTTATGGTCTATTTGACTAATCTTCAATTTGAATTTGATTTGAATTTGTTTCAGATAGATAACTCTTGCCATTAATATCAAAGAACCCTTTAAATTAAACTTTTACCCTACTTGTTTTTATAGTATACAATATAAACTTGGCCAGCCAAAACTTTTGAAGGCAATTCTTTTTTTTTTAAGGCAATTCTTAAATTATGAATTCTCAGCTGAGATTTCTATACCCTTATATAAATATTAGGGAAAATTAAAAAATTAATTTTTATTTTTCATTGAGTATTTTCTGGTTAAGGCAACTGTCTTAAAGACAATATACTGCTTTTAGGACTTTTCTATTTTTTTTAAATATTTTTATTTATTTAATACACAGAGAGAGAAAGATAGTGAGAGAGGGAACATAAGCAGGGGGAGTGGGAGAAAGGAGAAGCCGGCTTCCCTCTGAGCAGCAAAGCCCAATGTGGGGATCGACGTGGGGTTCAATCCCAGCACCCTGGGACCACGACCCAAGCCAAAGGCAGTCACTTAACCGCTGAGCCACCCAGGTGCCCCTAGGATTTTTCCATTTTTAATATCGTCTTGTGAAAGTGCCTGTATGTGCAGAAGTACTTTGTTGTTTTTAAAGCCAATAAAGAAAGTTCATGTTTCAGACATATGTTGCACTTTGCCCCTTTATAACAACAAGATACAAGATAATGGGAGATAGACATATATATTCATATTACTGGTTTTTTTTAAATTCTTCAAACAAAAGATATATATAGATAAAAATCTTAAAAAAAGAAAAAGGAAAAGGGTTGCGTAGGTATCTCAGATCATTAAGTATCTACCTTCGGCTCAGGTCATGATCTCCAGGAGCAGGGACTGAGCCTCACATCAGGCTCCCAGCAGTGGGGAGTCTGCTTCTCCCTCTCTCTCTCTAAATGGAATAAATAAAATCTTAAAAAAACATAGAAAGATGTACCTATATCTACATCTATGATACATGCAGAAACATAGGTAAATTTGTTGAGTAAAAAGAGAACATTGGAGGAGGAAATGAAATATTAAATTGACTTTAAATATCAAAATTCATAAATGAAACAAAAAAAGACGAAACATTTAATTGAGACATCTTTCTAATTTAGAACATCATTGTGGTACATTTTTTGTTGCTATTTGCATTAATGAGGCTGTGATGTCCTTAAATTTGATTGTATAATGGGATCAAATGCCTCTGTATGTAGGAAAAACAATTTTTCTGAGTAATAACAAAGTCATTTAATATGCATCAAATGTATTAGAGAAGTATTGTTTTTATTTTTCTAATAGCTTTTTATTCCCTTACCTAGCAAGATATAATCAGACAATAATACACAAATCTATCAAGAAACTCAGCAGGTTGCTTCAAAGTAAAAGTCCTGGACCTCCAAGATAGAAAGGGGCAAAGATTAATTGCATTGAAAATAGCTTTGTGTAATAAGGATTTTAATTCCAGCCAGTTGTTACATAGGCATAGGCCATTCACCTACTGACTGATGGCCTCTCCTTCTTCGTTTGGTAAAAATAGATGTCATTAAAGATTTAAAAAATGTCACTGAATAACAAAATACTACTACTACTTGCATGTAAAAAGAGCTGAGTTGCAAATAGATATCTCTTTACAATTTCATGCTTGATAAATTTAAAAGACACAGAAACTATTTACATTTTCTTGAGAACAGCTAGGATAAATTAAAATATTTTGAACATATGCTTTTTTGTGTACTTTTCCTAAGTATTCATTTAAAAGATTCAAGGAAATATATAGAATTTTATTCACTCTGAGTAATTAGATTATAGATAGCTATAGACATTTATTACTTTCTGTCAGCAAGGATATGCTATTTTCAAGATAAAAATTAAAGAAAAATATATATTTCCCCTGATGGCAAAAGAATGTGGGTGTCTGGGTGGCTCAGTTGGTTGAACGACTGCCTTCGGCTCAGGTCATAGTCCCAGGGTCCTGGGATTGAATCCCACATCAGGCTCCCCGCTCAGTAGGGAGCCTGCTTCTCCCTCTCCCTCTGCCTGTTCTGGTTGCTTGTGTTCTCTCTCTATGTCAAATAAATAAATTTTTAAAAAAATCTTTAAAAAAAGAAAAAAGAATACTTTTCAATGTAAAAATGTAGCTTAGGTTGTTAAAGGTAAATCAGCTGCCGAATTTTTGGATTGCATTAACATATCATGTTGAACTCTTTCTAAACCAACCCTAAAATTTATCTTCTTTGTCAGTTGGTCACAGAGAAATGTCCATAATGTCTTAGTTGGTAGTTGACAGAGATATTTCAGTGCAATGGAGGTAGACAAAGTATAGACTAGGGCTATACTAAACACTAAGGTTAAACCCACCTGGTTGTAATGTGTTATTATATTTATATACTACTGAATGAAATTAGCTAACATATTATTGAAGAATTTTAGTCTGTAGAATTCTTCTTCTGTTAAGTTTTTGTCTATTTTTGGCATCAGAGTAATAATGTCAGCTTCATACAATAAATTAAGGAATGTTCTGTTATCTTTCATATTTTGGACAGGTTGTGTAGAATTGTTAGTATTTTTCCTTAAATGTTTGTCAGAAGTTATATGGGTCTGCATTTTTCTCTGTTGGAAAGGCTTTAATTTAACATTCAATTTCTTTATAAGATGTAGGACAAGTTAGCCTTTTTATTTCTTCTTGAGTGAGCTGTGGCAGTTTGTTTTATCAAGCAAGTTGTCCATTTCATCTAAGTTTTTTGTCAGGATTTGTACTGTACTCTTATCCTTGGGGTATGTGTTAATGTTCTCCCTGTTTTTTCTAATAATTGTAATGTGTACCTTCTTTTTTTATAGTCAAGATTTTTGTTTGTTTGTTTGTTTAAGATTTTATTCATTTATTAGACAGAGAGAGAGATAGCGAGAGCAGGGACACAAGCAGGGGAAATGGGAGAGGGGAAGCAGGCTTCCCGCCAATCAGGGAGCCCAAAGTGGGGCTCCATCCCAGGACCCTGGGATCATGACCTGAGCTGAAGGCAGAGCCTATCGACTGAGCCACCCAGGCTCCCCTTTACAGTCAGTTTTATCAATGTTGTTGATATTTTCAAACACACAGATTTTGTTTCATTTATTTTCTCCATTATTTTTCAGTTGTCAATTTTCTTGATTTCTGTTCCTTATTCTTCTCTTCTTTAAACTTGTTTTGGATTAATTTATTATTGTGTTTTTCTTTAAATTTCTAAAGTGGAAGGCTTAAACCATATCGATTTTAGATCTTTATTCTTCACTTACACAAATATTTAATGGCATAGATATTCCTCTAAATACTGCTTTAGTTGTATTATGAAAATTTAATATGTATGTTTATTTTTTATTAAATAAAAATATTTTATAATTTTCTTATAATTTTTTAATAATTTTCTTGTTGATTCATTCATTATTTGTTTTGTTTAATTTCCAAATATTGGGAGTAATTTCTTTGTTGTTAATATTGCATTTAATTCCATTATTACCCTAGGACATACATTCACTAGTTCTAATTCTTAAATTTGTGAAGATTTATTTTATGGAACAGAATATGTTTATCTTAGGGAATGCTCCATGTGCACTTGAAGAAATATTGAATGTGTTCTTAGTGGACTGTATAAATGTCAATTAGGTGACGTTGGTTGATATTAATTTTCAGATCTTTATCACTGCAAGTTCTCTGAAGCTCTATTGTTTTTGGATAATTGATGTCTTTATCATCATCTACTCTTGTTCATCTTTGGGAATATTTCTGTGCTTAAATCCATTTAATCTGAAATTAATAAAACTATTTCCACTTTCTCTTGATTATTTTTGCTTCATGTGTAATTTTCCATCTTTTTATACTAACCCCTTTATATTTGAAACGTGTGTTGTATGTATGTTTATAGATGCATGTGGTTAGACTTAACGTCTTTAATGATTTTAATCTGATGATTTCTGTGTTTTAACAGGTTTTCATAATCTATTACAAGTATTTTAATGCAGATGTAGTTGGATTAAAGTCTACCATCTTGCTAGCTGTCTTCTCTTTGTTCTATAAGTTCATTGTTGTAGTTTTCCTCTTTCTCTGCCCTCATTTTTATTAAATACTTTTAACTTTTAGTATTTTATTTTAATTCCCATAGTCTTATTATTCTTTTAAAAAATGTCAGTGGTTTTTTTAACACTTAATTCTTTATTAATGAGAGTCTACCATCATATAATCTTATGCTACTGCTTCTTGATAATTTAAGCAATTTACAATATACTTTTAATTCTTTCCTCACAACATTTGTACTATCCTTGATACATATTTTAATTATACTTGTGCTATAAATACACACTAAAGCATTACTATTTAACTCTAAGAGTCAATTATCTGTACATGCAATGAAAATTAAGGAAAATCCCTCAAAATTTGTAGTTACCTCCAATTACTCCACTTCTCACACTCTTTATTTCTTTGTCCAGATCCAGATTTCTGTCTCATAAATAATTTTCACTGCCTAAATAATCTTCACTAGTATTTCCTGTAATCCAAGTCTGCTGGCAACACATTGCTTCATGTATCATTGGCAAATGAAAAATCTACTGTAATCTTTCTCTTTATTCATCTGTACAAAATGTGTTTTTTTCTATGACTGTCTTAAAGATTTTCCCTTTTACTTGAATTGTGAGCACTTTATATATAATATCCCTAGATATATCTAGGTGTTTTGTTTAATTTGTTTTTTCAATAGTGTTTGACGTTATCTGAGCTGCTGGTTCTGTGAGTTTTGTGTTATTAATTTTGAAAAAGGTATATATTTTTGTAAACATTTTGTCCTTTTCTTTCTTTTCATTCTGGAATTTTAATTATATATATTAAACTGTTAAGAGTCCATTGACTTCCTCCTTGTTTCTGTATTTTTTTTTTCTAGCGTTTCCACTTGGTTATTTGTTACCATTTTATTCTCTGTTAAAATTACTTATCTGACCTTGAGAAGTCCACCTTTTCCACCAGAGCCCTTAACATGTAAATCATAGTTATTTTTAAATCTTAAAATGCAGCTGACATTTCCCAGGGTCATCTGTAATTCTCTCATATTTCTAAATGTTGAGCAGGGACACACACACACACACACGTATCTTTACAGAAAAATTAAAATGCATGCTCAAAATTAGTATTGATTATTAATGGTTTCAACAAAATTAAAACAGTACATTAATATTGTAATCTTGCAGAAGTTATGTACAAATACAATTTCAATTAGTCCTAACAGTGTTAGATTTATGAAAAGCAAAGAAAGATTATATGTAGAAATAATGAGTGGCCACTGTATATCTACTTAATTTGATTTTAAATTGACAGTAATGTCATCTATCAACTTGGGGAGGATATAATAAAACTTGCCAGCAAACAGAAGTGGTCTGAAATACATTAATACCTGTTTGCCTTCTGGTTATAGATTATAAATAAGAAATTTAAACAATAAAATGCAAAAAATCCAATGTGTTTTATTGGATTGTAAGTCTTGATTTAGACTATTTTTTTTAGTAATATGTTCTCAACACATTTAAAATTTTTCTGACTTGACTGGAGAAAATGAATTGCGCCAGCATTGGAATCAGATTTTCTTCTGAAGGATATGACCTTCAAGGCAGTCATACTTCTCTGTTACCAAACAAATGTTCAGGCAGGGGGTATGTTTACAATTCCATCTTTACCACTGAAAATACTAAATATTATCTTTAAACATACAGCTTTAAATTTGAAAGATTATGTTTTATTTTTATACAAAAAAAGGAAAGATTAAGATGAAGCTTTTTTTTCTATAACATATTTTCCATCAAGATTAATGACCAGTGAAATTTGGAAGCAATAACACATTGGAGATATTCTGTTTTGAATTTAAAGTAAAATCTTCAAGTAGTTTTTGGATTTGTCTTAAAGGTCATCTAGCAGCATCCAGGGAGCTTAATATGCCAGAGCCAAATATTTGATTTTAATGCACAATTGACCAGAAGTATACTACTTATCCTTTCTAGTTTTGATCTTTTTTTCTCTGGGAGAAAGAAATGAATTTTATTATGGGAATCAAATCTTGGTTAAGAATCTAAATGAAATGCTGGGGCGCCTGCGTGGCTCAGTCGGTTAAGCCTCTGCCTTTGGCTCCGGAGCATGATCTCGGGGTCCTGGAATGGACCCTCGCATCAGGTTCTCTGCTCAGCAGGGAGCCTGCTTCCTCCTCTCTCACTGCCTACTTGTGATCTCTCTCTGTCAAATAAATAAATAAAATCTTAAAAAAAAAAAAAGAATCTGGGGACGCCTGGGTGGCTGGGTTGGTTGGGCGGCTGCCTTGGGCTCAGGTCGTGATCCTGGGGTCCTGGGATCGAGTCCCGCATCGGTCTCCTTGCTCAGCTGGGGGGCCTGCTTCTCCCTCTGCCCCTGCCTGCAGCTCAGCCTGCTTGTGTGCTCTCTCTCTCTCTCTCTCTCTGTCTCTGACAAATGGATGAAAAAATCTTAAAAAAAAAAAAAAAAAAGAATCTAAAATGCAAGGCTATATAAAACATGTATATGTTAGTCTTTATATTAAACTGCTATAATGATCACTGGTTGTTAGTACTTTTAATTTTAATGCATTAGAATTTATTGTAGGCAAGAAAACACTACCGCTGTCATTTCAAAATATGATTTGTCATATAATATTGAGTCTTCTTCCTTATTACATTACACTCCTTCCAAAGAACATGTAAAGTTCTATTTTTACTACAACGAAGCTCTAAATATAAATGAGGACCCTTGCATTTGCATACTATTAACAGCTTATATATGAGCAAGGGTAGTTAAATAATACCTCAAATTTCATTGTCTTATCCAACACAGAGGACTTAGAATAAAATAATAAAATTAAAATATTTGACAACTTGATCATAAATCCTAATGTAAATTCTGTAACTATTCCTCCCAAAAAAATGCTTAAGAGCATAATACTTAGGAACTGAAAAAAATTCTAAAAATGACAAAAGATATGATAACTGAGGAGGTATCCTAGAGTAAAAAAAAATGAACTGATTCAAAGGCAAATATATGAGAATGTTTCTTGCTACAAATATTTTGCAGAAGTATTCCTGTTTCTAAATCTTAAATACTAGCCCTTTTGGCATAATCCACCATCATGCCATTTGTTGCAGCTAGCACTTATTTTTGTATTTGTTATACACATCTTACTAACATGACCCCTCATCGTCTCATCTCTAAAAGACAGCAATTTTAATTTTGAAACTATTCTGTAGATAAGTCCAGAAGAGAGCAACTTGCTCAAGTTCACTCATTTAGAATCTAAAGACATTCCTTTTTTTTTTTTCACAGCACTATGTTTGATTATAAAATTGGAATAGAGATAATGGGAAAATGTACATCTGTTAGATTATACAATCAAAATTTCACTTCCACTCCATATTAAATTTATCATCATTTTTCTTGTTTTAAAAGCTAGTGATTTTGAAGGAATAATTGACTTTTCATTTACCTCATTGCTCATATTCCCGTTACCAAGGTTATTTCTTCCCTTGAAATATGCCTTATGTGTTTCCTTTTCTGTTTGTTTCCATCACACTAATTCATATCCCAATCTCAAAATATCATAATAGTCTCTTTGCCTGTAGCTTCTAATCCATCCCCCTGCCAGCTAAATCCTTCTAAAACATTGCTTTCATCACATGACTCCGATGATCAAATATTGAGAAAACCTCCACAGTTCCTGGTATAGGTTAGGCCTTCATCACTGTGTCTCTTACATAGACTGATGAAATCATTCTCGTTATCTCTAATCTTGCTCCTTTCTAATATCCTACCCAATCTGTGTCCTTAGTAATTTGACTGAAAGGCAAATATGACCATGTTTTTTCCTTATACCAATGACTCAGTGACTTCTAAATGTTAAAGGGAGATCCAGGCTCTTTTGCATGTGAGGAGACCTCTGGGTCTTTTCACAATTGCTTATTTTGCTCTAAGACTGATTTGCCATTTTCTAACAGTGTATGTTGATTCTGACCTCTATGTATTTTTTCATGGTGACCTCTTGACTGGAAATCTTTTAGACTATCATCTTCCCACTTACACTTTCTCTTCTCTTCCCATCTCCCATACTTGACTACACATCTCGTTTTTAGGGGTTCAGCTTAAGACATATCTTCTAAATAAAGCATTTCCTGTTCTATTCCTATGACCCAGATTGGATTGACTACTTTTTTTTATATTGAGGTAAAATTTATTTAATGTATATGTAACCATCTCAATGTGTAAAATTCAGTGACATTTAATACATTCACAGTGTTATGTAGTTATTGTCTATATCAACTTTGAGAATAGTTTCACCTTTCCCCTAAAAAAGGCTTGTATGTGTTAAGCCTGAGCAGTTAGTGTCCTATCTAAGAATCTGTTGCCAAACCCCAGGTCATGAAGGTTTTCTCCTAAGAATTTTATAGTTTTACCTTATACATTTAGGTCTATGATCCATTTTGAGTTAAATGTGGCATATGCTGTGACATAGGGGTCCAACTTCATTCTTCTTTGGATATTCAATTGTCCCTGCACAATTTGTTGGAAAGACTATTTTTAATTCATTGAATGGTTTTGGAACGATTGTTGAATTGGCCATAAATGTATGGACTTATTTCTGAGTTCCCAATTCTACTCAGTTGGTCTTTGTGCCTATTTTACGCCAATAACACATGCTTCTGATAACTGTAGCTTATTAGTAAATTTTGAAATCTGAAAGACTGAGTCCTCCCACTTTTTCTTCTTTTTCTAGATATTTCATTTTAGGACCCCCCGGTAATTCCATATAAATTTGAGAATTAGCTTTTCCATTTCTGAAAAAAAAGGCTATTGAAATTTTAATAGGAATTCATATCATTGCATTTGTAGATACCTTTGGGTACTATTGCTACCTTAACAATATTGTCTTCTGATCCATGATTTTTGTTTACTTAGATCGACTTTAATTCTTTCAGCAATATTTTATAGTTTTAAGTGTATGAATCATTCACTAGCCTGGTTAAGTTTAGTACTATGTATTTTAGTTTTTTAGATGTTATTATGAATAGAATAATTTTATTTCCTTTTTGAATTGTCCATGGCTAGTGTACAAATATAACTAATATTTTTGTGTTGATCATGTGTCTTGTACTTTGCTGAATTTCCTTATTAGCTCTAATAAGTCTTTTTGTGTATCCTTAGGATTTAATATATATCAAATTATGTTAGCTGCATTCGATTTTGCTTTCTTCTTTCTGATTTTGATGCCTTTTATTTCTTCTTCCTGCCGAATTTCTCTGACTAGAACTACCAGTACATAGAAATGGTCAAAGTGAGCATTCTTACCTTTTTCCTGATCTTAGAGAAGCTTTCAGTTTTCAACATGGAGTAATAGTAGATATAGACTTTCCATAAATGCCCTTTATCAGGGAAGAATTTTCCTTCTTTTCCAATTTTGTTGAATGTTTTTATTATGAATGCATATTGGATTTTTCAAATGACTTTTCTGTGTCAATTGAAATCATTCTTGTGATGGTTAATTTTTTTGTGTTACGTTGATTGGGCTAAACAATGCACAGATAGGAGGTAAATACTCTTTCTGGATGTGTCTGGCAGTGTGTCTCTGGAAGAAATTCGCACCTGAATCAATGGACTGAGTAAAGAATTTCACCTTCAATAATGTGGGGGGGCATTTTCCAATCTATTGAAGTCCTGATAGAAAAAAAGCGTGAGGGGAAGGCTGAATTAATTCATTCTTAAGCTGAGCCATCCATCTTGTCCTGTCTTCAGACACTGGCACTCCTAATTCCTGGGTATTCAAACTCATACTGGTCAGACTTGTGCTTACATGTTCAGCTGCACATCATCACCCAATTCTTAGGCCTTCAGATGTATTATACCATTGCCTTTCCTTGTTCTCCAGCTTAATGGCAGACTCAGGGACTTCCTGGTCTCCATAACCATGTAAGTCAATTCTTATAATACATCTCTTTTATATATATATAAAACATATATATGTGTATTATATACATATATTTTATACATATATTCATATAATGTATTGATTCTGTTTTTCAGAGAAATCTAAGACAATCATGTTTCATATTTTGTTGTTTTTTTCCTTCATTTTGCTAATGTGGTATATTACATTGGTTGATGTTTCTATGTTGAACCACCCTTGCATTCCTCACTGGGTCAAGATACCTGGCTCTTTTAATACGATTGTAATGTTGGTTTGTTAGCATTTTGTTGAGGATTTTTGTAACTATATTTACCATCATTAATTGTCTGTGGGTTTTTTGTGATGTCTTTGGCATTGATTTCTGGTTTTATTCCATGCTTGGTCAGAGAAAATACTTGGCATGATTTCTGTTTAAATTTATTGAGAATTGTTTTGAGGTTCAAGTTATGGTCTATCCTCAAGAATATAGAATATTCAATTGTTATTATAAAACTATTTTTCCCTTTAGGTGTGCCAATTTTTATTTAATATGTTTTATAACTCTCTTGTTTGATGCACATATGTTCATAATTATTTTATCTTCTTAATGAATTGATCTTATCACTATATATTATCTTTTGTCTCTTATAAAGGTTTTTACTTTAAAATCTATCTTTTCTGACATTAGTGTGCCACAGCTCTTTTGGTTATCCTTTGCATAGAATATCTATGGATAGATATTTTATAATATCTATATTATATATTATATTATAATATCTATAATATTCCATCCATCCTGTCATTTTCAACTTATTTGTATCTTTGGATTTAAGTCAATCTCTTGTAGATAGGGCAGAGTTGGATCACTGTCCTTTACTTTTTTACTTTTTTAAATTTTGTATTTAAATCCATACTGCTAAAATTGCCTTTTAATAAGAGAAATTAAAGTAATTATAAATTACTCAAAGTAATTATAAATGAAAAAATCTTATGCCATTTGTTATTTTTCTATTTCTTTGTTTCTCAGTTCTATTTTGGCCTTTCTAAATGTTTAATTAACTTTTTGTAATGTATTATTTCAATTACTTTCTGATTTTAGTTTCTGTACATTTTTGGCTATTTTTTCAGTGGTTGCCTTTGGGGATTACATTTGATTTCTTAAATTTATAACAACCTATTTTGAATTAATACCACCTTAGCATCGTAGTATGCACAAAACTTGGTCCTATATATAGCTCCTTCCTTCCCTATTTGTGCTGTCAAAAATTACACCTTTATGCATTGTGTGCCCATTAATATAGATGTATAAATACTGTTTGGTGCATTTATGTTGTTGTTGTTGTTGTTTTCAAATATGTGGGTAAAAAGAGGAGTTAGAAACCAAAAATGTGATAATACTGCCTTTTGAATCCACCTATTCAGTTAATTTTACTAGAGTTCTTTATTTATTCATTTGCCTTCAAGTTACTCCCTAGTGTTCTTTTCACTTATTCCTGAAGGATTCCCTTCAGCATTTCTCATAAAGCAGACCTACTGCAAACAAAGTCACTTAGCATTTGTTTACCTAAAAATGTCTCAATTTCTCCAATTCTGATGTAGAATGTTTGCAAGACATACAATTCTTGGTTGATAATTTTTATTATTTCAGGACTTCACTTATGTCCCCTACTACCTCCAGCCTCCATGGTTTCTGCCGGAAAAAAAAAAAAATGCTGTTAATCTCTTTAAGGATCCATTGTACATGATCAGTCCCTATCTTTTGCTGGTTCATATTTTACAGTTTTGATATTTTGGGTTTTTTGTTGCTGTCATTGTAATGTCTGCACTCTTTGTTGCATATAGTCTCTGAAATTTCTGTTCCTATAGATTGTGGTTAGCTAGTGTTTCAACAGACACTCCCTTTCACAACTGAAGTTAAAAGAAAGCAGAAAATGAGAGAGAAAGAAGGAGAAAGAAAAGGAGAAAAATACTCTCAGTATTTGCAAATTGGCCCTGAGTTGGAACAATCCTTCTTTGCTTAGCTAGGCGCATAAAACTGCTTCAGGTTCATTGCTTTCACTGAGCCTAATGATAAACCAGATGTGAAAGCTTAAGGCCTTCTTCTCAGGTCTCTCTGAGTGTATGCATCTTGACCTAGACCCATGCATGGATTTCTAAATTCCCTGGCATACACAGTGTCTTCAATATCCAAATTACCCAAAGGATTCTTTCTCAATTTTATCCTCTAGGAGTTTTCGCATTTTTATTGTTTGTCTCAACTGTAAACTTCTGCCCCAAGCTGCAGTGATGTGTTCCTTTACTTTAAATGTTTTTGAGGAATTTCCTTCATATAGCCATTTTTCCATCCTAACAAAGTTCCAAGGTAGGTAACACATGGAAGTACACAAACACCACATATACAGTCCACCAGTAAGCCCTAATATCTTGAATCCCCACACTTTTCCATGTTGATTTTCTCTCTAGTACCCATTACCACTACCTCTCCCTGGGCCACTAGATAGTTTGTATAGAGGGCTATTCACAATTTGTTTTTCCCTAGAAGACCAGCATAATGCTTTGAAAGTTAACCTTATGTCATCCACCAAGCATAAAACTCTATTGCTTTTATTATTTTTGGGATTAAGAATGATATTCATGACATGACCTTTGTGACTATACATATAATTAAGTGTAGTTATTTTCTGTTATTATTTACATTCTCATTTATATCCAGAGAATTACAATTATTCATAAAATATGAATAAACCTAATGGTAACTACTAAGTTGAGGATAAGTAAGTAAATATGCATAAAGTATGGATAAGTTCTAGTACATAGTAAGCACTGATACACATTAGTTATTATCATTATCATCAAATTACTATAAAGGGTTAACACAAATTGTATAGATTTAATTGGTTGATTAAAATATATTAAAAGGATGATTTTAACTGCATACAAATTTTAACCAATACACCAAATGTAGAATCAATCCCCATTAAGGATGAGATTCCAAAATAGTAAGGTTATTGTCATTATTTTAATCATCATAATCATATTAAAGAAGCATTTTAAATATATTTTGAAGTATCTGTCAAAAAAATGAAAAAACATGTTTACTGTAAAGTATGGAAGAGCTGATAAGCATATTGTTTAACATATTATTATAAGATTAACTAAATGAAATATTTAATCTCTCTGGGTAAGAAGTGGGCCTAGATAATTCTCTAAGACAGACAATATGTAGTAGCAAGTGTATGAAACTATACTGATGTTGTAATTTAGCCCTTTATTATTGTACTTCATGAGGTGATATTAGCAGGATGATCAAACAAGAAACTTGCCAACATCGGTTACTAACTACCATTAACAAATAACTCTTCTTATCTGTTCATGAAAATCTCTTCTTATCCGTCTTTACAGAAATTCTTAAATATTAACCATAGCTGAACCTTAGCAGAATGTAGAATAAGAAACTAAGAGAGTCTGTACATTTTGTGATGATGCAAAAAATATTTAAAATATCAAGAGATACATCTTAGTATAACTATAGTATTTCTACAATACATTTTTAAAAATATGACACTGTTTTCTCCTTGGCTATGGTGGAGTTATTTTGTGTAGCTTACAATCAGTCTTCAAGGCTGTCTTAATCAACACATTTCTATCCTCAGATTTTCTTTGCTTTATATTTTGCCATATTTACCCTATGGCATTTTCTTAATGAGGTTATTTTCTCTGCCGGACTAACATGAATTGCCTAATTAATTTCCCTCACATCATTAAAAGCAATGAACTCCATTAATGGTACTGAGACTGAAAACAAATACAGTGTTAGAGAATTGAAACAAATATGAATCTCATTGCTTTGGATAAAGTAGTGTTGGCCTACTTAGTGTAAGTTTTTCAACAATAAATCTCAGCCATCTTGAGTTATGATCCAGAGCCCAATACCAAATATAGACCAAATTGTTAACTCAGTAAAGATTTCATTGACTATCTGTACAATAAAGTTAATTGTTAAATTTTGAAGAATCAGAGAAAAAGAATATATCAAAAATGATTTCAGTGTTTAAAATTGAGGAAACAGTGAAATCCAGAGGTTATCAACTTTAGATAGGGTCAAAGAATTGATAGATCATTATTTTACCAGTTAATCTGCATTTCAAGAAAGAAATTTTTAAAAATCCTATACATGAAAATAGGAAAAAAATTAACTGGGCCTTGATTATGTTGAAATATGTTACCTCTAAATATAGTGTGTGGAGAGTTTTATCATGAATAGATGTTGAATTTTGTCAAATCTTTTTTTTTTTGTATCTATTGAAACGGTCATATGGTTTTTATTCCTTCTTTTGTTAATGTGATCTATCACATCAATGAATACTGAGCCACCCTTGTATCCCTGGAGTAAATCTCACTTGACCATTGTGAATGATTTTTTTAAAGTATTGTTGAATTTAGTTTGCTATTTTTGTTGAGAGTTTTTGCATCCATATTCATCAAAGACATTGGCTTGTAGTTTTCTTTTTTTGTCGTGTCTTTGTCTGGTTTTGGTATCAGGGTAATGGCCTCATATAATGAATCTGGAAGTTTTCCTTTCTCATCTATTATCTTGGGATACTTTGAGAAGAATAAGTATTGACTCTTCTTTAAATGTTTGGCAAAATTCATCTAAGAAGCCATCTGGTCCTGGACTTGTGTTTGTTGGAAATTTTTTATTACCGATTCAAATTTCATTCTAGTAATAAGTCTGTTCAAATTTCCTGTATCTTCCTGATTTACTTTTGGAAGATTATATGGTTCTAAGAATTTATTCATTTTCCTAGGTTTCCAATTTGTTGTTATATAATTTTTTAGAATATTCTCATAATTCTTTGTATTTTGTGAGGTGAGTTGTTTCCCCTTCGTTTCTGACTTTATTTCAGTCCTTTTTCTCTTGATGAATCTGGCTAAAGTTTTGTCAATTTTGTTTATCTTTTCAAAGAATCTGCTCCTGGTTTCATTAATCCTTCCTATTGTTTTTGTTTCCTCTTTGTTGTGTTTTTTAGTCTCTATTTCATTTATTTTTGCTCTAATCTTTATTATTTCCTTTTTGTTCTAGCTTTGATTTTGTTCTTCCTTGTCTACCTCTTTTATGGGTAAGGTTCATCAGTTAAACATTCTTTGAAAACATTGATTTAAAACATAATTAAATCTCTCAGGACACCTGGGTGGCTCAGTGGGTTAAAGCCTCTGCCTTCAGCTCAGGTCATGATCTCAGGATCCTGGGATCAAGCCCCGCATCGGGCTCTCTGCTCAGCGGGGAGACTGCTTCCCCCTCTCTCTTTGCCTGCCTCTCTGCCTACTTGTGATCTCTCTCTGTCAAATAAATAAATAAAATCTTTAAAAAAATAATTAAATCTCTCAAAAATTGTAAATATCAGGACAAGAGGGTAGTTCAGTCAATTGAGTGTCAGTTGATTTGGGCTCAGGTCATGATCTCATGTGTCATGAGATCAAGCCCCATGTTGGGCTCTGTGCTCAGTGGGGAGTCTGCTTGAAGATTCTCTCCCACTGCCCCCATCCCCTACCCTGCTTGCTCCGAATAAAGAAATAAATCTTTTTCAAAAGTCATATTATATATCCAAGCCCTCTTAAGTATTACAACACTATAAAAAATATAAAAGTGTGATTAAAATTAATATTTAATATATTACATATATTTAATATTATATATTAAAGTTATATGCTATTATATGCTACTATGTTATGTGCTACTGTTATTGCACACTGACATTTCTTTTTATTCTCATAGTTGTATATCCTACTGAAATATAGACCTGGGCAGAAGGCAGATGCTTAACGACTGAGCCACCCAGGCACTCCCCTACTGAAATATAGAAATACTTATGTTTATATATCCAGGTTCAAGATATGGAACACTGACCTAATGATTCTGAGTTGGCAAGTCTGGAGTGATTTTCAGCTCCCCCTGCTTGTGTATGTGCACACTTGCACTCCCTCTCTCTCTCTCTCTCAAATAAATAAATAAAATCTTTTTAAAAAAATTATAATTATTCTTCAGTATTGGGCCAAATTTAACAGTTTGAACAGTGGGAGTCCCTATTAGTTTACCTTTTGTCCTTTAAAAATTATCTTAGAGATTTTTTACAGTTTTTTCACAATAAGCATATAATCCAGATGTGTTTGCTTTTTCTTACATCACAATATGCAATGAGCTACTAATAGTGTGGAAATCTCTTTTAAAGAGAAAATTTTATTTCAGATCAAATCTTAGTGATAAGGATATACAATAGATTAATAAGCATTTATTGAGCATGTATGATATAACAAGATTCTTTCATGCAAGATACAACTAAATAAACCCCTTTTCCTCTTGATTTTATATTAAAGTGGACTTCAAGTGGAATAATTTTATGATATATTTTTATTCTTGTTGCTATTGTTGCATTTATTATTATTATTGATTTTATCAGAATAGTATATTCATTTTTATTTGTATCACATTATATATAAAGAGTTTAGTGTCATACGGTAATCTTAATATATTTGCATATTTTATTTTTCAAAAAAATATCTATTTTAGGGCTGAAGGTCATAACTTTAATTTGTTTTGGTTTTGGTTTGGTTTGGTTTTGTTTTTGTAAACTAGGACTTTATCCAAAAGAAAAATGTGTTATGTAGTAATGTAGGCAATTACTTAGCTTGTCAGGGCATATTGCTTCAAATTTCAGGGTAGCTCTGAAATATCTGGAAGAATTAGAAACTAATGATATGCCTTTTGGCGCAGCAACTTGACATGTTGATAGATTAGGTATTCCCAACAAAACACCACTATAATTACTCTGTAATCACAAGGGTCAATGTGCAGATCTTCTTTTTTGATCATGCTTCATGTTTTCTGCCTTGTTAAATCAGTAATTTATTATGGAATTCTTATCTTCAGAGATTGAAGCTCATCTCCTATGACTATGCCTAGATAGCAAGTAATAGTAGGAAGAAAGACACACACACACACACACACACACACACACACACACACACACACACAGGCTACCAGATATTTCTTTTTCTTTGTATTACTCCATATGTATTTGTTTACTTGTCTTGAGTTTTGTTGCAGAGACAGAGATAAAAAGAGACTAGCCATTGCATCGCTCCAAATTCAAAAACTGTAGAAAAGATTTTCAGAAAGCAGCAATGAAATAATATAATTAAGTCTTTTTCCCTTTATAGTTTATGAATCGATCCTTGGATAGTGATAAATAAGCTATTATAATTTTAAATTATACAGTTGTGCCCAAAGTATTCATAAATGGAAATCAGAAATAAAATCCTCACAGTATTTCAGGTGTACTCTGACAGTAAACCGTTAACAATTACATTTAGTGATATGCTGCTTAATTCCATTCACGAACACCTGACATACATATCATTTTGAAAACTATTTTTGATTTTTATTAACAGGATGAAATTTGAGGGTGTTAAAATATTTTTGCTGGGGTTCATCTGAGTAGAATTAGTAACCAAATATAGTGCAAACAGGCAAACATGTACTGTAGTCTTATCGGTTTTTATCACTAACCAGCATATCATTGTAATTTCCCATTGTCTTAGTTTCTTTAGCCACAAAAGGTGCTTGCTGAGCTAGATTATATTTAATTTTTTTATATTTGATCATTTTACTTTTAAGTTTCCCAAGATCTCCTGGTGAATGTGGGTCTGTAAGAGAAGAAAAGGCTGATTTAAGATGGTAAGATGATTATATTTTGGCTATAGTGCAAAGTTAAAAAAATATTGATTCTCAGTTTAACTTGTCAATTCTATCTTATTTGTCCTACAGTACATAAGAGATATGCACTGTAAATATATGTGAGGCCACAAAATATTCATCAATTAAAGAAAAAGAAAAGAAAGTTGTTACTATTTAGTTTAACTACCCAGCTCAGCCCTGGCTTAGATTATTACTATTAAAAACTATATTATTCCTGTATTTTTCCTTTAATCATAACTTTAATGATCTCAAGACCATATATAAATATTTTTTTCTTTTTAAAGTATTCAAGCTCCAGTTCCCCCCAAATAAATACCTTTTGAAACCTAATCATCCAACTATTTAATTACAAGTATTTCTCCACCATATATTTCCATAAATATTTTTATCACTCTAAGCTATCAAATACAAGGTCTTCAGTGTCTGACCTTTACTCATACATTGCAGTTATACTTAATTTTAGCATTGGGGAGTATTTTATGATCAAAGTTGGCCTGAATCCATTAACAATGATCTTATCCTGTTATACCTAGAAATATATAGTTACATTTAAATCAACATATGTGATAGGATAGAATATTGTGTGGATAGAGTGTGGCAAGGTTACCGGGTAGCAAAGGAATCTCCACCTTCATTAGCATGTGAAAGGGAAATTGTACAAACAAGTACAACTAAGATGGCACCTGGTGGACCAGTTTATGTGAGATCCAGCTAAAATCTCTTTGATTTTAATTGACCCCCCAAACAATTTCATGGCCTATAAAAATTCAGATCTCCCTGAAGATTTTTACTAATTTTTTCAGTGCTTTTATTCTCCTGGTGTCCTCTACTTCTTGGGTGATGACTTCTTTAACTGTCACTTTGGATGGAATCATATTGTGCATCAAAAAGGCTAATCCGTCTTTATGAAACCCACATTTGTTGCCTCCTTGCTTCTTTTCTCTTCTCCCTCTCCTCCTATTATGTAAAGCAATTGGTTCATAACTGAGTCTACATCTTTATTTGCGTGC
>CM052806.1:23638834-23676807 GCA_028533885.1 Nasua narica
GTCCTGTCTCCTTAGGCTCTTCTTGCTTGTGACAGTTTCTCAGACTTCCTTGGTTTCTGATGACCTTGACAGTATTGAAAAATAATTATCAGGTATTTTGTGGGATGCTCCTCTGTTGGAATTTATTTGATGTTTTTGTCATAATTAAATTGGAGTTAGGGCTTTTGGGAAGAAGTCCACAGAAGTAAAAAATCATTTTCCCCATTATATCAAGGGTAAATTCTAACATGATTTATTGTTGTTGATCCTGAACACCTGGCTTGAAGTAGTGTCCCTCAAGCTTTTTCATTGTAAATTACTGTTTTGTTTTGTTTTTCTGCCTTTCACACTATCCAAACTGTTCCAGCTTTGGCATTTAGGAGTTCTTCCAATTGACTCCCGTTTGTTTTCAACACAGCCTCATCAATGTGATGATTCTGCTTTTGTTTTTTGTTTGCTTGTTGGTTTCTGTTTGTTTTTGTTCTTCTTAGCATTTCTTTGCTTCCTGCTCCATGTTTATCTAGTATAATTCTCTAAGGAGCCTTGGTTGGTTTTGGTTGTTTTTATTGGAGTGTGTTATTTGAAAATATAGTCTAGGTGTTAGGTCTGTTGCTACTGGGGTGTGGCTACCTTAGGTCATCTCATCTGACAGATCAAGGAAATAAGTGTGTATAGTAATCAACATATAGGCACATATTTATAAATATTTCTATATGCGATATCATCTATATCTATTTGAAGTGAAATATGAGTATGTTGTGATATCTCCCCTTCTTATCCGTGACCACCTAGATCATTCTATGCTCATCGCCTCACTCTAATGTCAAAACAGAGAGAACCGGTTCCCACAATCCACAACCCATTTATTTAATTTCATTCCAGTGTATGTGTATAGTAGTATCACAATTACTAACTCATATCCACATAACCCATGGAAACATGTCATAAACTAGAATACCTGAAACTCCTTTTCTCTCTAATCTTACAGATTTGTGCTGGCATTGCTTCCCCTTAAGAGAAGGTGTTTCATACATTTTTAATACTGTTAAAGTCTGCTATCATAGACTGAATGCTTTACTGGGATATCCCAATCTCCTAAATATACATATATTTTTTAATTTGTATAAATGAAGGTTTCCCTTCTGTGCTTTAAAGTTCTGTGGGTTTTGACAAATCCATATTAATCATGTAGACACCATCACGCTGTCATAGAGAATACTTTTGCCATGCTAAAAATTACCTGTGCCTTATGTATACAACCCTCACAGCCTTTCCATCCTTAATCCCTGGCAACCACTGATCTCTTTTGTCTCTGCAGTTTTGCTTTTTCTACAGTGTCATGTAAACTGGAATAATATACCATGTAGCCTTTTCAGATTGGATTCTTTTTCTTAGCAATATTTATTAAAAATTTTTCCCTATCTTTCTATTGTTTGATAGCTAATTTCCTTCTTATTTCTGAATAGTATCCCATTGCATGTATTTCTCTAATTAGGTCATTCCTTTACCTATTGAAGGGCATCCTGGTTGCTTCTAATTTTTGGAAAATTATGAATAAAGCTGCTATAAATATTTGTGTGTGGGTTTTTGTGTGGTCTCAAGCTTTCAAACTAGTTGGATAAATATGTAGGAATGTGATTTTTGGATTGCATGGTGAGATCATGTTTAGCTTTGTACACTACTGCCAAACTGTCTTTCCAAAGTGACTATATATTCTCACCGAAAATGAATGAGAATTTCTGTTGATGTGTATCCTCACCAGCATGAGATTTTGTCAGGTTTGGTCGGTTTTGCCATGGTTCTTGTTGTTTAATTATTGTCTTTGTTATTCTAATAGATAATGTAGTGGTTTCTAATTTTTTAAATATGCTATTCCCTAATAATAAATGAGGTGGAACATCTGTATTCTTAGTTGTCAGATATATACCTTCCTTAGTGAGTTGTCTGTTCAGATATTTTGCCTATTTTTTCAATTGGTTGCTCGATTTCTTATTGTTGAGTTTAAGCATCCTCTATCAGATATACATTTTGCACATACTTTTTCCAAGTCATGGCTTGTCATTCTCTTAACAGTATCTGTTATGGATATCCATTTGTTATAGCTCCATTTATTGGAAAGACTATTATTTCTCCATGGAACTGTCTTTGTTTCTTTGTTGAAATTCAGTTGTCTATATTTGTATGAGTCCATTTCTGGGCTTTCTCTTCTGTTCTATTTATCTGTATGCCTATATTTTCACAAACCACACTGTCTTGTTTACTGCAGCTTTATAATAAATCTTGAATTATGTAGTGCTAATTCCCTTGATCTACAGTAGCCTCTTCTTCTATTATTGTCTTAATTATTGTAGCCTTATAATAAACATTGAAGTTAAGTAATATGTGTTTTATAACATTGTTCTTCATTATCATACAAGCTATTTTTTATCTTTTGGCTTTTCATAAAACCTTTACATTCATCTTGTCAATATATTAGAATTATTTTCTGTATTTAGATTAGGACTGAAATAAATTTATAGATTAAAGTTGAAAGAATTAACATCTTAATCATAGTGAATCTTTCAGTCCATGAACAAGGACTCTATTTTCATTCATCCTTAATTTTTCTTGAGGGTCTTTAGACCTATGTGTTATTTAGAAGTATGTTGCTTAAATTCTAAATATATAAGGATTGTCCTCCTTTATTTCCATTATTTACTGCTTGTTTAAATACATTTTGGTTTTAAGCATATTTTATTTTATATCTATCATTTTAAAGATGTTAAAGTTTACTTCTTGACATACTTCATGAAGTATGTCATATCTTCATGAATGTTTTGTTTGTTTTTGAGAATATGTTTATTTTGCTACTGAAGGATGAAAGTATTTCATAAATGTCAATTAAGTCAAATTAGTTAACAATAGCCAAGAATTTAAATTTTATATATGATATATATATGAATATTTGTATATGTATATGAATATATATGTGTATGTGTGTATATGTTTATATATATATATATGAATACACATATATTCTATAGAAGGAAGAAGTTTTACAGTTTGAAGAATTAACAAATCTATTTGAAATCTAATAGGCTACAAAATATATTTCTATTATAAGATGGTAAAAGAAGAGAGGGGACAGAATAAAAGAAAAGATAGAACATGGTCATTTCAATATGCCACATCCTGGTGATTTTAATATGCAGCACTAATATACACAACACAAATACAAGCAAATAAAAACCACCACCACCAACAAAAACTTTTTTATGACTTAAGTGGAGAAAAAGTTAAAATACACTTGGTCTTGTGTAGGTGACATACATACTTATTGGAAAATTACAGAAACCCTCATTAGTCCCTAGACAATTGGTTAAAGATCAGCAGTTCAGGGTAAGTCAGAATTCTCTAATTCTGAAAAGGTTAGCCTCACCAAGTTTCTTTGGCATCATAGGAAATTTCTTTAAAGCAAAAGAATATAATCAGAACTCACCTAGAAGACTCTATTAGTCTCTTTATGATGACGTATTTGAAGTTGTCCTAATCATCTGCTAACATTTTTTGTTATTATATTTTTGAGTTATTATATATCCCCTTTAATGAATTTATCTCCTATTATAATGTTTACTTGAATATATATTAAATTGTTGAATACCGGTCTTTTGTTGGTCGCTCTGAATGTCATTTGAGAGATCCCAAAGTATCTAAAGGTCAGTAATGTTTACATGAATATTCTTAACTGATACTACCTTCTGATTGTAGTAGAAACTTAAAAGAAGGTTGCAAAATTTTTAGTCTTTTGTATACCCCAAAAGCATATTGTCTTTTCTGTGTTTTAATCTATCTCAAAGCCACACAAAGTCATTTCCCACTTTTACAACTTATTTCTATTGCTGAGAAATTTCTTCTAACACTTTTTAATTTTCAATTAATGTACAGTAACTTTGTTATGAAAAAATTAAAAAATCATGGTTGCTTATACTTGAAACTTATGTGTAGATATCTGGAGAGATAGATAGGAGGGTGACCTGGTATACTTAGAGGAAACCAAAAACATAATAAATTATTTCTTTTAAAATTAAAACATTGTTATAAATTATAATGTTGGTAGTAGTAGAAGTAGCAAGTAGCAGAAGTGTCAAGAGTGACCGTAAAACCAGAAGCATAGTTTAAAAAGTGAGAATATTGGAGCACTGTCCTAGTCTCTGTTATCACTAAGTAAACTATACTCTTGGACAGGACTTTTTTTTTTTTTGTAATCATTTTTTTTTTTTTAATCTGAGATGACTGGCTTGGCCTCTGCATTTCTTTCTAACTAAAATGTTGAATCTACCATCTGTACATCTGCATTTGGGGGAGAGGTGTTATCTAATTAACTTCTTTACAAATAGAGGGTTAATAAGCTTTAATAGAGAAGTTGGGATGTATGACAGTTTGAAATGTGGTCTAGAGTGATAGACTGATAGAATGATTACCCATCAGTGTTAACCAAGTAAAGGAGAGACAATAAGATGACAAAAGCTTACTGAAAAAATGATGAGTTGTATAAACTTGAGATTTATATGGAAGACAGAGTATTTCTGACAACACATTTCTTTGGACTTGTGAAGACATTCAATTATAGAAATTTAGCAAATGTTTAATGAATGAAAGGATAAAAGTGAGTGTTAATTTGAGACAATGAATATAATTAGATTCTGAAGGTTGGGTTAATTGAATTTCCTTGGCCTATTAAAAAGAATCTGAATCCAGGAAATCAGAGGTCCAGTTCAAATTTAACTCATGGTTAGTTCTAAGCCATTAACTGCCTCAAGACACTTTTCTTCCAGAAGGTATTTTTCAAAAGTGAAGGATGAAGAAAGTTGCTCTGAATGTGGAGTGAAATGTAAAGTCAAATTACCAGCAATCATTTAAGAAAAGAGAATGGATGTTGTAAAATAGATTACCTGTAACTGTGACCTCAGGAGGAGGAGGGTGTGCAACAAATGCCTGGTTTAACATATGAAATGCAAGATGTGTAGAAGCAGATACTTTTAACAGTAAAATTCAACGGAATACACAGGAATATGTGAGGTCCCCAAAGAAACAATTCTGTAGACTGGTAACTGAGCCTAGGAAAGTCAAGAGGAATTAAAGAAATCAAATACATGCCTTCTTTTTTTTTTTTTTTTTTTTTTTTTAAGATTTTATTTATTTATTTATTAGGAAAGAGAGAGTGTGAGAGAGAGCAGGTCAGAGTGAGAAGCAGACTCCCCATGGAGCTGGGAGCCCGATGTGGGACTCGATCCTGGGACTCCGGGATCATGACCTGAGCCGAATGCAGTCGCTCAACCAACTGCGCCACCCAGGGGGCCCAAATACATGCCTTCTTAGGTAATTTTAAAACTATCTCGATTGCCTTTATTTTTCATTTCCATATAATTTTTAAAATAAATCTTAATGTCATAAACATAGCACAATCACTGGCAATGTTGTTGTTGTTGTTAGATCACTGTGATTCTTCAAGCTAATAATGCTCAATGCCAAATTTAGATATCAACAAGTAGTCAAAGAACATGATTATGAATTTGTCAGAATATGACAGAGAATTTCTGAAAACTCTGTATGCATTTACTTGATTTTCTGAGTGCAAGTATGTTAAAACATAAAACACATGCTGGAAAACAATGGCTAGTTAGAACATATAATATGCGTACATATTTTCGGAGAACAAGGAGTGATTTTAGTTGCAGAATGATAAATGTAGAGTAATTGTGTGCTTTTGTTGAAAGGTGAGGAAAAAAATAATCTCCGTTTATGAAAATTGATGAATTTGTTTGAAAATATTAAAATTCTACTTTGTTCCTTTCTTGCTTGCTTCCTCATAAGATTATTTAAGGTAAACATATATATATATATATAGAGAGAGAGAGAGAGGAAATAAAAATATTGTCTGCAGACAATATGCAGTGGATACCTCTGATATATCCACGTCTGGAAGCCAAATTTGACATGGGTCCTGACTTTTTGTCACTAACTTCTGAATGAAATTGGTATATATGATTACCAGATGCTAGGTGACTTATTGTGCCCTCACTGTACTGAATATTATGGTTTCTAAAGCACAGGAAATGTATTACCTTGTTCAAAGGCAAACACCCACTCTACTGACAAGAGCAGACCAATTGGTAGCCTCTCTGCTCTAAAACAATATAAATTAAAATTATGCAAGCTAACGATTCACACACGTTCACAACCTGAAAACTGTAAGCTAGTCGAGCTATAGAGTCCAAGGTCTGGGCAGGAGAGGGTTGGAGCTGAAATCACTGTTGTCGTGCATGTGTAAATCTATAGGGGAGCATTGCCAGTTTCTGGTTCTGCATATAAGGAGCTTAGAAGTCACCACTCTGTCCTAAAAATAAGTGAAAAAGATGATCAAACTGAAAAATAGTTAACTTCTTGGATCCCTATGAGAGGTAAAGGCATTAAAAAAAAAAATCATTGCACCTAAGATTGAAGAGACAGGCAAATACAGGGAATCGCAAATAGAAACCACTGTGGAAACCAAGGCTGGGGTAAGAAAACCTGAACTATAATGGATGAATTTCTGGAGACTCAGTGTAGGCAACCCTGAGAGTTAAAATCTACAGAAGACCGGGTCACAAGAAGATACCTGCTGTGTTGTAAAATGTACTCCAGGAGCTCAGCCAGATTCCCATAATAAATATCAGAGATAAATCTCCTCATATTTATGGAAAGGGGAGGAGAAAAGGGCCCATTTTGAAATAAACCAGAATATTTTGTGTTTTGGGTGCCCGGGTGGATCAGTTGGTTAAGCATCTGACTCTTAATTTCAGCTCAGGTCATGAGATCAAGCTTGGTGTTGGGCTTTGTGCTGGGCCTGAGGCCCGCTTAAGATTCTCTCTCTCTCCCTCTCCCTCTGCTCCTCCCTGCCACCTGCTCAACATTTCCTCTCTCTTAACAAAAACAAACAAACAAACAAAAAGAACACTTTGTTCTTCTTAGCAAGACCTGCTTTAAGAGAAACTAGTTAACCAGATCCCAGTCTGCTGAGATATTATCAGAACCTAACTAACCTGAAAGAAGGAAAATAACCAACTCCAGTCAGCTATAGCCATCCTGTCCCACCCAAGGCTCTGAAAAGGACTGAGAAACATTTGTGAAGTTACAAGTCAGGACAAGTTTACTAAAAGATTGAGACCTAATCATAACACTATGTGAAAGCTTCCTGTCCCTCCAAACCCCACCACTATTTTTGTAAAGATTTAATTAACTGATTTATTTGTCAAAGAGAAAGAGCCTATGCACAAGCAGGGGAAGCACCAAGCAGAGAGAAAATCAGGCTCCCTTCTGAGCAAGAAGCCCGATATGGGGCTGGATCCCATGACCGTGGGATCATGACCTGAGCCAAAGGCAGATGCTTAACCAACTGAGGCACCCAGGCTCCTCTCACCACTATGTTAATAAAGGCCTATTTATTATTCCTTTCACCTGGTGCATCATGTCTGGCTATCAAGAATAAATTACAAGGCATATCAAGATACAAGTTAATGAGGGGAAGGATTTAAGATTTTTCTGGTCTATGAAGTACTCATACTACCCATGAAATGATCTATTGCTAGTTGAAAATGGACTTGAATTAGTTGTAAATGTATATTGCAAACTCTAGGGCAACCACTAAAAAAAAGTAAAAAAAAAAAAAAAGTACAAATGGTAAGTTAAGAAAGAGGGAAAATGGAATCCTAAAATTCTCAAAACCACAAAAGAAATGGGCACTTGGTCAGCTCACTTGGTTACATCTCTGATTCTTGGTGGTGCCTGAGTGGCTTCGTTGGTTAAGGGTCTGCCTTTGGTTTGACTCAAGATCCCAAGAGTCCTGGTATCCTTGGGCTCCCTGCTTGGTGGGGGGACTACTTCTCCCTCTCTCCTCACTCATGCTCTCTATCGATATCTCTGTCTCTGTCTCTCAAATAAATAAATAAAATCTTTTTTAAAAAGCCTCTGATTCTAGGTTACAGCTCAGGTCCTAATCTCAGGATCGTGGGACAGAGCCCATATCCAGGTCTGAGCTCAGCATGGAGTCTGCTTATGTTTCTCTCTCCTTCTCCCACTGCCCCTCACATCCACCTGCTCTCTCTTTCTCTTTCTCTCTAAAATAAATAAATCTTTAAACAACAACAACAGTAACATCAGGGTGGCTCAGTTGGTCAAGTGTCCAACCCTTGGTTTGGACTTAGGTCATGATTTCAGAGTCCTGAGATCAAGCCTGCCTGGGGCTCAGCATTGGAGTCTGCTTGAGATTCTCTCCATTTCCCTTTGCCCCTCCCCCAACACTCTCTCTCTCTCTCTCTCTCTCTCTCTCTCTCTAAATTAAAATAAATAAATTAAATCTAAAAAAAAACACAATTGACAAAAAAAATGGAAGACAAAAATAGGAAAGAAGAACATGGGCAACAAATAAAAAAAGTAACAATTAGGGTAGATATTAATTCATTTATATCAATAATAATTTTGAATATCAATGGTCTAATGCACTAATTAGATGACAGAGATTGCCAGAGTGGATTCAATATATGACCCAACTACATGTTGTATATAAGAAAACCACTTCAAGTAAAAGATACATATAGATTAAAATAAATGGTTGGAGAAAATTATACTATGCTTATACTAATCAAAGGAAGCAGGAGGAGTATGCTACATTAATTTCAAACAGAGCAAACTTCAAAGCAAGGAAAGTTACCAGAGATGAAGAAGATGAAGAAGACATTACCTACTGTTAAAAAGGTCCGTCCTCCAAGAAGAATTCCATTGCAGTTCTTAATGTATATGCACCTAACAATACTGTCAAACAATGGAAGGCATAAACTGATAGATCTGCGAGGACAAATACATGAAACTACTATCATAGTGAAAGATTTCAACACCCCTCTCAGAAATGGACAAATCTAGCCAGCCCCAAGTCAGTAAAGACACAGTAGAACTTAATAACACCATCAGTCAACTAGATATAATTGACATCTGTTACTACTCCAATTTAACCATAGGAGAATATACTTTTCTTCTCAAACTCACATGAAATGTTCACCTCAACCTAAAATACACCTCAACAAAATTTAAAAGAATAGAAATGATACAATGTCTGTTCTCAGACCACAATGGAATACAACTAAAAATAAGTAACAGAAACAAAACTGGAAAATATTTAAATAGGTGGAGATTAAATAATAATTTCTGAATAATACATAGACCAAAGAAGAAATTTCAAAAGAAATAAAAAATACGTTTAACTAAATGAGAGAATACATGACTTATCAAACTGTGGAATACAGCAAAATCAGGTCTTATTCTTAGAGGGAAACTTATAGCATCTAATGCATATATAGAACAAAAGAGAGACCTGAAATCAATCAGCCAAGTTTCCACCTCAGTACAATATAATAATGAAGGAAAATTAAATCCAAAGTAAGCAGAAAGTAAGAAATAAAAAGAATGATAGTAGAAACCAATGAAATTGAAAACAGGAAGTCAATAGGGAAAATAATAAAAACAAAAGCAGATTCTTTGAGAAGATCAATAATGTTGATAAGCCTCCAGCCAAGCTAAGAAAAAAGAGGACCAAATTTTTATATCAGTAATGAAAGAGAGGACATCATGGTAGACCCCATGGAAACTGAAAGGAGAATAAAGGATAATAAAGAAATACTATGAATAATCTATGTTCGTGATAACCTATATAATATGGAGCAAGTCCTTGAAAGACATAATATTCCATCCAATTAAAAGATCAGTGGCTGTGGAGGAGAGAAGAAGGGAACAATGACCAGAAAGAGCCCAGAAGATTTCTAGGGCAGTGGAAATACTGAGTGATATTACAGTGATGGGTATATATGATTATATATTTGTCCAAACCCATAGAATGTATGACATCAAGAGTTAACCCTAAGGTAAGTTAAGAACTTTGAGTGATTATTACGTGTCATTATAGGTTCATCTTTGGTAAGAAATGTGCTGTTCCAGGGAGTGATGTTGGTAATTGTGGCAGCTATACATGTATGGGGACTGGAGGTATCTTTAAAATCTCTCAGTTTGGTTGCACATCTAAAAATTCTCTTAAAAGTCTTTGGAAATAAACTTCTCTTACAATGTGCACACACAAATCTGCAAGAATGTGAGCTGAAGCAAAATTCAGATTCTTCCTCATATCTAGTCACCAAAACTTCATTCTTCATTGTATATACTTAATTAACCATTAATTCTTTTGTTTATGAAAAATAAGATAATATAATAAGAAAACACAATTTGGGCTTCCCCTCCTCTGATTTTTATATAGAGAACTTACTATAGTATATTTCAGCCAATAATGGTAATTTATATTTATTAATCATTTATTATGTGCTAGGCACAGTTTTAAATATTTTATATTATCCTAATCAATCCTCACAAATATATGAAATATTTACTGAAATCTTCAGTCCCACTTAAAAGCTAAAGGAAATAAGTCATTGAGAGTTTAGGTAAATTTCCCAAGACGTCACAAACAGTAAGTAGAAGAACTGAGATTTGAACCAATGCAGTATGGGTACAGACTGCTATTCAACTTCATTCTATTTTGTCTAAGTGAGACTCTACAGTAGGGATCATGAATGCAAAAAGAAGGCAAATGGCGAATGTTGAATTTAGAAATGGGTATATTGGTAAACTGTCAACAATGTTTAATAATTGAAGTCATTATGAATGCATGTTTACCTGGGATAATCCTGGTTTATTCCCTCTCTCCTTTTATTACAATTAATAGTGCCTCTTTTTGTCTCAAATTTTCCTTGTTTGGGAAATTAATTACAAATTCATCTTATGAATAAAGCATTTGTGCCATTAGAATATAGGCTAACGTTTCAAAGTTGTCAATAAACGGGACTTGAAGGGCACCTGGGTGGCTCAGTGGGTTAAAGCCTCTGCCTTCAGCTCAGGTCATGATCTCGGGGTCCTGGGATCGAGGCCCGCATCGGGCTCTCTGCTTAGCAGGGACCCTGCTTCCCCCTCTCTCTCTGCCTGCCTCTCTGCCTACTTGTGATCTCTCTCTCTCTCTCTGAATCAAATAAATAAATAAAAATCTTAAAAAAAAAAAAAAAACGGGACTTGACATGTTGAAATTAAGGTTATCACAGACTCTTTTATTCTTTGGGGGAGAGTCAGTCATTGTACTTCAAAATAAAATCAAAGTATGATAAGTTAAATATATAAAATATTTGGGGTAAACATACAGGTAGAGATTGCTCAATGATATTGTTGATGGAACTGATGTGTGCTAAATATGTTTCTTCACATATTTATACAATGGGGAAAATAATCGTTGACTTACTTCCTATTTTTTATTTAGTGATACATTTCAGTTTATCCACTGTGGTTTTCAATCTTACCTCATATTGATAAGCCATGAAAGATACCTAAAGCCAAGAGAACAGATTGAGCTTCCAGCTTGAGAAAAATACATTGTATTAATTTAAAATATTTTTAAATTTACCATCATTATTCTCCAAAATTCCAAACTTTAGGACCCTTTATTGAAGACGTGACATGGAAAACTTCAGATGCCTTTTGGTAAGGAGAGATTACGACATTATTTACGTGGATTATAGCTGCCATAAATCTATTGTTTTATCAACTGAACAATCTTATCAACACCTCCCCTCCCCAAGAAAAAAGTTAGAAAAACCTTTGGGGAGTATCTTATGGGGCATGAATTAAATAACAAAATAAATCTCTCGTTCATAGAACATGGTGATTAGGATAAATTATATATATTTTTAATTTGACTCATCAATTTATTTGAGTATTTCTATATAGACCAAAAAATATGTAATGTAAAGTACTTAAACCTGATTATATAAAACCAGTAGGCTACATAAAACAAGTAACACACATAGAAGTAAAAAAAAAAAAAAAAAAGATTTTTATGAAATAAAATTTCGACAAGATTGCTGTAAATACTAAAGCATGAATGTACGCAATTTGCGTTGGATAATTGGTACCATCACTCAGGGCTGGCTGACAATACGTTTTTGTATGTATGCTGTATGTATTTTGTAAATCTCATGTTGTTTTTCATTTTTCCAATCTCTGTTTTGTCTTGTGGGTAATGGTCTTTGTTATATAAGGTTATAAGTGATGTTAATGAGAACACCTAACAGAAATACAGAAAGTATCAACCCTGTCATTACTAGGGCACAAGACTAAAGTTCCTTCTTAGCAAAACACAAAAGGGAAATCAGAAGTGATTTAGTATTTTCCAGCAGGAAATTAGCTGCTTACATGCATTTTGCAATTTACTGTTTCCAAGTGAGAAAGCAAAGCACGAGTGTTTCAACAGACGTAGGGTTCTCCTTTAACTCTCCAAAATTTATGTACATTTCTAATAATATTCCAAGTGAGGAGTGCTAGCAACTCAAATTCAAAGCAATACTAAAGAGAAAATTTAAAGGTCAATATTCAGTAGTATTTTTGTTGAAATACTATCAATAGAAAATCTCCATTTATTAAACTCCTCTAGTTCATAGCTACATTACCTCTAAACATTTTATTTCTTCCTAAAGATGATATTTCACTTCACCTTCCATCTAAAAGGGTAAGGATTTTCCTCCTAGAAAAATGAATGTAATTAAAGTGAGTATATTTTTTTAAAAACTGCATCAGCCTTCTATCTTTTCATTTGATGAAGCCTCCCTTTTAAAATAAAACAAATAGTAACTCTATCCATTTTAAGCAAGTTATCTCTCTATATTAACGCATACATTATGTTTCTTTTTGTAAGTCTGAAAATGTCTCAATGAGTCTTCCTTGTCAACTGGTTATTAAAAACAGAGCATGATTTTCTTCCACTTCTTTGTTGTATTTTACAATGCATTTATAGTCAGACCAGATCAGAAATGGAAAGAGTGCACAGATAAGTGGGAAACAAGGATTGCATTAACAAGAATAAGCATATTTTGAAACTAATCAAGAATTTTAGAAATAGGTCATGTGCATTCCAAAGGAGGTGCAGGAATGGGCTAATAAGTACCAGCAGGAATATGATGGTGCTTGCTTAAGGGTGTCAGGGCAGAGAGATACAAAACTTGAGGCTGGGTAAACAAAAATTCATAGACTTGGGGGCACTTTCCCAAAATCGAGTTTAACAACCAATGAAGAGAGAATAATTGACCACACTGAACAAAGTGGGAATGCCTGAGTTTCCGTGGGATACAGTTCAACAAGCGGTCAAAATGGCTCAGAAAAGTGACTTTGTAGGAGGGAATATATTATATGAGACCAGACCACTCAATGGAGGATTATATTCTGTAAGAATGCCCAGAGGGCACATCCATTTATCAGTCATCAGGAACACCACTGGTGAAAGGGGTACTGGTACCATTTTGTACAGTAGAGATTTTCTTCTGTAGGCCAGGACTGATGGAAAGAAAGACGATCACAGAGTTTGGCTTTATAGCAGTAGAAAAGATGAAACACCAAAGCAATAGTGGGGAGGTGGGAGTTTTTAACTTCCAGAAGCCAAGAGATGGCAATTATTGTAGTGACCTGCATATCAGAAAGATAAGCAAGGGTCTCAACCCACAGGAAGTTAAGGAGATAGTTAGTAAAACAGTGTCCTGGAAACCAGACGAGTTAGGCAGAAAATGGATTTGGATGCAGGTAGCTTTTTCTTTTCTTTTTATATCACTTGTATTTGTATATCTTCCTTTGCTACTCCTTAGATGTACATTTATTCTCACAATATAAACCTTTCCAAGATAATATTTGACATATATGTGTATATATTATATACACAGCCATATCGGTAGTATTTTCCACCAACCTTAGAGAAGTCTACGGTTTAAAACAAAATCACCATCGTCCATTTTTCTCCTTATAAATCCTAAGCCTTCATTGATTGGTATTTATCTACACGATTTATTTCTTGGCACTCAGTAACCTTTTCTGCCTTTATGCACTCACTCAAATGCTGTTTATTGAGGGTATATTACACGCTAGTTTTACTGGAGACACAAAAGTGAACAAAACAAAATTTGTGCCCATTTGGTACTTACATTCTCGGAAAGAGAGAGAGACAGTAGACAAACAATCATGTGAAGTACGGGGTAGTGATTGCTGCTCTGGAAAAATTAAAGTGAGGTAAGTAGGACAAGGTGCCAGGAGCTGGCAAGGACGTGTAGTTTTATTGTAGCCTCCTCTCTTTCCTCCCTGTTAAACCATGGTTTTAAAAGGAACAGTTTCACCTCAGTCTGCAGAGGTTGCAAAGATTACTAAAAAATTGTAGTATTCGTGATTTTCATTAATGGTGAAACGTAAGATTCCATCATTTTTTGGTACAGGAAGCATTTGAAGAGATCAGACAAAAGAATCTAATTCTTCTCTTTGGACTAGCACTGAGTTCTCTGCTTATAAATTACCCCAGACCTTGCATCAATATCTTGAACCTTTTCATATAAATTCTAAAGATGATAAAAACAGAAACGATTTAAACTTCTTTTCGATCCTTATATCTGAGCAGCCACCACAAAATCAAAGTTTCCTCCAAACACATAGTTTTTACTATTTCTATGAAATGTTTTATAGACAAACATGCAAAGAAGTCAACCAGACCTCCTAGCTCTAGTCTCCTGTTTTGAATTCTGTGAAGCGTTTAAACATTGCCAGGGTAAAGGGGCTCTCATTGCCAGTAAAGGCTGATGTTACAGGCTTTTTTTGTTTTTCCTCAGATGGTAGCAAGGTAGTATTTGCTGCCACTTTTATGATAATAGTTAAGAATCTCACATACTGTTAAATTCTGTCATCACACTAATAGCCTAGTTTAGGCAAAGCCAATGCCACACTGATCTTTTGGTTCAGGGAAGAGATATATTGTCTCCAAAGTAATAGGTATAATCAGTGGCCCTTATCTCGTCCTCCCTTCAGCACCGGAGAGCATCTGGTCGGTGTTTCTCTTGCTATTTGAACAATAGTGATTCTACCCTGAACAGATACCTGAGTCTTTGTTGACATTTGCTGCTGTTCTGAAGAAGACATTTGGCAGCAATTTGAAAAATTACAGTGAGGTTATTTAGAAAATCTCACGTCCCATGGCATTTTTTTTTTTTTTGTCATGCTGCCTTTTCCTGGTAGCTGTGTAGAAGCTCTAATATGACAGCATGCTACATAACCTATGTGGCCTGAGATTAATTAGCTTGCCTGCGCCTCGTGCTATCATCTGTAAAATGAGCCACACAGAAAAGAAATGGCAAAACCATACTGATCATACGAATTACGGAACATTCCATTTTGGCAGAATTTCATTTTGAGAGATAACCTTTCGAACTGTAATTTATTTCATTTTTATTTGAACAACAAGATTGTAATCCCGAAAAGATGGTAAACATGTATTGGAATTAGATTAGGGATTTTGTTAACATGAGAGAAAAATAACATGTTGGAAAGCTGTTACTGTTAAATCACTGGGAATGCAAGAGTGCCGAGGAAGTCCAAGTTACTTGAAAGGCATATTTCAAATTGGGTCACACACACGTTGCTGTAGCCATTTGCAGCCAAATCTATGCTAGGTGATGGGCAAGTAAAAGTAAATAATGCTGGAGTAAAATCTTTCCCTTAAATACTAGATGCTGGTAGCTGTGGCCAGGTTGCTTATGCTCTAACTTAAAATCAATAAAACTCTCAGTCATTTATTTATTCCCATATAAGGGCTTAAAAACAAAACAGACCAAATTTGAGTGTCCGGGATAAGAAATATGGCTATGTTTAAATAGCTTTGGACTTAATGAAATCTGATTAGAGGCAAGAACCGGACTGCTGGTAAACAAATAATAAAAAGGAAAAAGAATGGCTTCCATGTTGTTTTTCTGATTGGTCTTGTACTGAGAGAGCAGATTTTCAGCTAATAATATCACTGCTGTCATCCTACTAATGCATGATATGAGCTACATCTCTCTGGTTATCCCTGGATGCTTGGCTCCTAAGAATATATTAATGTCATCAGCAACAAAGGCAAGAACAAATGGGAGAAATAACTCTATCAACACAATCAGTATAGTGGGGACCACAGACCAGAACAGAGAAGAGCATTCCTCCTATTTGCAAAACCTTCCCCTTCTTTGTCTGATTGGGTCTGTCTCCTGCATTTTAAACCCACCTGGAATCCCAGTGAATACTCTGCAAAGAGTTTAGCAGAAATCATTGATTACAGTGCCATTGTTGTGTGAGCTACATTTTTTTTTCCTGCATAAAGGCCTAGAAAATCTCAGCTATGTGTGGCTCCTTTACACTGATTTTGATTTTGTTAGTTTTCTCTGAACGATTAAATTCTTGGAAAACATTTCTTCGTAGTACAATGGAATAGGGACACGATTAGTAGATTTCCCCACTTCTCTAAATCAAAATTCACCCTAAAGCATTTCAACAAGAAATCATAATACTAGATGCTCAAAAAGGAACCAAAAATACTAGCAATGAAACAAAGATTTGCTAACATATATTTATCTCTTCTGAAGCCTGAAATGACAGTAAATAGCATAATGACACACAAGAACAGTCTGGAAATATTCCGAGTACTCCAGCAATGCGCAGTACTCACTTCTTGCCTGCACAAGTACCTCATTCTAGTGAGGCTTCCCTCTTCCTTCTGCATATTTTATTTTTCCTTCTTTACTGGTTTATTACCATCAGCAAATGCTTCCATTTCAAAGCCATTTCTGATTTGACCTTTGCTTCAAGTCTCTGTCCATTCCTCTGTTGTACGTCTCATTGAGAGTGTTATAATATAGTTTCTGCCTATAATGCCTCCTCTATTTTTCATTAACCCTCTCTAATCAGATTTTCACTCCACGATAACACTATAAGTCTTTTGTCAAAGTAACTACTCAGCCTCCATGTTACTTAATCCAGTATCAGGAGCACCTGGGTGGCTCAGTTGGTTAAGAGTATGCCTTTGGCTCTGGTCATGATCCCAGGGTCCTGGGATGGAGCCCTGAGTCAGGTGCCCTGCTGAGCAGGGAGTCTGCTTTTCCATTTTCCTCTCTCTCTCTCTCTCTCTAAGATACATACAAATCTAAAAAAAAAAAAAATCCAGTAACAACCTTAGCCATAATCTTAATATGGAATTTAGGGAATATTCAGAAGCTGGTTCTGGGAGTCAAAAGACAACTGCTCTTTGGCCACTGTGTATGTTGTTCCCTGATCTTGAAGCTTCATGAAAGCTAATGAACAGAACCCAAGACCACTAGCAGTATTTAATCAATGTGGATCTTACAAGCTGACATTATGAAGAGGAAGGATTGACTCTCAGACCTACAACTCAATATGGCAAGGGTACTTTCTGGTTAGGCAAGGATGAGGGAAGAAAGAGCTCAGTTCAATGCCAAGATAGCTGCTGACCCACTCTCAGTACAAAGCAGCAAAAATTTCTGTGGGAGAGGTTTGTTTGCTTGTTTGTTTATTGTTTATAAGTGAAAAGTTTTTACTCCTGTTGAGTTGGCAAAATAAAATCATAAGGGAGGGCCAGTTGAGAAGAGGAGACAGAGAAGGACACTAACTGGGTTAGTACTTAATTGGGTTTTAGTGTAAGTAGAATTGCTGAAAACATAAGGAAAGAGTCAATCATAGTAGGTAAAACAGACAATTGGAAAAAAGTGTTCTTGTACAAGGAAGGTTCTGTTGGGAATTTGAGAAATACTGTAATCAGTTATGATTTTATTCATATAATAGTCATTAGTCACTAGCCATATTCCCAGGCATATGACACAGAGGTGACCGCGGAAGCCTGTGAATATAGTTCAAAAGAGTGTGACACTTTGTTTGAAAATCTTAGCAAGTCCCTGATAAATCTTCATTCTCTCAGATTTGTTAGCTAAATGATTGGGAGACTTATAATTTCATGGTAGACATAATTGAACAGAATGGACTGTTCAGGTTGAGTCCCAGCAGAATTCAACACACTGACTATACTCCAGAATTTAGATGTAATGGAATTGACCAATTTGGAATGAATGAAGTCATGAATTGAGCAAGTTAATACTGAAAATTTTACCACTTGACTTTCTTACCTTCTTTAAATAATGAAATATCCCCTGAAGCCCTTAAAATGTTACATGTACAAACAAAGTGAGACTGGTCTTACGACGGCAAGCAATCACCAAGCCAAAATGATGTGCCTCTCGTCCAAACAACCATACGCTTTGTGATACAGGCAGTTCCTTCTCCCTGGGCCACCTTCTTTCAACTTCATGTTGGGGGCGGGGGGGTTGTGTTAAAACACATAGCACATAGGAAACAACCTCTTGCTACCATATGTGCCACGTACTGCTTTAATAATGAGAAGCCATTCCAAAGAACAAAGAAGGCTAACAGAAAAATAAAAATGAGAATGAGAAAAATGGGGAAAAATGGTTTAGGTCAGTCAACTGTTTAGGTTGTAGATAAAGAACAGGATGAAAATCAGAATGAAATTGGCACTGGTGTTTTTAAATACTGTTGATACATAATCACCAGATCACAATGGTAACGAGTCCCAGCTCAGGGGGCTGCCTCTCTTCAAAGGCACCGTAAGTCCTTCCCCATTTAACCTCAGGTGGAGAAATATAAGTCCCGGAATGCTTACGAAGAATGGAGTGGAGGGCACCCAGGTGGCTCAATGGGTTTGGTCATGATCTCAGAGTTTGGGGATGGAGCCTCGAGTCAGGCTCCACACTCAGCTAAGAGTCTGTTTGGGATCCTCTCTCCCCATCTTCCCCAGCACCTCTCCCCGCTCGTGTGCTCTCTCTCTCTTTCTAAAATAAATCAATAAAATCTTAAAAAAGAAGAATGGGGAGAAGAAACAGAAATGGTGTGATACATTGGCTTTCAATTACCAGCCTGTGATTGGATGTCAAATAATGTTCTGCTTTGCTACCTTTAATAGTCATGTCAAAAAGATTTTTTTAACCAGTTTTATTGAGATATAATTTACATACGATATAATTTGCTCAAACCTCTCTTTGCAGTTAATAGTACGCAGTACCGAATGTCAAGATTTATGTCTTAATTCTATTTTGTATTATATAAACAAATGTCTCCCCATTCACCTTTCATTTGGTTAATAAATATTTTTACATTCCTTTGGTTTTAAAATTTTTGAAAATATTTTGCTTTAAATATATGTATTATATTCTGTATATGACAGGTTTTCTCTTTCATTTCATTCTAATAATCTCTTCTTTTAAATAGATGATTTTAATATGCTTATATTTTATATTTTTCTATGAAAATTTATTTAGTAGTTATTTTTCAATTTACACTCTAAATATTCTTCCCCATTCCAAGCTCTTCAGTTGTTTTCCCATCTTTTGAACATAACCGGTAAATTAGCATTTTTTTTAAGATTTTATTTATTTATTTGACAGAGAGAAAGAGAGATCACAAGTAGGCAGAGAGGCAGGCAGAGAGAGAGGGGGAAGCAGGCTCCCCGCTGAGCAGAGAGCCCAACGTGGGGCTTGATCTCAGGACCTTGAGATCATGACCTGAGCCAAAGGCAGAGTCTTTAATCCACTGAGCTACCCAGGCGCCCCTAAATTAGCATGTTTTATCTACCAACAGAAAACCACACACGGGGGGGCCTGAGTGGCTCAGTTGATTAAACGTCTGCTTTCGGCTCAGGTTATGATCCCAGGGTCCTAGGATGGATCCCTGCCTTGGGCTCCCTACTCAGCGAGAGGACTGCTTCTCCCTCTCCCACTCCCTTCAACAGCTTCTCTTGCTGTCTCTCTCTCTCTCTGTCTGTCAAATAAAAAACAAAATCGTTTAAAAATAAGTAAATAAAGAAAACACACATGCATGTGCAAATAGTTGTCTAGAATTTTAGTTCCACTGAAAATATGAAGTTATTATGTAGTAAGTATGCACCATTTGCCAATAGTTCCTGTTTTCTTTCTTTTTTTCTTTTTTGTAATTTACCACTATCTTTAGTGGTAAAGACAAGTGGACAAGAAAGGTTGTTTTATGTTTGAATCTGTTGCATTTCGGTATTCAGTTTTAATAAAACAAATAAAGCATCTTGGAAATTAACAAATTGAATAACTTTCCTTTTCAGTGTGTATGTTGAGGACAACTTTTTCATCAAATTTTTGGAGGTTTGAGAATTTATTAGTAGGCAATCCTGAGCTACGTTGATGCTATTGCTACTGATGTATTGTGTCTGTTTTGAGGTATTTTTGTTTTGTTTTCTCCCCGAGGTTTGGAGGCTCCTACTGAGCTATTCTCAGGGGCAGAGATTGTTTTCCTCAGCTGTGTCCAGTCTACTAACAAGCCCATCAAAGGTGTTCTTCACTTCTATCACAGTGTGTTCTATCTCTAACGTTTCTTTGGGGTTCTTAGGACTTCCATTTCTCTGCTCGAACGGCCCATGTATTTTCTCATGCTATCTGCTGCATCCATTATAACCCTTCCAGTATTAATTATAGTTGTTTTAAATTCCTGGTCTGATAATTCCAACATCTTTACCATGTCTGTTTCTGATGTTTGCTCTGTCTCTTCAAATTGTGTTCTTTGCCCTTTTAGTATGCTTTGTTTTTTCTTGATAACCAGACATGAGGTACTAGGTGAATGGAACAGCTATAAATAGACCTTTGATGTTGCAGTATGAGGTGTGAAGAGAGGGGAAGCATTTTACAGTCCTATGATTAAGCCTCATGATATTTTAGTTAGTCTTTTAGTTAATGTATGCCTCTTCTGAACTATGAACTTCATAAGCATTTCTCAGGTTTTTTTTTCCTTTCCCTTAGGTGGTACAGGATGGCTAAAGTGTTCTATACTTGGCTATTTCCCTTCTTTCCAGTGGAAAATTAGACTAGCTGGACTTGGTTATTTATTTATTTTTTTTTTTTTTCAGCAGGTCAGCTGGATCTCCTAACATTCCAGTCGGTTAGATTCTGGTTAAATAGTTTCCCTTGAGGGCAGGCTTTGTTAAGGAGAAAGCAGTTTGCTCTGGTGAGTTCTTTTTCTCTCTCTCTCTCTCTATATATATGTATATATATCTATCATTGTTTTTATTACTGCTGATAATTTCAAACATTCACTAACGTAGAAAGACTAGTATAATAAGCTCCAAAATACTGAGCATTTCATCCTCAATAATTACTAACATTTGCCAACTTCAAATTTTCCCCTCCCCCTGCCCGAAACACACGTGGGGGAAGTTTTCTCCATTACTTATTGAGGGAACCTGGTTCAGCTTCTGGAGATAAATCTTGCGGGGGCCATTTTCTGACTCCTCTGCCCAAGAGTTTTTAACTCTCAGAGTTGTTTGTGTCGAGTCTCTAGGAACTCAGCAACTACACTTCGGCTTTTCCGATCCTTGTTCTCCCTCTGTGGCGGTTTCTTCTCTGCGGTAAGTCCTAACTCCCCTGTATTCCTGTGTGGGTCTCTCCGGTCCTGGGGGCAGTTGTTTTGTTTGCCCTGTGTCCTGTCTTTTCTTAGAGATCCATGAAGAGTTACTGAATCTTCAGTCTGTTTAGTATTTTTGTTATATAACATAGCAAGAATTTCCAAGTCTTTTCCGTGTGGAACTGGGACTGGAAATTAGGGGTTTTTTTTAAATTAATAAATTATATTTTAGACTAGTTTTGGGTTGTAGAAAAACGAAGCAAAAACTGAAAACTTGCTGTATATCCATTCCTCCACATAGTTTCCTTAATATTTAGTTTTCCATGTTAGTAATTTCTTACCTTAGTGTGATATGTTTGTTAAAATTGAAACAATTATAACGCTTTCATTTCCTAACATATAGTTTATGTTAGAGTTGACTCTTTGTGTTGTATATGCCGGAAGTTTTGATGAATGCATAGTATGATGTATATATTTCATTACAGTGTGCTAAAGAATATTTTCACTGCCCTGTAATTTCCTGTGCTTTATCTATTTATCTTTTACTCTTACCCTAATCTCCAGGAACTACTTACCTTTTTACTATCTCCATATATTTATCTGTTCAGAATGTCATTTAGTTGAAAAGATACTGTATGTAGTCTTTTCGGGGAAGGCTTCTCAGTAATAAACACTTAGGGTTTCTTCCTGTTTTTTTTTTTTTCAGGGAGATAGTTTGGTAGTTTTTTATTGCTGAATATTTTTCTATTGTTACATTGTACCAATTTATCTGTTCACCTACTGTATGACATGTTGTTTCCCATATTTTAAATTATGAATGAAATGATAGAACCCTATATACAGTTTTTTGTGTAAACATTAGCTTTTGACTCATTTGAGTGAATATTTAGAAGAGCAGTGGCTGGATCATATGGTAGGGATGTGACGAACTTCTTAACAAACTTCCAAACTGTACTCTAATGTAAGTGGTTAGACCATTTTCTTTCGTGCAAGCAGTGAATGAGAGTTTCTGTTGCTCTATTTTCTCATCAGTATTTGGTGTTGTCAGTGTTTTGGGTTTTAATCATTGTAGATGCACAGTGGTATCTTGTTTTAATTTGCAACTCCCTGATGACCTAAGATACTGAGTAGCTTTTCATGTGTTATCATTTGCCCTTTATTTTTTCTCTTCTCAACTTGAGTACCTTTTATATACTTTTTTTTTCTTCTTACATGAGCAAGGATTTCCAGTACAGTGCTTAGTTAAGTGTGTTGAAAGAAGATAGCCTTGCCTTGTTGATGATCTTAGGGGGAAAGTATCTGGTTTCTCACCATTAAATATGTTAGTTTTATTTTAAATCAACTTGATTACTTTTCCCACTATTTCTAGCTGGAATTTTTTTGTTTTTTAATCATTAATGGTATTGCATTTTTCAAATAATTCTTGTGTATCAATAAAATGTTGTGTGTTTAACATTTGATGGATTATAATTAATTTTAAAATGTTGACACAGCCTTATACCTGTAATCCTTTCAACTTGTTCGCGGTGTATAATTATTTATATACAGTGTCGAATTTTACTTAGTAATGTTTTGTTGTAGGTATTTTTATCTGTTTTCATGAAACAATATCGTTTGTAGTTGTGTTTTTTTTTTTTTCATGTTGCCACCCAGTTTTGTTATTTGAGTAATAGTGACCTCACAGAATGAGCTTGGAAGTGTTTGCTAGCTATTTTTGAGGTAGATTGTAGAGAACTGGTATTATTATTGAAATGTTTGTCAGAATTCACTAGTGAAACCACCTGCAACAGGTAATTTCATTTTGGAAGGCTGTTAATCACTGAATTGGTTGTTTCAATGAGATCTATTCAGATTATACATCTTCTTTGTGAGTTTTTTCAGATGATGGCTTTGAGGGAATGTTCTATTTCATCAAGTCAGTAAATTTGTGAGCATAGAGTTGTTAATACTCATTTGCTAATGTTCATGGTATCAGTAGTGATGGGCACTCTTCAACTTATGATACTTGTAATTTATGTCTTACCTTGTAATTTTTTTTTCCTTTGGTAACCTGACTCGAGGTTTATAAATTTCACTGTTAAAGAAGACTGAAAAAGTAAGTGGTCCATAGTTTGTTTTGGCGAAATTAAAAATGTTAGCCTGGGTTAAAGCAGGAGGTAGAAAATAGGCCTAGTGAAGTTGCTTTGGGAGAACAAGTTTGAGACAGAATGTTAATACCTAAAGTTATATGTTACTAATTTAATGTTATTACTGATGATAAAGAAGTCTAATTCAAAAAGGAGTCAAACTGTTGGCTATCAGGGACTCATTGAAAGAAATAAAACAGATTTTCTAGAACAATCAGCATGGAAAGTTGTGCCTGTTTCTTTATAAAATCATAATAGATTAGTTTGAGAGGGCTAGGAATAACATTTTGCTACTTACAGTGCTGTCTTGGGCAAAGAGAACGTAAAAGGAAGCGTGTTTATAAAATTCATAGCTAATATACATGCATTCAGTTCTTAGGGAGTATTTTCATATGGACATCCCATTTGAAATTTCCTATAAACCAGTCAAATTTATGGAGCCTAGAAAAATTGAACCAACTATCTGAGCTACAACCATCCAGCAGACTTGACATTACATGAGTTAAAAATAAATGTTGTTTTTGTATTTCATGGAGAATTTGGTTGGTTTTTGCAGCAGAAAAAAAAGTTGTGTGGTACAGGATGAGGGACAGAGAACCATTAAAACTATTATTTCTCTACAGGAATTCTAACCTTCGCAATATTTTATGTATATTGTGCATTTTTTGTCATTAAAAAATGCTATCACACTGGGGACATCTGATCCTCATAATGTTGGGAGTTAGACCAAATTCCTAGACTCAAAATTTTAGAGTCTAGAAAACTGAGTTTTATAGAGGTAATTTTCTAGTTCCTCAGAAAGAGGAGGAAAGACCTAGGTCTTCTGATAATTCAGCTAGTATTTTTTATTACACTAAATTGTCTTGAAATATGTATTAACTATGTAATATTACCTGGTATATACTTGTATTAGTCACTTAAATAGCAATACAAGAAATTAAAACATTCTTCAAAGAAATACAGATCCTAATAACTTCTTCATTGGTTTGAGAAGACCATAAATCATTCAGAAACCAGACTATGTGTGGTCATAAAAAGCACATAGATCACCTTGATTTTTAGGAAATATCACTGCATCTGGCTTCCTGATCTGTATCGTAAGTGACATTTAAAATACAAAGGAAATAGTAGCGTTTCCTTCTGCTCTGCACCACACATTCTGACACTCGATTTTATTTTGTTTTCATCTCCAAGATTTACATATCCACTGATGTCCTTATATAGATTTAAGTCTTTTTTTTTTTTTTTAGATTTAAGTCTTTTTAAGGACAAAACCTTTTTTTTCTTTTAACACATTGACCATAATTTTAGAACAAATGGTAAATGTTTAAAATTTTTAAATCATTAAGTGACCAAATAAACTTAACTTTCACTTTTCTTAAATTTAATTTTGTTAAAATGGTACTAATCTATGCAGTGGCTAAACTTAAATTGTATTTACTTCTATGCATGAGGATTTTTCTTCTAAGGAGTAGTAAATGAATAGCCCTTGTGTTCTATATTGATTTTTTTTGGATATTACCTATGTATCTGTCAGACAAAAATAAAAACACAGTTCTGCCCTCAGAGTTCTTACATTATAGAATGCTTTTTGCAAATTTTGGTACATGGACAGTTGGTATTATTAATAAAAACTTCTACAGGAAATTATAAAATTCATTAATTCTCTGAAAAGGAAATAATTTCACTCTGCTTTATATTCATGAAATTTAATTTCATGATTATCCAAAAAGTTCAAAACTGTCAGTGAAAAAATGTCTTCAGCCTAATTAATGTCAAATTTTGGAAATGTGCAGTCTGTGCTTTGAATACTGATATTTATGGTTAAGAGTAACAAAAGTTAGGCTTGGTAGAATTTAAGAGGCAATGTATTTACCAGTTAGTTTCAAAAATTGTTGATCTATACCTCAAACTTTTAAGTAAATTCTCAGTGCTGCACCATTGCTACCCATATCCATTTACAAGTTACTATACCATTGCTCCATTCTAAGAGGTGGTAATATGTCCCTATTCCCTAAAATCCAAAATGTAATAGTTCACCTGAAGACTGAGTAACCTCTGAGGGTTTACTCCATGCCATCTCAAAATGATCATGCTTTCTCAGTAATGAGCATGCTTTCAACAGCTGAAGTAGACATTTATATAGATACCGAAGTTAATTTTCTTCAAATTTGTCTTCAGAATACATAATGGATTTGTATGTATATAAGTAGATTCTCACGCAAAAGGTTAACATTATTGTTTTAACTACTAAAATATTCCACTGTGCTGAACAAATTGTTTTTGTTTCGGTTTTTGTTTTCTGTAATTGGCTACTACAACATTTTTCAGGTTTTTTTTTTTTTTTTTTTTATTGGAACACTATGATGTCCAAATCTTCCTTGTGTGTTGGCTTTCCTAGTTGGTCCATGTTTTTACCTTTGATCCTAAGAGTCTTGTTCTCTCTAGAATTTAGGGCTACTTTATCCTTAAAATCCAACTTAATTAAATTCAGAACTCCTATATTGAGCTAGGAACTGTATTCAGCTCTGAGGCCAAGTAGGATAACCGTGCCCTATGAGTTTGCCGTGGGAATGGACGAAAGAATATGAAAGGAGAAATTGAAACAAATAAGTATTAGAAGTTAAAGATGTAACAGGGTTAGGAAAATACTTGCTTTAGATGACAGTGCTATTAACTCTATAAGAAAGGTTTCATGGTTATGTGCTACCAATAACTATCTGATTGTCTTATATAAAGCCATAATTTATAAATGTATATGGTATCCCCAAACTTAATTTCTTTGTGAGTTAAATTGTTTCCTTATTTTCTGGAAGTATTAAAGTTTTAAACATCGTTTAATTTCTTAAGCAATTCTTAAGAGTACAACATACTTAATAAATAGGTCAAGAACTATTTTTATGGTCCTCTTTGAAGCCAAGACTGTGAAATCACCTCTTTTCAGTGATTCTGAAAGTTCTGAGAAAGCATTACAGATGAATTAGAAACCCCACATATGGACCATAGTTTCCTGATAGTAGAGCACACTGAAAAGGGTGATCAGCTGCTACAGTTAATTTTGGAAAACCTCAGATAATACTGATATTGATAAGAGTTTGAGATACATATGGGTGTGTGTTTGTGTGTGCGTTTTTTTCTATATATATGGAAAACATGAAAATAAGAGCCTTAAATTGTTCCTTACGTGGCTTATTGTGGTGGTATTATTTGGTCTTTGTAATACCTTATTTTCAAAATACCATTTTGGTTCCTATTTTTTTAGCTATTAAAAAAATTTTGAGGTATAATATGACTTGAGGACTATTGACTTAAATAGCTATATGGTCTTCGATACACTGTTTAATTTCCTTGGTAAGACTGAAACATGTCTTATTCTTGATCATGAGTAAGGTGGGCTGTATTTCAGCATTGTGGTTTCAGCTCTGTTTTGGTTTCAATTTTGTTTTTGAGATTTAATTTAGGAGGTTGAGAAAATTTAGTATTCTTTACTGAGCAATTTTATCATGAACGTATGTTGTATTTTCTCGAGCGCATTTGCCACATCTTTTGCAGTTAGCATATAATGTTCCTCCTCAAATTTTTATGGAATAGATTAAATATGTAGAAGGGTTTTCTTTTATTTATGTTGACAGCTTTGACTTACTACTCTGGGATTATTTTGTTCAACTAGCTTTTTTAAGTTTGGGGTTTTTTGTTTGTTTGTTTGTTTGTTTAAAGTTACCTCAATACCCAATGTGGGGTTTGAATTCACACCAAGAGTCACGTGCTCCACCTACTGAGGCAGCTAGGCATCCCTCAACTAATGTGGAAGTTTATATCATAGACTGGACTCCTTTTTCCTTTTTCTTTATTGCATTTAATGCTATAAATCTAAGTACTGATTAACTTAGGAGACAACTTTTAATAAGTTGTGTTTTCATCAATTACTTTTGAGGCTTTTATTTTTAGACCCATAATCTTTTAGAAATAGATTATGTAATCTTCAAGCACGTGGAGATTTTCTAGATCTATACTACTTAGTGACAGAATTGGATACTATTGTACAGAACAAATTATGTACAAATTCTCTTCTAAGAAAATGTGATCTGTTTTGTGGCTCAGCATATGGCTTTTATCATTGAGTATTTCCAGTACGTTTGAGAGAAATGTGTATTTTAACAATACAGGGGGTGATGTTATTTAATATCAATTAAGTTAAAATACTTGGTACAGTTCTTCCAACTTCCTATATATTTACTGATTTTCTTTGCCTAATTAAAGACTAGAGGAAGGGTATTAATGAGGCCAACAACTAATTTATGAAGAGGTTTTTTAGTTTTGTTTTTTTGAGATTGTTATGTTTGCCATATTCATCCAGGCATTGCTATTTCTTCAGAATTAGTTTTCTATATGGCATCTTTTCTCTTCAGTCTAAAGAAATTCTTTTAATAGGCTTTATCTAGCAGGTCTGCTGGAGAAAAATTGTTCCACATTTTGTTTGAAATGTATGTGTTCATTGATCCTTTGTCTGCTATTTACAGTTCTCTGGAAAGCCCCCCCAAAAACAAATCTTAATGCCTAATGTGAGGTGTTTTTTTTTTTATCATAGCATTTACATTCAGTGCTCTTGAAAATTTCCATCTCTTTATCTCTTTATTCCCTCATGTTGCTCACTTCTCTAAATTACTTAACATTGTTAATCATCATTACCTTAACCCATTTCTGATCATTGCAACAGCTGGACATTTCTGGGTCTGATAGCATTATTATGATAGTAATATGTTTTCACGTTTCTTAGTATTTCATTAAATGTGAGATACTTCATATAAAAAAAACTGAAAAATTGTTTCCCATAAAAGTAAGACCATTTAATCTGCCAAGTTACACATCTGGGATTGAAAGTTAGAGGGCCTGATGCATTGTGCAAGGCTCAGCCACCTGTTGACTTTGCTATTAAACTGTTAACTGTTCCTCTACATACATCCTTACTCTATCAGGCCACTTGCTGTCCCTTGGCAACAAGTGACCCTTGCTTCTCCTGTCTCAACTCCAGGGACAGACAGTCGTTTCCCATGTTTAAATTTCAGCCGTTTTTCTCTTAACAGCATTTAAGGAGGTTTCTTCATCCTCTCACTTCTCTGTTAAAGGTTAAGTCCACTATGGATTTCATCTAGCAGTGGACTTGTTACTTTTTTGTGTTCACAAGGTTCATATTCCTATGTCTGTTTTCTAATGGCATAAAATAACTATCATTTTGAGTATTATTTGTCTTGAAATAATGACTGGGTCTTAAGTGGCATTCTTCAGTGATTCTTTAGTAGCCTGGTACCATTTTAAAATAGCACTGGGAGATGTGGTCTTAAATTAGTTATACTTGAAACTACTATGAAAATCAGTAGATCAGTATGTGTACTAAGATACCCACTGTGGGGGAGTGAATAACTGCATCCCCAAAACTATGGTTTCCTTGAGCAAATTGTTGGAAATGGAAGAAGAAAAAGACCAGGTAACATGTATACTGAGGATGACAGGTTTATGTTTTCTAAGGAATCGGGCAATAAGGCTGCCCAACTGAGTCTAAAAGATGCTGAAAAAAATACAGAATAGATAAGTTGGGAGCCACTCCATCCATATAAACAGTCACTCCTGCTATTGAGTAAAACTGAGAATGAGTCATCTTAAAGGAGGTCATTGAGTGTCTATCTTGCCAAATACATGTTAATCGAATTAATCTGATTATATGCTGTGCAAGTGAAAAAAGGGACAATCACCGAAAAACAACCATCATATAAAGGACATTTGGGTATATCTGCTTGACCAGTAAAAAGACCTGTCAATCTAAAAAGAGGGAGCCTGTCCATACTTTAGAAAAAAGAGTTAATGATCCAAAGACAAGTTATTTTGGTGAAGTCCCATTGCTTTATTTTTACTTTTGTTTTCCTTGCTTAAGGAGACCTATCTAGAAAGAAGTTGCTATAGGGTGCCTGGGTGGCTCAGCCTCTGCCTTTGGCTCAGGTCACGATCTCAGGGTCCTGGGATCGAACCCCGCATCGGGCTCTCGGCTCAGCGGGGAGCCTGCTTCCCCCTCTCTCTCTGCCTGCCTCGCTGCCTACTTGTGATCTCTCTCTCTCTCTGTCAAATAAATAAAATCTTTAAAAAAAAATAGAAGTTGTTATAGGCAATGTGAGAGTTTACTTCCCAGGTTCTCCTATAGTACTTCCATGGTTCTCCTATGGTTTTATGTCTCACATTTAGGTCTTCAACTCACTTTGAATTTATTTTTGTGTATGGTATAAGAAAATGATCCAGCTTCATTCTTTTGCATGTTATTATCAAGTACTTTGTCAAAATAAAAGCTTCTGCACAGTGAAGGAAACAAACTAAAGGCAAATTACAGAATAGGATCAGATACTTGAAAGTGACATTTGATAAAGGGTTAGTATCAACATTTGCCTTGCATATTTTAGAGAAATATAGAAGAATGTGGTAAAAATGCCCTATTTGAAAATACATTAGAATATAATTCATTGTAAAATGATTATCAGTTCCAAGAAAGAATCCTTCTAAGATTCTCCATAAAATAGGGCATACTCCACTTCATTGGGTACAGACCTATTTTACTGCTCTCCTAGCGAAATGATCTGTGTAACATACATAAAATGTTATATTGAATATTCTTTATGTTAAAAAATGATTCTTAAGCTTCCAATCCATATAATATGTAAAATGCCTGGTGATAACATAGTGCCTGATATAATCTTACAGGAATCATAGCGTTACGATCCGACCCAGTGTGCGTCTCTGACAGGTGCACTACAAACTGCATTGCAGTCTGAGGCGAGTAGACATATTAAATCCTTGATTTACTGACCTACATTTTATAGTTAAAGGATTCATATCTAAACTCTGCTTAAATAAAAATAGCCATGCCGGTAGTAGTAAAAAATGTTTCTTATTTAAGTGTAAATCAAAGAAGGAGGTAAGATGAAGTGGTAATCATTTCAGCTCTTTTCTCACCACATTGTCTCTCAAGGCGATGTAAAAACATGTGACATGAAGTACTGGAATGCTTTTATATGTAATTGATCTCAATGTGGATTTGTTTAATCATAGGTAGCTGAACTGATGAATGCATGCAATAGAATACAGTCCATATCAACATGTATCATTCTTCGTGCATCTCTACAGTAAAAGTGAATGAACAGATTGAGCTGGGAAAGTGTGGAGTTGAATTAATAAAGATTTTGAGCATGCACAGAACAATAGATATTTTAATGAAGAAACATGGAAAAGTATAAACCACTTGAATGAGAATTATAAACACCAATTTCAAAATTGTTTATAGTTGAATTTGGAAGGAAGTATTTAACCTGTAGCTATGAAACATAAAAATGTGAAATAGGTCTTCTGGGGTGCTCATGGAGAAAGAAGTAATGTACTCATATTTCAAATTTAAATCTAGTTTAATAGTAGGTTTTACCTTAAAACTTTTCTCTGTCAACAAAGAATGATTTGCACTATTTTCTGAGTACATGCACCATTTAAAATTTTGTTAAAAAAAAAAGTGGGGCACACAGTATTCTAAAATAATGAAATAATGTGTGTACCAGACAAGTGACTTTCATCTGTTTTTTTTTTCATTAAGTATTACTCAGCAATTCTATTAAATATTTTCTACCCATCTTTGTAGCATTATATTTTTGGTAGAAATATTCTTAGAAACCTACACTTCTATCTATTTGGCCCAATGATAGTGACACTTAGAAAAATTACCATTATTAGGTATATTTGAAATTATTATCTACATGTAGCAGCATTTAGAATTTTATTTTTAAACCCAAATCTGGTTGAACTCAAGACAATTTGTCTTGAGTTCTAAAGCCAATATCAGGGCATCTGGGTGGCTCAGTTGGTTAAGTGACTGCCTTCTGCTCAGGTCATGATCTTGGGGTCCTGGGATCCAGCCCTGCATCAAGCTTCCTGCTCAGTGGGAATCCTGCTTCTCCTTCTCCTTCTGTGTGCTTGCTCACTCTGCTCTGTCTTTCAAGTACATAAGTGAATTTTTAGAAAAAAAAAAAAAAAAGCCAATACCTTCTGTGAGGCAATCTCATGGTCCCTAAAAACGCAAGGAGGTAAATCTCAGGTTAGAAAAACCTGAAAGCTAGTTCTTATGTTTCTACTGCTGTTATTTCATGTGTGTGTAGTGTGTGTGTGTGTGTGTGTGTGTGTGATGCATGTTAAAATCACTCCAAAATAACTGCAGTTACATAATATGTATGTATATATTGTATATACATAATATGCATGATACCTAAATATCATAGTTTACTGGGAGATAAAAAATGAGAAGACTCCCATATACAAAATATTTGATTTATAGGCTACATATTTGAAATTTCAGCAGTAAAATATTTTTCATTTGAGTTAAAGTGCATTTTCCAAAACTTTCTCCAAAACTGATTTACTCTGTTACCCGAACATAGTAATACATTAATAATGAAAATTACCATGGATTACTTTATCTTAATCTAACTTTACTTAGCAGTTGTGTGGTGGGTGAAGGTACACTGTGTAAGAAACAGTATCTGATAAATGTGCCAAGGTCATAGTCACAGAACAAATGTTATACTGATAAGGAAAAAAGGATTGCAAAGAATCATCTATCAGAAGCTAAGATTTATATGCAAGATTGTTTTTCAGAAACAGGATGAACACACTAGGGTATAACTTCTTTCCATACAACACACACATGTGCATGCATATGTTCACATGTGTGTGTGTGTACACATACTTTAGATCTTAAAATCATCCAAAATTATACATAAATGTATAAAATGTAGGGCAGTTAAATTGACCAGGGGATATGCTTCTGTATATATTTATCAGTATATACATCTAGTCTAGTAACATTTGAACTCTAATAATTCTACAGTTACTAAATGCTAACATAATGAAAAATTACTTTAAAAAGAGGGGACTTATATACAGGTGACTCTAATGTTAGTTTATGCATGAACCCTTTTTTCAAATAAGCAAATGTGTTTTTATGGAAAAATTCAATTTATTTCCTACTTATAAAGTATAAAAAAAAAGCGGGGGGCTAGGGCATAAAATCTAAAAGTCTTTGGTGTGATCAGACAGGAGCTTAAAATGTCACTCTTTGCAACCTTCAGTCATTAATAAGTATGTGGTGCAAAGAAAGCAGGTACCAGGAACCCCTTCTGTATCAGGCGAAATGACAGCTTCCCAAGGATAAAGCCTCAGCCTTCTGTGAGGAAAAGGGGTGGAGGGGAGGAAGGAGAGAGAGAAGAACTGAGGTGGAGGCTAGGGACCCTTACGTACTGAGGTCTGTATTGGGAAACAGTTGCATTTGCAAGAGGGAGGATCTGTCTTCTTAACTGCTCAGCACAAGTGGCCTCAGCCTGTTCTAGGTAAGTTACACTGTTTCCTGTGTGTAGGGCCAACCCCCATCCCACAGAGGCACAAATGTAGCCTCTATGAGGAAGGAAAGGCATCCATCTGTGTGGCAAGAATTAGTCACCTTCGGCCTTGGTGAACTTGTGCAGTCATAGAGTCCTGGTAGAAGCGACACGCTGTCTGTTTGCAGAAGTAACAGTGTAACACTGCCGTGCTCCTCTCTGGAATACCAACAGAGTTTGAAGTCTCTCTCTCCTGACAAAGCATTTGGGAGGTTTTTTTTTTGGTATAAATTCATGACCCTGACATGAAGGAAGATGCTGGGGGTGAAGAACACTGGAACACAGGGCTGCCCAGGCCAGCCTGGAAGACGATGGTTTTGGAGAACAGGAAGATGATGCTGATGTTGAAGAGCATCGCAATATCCGGGATAATGAGAAACACCAAGATGAGTGGAGCCATTCAGAGCAGTCCTGCTTAGGAATTACCAGATCACAGGACGCAGCAGGAACTGCAGGGAGAATTCCAGGCTATAGTTATGGGTCTGGAGCATCTTCCTTTTGTTCTATTTGGCTCTCAGGGGCACATTTCACAGTTTCCCAGAAAACATCACCTAAATTTCTCCCCACCAGTGAGGGAGATTCACTAGTTCATCAGAACCAGAGCTGTTTCCCTAGGTCTAAGGAGATTGAAAGATGGCCTACGTTGTTGGTTGTCACAGGGATGCCATCTTGACTCCCGGAAACTGGCTTTCAATCCCAGAAGTAGATGGCAGATGCAGGCTCCATCCGAGCTGTGCTAGCTGGTGGTCCACAGCTCTCCTGGCCAGCCCAGCCGCCTTCTTTGTGAGCCCTGCTTACCTGGGCCCGCTCCCCTCCTTTCTTTGCAGCCCTGCTGCTCCCAGCTCCTGAGCCTCTGAGCTGCTGCCCAAGGCCTCCTGCCCGCACCGCAGGACCTTGCTAAGGGCCAGCCCCAGGGGAGACACTTCGCCTCTGCTGCAATCCTTATGTTTCCATCCCGTGGGCGGTTGAGGGACAGGTGGAGCTGAAGTGCTCCTTGTGGAAGAAATGCCTGTGGAGGAAATGAAGTTGGGAGCAACCATCTTGGTGTGCTAGGGGCGGGCTGCCCCAAAACCCCGCGTTTAATTTCCCAGGCTCTGCAACTATTTTTTAGTCTCCTGTCTTCTACATTGCCAACCTATTGCAGTTTTCTTAGTTACAACATGTGTGCGTGTGTGTGTGTGTGTGTGTGTGTAAAATTGTAAAAATGCATGCACGTTTGTATGTGCATGTGTGTTAACTTACTGTTTTTCTCACACCACTCTTAAAATGCAAACTCCACATCTGTTGGATATTTCTTCATTTATATTCTTCTGCTATATCCACAGACCCTAAAAAATGCCTGGTATATAGGAAGCACATAGAAAACATGTTGAACAATATGAAAGATGAATACAAATGCTTTATCTATATTAGCAATTCATGTCTCAAATGAATCCTGACCTACTTATGAGACAGGAAGTGTTTGACTTACATAGAATGAAACCTGTGTTTAATCAAAAGACCTATATTTACAGGAAAGTTAATATAATATTTACGTATTACACTAGGAAATGATGCCATTTGACTAAACTATATTAAACGGTACATATTTTACATCAATCTAAAATACTAGCTGTTAAAAAAATTACTAAAACTACAAGGGTTTTATTAACATTAGAACAGTTATATTACTAAATATGTTGATACTTTATGAAGACACATGTACCCAACTAGGTAATGCAGCCATCCTGAGAAGTTTATTAGAAATAAAATCGGGCTTTGAACTTTAGGCTTAATATTTTGAAGTAAGAGTCTTTTATTATTGATGGTGTACAGAAACTTCTCGTACACAGCACTGAGAAATAGTTTACTTGCAAAATTCATATTCAAAAATAAAGATTCTTTGGACAGGTGGATAATGATGTGAAAGCAGTTTAAGACCTATTTAAGGTTTTGAAGTTTGTTCATTACTGCTGATGATAAAGTTGTAGGAAATTTAAATCTTTGCCCAAAAGACTAAGGTCAGCATCTCATTGAAATATCTTTTTAAAAAGTAAATTAGGTAGTACTCTGTAATCCTTATTCCTGTGTTCAAGGATCATATGAAAGGGTGCTGATAAAGAAGAAACCTTGACCCACAAGGCTTACTAAACAAAATCACTAAGCTGTATATTAGTCTCAAGAGAAAAACAATCCAGTGAAGTGACAGTGTTGCTGACTCAAGGAATCCTTGACTTTCACAGCTGTCTCCAATTTCCTAAATATGATTTTAGGTTTGTGGTTGGCTAACATTATTAACAGTAGAATTCTAGGTTATGTATGTGTATATATATATATATATATATATATATATATATATATATATATATTATTCTCAGAAGCACATGGGAAAGGTTTATAAAATTCTTCCATAAAATTGTGGTGTCACATAAGTTATATTCACACTCAGCTTTTTTACTATGTAATAGAAGACATTCATCACCATCCAAGACAGCGATAATTGACTCTTTACAAGATGGTAGGCATGCTTGAGCAAAGCTCCTCTTTTATCCAAAGTTTAAACTCTACACAGCAAAAACTTAAAATGAGTACCTTTTCTAGCAATGACCCATGCTAGGGTTAAACCTATGGCATTTATCTCATTAGGGTTATTTTCTAGCTAACTGTTGAGTCATGCTAATATATATCCTATAAAGTTTGAAAAGAGGAAAAAAAACCAAAGTTATTGAATATATCCTCTGCAGTGCATTTATAAACGTAGCATTTATGAAGTCTTGTCAGCCTCTCTACTCACATTGAATGTGCCTAATCTATACATGTAAAAATTGAAGATCAAAAAGGGTAAGCCACCTGTTGAAAGTTGTACACCTAGTAAAGGCCAAAACCAAAATTCAAATCTAGGTTGTTCCACTCTCACATTGTTCATCAAAATGTTACAGTGAGAGTTCTGTCTTGCGGGTTTTAAATTGTTTCTTTTCAGCAGAGTGTATAAGCTAGTAATCTTGGAAGAGAGTATCTTCCTTTTTATTGATAGGTGAGATAAAAGAATAATTGCACATGGAATATTTAAGGAGACGTAAATAATCAATTGGTGATTTATATCAATAAAAATGTCACTGGGTCCAAACAAAAAGTAAAAATCTATAAAACCAAAGAAAATGGGGGAGATGAGGACCATGCAGTTTAAGAAGATGGAAAGCATGCCATTAATGGAACAAGAAAACTGAATCTAGGGTCAGAAATTAAAAAAATCCAAACGAATAATGAGGAGTACACCCAAGAACCTTAGAAATTTATGACATCAGTCACCTCTATAAATGAGGTTGAAAATACCTGACATAGGATATTTTGTTGAAATTCTATTGAAGATTTCAATTGTGTGTAAGGGGGAGTGAAATGCAACTAAATATAATCAATTGATGAAATACAAATAAGTTCTTACATGATTAGTAAACAGATGAATGATTATCTCTTTCAGATGTACTGTATGTTGATAGAAGAATTTTCCCAGGTTTTAATATTTTGTGCTAACAAGTATCAGCGCTTGAATGCAACAAAGTGTCTCCTGAAAGTAACAGGGCGCTACACATACATGACACAAATCTACTCCACATTGTTTTTTGCCACAAGCTTTGACTTAGAAGTGGTCTCGGGTGGTCTTTTCTAATCTGCCTATAGTCCAGTACCTTCAGCTCTTCCTTATATCCTCTCCATTGAGTTATCTTCACAATTTTTTTTTAGGCCAGATCGTGTATTTATTACAGTGCTTTATGATTGAATAATCTGCTATGCTTACCTATACTTGTATTTTTCCTTAGGAATTGTCATTGGTATTTCACCTGTAAGTTCTACTGATACTGAGTATGCTGTTCCTAATTCTGTTTTTTTTTTTTCTCCCAACTGTTCAGTTTAGCACCATGTAAAAATTTTTAGCAACACACACATTCTATATGATAAATAGGTCTAAACTGCTATGGAAAGATTTTCAAGATATGATCCATGTAGATTTTTAAAGAGAACATATCATAGTATGCATAGTGTGATTGCATTTGGTGTGAAAGAGGAAAAAATGAAATTATATATAGATTTGCTCTTGTATCACGGAATATATTTAACGGGTTTCCAGGTGGATAACACAATGGTAGGTACCTAGGTCTGTATCTTCCAGTATTTTCTCCTCAAACAAAAAAGAAAAAGAAACGAGAATGTACTAAAAATCATGCCTTCAGCTTTCACAGGCTGAAAAGGGAGAATGCCCAAACTGTAAAATTAAAGTAGGAAAAATAGAGAAGTCGCTAGATGCTGGTGTACACTATGTACTAATCCTGCCCTGCTGCTAGGCTTTGTGTTGAAAAGAGGAAAGAGAGGGAGGAGAAAAGGGAAAGATGAGGGGAGAAAAGGGTGGAGGAGGAAGTGCTATGAAGAGAGAACAGAGGAACTAGTGATAGATCTAGAATTAACCTAAAACAACTCCCAGTAAAAGTATGACAAGTATAATCATGAAAATACTTTTTTAAAATAAAGCATTATCACAGCATGATTGTCACAGAAGAAACTTGGGTTCTTACAGTATGAAGTGGCTGGCTTTGAGACACAAAGCACCTGAGAGGAAAAAAAGGAAAAAGAGAGGTACCTCTTGGGGGGGGCGGGCAGATAATGGAATATAGCTAAGATTTTAAACTAAAATCTCAAGTATCTTTTTGAAAATAAAGACCCTGGGGTGCCTGGGTGGCTCAGTAGGTTAAAGCCTCTGCCTTCGGCTCAGGTCATGATCTCTGGGTCCTGGGATCGAGCCCCACGTCAGACTCTCTGCTCAGCGGGGAGCCTGCTTCCCCCTCTCTCTCTGCCTGCCTCTCTGCCTACTTGTGGTCTCTGTCAAGTAAATAAACAAAATCTTGAAAAAAAAGACCCGAATCTACAAATTAGAAGGCAAATTGGAGAAAAATATTTCAGTATCATTAGGTCTTAAAAGTATCCTGGTAAAATATTAAACTTTGAAGAGAGATGAAAAAAATAATTGAGTTCTTCAGCAAAAAAAAAAAAA
>CM052806.1:23677307-23694146 GCA_028533885.1 Nasua narica
ATTTCTTGAGTGCCTGGCATTTCTTGGACAATGTACATATACTAAGTGAGACGATTGGTCACTGCCCTTAGAGAACTTAAAATACTAGCAATAAAAATGAAAAATGAAAAAAAAAATACTGTGATCGTTGCTATAAGGAGAGTAGAGCGCTTAGGACGTGTAAATGTATCTTAGGACCCCCAAATTACTTAGCTTAAAATGAAGTTGCTCAAGCGAAGTTGCTGAAGTGATGTATTTAATATTAGCATTACAAATTATCAGAAAGATTGTGCAGACAACTAATCTTGTTAAGTCTATTTTCTCTTTGTTATTAGATAACAATGTCATCCCCCACTTAGTAATTTCAGACTTTCTGATTGCCTTTGTATTCATATGAACCCTGAGGCAGAGATAAGGGACTGGTATTTTAAAAGCATGATTTTGGGACTGAGGTTCTGCATTTTCTTAATTCCGACCACATTCCCTTATTCCCTGGCCTCTGTATGAGGAGCCCCGCCCACACCTCCCATTGATTGGCACCAAGTCGGCACAGGATTAATACCACTTATCTCCAACAGAAGGAATAAAGAAAATAAATTTCTACAAATTCATAAATAATATCTCAGTGTCATTTTCAGAAGTCTATGATAGCCCTTAAATTTATGCCTTTCTATTATAAATACTGTATATTTGTTCTTTGATGATATTAAAATATTTTAATATTATTTTATTTAATATTTATATATTAAATAATATTAAATATATTTTATATATTAAATAATATTTAATATTTAATATTATTTAATAATAAATAATAATTAATAATATACAGATGGGAAAATATGAAATATGTCACATAAATGGGCAACATACTAGTGTTAATTGTCTTTTTTGAAGATGTAGGTAAAGTGATAACAGAACATCAGAAACTTTTAGTCACTTAAAAGCTTTGTTACGGAACTTGATTATTCAAATACGATGTCAAGTAGTCACGAACCAAGTTACAAGTGGAATGGACTCCAAGATCACCTGGTCAGTCTCATGATACTCATTTATGCTTAGATAACTCTTCATCTAGATATTGCTCATACATAAAGCTGAATTATTTGCCCTTCAGATCTGCTTTCCTAATACACAGATGGTAACTTGGTTTATATCACTAGCATCTAATTTACATTAAAATATCATTTATTGTCATCTTTATATGTAAAGTGAAGAGTCTTAGTTCTGGCTAAAAGCTGTGTATGACTTCAAGAGTGAATAGGGCCTTGGAGAACACGCCAGATGAGAAACTCTTGGTCTCCTACACCTACTATTCCTTTTGTTTCTCAAGCCCATATTTTCTATCATAGATGATTTTAGTTTAATCTCGGTTAGGGAAACGGCTGTTGAGGTAATGTTAGGGGACAGATTTACTATATTCAGGTAGAATATCTTGAGAAACACCCTGTGCATTTTTAACCTTTAAGTACAAATCTCAGTAGTCCTACATGACAGAGAAGCAAAGTTTTTCCAAAAACAAAGGAAAAAATTCTCACTCTTAGGTAATATAAGGTAGCCCATATATAGCATAGGCCACCATGTTTGGAACTTAGGTTTCCCTGTATGTGTTTCAATAGTAATCTGAGTTCTGATCTTCAGAGAAATTTAGGTGAGATAATCTTAAAGTCCTCAAATCCTAATTACTGAATATAATTAAAATGTGAGTTTTGGTGTTGGTAATTTTTCAGTGGCTACCACGATCAACTAATCAACTACTTTTGATTAATCTGCTTTTTTTTTTTTTTTTTTTACCAGCATTCTTGAAAGACTGAGGCCACAGGTGGATAATTTTCTCTCTCCTACCCCTTGGGGGAGATAGCAAATAACCTCATGTACATACCCTCACCCTTTGATCTTGGAACACTAGGACTAAATTGGTTTAGAAGAATAATTATAGTCTAGATAAAGCTAAGATTTTTCTTTCCTAAGAGCAAGTGAATAATACAGAAAATTAATTTTAATACATTATTTCTAAAGCCTACATGGTCAGGAGTAGGACATAATTAATCTATGTTTAAATTTTAAATTGGTTTACAAAGTTTTTTTAACAGAACTAAAACATGACACAGGCACCAAAAAGTCTCCATTTTTAACATCAGAGGAAACTATTCATATGTGTATCTCTTCTAGACCTCACACCCATATCTGGGCTAAAGAAAATGTTGAATAATGACATTAAAATAAAAGAGAAAAGAATATTTAAAACTCTAGAAAAAAGTTCACCCCTATCTAACCTTTCCTTTTCTGAACTATGTATTTTAAGCATTAAACTCAATCATTATTCATATTAATTTTGTTCTTGGTCTCTAGGGACCCAAGAAGTAAAAACTGTAGAAAAAAGAAAAAAAGTCAAGACTTTAGGAGAATAAAAATAGAGTAATTCAGATTTTTCTTCTAGTTAGGCGTACTCGTGTTCTAAGCACACCATTTGCTGAAGGCCCATCTGCATAATTTGCAGGACCCAGTAGAAAATGAAAATGTGGGGCCTTATGTTAAATTACTAACATTTACAAAAAACCACAGCAGAGCATGAAACCAAGTGTGCGGTTCCCCCGAGCTTGGGGCTCTGTGTGACTGCCTAAGTTGCACACCCACAAAACCACCTCTGCTTAGGTATTTTCCATATAGTTCCTTCTGATTCTAAAATGGCTTGTCAATTCTTTGCCTTTTTCCATTTTAAAACCACACTATGAACAGTGAACAATGAACATGTGAACATGAACAATTAATCTTGTAACACTGAAAAAATAAACGTATTTGGGGGAAAAAATTTAAAAAAAATAAAATCACACTAGTACTTATTAGAAAGTAGATGAATATTGATTAAAAACACTAAACATATTCATAATTTTTGTGAAAGAAGAATAACGTTGTACATTTGGTGAGTTTATTATTGGTTGGCAGATATATTCAAGAAAATTAGGCTTGGTTAATTCATTATAAATACTGGCTGAAGTAAAGCCAATGATGAACTTCCTAGTTGTATTGATATCAGTTGCTCTGTAATTGATTTATTTAGATAAAATCATTTAGCCCTTGTCTCTTACACTTAAGCAGTATTTTATCTAATATCACTGCAGTGCGGACTGTTTTGTGAAATACCAACTGACAAACTGAGACCAATTAAATGTAATGAAGAAAATGAACACTATTATGTTTATAGGGAAACTGTTAAATTTGATTACAGGCAGAACATGTGAGTAAATTGAGAGTGAGTAAAGGTCACCACTAAAAGTTATGTTAGATTCACCTTCAGTTAACATAGGAAACTATCACTTTGTGGCCCATAAAAATAAATCTTGCCTATATTTGACATATATCTGTAATAAGTTATTAATTTCATAATGAAAATTTCACAGACATGTATACGGCACACTGCATTTGCTTTTTTCATATTTAATACACAGCAATGGGTATATGCATGGCACACACACAAAAATAAGGAATCATAATTGAAGGCCAGAGTCCTAGCCCAAGCCCAATACTACTTCTCACAAATCTCATTGTTACCTCTGTGTCACTGAATAACGTGCTCTGTGTTCTTTATTTATCTTGAGAAATTATCTCATGACTTACTGCTAGGATGGCTAAGAGTATAGATCACATTCACCATCCTGTCACTATTCATATCATTTTAAATTTTTTACTTCTGGGATATTTAAACAATACGTTGAAACTTGTATTTTTTGTACTAACTGGTTTACATGCTGCCTCCTGATTTGCCTCTCAGATGAAGAAATCCCATCAATCATTTTCTGGCAGTTATAATCTTTGCTTTCATGTTGTCTAGGTCGATTAAAATTTACACTGTTGAATATGGAAGTTTTCAGCCAAGATCAAAAACAATAGTTGTTGAAATTCTGTGACTTATAACCATGCTACTTACATGGGCAATAGTATACTGATGACAGCCTTGTGTCTCTGTGGGTCAGTGTCCTAGCTTTGAGCTGCTCAAGAATGGAACTCACATCTTGTTGAAATGGATTCTGTCTTCTTCCTCATCATCAAGGTCTCAAAAGCGTGATTTGTTATAGGTTATTTTATATTCGAATCAGCTTTGTCTTATTGTACTTTTTCCAGAATTTCTGTTTCACCTTTCGGCTGTCCTTATTGACTGAAGTAATGTGAGCTTTCTTTAGCGGGGACTATCTATTCCATACATAATTTTTGGTATCTAATCAGCTCCTTTCCTTCAAGAATATTTTTTCTTTAGATGTCACTCAGCTTAGGTTCTTATTATAATGTTATACTTCAAGGTCTCCTCAGTGCACATACCAAGTTACTGTTTCCATTTTGCTGGAATTCTAGGTGAACTTCACTATTGTGGGGATAGCCTTCCTTTATTTTACTTTTAACTCCTATTTCTCTTATTAATATGTAGAAACAACATCCTTAAAAAGAAACGAAGATAGGGAGGCAGACAGGCAGGAAGCAACAGGGAGCGTGGAGGACACGGGAGAAGAGAAAACATGGGAGGTAAAATTTCTGTCTGGTGGTCTTGGTAGTCAGAATTTTAGGTTCCAAATCGTATTACAATCAAAATTGTTAAAGATACTGCACAATTTTATTTGTAGATTCCACTCTGACGAAAATCTGATGCAATTCTTCTGTACTTTCTCTCTAGAAACTTCATGCTCTGCATTTCAAAGTTATGTATTAAGGGGAAGATTTATTTAGTTACATTTTTCATCTAATCTCAAGAGCACTGAGTAGTCCCTTTTATTGTGAAATTTGTGATTTTTCCCCCCTCAGCTTTTATAAATGATTTATCTTCCTGCTTGTAGGTATTTCTCCTTCTCCATTTTTTTTTCCTCTTCATAGCTCAAATTTATGCCACTCATATATGGACACTATTGGAATGCTACATTAGGCTGCTTTTCTCTCAAAATCAATCTCTTAGTCTTTTTTTAAATGTGAATAAAAGTTCTTTCATATTTTTCTTGCATTTTTTAATGTTTTAAAACTTTTAATTTACACAATGAGTATACAATTTTAAAGCTCTCTTCTCCACCCCATTCTACTTTTTTTTGTAGTTCATTTTTGTATAATATTCTGGCTTTATATAACAATACATCCTTGAGTCATTCTGCGAATATGAATTTGAAATGTTTAAATTTTCTCTTGAAGCCTGCAGTTCTAAATGTTTTCATTCCTTTCATGCTATTAGTTCTTCTTGGTCATTCCTTACTCTGCTGCTGATTGGCATCATGTGTGTAGCAATAAGAAGATAATTTAGATTCTGGAACAAGCATATACCATAGGATCTCTCATTCTTTCAGGAATTGCGATAAATTTCTGTTGAGGCTTGTCGTTAGTTCTCCACTGACCTGGGTAAAGTCTGCGCCACTTAATCTCTGTTCTCCGTGTCATCTAAAATGGCCAGATACAGGACACAGGACCAAGAGTGTGAGTGGAGGGGTGTCACCTCTTCCAATTGTTCCATACATGGACTTCCTAGAAACCACTCTGAATTCCTTCTCCGCCCACTCCCCCCACCTCTGCCCCCCCCCCGCCCCCGCCCCAACTGTGCTTTCTGCCTGTCTTGCTTTTTTCCAGAGCTGGATCCAAAAGCCTTTCCAGATTACCTGCCTGGCCACTTCGTCCTCTGCTTCATCAGTAAAAAAGTGTCCACCCTCTCTTACTGTCCCATAAATAGATTTAATTATGTTATTCACTGTGCTACCTATCCCCAGCTCACTCACACATCCCTAGATTTCTTGGCTGTGACAAGTACTTTTAGTGATCCTCATGTTTAAATGGGTCCAAAGATGGATACGGGCCAATATATGTGCTCAGATTCCTCTTCAACAATTATCTTTGTTCCTATTTTATCCACTCCTCTTTGGAATTTTCATTTACTATTTTTTGGTGAACGTTATTATTTTGAAGCTACTGCCTATTTATAAATAGCACGGAAATTTTCAATTCAAATAATTTTTTCGAAAATGTATTACTTGTTCTGTCACCATTTCTTCTTAAATCTCTTGTTCTCATTCTAGGCTTAGTTTTGCCTTAACATAAACCATGTGTAATACTTACCACCATAGTCTACCAATAGTAAACTTGTGCATTCTTTTTTCTGGAAATGCTCTTTTTTTTCCTTATTCTTGAATGATACCTTTGTGGCATATGAACACCTAAATTGTTATCACTGAGCACATGGAAAATGTTCTCTAGGGTCTGGTCTGTATTGTAAACATGATTCCTGACATTGATCTAAATGTTTATCGTGTCATGTTTAGAATTACTACCCTTTCCCTCTGCTTTAATATTCTTTGATTTTCTCCTTTTTTACTATTATGTACACATAATACAGAGTTCACCTGTGTGTGTGTGAATGTCTGTTTGGAGAGAGAGAGAGAGATACATGTATCTCCCTATCTATATATTTATGGAGAGAATAACTTAAGCTTCCTTAATGTAAGGATTAATATTCTTCAAAAGTTGTAGAAAATTATTAATTATTATTTCTTTTAATACTGCCTCTCTAAAATTTCTTATTTTATTGAATTTATAGTATAATTTTCCATTCTATTTTGGTTTCCCTTAACCCTTTTTTTTCCTATTTTCTATTTTCTTTTAGAAATGATGATTATTAGATGTGATAGAACCACTAGCTGATAATACAGGGGTAACTGCATTGCAATATATAAATGGATAAAATCAACATATATACACTTTAAACTTATGCAGTGTTGTATGTTGAATAAATCTAAATGAATCTGGGGAAAAATCCCTATGGGCTGTGTTGTCAGTTGATCTGGTGCTACTTACTTACTTTCCAGATGTTATAAAGGTATTTTTCAGTTTTGCCTTTTTTTCTAAACACTCTGCTGAATTTTTAACTTAGAAGAGCTGTATTTTAGAGAAATTCTAATGGCTACATTACCCATCTCCTTGCCAATTTGCCTGGTGTCTAACTTTTTGATATCTTTTATCTTTTTTACGTTTGTAAGCTAAGTCATTTTACAGTCTTCTTAGATTTTCTGTTCCTTTTTTAAAGTTTTTAATTCCAGCATAGTTAGCACATAGTGTTAAATTAGTTGCAGATATACAGTATAGTTGATGGCTCAACAATTCTGTACATGACTCAGCGCTCATGATGATAGGCATACTCTTTAATCCCATCACCAATTTCCCCCTTTTCCCTACCCACCTCCACTCTGGTAACCATCAGTTGGCTCTGTATAGTTAAGAGTTTGTTTCTTGGTTTGTCTCTCTTGTTTTTTTCCTCGTTCGTTTTGCATTTTAAATTGTACCCTTGGGACATCTGGGTGGCTCAGTCAGTTAAGTGCCTGCCTTCAGCTCAGGTTGTGTTGCCCGAGTCCTAGGATGGAGTCGTGCTTGGGCTCCTCACTCAGCAGGGAGCCTGCTTCCCCTTCTGCCTGCTGCTCCCCCTGCTTGTGCACTCTCTTTCTCTCTCTCTTTCTCTCTCTCTGACAAATAAATAAAATCTTTAAAAAGTAATAAAAATAATAAATTCTACCCATTGATAGTTACATGGTTCTTATCTTTCTCTAACTGCTTTCACTTAGCGTTTTACTCTCTCGATTCATCCATGTTGTTGCAAATGGCAAGATTTCTTTTTTTTATGGCTGAGTAATAATCCGGTGTGTGTGTGTGTGTGTGTGTGTGTTTGTGTAGATAAAGTGTATAGATACACACACACACATATGCACCTTCTTTATCCGTTCATCTATCTATGGACACTTGGGCTGCTTCCATAATTTGGCTATTGTAAATAATGCTGTAATACACACAGAAGTGCATGTATCCCTTTGAATTAGTGTTTTTGTATTTGGGGGGTAAATACTCAATAGTGTGATTACTGGATCATAAGGTAATTCTCTTTTTAACATTGGAAGGAAACTTCATACTGTTTTCCACAGTGGCTGCACCTCTTTGCATTCCTACCAACAGTGCACCAAGTATCCTTTTCCGCCATATTGTCAGCAACACATGTTGTTCCTTGATTTTTGTTTTTCATCATTCTGACAGGCATGAGGTGATATCTAATTTGGGTTTTGATATGCATTTTCCTGGTTATGAGTGATGTTGAACATATTTTCATATGTTTTTTGGCCATCTAGAGGTCTTCTTTGGAAAAATGGTCATGTCTTCTGCCCATTTTTTTTTAAAGATTTTATTTACTTATTTGAGAGACAGAGAAAGTGAGAGAGAGCCTGAGAGGAGAAAAGGTTAGAGGAAGAAGCAGACTCCCTGTAGAGCTGGGAGCCCGATGTGGGACTCGATCCCGGAACTCAAGGATCATGACCTGAGCCCAAGACAGTTGCTCAACCAACTGAGCCACCCAGGTGCCCTCTTCTGCCCATTTTTAATTGGATTATTTGGTTTGGGGTGTTGAGTTGTAGAAGTTTATTTTTTTTTAAATCTATATATATATATATGTGTGTTGTGTACTAACCCTTAATCAGGTATGTTTCACTTCCAGATACCTTCTCCGCATTCAGTAGGTTATTCAGTTTTGTTGATGGTTTCCTTTGCTGTGCAGAAGTCTTTTATTTGATGTAGTCCCAGTAGTTGATTATTGCTTTTATTTCCCTTGCCTCAGGAGGCATATCTAGAAAAATGTTGATACAGCTAGATTATTGCCGAGATTATTGCCTGGACTCTCTTCAAGGATTTTTATATTCTGAGGTCTCACGCCTAGGTTCTTAATTTATTTTGAGTTTGTTTTTGTGTACGCTGGAAGAAAGTGGCCCAGTTTCATTCTTGGGCATGTTGCTGGCCAGTTTTCCCAACACATTTATTGAAGAGACTGTTTCTTTGCTGGTCAGGTATTCATTCCTCCTTTAAAGACTAATTGACCATATAATTGTGGGTTTATTTCTGGGCTTTCTGTCCTGTTGATCTATGTGCCTGTTTTTGCGATACTACCATACTCGTGATTATTACAGCTTTGTAATAAAACAAAGTCTGTAATTGTGATACTTCCAGTTTTTATCTTTTTCAAGATTGCTTTGGCTATTTGGGGTCTTTGGTGGTTCCATATAAATTTTAGGATTGTGTGTTCTAGTTCTGTGAGAAATGATGTTGATATGTTGATAGGGATTGCATTAAATCTGTAGATTGCTTTGGGTGGTATAGACATTTTAACTGTTATTTGTTCTTCTGGAACACCTGGGTGGCTCGGTCTATGAAGTGTCTACCTTCAGTTCATGTCATGATCCCAGGGTCCTGGGATTGAATCCCGCATCCTGCTCCTTGCTCATTGGGGAGCCTGCTTCTCTCTCTCCCTCTGCCACTCCTCCCCCTGCTCGTGCGGACTCTCTCTTTCTCTCTCTGTCAAATAAACAAATATACTCTTTAAGAAAATAAAAATAAAAAATATTCTTCTAATTGAAAAGCATGGAGTGTTTTTCTGTTTCTTTGTGTTACCTTCAATTTCTTTCATCAGTGTTGTATAATTTTCAGAGTACAGGTCTTTTACTTCTTTGGTTAAGTTTTTTTCCTAGATGTTACTATTTTGGGTGTACATTTTTCTATTAACTTTCTGGGTGCTGTTCCTCCTTTATGGGCTGTCTTTGATGCTATCTAATTGTGAATTCTGCTTTTTGAATTTGGGATAACAAACTAATCTTGAATGTAGACTGGTTAATTTACAGCAGTTCTATGAAGGCTTGATTGTGGAAATACCTCCCTGTATAGCAAGTGGATTTGATCATATTAATATTTTGGTTTGGCAGTATAAGTTCAGACCCTGACTTTTTGGTAACATAGGCTAGAAGTTTGATTTTTTTTTCTTCATAAGTGACAATTATTTTGTTTGTTGTTCTCCTTCCCCTCCTAAAGAACCTTGACCCTGAGTGCGTATTAGCACCCTCATGGCTTCTGGGTCAGTGGGTGGAGTTCTGTCTTCTGTCACTTGGGGCAGCCTATCCGTCATTGTAGGATCTTTTGGCAGAAAATGGTCTTCTTCAGTTCACCATGCTGCCAGAGCATTCTTAAGAATAGGTTACAAATTGAACTTGCTGTTTCCCCACCCATAAAGTTTTTTGTTCTAGATTTGGCTAGCTTTTTCTTAAAATGGCTACATTGCAAGTACTTCAGGCTTTGTGGTCATACGGTCCTGTATCTACTCTGAAACTATAGCATGAAAGCAGCCATAAATAATACACAAGATGACTGAGTTAGGCTGTATTCCAACAAACCTTCATTTATAAAATCACCCACTGGGCTGAATTTTTCCCATAGGTCATATTTTGCTGACCTCTGGTTAAGTGAAATTTTTATTCTGATTCTCTAAACAGAAATCAGGAATATATGGTTCTTTATAAAAACACAGGAATTTACAAGAGTTTTTGTTAATGTGTGCAAGTCCAAATATATGCAAATGTGTATAATAGTGTCTGTGTGTGTGTATTTGGATATGGGTAAGACTGTGTTTGTGGGATTATGTGCATGGACCTGTAATTTTTCTCCCTGGGGAAAACCTGTATCTTTTTTCAAATGTTTGAAAATCCAAGGCTCTAAAAATATTAAGGACATCATGCAAATACTTCCGAACTCTGAAACTCAAGAATTCGCTGATAAGCTTTTATCTTAACACATTTCCTTTCCAGCACAAAAATAAGTCATTGCATTTTAAATAATCTTAATACTCTGGTTTCCCTTTTCACCTGAATGTGGGCAAGGAAGGGAGAGCAGGTGGGAGATAAGTGAAAGGTAGTTGGATAAGACAAGATGAGAACATTATTTTTGGATAATTTTAAAGCCATGCCATGACATTTAAAGAATGTAAGGTCAACTTCTTGAACAAAATACTTGCTCTCTCACTAATTTAAACTGCTAATTTTAACCTCTTATCAGCAAAACCACATACTTGATGTTCAACTTCTGATGCAGAGTTCAGACCACCCATCTGGACTATTATTTCCACCATTAATTTTTGGCTCCAAAAATAAAAAATTGTGCAGTCATAGCTTTAGCTTTTGAATGTAACACGCTCATCTTTCTCTCTTTCTTTCTTTCTATTTTTTTCTTTCTATCCCTTTCTCTGCCTTTCTTTCTCTGCCTTTCTTTCTTTGCCTTTCTCTTCCTTTCTCTCTCTCTCTTTCTTTCTTCCTTCCTTTCCCTTTCTTTTTCACTTGGGATAAGATAGATCCACTAGTAAATGGAAGCGTTTATTTCTGACTTTTAGTCAAACTTTCTGTTAAAGTACTTGAATTGGAGGGGCACCTGGGTGGCTCAGTGGGTTAAAGCCTCTGTCTTTGGCTCAGGTCATGATCTCAGGGTCCTGGGATCGAGCCCCACATCTGGCTCTCTGCTCAGCAGGGAGCCTGCTTCCCCTTCTCTCTCTGCCTGCCTCTCTGCCTACATGTGATCTCTCTCTCCTCTCTGTCAAATTAATAGATAAAATCTTTAAAAAAAAATAAAATAAAGTGGTTGAATTGGAGTAGGTCATCACTGGCAGGTGACGTTTGCTTAAGTTGTTCTTAAAGAATAAAGGTAAATGAAGAATTGTTCTAATAAGTTCTTTCTGAGCCTCTGTTAGGATTAAATTCTCTTTCTGTGTATTCGTAATCATTAACAATTATAAGTAGTCTCTTATGCTCTATCTGCAAATGACTTAGAAATATTAAACTAACATTTGAGTACAATATAACAATAGGTATTAAGGTTTAAAAATCCAACTTGAGCAGTCTGACAGTCAAAAGTAAGTTACATGTCATAATGTGAATATTAACTTTTTGAAAAAAATGAAATTTATTCTTAGAACAGTAAATTTCAGGAACATATTTTAGAGTTTTATGACAACCACATGTATATTATGTGTACATAATAGGCCATGAAATACTTCTTCCTAAATATTAAAAAGAAAAACTAAATCTAAAATTATCATTCCTCTAATATCGCACGGTGGTCCTTCTAGAATAATTACACCTAAGTTATTTGTGTATGTTTTTGTCCTTCTCATCATTGAAAAAAACAGTATATATATTTTAGAAATACATATTAATAGAGGGATTTGTGTGACACAGTTGGTTAAGTATCTGACTCTCAGTTTTGGCTCAGGTCATGATCTCAGGGTCGTGAGATCAAACTTAGCATTGGGCTCCTCGCTCAGCAAGGAGTCTGCTTCACATTCTCGCTTTCCCTCCCCTTTTCCCCTCCCCTTGAACTTCCCCTCCCTCTCCCTCTATCTAAAACAAGTAAACCTTAAAAAAATACATACTTATAAATGTGTATATATGTTTATGTGTGTATTATGTATGTGTATGTATGTGTGTGTGTATGTATATATGTAATCAGTTACTAAAAGCAACTGGACTGTGGACTATGTGGACAAAGACTAAAGAATCACCTGCTAATGATGATATAGTTTTATTTATAGGGGAAAAAATTCACAATTGACTAATTTTAACTCCTCAAAAATTTCTTCCATTTCAGACAGGTGTGAAACATATTTTTTCTTTTTTTTTTATTGTGTTATGTTATTCACCATAAAATACGTCATTAGGTTTTGATGTAGTGTTCCAAGATCCATTGTTTATGTATAACACCCAGTGCTCCATGCAATATGTGCCCTCCTTAATACCCACCACTAGGCTCACCCCTCCCCTCACCCCCCTCCCCTCTAAAACCTTCAGTTTGTTTCTGAGTCCACAGTCTCTCATGGTTCCTCCCCCTCTCTCATTTCTCCCCCTTCCAATTTCCCTCTCTTCCCCTATAGAAATGAAAGTCTTGGAAAAAACTGAAATGTTTAACCACAATCCCCCATTCTTGTTCCTCTGTTCACCTACTAATTAATTCATCCTGATTAATGTTTATTACTTGGGATACTAGACTCTATTCCAAAAGTAAAGATTAGTAAAGTGAACAGAACAGATAAAAGTATCTACCATATTGGAGCTTATATTCTAGTGGAAGAAGTCAAACAAAGAAGTCCTACAAAACATGCACAATATAGTTACATGGTCATTACTGCTGGGGAAAAATAAAATTAAGGAAGGATAAAGACTTTGTGTGGGGAGGGACAGGGACAGGAGAGCTATATGGGTATTAGAACAAAGGCAGTGAAGAATAGTTAGGGATTTAGGTTTCTTTGTGATAACATACAGAAACAGGACTAGGGAGCACAATAAAATTAGGCTTCATGGTCTCAAGGCTAATAATCATATCCAAGACACAAGGAACCCCTCTGGAGTCTCTTGAGTCTCTCATCTTTTCCAATAACTTGTGAGAGCTCCTTTTTTTTCTTTTGTTCAACCCTGCTTTAGTAAAATTTTCATGTCCATTCTTGGCCAGTACAGGCCCCATTGGGAGCAATACTTTCTGTTCCTGACCTTTTCTGTGTGGTACACTGCTGTAAAGATTATAGAAGGGTGTGAGATTTAACACTAGACGCCAACAATCTAGCCTGTCATAATTTTATAGGTGGTGGCAGAACACACAAGACTCCTGGGCCAGAGACAAAGAACCGTATTACTCCTGGCCCAGCAGGAAACACGACGTGGTTAGGATGGGAGAACTGGCGAACCTGGTTTACCTTTTCCCCAAAAGGAGATGTTATCTGGAATAACGTAGCAGAGAAGTGTATCTGCCTCTACCCTGGAAGGAGACACTGTCTCTTTCTTCTAAGGCTGTATTTTATATGAAACTGAAAAGATAATTGAGAACAAAAGCTGTCAACAGCTCTTCACAAGATGTGTGGAATCACCAAAGACCTTTGGAGAATTGTTTCCCCACCAGCTTCGTAATTGATCGGCAACATTACAAATGTCAATACTTGCATGCTATCATTGAGATTTGTAATCCTACTTTTCTCTTAGCCATCATGTCTTAATTTCTGACCACTTCCAAATCCAGGATTCTGTATCTGTTATTTTTATAATAAAATCTAATTGAAATTAGATTAAAATATAACTGACCTGCATCTTACAGAAATTGGATGAAGCAGAAGTTTGATTTAAATAGTTGAAGTTTCTCCTATAATATTTTAGGGTAGAATATGTTCCATCTATTTTCTTGCCTTTAAGAGTTGTGAAAATTAATTTATTTTAGTGTGTTAATAATTGATAATGGACTGAATTAATTACCCCTGCAAGGACCTTTGTGTTTTAGCAAGTGTATAGTCATAACCAAAGGAACTGTCAGTATTTGTACTAGCAATAAAGGTTAATGGAAAAGTTGTTTTGGATCAGAAAGAGCCTTTTGTGACCTATCTATGGGACTCAGTCTAATTTAGAAAAGGACTTCATCATGTGAGTGTAGTGCGTGACCTTAGCTGCCTAAAGCAGGCCCCGGTGACCCAGACCTGTTTTATGTAGGGCAGCTTTGCTTTCATTGTTAGAGGGTGGATCCCCACTAAAGATTTCTTTAAATTAAGAGCTTTCCAGCTCAAGAAAGGACAACAGCAGCAGCAACAGAAAACATTTGAAGGTCACTGGTCTAATTTATTTATGATTGGGAGCTATCCATACCTGAGTTCTTGTCGCTTCTCTTTTAAACATCCCTGAGGTGAGGAGGCAGTATTTGGAACAGATTATTTCTATCTTTGTTTCCTATTAACCACAGGACAAAGTTTTTAAATCCAAATGTGTCTCATTACTATCTAGAAAAAATTTATTAGTTGATGGTGATGCAGTAACTCTATATTCTAGAGAACAAATGTTTGATAGAATGTCTAAAAACATTTAAAAATATTCAGATCACCTGGGGAAAATGTCTTTCAACTTACTTATGGGGCATTAACTGCTAATTTCTATACATTTTCATAGAAGACACATGTTCTTTCTGTTTGACATGATAGAATGCAGTGTCCATGAGTACTGGAAACTTGCAACAATCTAAGAATGTGACTTTTGAGTTGTAGAGTTGAGCCAAGTAGGATGTGCATAATTGGTGGAAATTTGCATTATGACTTTCCAGAAAAATTGGTTCTCCTTCTGTGACTGTATTCCCAGAATACCCAATTATTTCAACTCAACGAGGTATACCAAAGACCTCTATTTTAGTGACTCAATCATTAAAACTGCATGACAGAAGGAAACTTGATTATAAATTGGATATTATATATATATATTATATAGCATAATATAATATAATGCTATATTATACATAGCATTATAATGCTGCTTTTTCCTTGGGATATTATTTTTCTTGTGGGGGGAAGAAAAAAGCATTAAAAAAAGAACAGGCTTCCCTTTTCCTCCCCCCACCCTCCGCCAAGTAATTGTTTTTAAAGTCTAAAGCTAATTTTAATTTTAAATTGGTTATTAGTCTTAAGGAGAAAGGAACTTTTAATAATGATTTAAATAGCATCCATGTTATTGACGTCCATAGAAATATAAGCAAAGTATTCCTAGTCTATAGTAAATTCTTCCTGGTCAGCCTCACTCCACTGCCCCTCACCTTCAGGATGTGCTTGCCTTTAATCTGCATGATCATTTGCTAAACATGTAGTGATAATCTGTCTATTTTGGTCGACAGCATTGAGTTCTCTCTAGGGCTAGGCTTCATCCCTCCAGGAGTTACATAAATAAATTCCTGTCACTTTTTCTACTGCCTATTAAACCTAGGAAATCAATATGCTTCTCTGTGTGTGTAGGCTCCCAGGAAGATTTCTCATAAAAACTGTCAAATAAATACTGCTTGATAACTGAGCTAGTTCCAGTTTCAAGCATGTGAACTTGCTGTTCTGGAACACATCGTAAATGCAAAATGTTACCACAAATTTAATGTGGATGTTTAAAAAAAAAACCTACATACTCACAGGAATTCTTAAAGATGGGCTCCATTCTCTAAAAAGTAAATAGAATTTTGTCTTTTGTCTCACTGAGTTTTCTGACAATTTACTCTGCATATCTCTAAGATCACTCCTCAAACAGTTACAGTGAATTTATTTTAATTTTTATTTCCTTTTATCATCTGCATTTCAGCCTTATATAGTATTGAAGTTATCAACTTTGCAACTCTTCAGTCAGTTTTGGCATTTATATCTACCTAACCTTGTCTTTTACATCTATACTTTCAAATTTACTAGTTTAAAATTTATACATAAAAATAGGTTGATTTAAAAAATAACATCAATTTATAATGTTCATTTGGGTTTCCTATTTTTATCAGCACTTTGTCAAAGAGTTAACTGTTTTTCTTTTTTTAATAGGTACTATAGTTAATTGCTTTTTCCTAGTTTATTAACACATTTCTGGTTTTTTTTTTAATTTTGCACTAAATAATTTAAAAACTATGACATAATCCAGACTTGGATGAAAATTTGTAGCTTTAAATTCATCTGTTAGAAAAAAAGAAATACTGGAACTAAGTTATGTATCTATTTTATAGAGAAAGAAAGCAAACTCAAACAGTGAAGGAAATTAAAGATACGGTTGGCAGTTAATGATATTAAAACAAAAGAATGGACAAGTCAATTAAAAAATTGATTTATCAAAATTAATAAAACTGAGAAAAATAAAACTAAAATCAACGTATTTAAAAGATACATGACTTATCACACATACTTAAAAAATGAGAAAATATTATAACCTCCTGCCAATAATTAAAAAAAAAAAAAGATAGGCTATGTACCAACAACTCCTAGGAAAATACAGCGTACCAAACTACATGAAGAAAATCTGAAATATAATATTCCTGTAATAATCCATTTATTATTATTATTGAGGGAGAATTTCAAATTCTCCCTCAAAGGAAACTCTGGATTAAGACAACTATTCTGAATAATAAATGAGTAAGAAATACCAAGATGTCATAGACTATTACAGAGAATAAAACTTTAACACAAACTTTTCAGGTCGATACAAACCTGAAAACTAAACACTCAGTACTAGAAAGATG
>CM052806.1:23694646-23751382 GCA_028533885.1 Nasua narica
GCCCTTATCTCATTGCTTTTGTTAGCAATTCCCTGATAACTTAAGATGCTGAACATCTTTTCAAGTGCCTACTTGATATCTGTGTATCTTCTTTCATGAGGGATCTATTCATATTCATCCAAGTTTCAATTAGGTTATTTTCTTAATAATGAGTTTTAGGAATTCTTTATATATAGCGGATACCATTCTTTCATCATATGATAGGCGTTTGCACATATTTTCTACCAGTCTGTGCCTTTTCATTTGCATGACAGTCTTTTTTTTTTTTTTAAGATTTTATCTTATTTATTTGACAGAAAGACAGAGAGACAGAGACAGAGACAGAGACAGAGAGAACATAAGCAGGTGAAGTGGGAGTGGGAGGCAGAGGGAGAAGCAGACCTCCAGCTGAGCAGGGAGCTGGATGTGGGGCTCAATCCCAGGACCCTGGGATCTCGACCTGAGCCAAAGGTAGACACTTAATGACTGAGCCACCCAGGCACCCCTGTGTGGCAGTGTCTTTTACAGAAAATACATTTTTAATTTTAGTGAATTCCAACCTGTTAATTTTTTTTTCATGGATCCCTCCTTTCTGGTTGTAGCAAAAATTTATCACCAAACTCAAGATGATCTAGATTTTTTTGTTTTTCTTTTCTTCAGTTTTATAGGTTAGTGTTACATGTTTTGGTCTATGATCCATTTTGAGCTAATTTTTCTGAAAGGTGGAAGATCTGTGTCTAGATTCATTTTTTGCATGTGGATGTCCTGTTTCAAGACTCTTTGTGTTAAAGAGACTTATCTTACTTCATTGTCTTCTTTGTCAACGGTCAATTGAGTATATTTGTGTGAATCTATTTCTGGGCTCCCTCTTCTGTTCCGTTGATCTATTCTTTTACAAACACCACACTGTCTTGGTTACTGTAGCTTTACATTAAGCCTCGAGTTGGGTAACTTCAGTCTTCCAGTTGTGTTCTTCCCTTTCCCTATTGTGTTGGCTGTTATGGGTCCTTTATCTCTTCATAAAAATTTAAGAATGAGTTGGTCAATAACCATAAAAAACTTGTTGGAATTAGGGTTGTGTTGAGTCTGTGTGTCAAGTCGGGTAGAACGGACATCTTGACAATGTTGAGCCTTCTCAAATACGAACATGGAACATCTTCAGATTTCTTTAGTTCTTTGATTTCATTCATGAGTTTTACACTTTTCCTCATGTAGATTTTCTACACTTTTTTTTTTTTTAGATTTATATGTGTTTCATTCGGGATATTTTAATGTAAGTGAAACTGTGTGATTTGAAATTCTACTTGTTCATTGTTAGTAGTCCTTTTTTTTAATTGCTATCTTTAGAAATGATATTATCTAACAATCTGTCTTTAACTTCATATGTGTTTTCTTCTAGTCTGTTAAGCCCATCTACTGAATTTTTGAAAATATATTAAAATTCTCAAATTTGGAAGTCCAATTTGTTTTTAATTTTTATTTCTTGAGGTTATGTGTATAAATTTCTTTACATATCTTAATGTGTTTAATAGTTTATTTAAATTCCTTTTCTAGTAGGTACAACATCTTGATTACTTCAAGTATTGACTTTTTTCCCCTGAGTATGAGTCATTTTCCTGTTTCTTGACATACTCGTTTGCTTATTTGTAATTTGAAAATTTTTAAAGATTTATTTATTTTCAAGCACAAGCAAGAGGAGCAAAGGGAGAGGGAGAGAGAATCTCAAGTAGAAGCTATGCTGAGCCCATAGCCAGATGCAGTGCTCGATCCTATGACCCTAAGATCACGACATGAGCTGAAACTAAGAGTCAAATACAACTGACTGTGCCACCCAGATGCCCCTTAATTTCAGATTTTGAACGATATATTGTGCAGTGTATATTGTACATTTTGAACAATGTATTTAGAAGTTCAGAGTCTGATGTCTCTAAGGAGTGATTTTCTTCTGTTGATTTGAATGGACTCAAACCTCAGACTGGATTTCCCTGCAGATAATGGTAACTGAAATCTCTGCTGAGATTTTTTAGTTTGTGGAAGCTGCTTTTTCTTTGTCAGACTCCACCACCTCCCACCACCCTTACCACCCCCTGCCCCTTCCCTGTGGTTGTATAATTTAGTGATCAGCAAAGGATTTGGATAAATTTTACATGCAAACTTTGGCACTTACCTCATTTGATTTCCTTCTCCCCATGTTCTTCATTTAACTCTAGATTTGTCCTCTGCTACAAACTCTGTGCTCTGACATACCAAGCCAGGAAGGCTGTAGCTTTCTGCCTTCCCAAGAAGCACATAGGTTCGAGACTGTAACTGAACAAAGACTCACAAATTTGTTACTTTGACAAGTGTGGCTTCTTCTTTCCATTATAGACTCTTCTTTAGTATTGGTTTACTTTCACTTACTTTTCATTGCCTTTTAGTAGACTTTTCTGAGATTTTCTCTTGGAACATTAACCTAAATTACCTACACTATGTTGATAGTGAAGGAGTTCAAGACATATCATCTCAAAACATGCCCCTTTGGTATACAGTTTATTTGAATTGAAGTCTCTGTCCGAATTTCCCTCAACTGCCTAAAGAGAGATCCTCCAAAGAACTCAATCATGATAAATCCCCTCCCTGGGGGTTTCATCACCCAGAGAAGATTGACTCTTGTCATGGAAAGACAATGAGAAGTTGACACCAGTTTGGCACAAACTATCCTATTTCCTATCCAGTCTTCTAAGGGCCCATTCATCCTTGCTCAAAATCATTGGCTCTCCCCTAAAGTGCCTTCACCCCTCTGCCCATTCTCTTATTAAGATGGTGTATAAGCTTTCACAGTTCCCTGCCTTTTGGGTAGTGACTCTTTTTTCCCCCCTGTGACAATCCTGTGCATGGAGTTAAAAACCCATCAGTTTGTATCCTGTTTCCCTATTCATCTGTCTGTTTCAGTTTATTTTATAGGCTAAGCTATCAAACTTAGGAGTGTCAGAGGGAAAGTATTTGCTCCCCTACAACAGAATTCAAGAGTTGTGAATTAGGAATCATCCACAGTAGTGAAAATCATGGTCGTCTTTTATGCTTTCAGAGCTTAGGCATACGGGATAAAAAAACGTAATACAGTTTTTACATTTTGGCATTTTATCAGTATATGGAAGTATGCAAATCTTGCCAAAACATGACCTTAAGTTTTGATCCTTGATCTCTAGAAGAGCACTGCTAAGTTGTTCCTTGTATCTTTTATTTTTTGTTCTAACCTTCATTTCAGAAAGATAGTTTTTGCTGGATTTCAGTTGTGGGAAGGTAATGTTTTTATGTAGAACTGTATGGCTCTTATTTCGTTGCTTTGTAGGTTTTATGACGGCTGCATACTTTTATTTACAGAACAAGGAGCAAGTGTTTTGGCAAGACTTTGCTGATAGATTAAAAAACAAATCCCTCCTACAATTAAATAATAAAATAGCAGACGATCTAAGTGCACTAAAGGGAGAAAACATTAGGGATAACTCTTTGCCAGTTGCTTTCAAAGTTAATCATATAGCTACTCTGTGACCTTGCAATTGTACTCCTAATTATGTATACCAGAATACTGAAAAAGTAAGTCCGTTGAAAGTCTTGGACATAATGTTTATAGCATGTTGATGTAGCCCGGAAGTGGAAATAACACAGATGCTCATTGATGGGAAAATGCATAAACAAACTGCAGTATAATCATAAAACTAAATACTACTTAGCCATAAAAAAGGATGAGCTACTGATGCATGCAACAACATGGATAAATCTCAGCAACAATTGTACTTAGTCGAAGAAGTTTTACACACCAAAAAATATGTATAAGAAATTGCAGAATGGGTAAAACTAAACTATGGTGATAGAAATGACTTTTCTTGATGTTTGGCAGTGGAGGAATTCTGTTGTTTGAGTGTTGATTGACAAGAGACATGAAAATACTCTGGAGTCATGGAGAAATTATCTGTGCCTTGATACTTAGGCAGGATATAGGAGCTGATAGATTTTCAGATCATAACTTTGAAGTAATTTAAGGTCTGAGCATGTCACTATAGGTAAATTGTTCCTTAATAAAAAATTAAAATACATATGCAAACACTTGAACAGAAACTTCATAAAAAGAAGTCATCGTTATTAGTTATCAGGGAAAAAATTACATTAATAAACCTTGTAACTAATGGCTATAATTAAAAAGACTGACAGCATCAAATGTTGGCTACAGTATGAAGAAAATGGTAAAATGTTATTGAAAAGTAATTGGTGATTTTATATAAGGTTTAACATAACCCTACTCTACTATCCAGTAATTTATTAGTAGTTACTGACTCAACCTAAATCATCTGTTCCAGGAAGCAGGTGATAAGAGGACGAAAGTGCTTCCTGGGGGTCTGGGTGTAGGTAGTAAACTCAGGCACCTAAGGAAGATGAACAGTGAATGCTCTTTGCTCCTGAGACTAGGATGGTGATACGGAGTGGGGCCAAAAGAAGGCATCTAGAGCACATCCTCTATCCTAGGGAACAGGGTAGTGACAGGTTAAGTAGAGAAGGTGGTCAGGGTGACTGAAAGTTTGGTTACATTGCGTCAAGTTTGTCAGTTGGCCAAATAAGTCAATACATTGGAAATAGTTGCATTTACACTTAGGTAATGCACTAACAAAGGATTCACAAAATGGCAGGGGCAAAAGCCAGTTCGAACCTTGAGATTTGGGGTTAGAATTGAAAATACGGGTATGAACTCTTACCATCTTTTTAAATATACAATTCAATCCGAATTATGCATGGATTACATGTTTCAGGATTCGTTTGCTTGCAAGAACTTACTTATAACCCCAAATCAACCTAGTCTTTCGATAGTTAATTGCAGACATGAATAGAGTAGTAAAAAAAAATCAGAGTTGTCTAACTTGCATGTTGCCAACTGAGGGCAAAGTAATGCCCTGCTTTTTGTTTAAATGCCCATATTGTGAACCAATTTTGTTTTTTCAGTCTGCTTAGAGCCATGTTTTTCCAATTTCTCTACTTGGGGAGAGGCAGATTTTGTTGCTTACAATGGCCCCCCAAGCATAGTGCTGAAGTTCTGTCTAATGTTCTTCTTTAAAAATTTTTTTAAGTAATTAATTGTTACTTAAGAGAGGAAAAGGGGGCAAAGGAAAAGGGAGAGAATCTTAAGCAGGCTGCACACCCAACATAGAGCCTGAAGCAGGGCTCGATCTCACAACACTGAGATCATGACTTGAGCCAAAATCTAGAGTTGGTCAGTTAACTGAGTGAGACACCCAGGTACCCCTCCATATAGTGTTCCTAAGTACAAAGTAACTATGACGTGGGCCTTATGGAAAAAATACATGTTTTAGATAAGCTTTGTTCAGGTTTGACTTACACTGTTACCATGAGTTTTATGTTAATGAAATAATACATATTTAAAAATAGGTTTTCAACCATAAACACACATGTATTGTTCAATGGGTGGAAATGTGACCAGAGGCTGCTAGGAAATTAAGCCTATATCCACAGAGATAATGATTCAGTGTTTTGTAATTTGGAACTTGCAATGACTTCATAGAATAAAGTTTATTTTTATGCTATAAATGAGAATCAGGTGTGTGTGTGTGTGTTTATATGCTCAGATGAGTATAGGCTTACTGATAGCCACTGACCATTATTTTTGGCTTCTAAATATCATCTGCCCTAATAAGACTTTTTGTCCAGGAATAACTTACATAAAAGTGAAGACGTGCTCAAAGAATGATAAAGACATGTCAAAGTATGTGAAAGCCTACTTGGTAGTTCTCTCACTGAGTATTATCTAGGACAATTGGGCATCACAATAATTAAAACTAGCAGATTATACCCCTTTTCATAAAACAGGAACTCATGAGTCCATACTGAAACAAATATATAAGGGAGAAAAGAAAACTGTTCTTTAATAAAATAACAAAATAAGGAAATAATGGTAGGCATTAATAACTGGGAAACTAATGATGGTGGCCGAAGCGTTGTTAAGGAACGGTGTGCCAGTATAATACTGAAATAGCTCTCTTCACAAGATGATTTTACCATGGAAAAATTCGAGTCTGGTTATGAGGAAACATCCTCCAGATGCAGGTAGGGGATCATTTTATAATGTGAAAACTTGGAAAAGTTCAAGACTGTTAAGGATATAAAAGACAGGGCAGATTAGGCAACTCTTTCAGACTGAAGATTTATGAAACATGAAAGTCACAAACAACTGTTTGCTGGGCAAGTAGCTGGACTAGAACTGGCGAAGGTGCATTCATGCGGTGGCGGGTAGAATTACGGTGAAGTCTCTGACCTGGAACACAGCATGGTAGGAATGTTGGTTTCCTAAATGGGAGGGCCGTGTGACGGTAATGTAGAAGAGTGTCCTGATTTTTAGAAGGTGCACACTAGAGTACTTGGACAGTGGTAGGGCATTATCATCGAAAAAGATTCTTTCTCTCCTTTCTTTCTCTCTCCTATGTTTATATACTTGTATCTGTGCAATATATCTATGTAATCTATAATAGAGAGCACTATTTCTTAATTTCACTCAGGGGAATTTTTTGCATTAATTTTGAGGTTTAGGCACACCAGAAGTTATTATATTCACAGCTTTTAGTAACTTAATGAGGTCATTAATTTGTAGATATAATATTACAGTAATAATTTTCACTGCTATTTTAAGGAGAGAATGACATTTTCCTGTGGATGTGCTTATTTCAGCCAATTCATTAGCTCACTCTCTTTGTGTAGTTTCCCATCCCCGTAAACAATATCCACTTTATGTCAGGAAAGCAGGTAATTGAAATTATAGTTTTTCCATGCAAAAAAAAAAAATGTATTCAATTAGATCTTAAATTCTTGTCACAAATTTCTTCTATACAAGTTGCTAATAAAGTAGATAAATTGCACACGATTTATTTAGCATCTGTTTCAAGGTTCCCCATTCTTAAAACAAAAGGCAGACTTTTTGAGGAAGAACAAAAAAGGCTCTTAGGAAGAATTTAATTTTTTGTTTCTTTGTATAAATTTTAAAAATTCATAAGGTAAGCTTAAGTTTTTGTTAAATTACTGAAGTAAAATCAGAGTTGATTTTCATTAATGTTATTGACAGTGTTCAATAGCAAATTTTAACTCAGCCATAATCCAAAACAATATGAAAACAAATTAGTCTAAGACACGAATTTATATGACTTTGAAAAACATGCCTTTCAGAGTGGTATCATAGAAGTGAATAGGTAGGCATAGTGATTACAGAATTACTATTTTATTATTATTATTATTATTATTTATTTTTGTATAAAAAGTATTTTTATGCTACAAGTAAAGAATTCAAATTTCTTTAACGTGAGACCTGTGCCTAGTTTTTACTGCACAAAATACTTAATTCTCAGGCAAAATTGAGTTAAATGCAAAGGGATTTATTTCCAATTGAAGTGAAATAAATTCGGCTCTTGCCCAGGATGCTTGTTAAACACAACAGCTTGCTCACACATAAAAGAATGGGAAACAAAAGCAAAATATTCACTGCTCTCTTCTGACTGGCAAGATAGTCTTAATAGGAACTGTGAAAGAAACACACTGCTTGCTTAGGACAGAGCAGTAATCTCAATTTGATTGTTATCAGACAACCTACTACGGTTCACTGACATTTTCTTCTCTCAGAGTCCACTACATTGGCCGAGCCAAACGTTTGGAGAAAGGGTTATACTCGCTCAGTCAAGAAAGGAACATAAATGGTCATCCTGTCCTGTAGTGCTTCCCATCTTTCAATAAGTCTTGAGACTAGGGGCGCCTGGGTGGCTCACTGGGTTAAAGCCTCTGCCTTTGGCTCAGGTCATGATCTCAGGGTCCTGGAATCGAGCCCCGCATCAGGCTCTCTGCTCAGCGGGGAGCAGAGCCTGTCCTCTGCCTACTTGTGATTTCTCTCTGTCAAATAAATAGATAAATAAATCTTAAAAAAAAAAAAAGTCTTGAGACTAGATTTCCTTCCTCACTCTCAAAGCTAAGCCCAAAAAACCAATTTAAAAGTGTTTTGTTGTGTGTGTGTGTGTGTGTGTGTGTGAACATGATTTTCCGTAAAATTTTATTTCCATTTAAATCAGAGGATTTTGCCATCTGAAGCCAAAACAATTTCTCTGAGACCTTGCAGAGGCCTGTTTAATTGGCTTCTGTATTAAAAAAAAATTGTCTCCTAAGACTCATATTGTTACAGAACTAACGTGAGTTCACTTCTTGGTGAGTGACAGATAGAGACTATAGAAGGGAGAGTTGTCATACAAAGGAGGTTTTCTGAAGCAAAGAAGATGTTGGGGAATAGGTTACAAAGCTGTGACTCCCCAGTTAGGGGTGAGCAGGTTACTTTTATTTAGGGTTAAGGTGAATGTTCACAAAGGGGAGTTTTGTCATCACATGTGCAGGTGGGTATGATGTCATGCGTGAGTACTTAGGAAACATGACTATACATGCGTTGTATGTTAGGTTCGTGAGGTTTGTATTGCTCCTTGAGTAGAGACTTGAACATTATAATGAAGCAGGGGTAACTGTTGGATGAAGGGAAGGGGTCTATGGGCATGTTCTGAGAGACCATATAAACTAGAGGGAGCACTGGTTGGGATGAGCACTGGGTGTCGTATGCAAGTGATGAATAACTAAATTTTACACCTGAAACTAATACAGTGTTCACTTACTGGAATTTAGGTGAAAGGCTGACACTAAAAAAATAAGCAAAATAAAAAATAAATAATAAACTAGATGGGGTTTGAGGCTCCTTACCTCTGGTAGGAAATGTAGGGCCTTGCTTACTTCTGACCCAGCACTGGGGGGTTTCCTACTCATTTAGTGTCTCTCATATGGCTCGGCTCTTTCCCTGTCTGATAGATGTTCATTTTTTGCCGTTCCTTTTTTCCCCTCGAAGTCCTTAACTACCAAGATTTTTGCTTTTTTTTTCTTTGGCATTCTGACACTTTCTAGGAAGTTCTGCGAGACACGTGCTGCTTGGGCAAGTAGAGTATAGATAGCAGATAATAGCTGGGAGCCTAAAATGACTTTGTGTCACAGAAGCTGTCTTCTTTTTGTTTTTCTGGAGACTCTTAACTCTTTCTACTTATGTTTTTGAACTGACTCTTTATCTTCAAAGCACTAAGCAAAATCTGTCTCATTTTCTTGAAAATATTCCTGCGATGCTGCTTCTGGCTAAAGCATCCTGCTGCAAAGTCCTCCCCTGCTACACCTTTTGATTTCTTAGTGGAGGATTTATGTTCTCTTTGTCCACACTTCACACCATTGTTAAATGTGCTCAAGCGAGCTGGTTCTTGAGAAATAGCCATTTTATGGCATTATCTAGCATTGTTCTTGATTTTACCATCAAGAATTGTTGGCACCAACATCTTTCTATGAAGAAAGTAGTTCTATATTGTAATGCAAGGGTCCCCCTCTCTACCCTTCACCATTCCCCCCACTTATTTTTTTAGATTATTTATTTGTTTATTTATTTATTTATTTATTGACACAGAGACAGATCACAAGTAGACAGAGAGGCAGGCAGAGAGAGAGGGGGGGCCCCCTCCTTGTTTTTAACAGTCGAAACATGCCACAAATTCTGGACAGTACAGCAGAAACACAGATATCAATGTAGTCCTTCCACACAGATATTTTGTTTCTAGATAAAAGGACTGAAATAGTAAGTAGATTTCTACCTTTGCTTATCCCATGCAGTATTTTGCTATAAAGTTTTCTTTAATTTCACCATCATTTATGAATATTTTTATTGAGGTGTAATTGACATAAAACATATTACTTTCAGCTATACAACATAACGATTTAGTATTTATATATGCTGCAAAATGTTTACCACAATAAGTAGTTACTATCAGTCTTAACACAAAGATACAAAACATTTCTGTTTATGATTAGAGCATTTAAGATTTACCTTCAGCAACTTTCAAATGTGCGGTGAAATACAATGTTATTGACTCTAGTCAGCATCCTATAAAGTCACATCCCCGTGACCTACTGATTTCATAACTAGAATTTCGTATTTCTTGACTCCCTTTATTCATTTCACTTAACCCTCCACCCTCCTCTCCTCTGGCAACCAACCCTCTGGGTGTCTGTATCCATGAGTTTTGTTTGATTTTGTTCATTTGTTTTTTAGGTCCCACATAAAAATAATATACGGATTTCTCTTTCTCTTTCTGACTTATTTCAAATGGCATAATACCCTCAAGCTTCATTCATGCTGTTGCAAATACAAGATTTCATTCTTTTTATGGCTGAGTAGTACTCCTAAATACCTACATATCTATACATAGGTATATAGTATATATAGATACAGATATATATAGATACATGTATTCCTATATATCTAAAACACAGTATTCAATTTTACATACATATAATGTTTATGTGTATGTATATACACACACACCCCTTTATATCATCTCTAAGCATTCCTCCATTGGTGGATACTTAGGTTGTTTCATATCTTAGCTATTCTAAATAATGCTAACATAGGGGCGCATGTGTCTTTCGAAATTAGTGTTTTTATTTACTTCAGATAAATACCCAGAAGTAGAATTGCTGGATCATATGATAGTTCTATTTTTAATTTTTAGAGGAACCTTTGTAATGTTTTCCATATTGGTTGTATCAATTTATATTTCTAGTAACATTGCACAAAAGTTTCCTTTTCTTTATGCCAACATTTGTTATTTCTTGTCTTTTTTTGGGGGTGGGGGAGAGGAGTGCAGAGGGTGAGAAGGAAGAAAGAGAATCTAAAGTGGGCTCCATGCCCCACACCTAGTCTGAAATGGTGCTTGATCTCACAACCCTGAGATCATGACCTGAGCTGAAATCAAGGGTCAGACGCTTATTTAACTGAGCCACCCAGGTGCCCCCTTATTTCTTTTTATAATAACCATTCTAATAGGTATGAGGTAATATGTCGTTGGGGTGTTGATTTGCATTTCCATGATAATTAGTGATGTTGGCATGTTTTCATGTTGGCTCTTTGTACCTTTTCTTTGGGAAAATGTTCACATCCTTAGCCTATTTTGCAATCAGATTTTTCTATTGATTGTATGAGTTTTTTTTAATATATTTTGGATATTAGCCCCTTATTAAGATACATGATTTCAATGGGATAAATTACTGCAGTTGGTTGCCTTTTGATATTTTCAATGGTTTCCTTTGCTGCGCAGAAACTTTTTAGTTTGATATAGTCCCACTTGTTTATTTTTACTTTTGTTCTATTGCTTTTGAAGTCACATAAAAAAAAAAATCATCACTAAGATCAGTGACCTAGAATTACCACCTAGGTTTTTTTTGGTGTTTCATGGATTCAAGTCATGGATTCAAGTTTTAGGTTCAAGTCCTCAACCAAGTTTGAGTCGATTTTTGTATATGTTATAAGAGAGTGGTCTGGTTTTCGTTTTGTTTTGTTTTTTGTTTTTTGTTTTTTTGTTTTTTTTTTGCATATTGCTGTCTAGTTTTCCGAATGTCATGTATTGAAGACACTATCCTTTTTCTATTTTATATTCTGGTCCTCTTTAACATAAGTTCTCAATCATGCATGACTATATTTCTCTTTATTCTGTTCCATTGATCTTTGTGTTTGTTTTCTTGCTAACACCATACTGTTTAGATTACTATAGCTTGGTAATATAGTTTGAAATCAGGGAGCATGATGCCAGCTTTGTTCCAGCTCTGGCTATTTAGGATCTTTGTTGTTCCAGACAAATTTTAACATGGTTTGTTCTATTTCTGTTTAAAATTACTGCTTGGTATTTGATAGGGATTTCACTGAATCTATAGATGGCTTAAGGTAATATAGACATTTAAAAAACCGTAATTATTTCAATCTGTGAGCATGGAGTGTCTTCCAATTTATTTCTAATTTCTCTATCAACTGTATACACATTTTAGGAGACAGATCTTTCACAGGTTAAATTCCTAGACATTTTATTCCTTTGATGTAATGGTAAATGGAATTATTTTCTTAATTCTTTTTGTAGTTTGTTAATAATGGAGAGAAATGAAACAGATTTTTGTCTATTGATTTTGTACTCTGCAATTTTACTGAATTTGTTTATAAGTTCTCACTTTTTTGTGTAAAGTCTTTAGGGTTTTCTAAATATAAAATCCTAGGTTCTGCAAATAGTGACAGTTTTCTTATTCTTTTCCAGTTTGGATACTTGTTATTTCTTGTGCCTAATTGCTGTGGCTAAGATTTTGAATGATATGTTGAATAAAATTATCAGAAGAACCTAAAGTACTAGATACTCCAGGCTTGAAAATACATGCACATGTGCACACACACACATACATACACACTTTCACACAATCCTACCTTAATTTTTTAAATAACCCATTGCCTGCCAGTGCCAGTCATTTTTAAGTAATTGTGTGGTTTGACATTTCTCTAAGAACTCGAAGTATATATAGATAAAGAAAAATAATTTGAACCATCATAATTTTAGATATGAAAAGTCAGAAGCGATAGATTCTTTCTCTGCCAAATTGTGTGTTAATTTTCCAAACAGTAACATTTATCAAAAAGAAAATTGATCATACATATCTTTTTCCTTTTTCTGAAGATACATTAAATTGAAAATAAATGAAGTAAAAGGGTATCATTTCATAACAAAAAAGGAAAAAAGAAAAAAGCAGGATGCCAGGAGTAGACAAAACATTTCAACACAGTTGTTAAGTCCCAGAGAACAGATCGGTAAGGATTAACCAATACCTGGGAGAAGAACAAGAGTTAGCCTAGGTTCTGATACAGAAGTATTGAGCCAAAAGTGAGACATTTTACCATGGATAAGCTTGGAGAGCAGTATTTTGAGAATCTGGGAATAACTTGGGGCAGATGTGAGACACAAAAGGAAACCTAAATATGAGTGAAACGGTATTTCAAGCAATAGATTTCTCCCCTCCAGTACTATTAAAATGTCTTCCACATAGAAAACTGTATTCTGGGGATGCCTGGGTGGCTCAGTTGGTTAGGCATCTGCCTTCAACTCAGGTCATGATCCCAGGGTCCTGGGATCGAGTCCCACATCGGGCTCCTTGCTCAACAGGGAGCCCGCTTCTGCCTCTGCCTGCTGTTCTCCTTGCTTGTGTTCACTCTCTTCCTCTCGATCTTTGACAAAAAAATAAAATAAAAAAAAAATTGTATTCTGCTATCCAGGTAAAGTGAAAGAAATGAATGGCTCCGGGGTTGAAAGTTCTTGGCATACCAGCATTCAGACAGCCCCACTCTAAAAGCCTGTCTCTTCCAGTCACACCGAAGCGCTGGATCTTCATTAGTACCCCCACAACAACCTACACAGCACTCCTGGATTCTGCTCGCATTGTCTCCTTGTTCAATACGAACACATATTCAAGACCCACACAGATTGGAGGAAAGCCTGAAACCTGGCAGAGGGAGACAGGGGGAACAAGATGTACAAGCAGTCTTTTTTGAATGCATAGATCTTCAGAAAAATACGTAATGGAGTGTGATGCTGTTGAAAAGAAGTGAGAGACAGAAGGGTATCGGAAAGGCGAAAATAAAGGAAAGTATCTTTGCGGAATAGCAATTAGTAAAAAGGGCAATGGATAATATCCCAAGAAAAGAGAAACGGATGATACAGAACATGCAGGAGGAAGGTGACGACAGAGACTATCCGGTGAGGCTGTCCAACATCAACCTGACAAAGATTCTGAGAAGGGCAAAGTCAAAAAACGTGTCTTCATATCAAAGAAGCATCCCAAAGCCCATGAAAATATAAATCCCGGTACAGTGACAAAGAGTTGTGAAATTGCAGAAAAACGAAAGAAATTTAGAAGTTGGTTTTTTTGTTTTGTTTTGTTTTTGTTTTGTTTTTTTGTTTTGTCTCGAGGAAGGAGTGAGAAGGCAGAAGAAGCTGAGGAAATAGTTACCTGCAAAGGAAGGATCACTTAATTAGCATTGGTGTTCTCATCACCAACACTGGATAACAGATGACAAAGGAGTGATTTTTGATTGTTTTTTTGTTTGTTTGGCTTTTAAGAGAGATGATTTTAAAGCAGCTGTTCCCTACTCAGTATTTTCAATTAAGTGTGAGTTAGAATAAAAAATAATTTCAGATATGTGAGGAATCAGAACTTCATTTCACGTATCTGGTCCTAGGAGGTTACTTAGATGTCTTAGCATTATAAGGAAATAAAGCATCAATAAAAGGTGAAAAAGGAAATGACATCGGAGTTCCGGTCCCCTGGAGTAGCAAATCTAGAGATGGCAGTCAGTCCAGACTACAGAGGGAGGACTACAGTTTCAAGGAGAAAGGGAGGTGTTTGGTGACTAAAAAGGAATATGCAAGCAATTCATCTTTTTTTTTTTTTTTTTGGTGTTTTTAGAACAATTTAAGACAGGCAATGTAAGTTGGGAGTCTGGGGAGAAACACAGGGAGAAAGAGCTCTGTAAGAAATAAAAGTTACAGAGCACTTTATGAATTTTGGGCGAAGAACAAAACCCAAATTTTATCAGAGTAAAACACTGTGTCCTGATTAAACTAAAAAGGGTACCAATTAACTTTGGAAAATGAGAGAGTTAAGGATATTTGAGAAATAACCTTTTACCATAGTAGAGAGAAATCGTGAACCAAAATTAGTAATTGAAGCACTCAGTTTTCAGACAAAGGGTTAAAAGGGAATGGATCAGGGAATTTTTTATTATTGAAAGCCGTGCTGCTTTTTCCTAAGCATTTGTAAGATTATTTTGATAATTCTTCAAGCCGCTTTTTTGGTATGCCGATTACTAATAAAATTTGTTTTGTTATTTCAAAAATTTGTTGACACTCCTACTTAGAGTGCCAAAGGCAGTGGCAAATATCATACAAAACTGAAATACCAATAAATATAACACAGAATGGTTCCCTAAATCATATCTTCCTATATTCTTTTCAAAACCCATACAGTTTTGTTTTGCCATATTTACGATCTCCTTTTCTTGCCTGGTTCTCTAGGATATGCATGCCAGCTGTTGTGCTGTTTTGATTTTTTTTTTAAAAGAAAACTCATTATAAAACATTTTATGTCTTTCTGTCTTTAAGCTGGAAGGCCGTCCTCAAGGTACAGAGCCATAGCATTTCCTTCTGGAACATGGAACATTTCCTTGAAAAATGAAGGCAGTTGCTTATTGAAACAATTTTCAGAACATAATCCAACAAAAACAGTATTTCATTTGCATGAGCCTCACACACTTTCTAGCATCATCCTAGAGTGTATTAATCAAACTCTGGCATCTGCTGATATTCCAGCAGCAAATTTAAAAATAAAACTGAAAACAGAAACTGAAATTAGTCTGAATTAGCTTCGAAGTTCCACTCACAACCTATGTATCTTCCAAACGTTCTTATTTTGTCCATTTCTGGTTTCACTGGGAGAAACAACGTTCCACATTTCTATCTTTTGTATAGGTTGTGTAGTTATATGTAAATGGCTTGGCGCTATTCCTGGCACAGATTAAGTCTGTAATTAATGGCCGGGCAGTAGGGTGGTTGCTGCTGTCTATAGTTCTGATAAAATTTCATCATCACTGCAAAACCCAGCCTTCTCCACAGAGCTTTTTATTTTTCCTGAGTGTTAGTTGACAGATGGGATATCACTAATTCTCCCTTCAAGCTAAAAATATGCATGGCTGCAGAAATGTCACCAGTAGATAGATAGTTACACTGAAAGAGATGACATTATGAGAAATTCAAGGTTTGGTCACAGAGTAATGTAACTGCTTTCCTTATGGCACTGGTGAAATCCCTTCATAGCTAATTCCAAATGAGCAGCTACTCTGAAATCTGTCAGCCATTGAGAGTGTCAGGTAACCGATGACTGAGGAAGTCAACTCGCATTTGATTAGATAAGATCTGCTGTGTCTCAGAAAGTGTTTGTTTTATGCTCGTATTTTCCTGATGACAGATTACAGAGATCTATATTGAGAAAATAGATAGCAATTGTAGGTTTAAAAATTTACTCATAATACTCCTTAAACATGCAAAGGAAAGCTAGCATTTTTGTTTTCTAAAAAGATCTACACTTGCCAGCAGTTTTTCATTTTGCTGTGTTTTAAAAGGAAAAAAAAAACAAGCAGGTGACCTTTGAACAACAGATTAGGACTGCATAGGTCTACTTATGTGCGAACTTTTTCAGTACAGTACCGTACTGTAAATGTATTTTTTCTCTTCCTTGTAATTTTCTTAAGATTTTCTTTACCTTCTTGGGACACCTGGGTGGCTCAGTCATTAAGCATCTGTCTGCCTTCAGCTCAGATCATGATCCCAGGGTCCTGGGTCCAGCCCCACATTGGGCTCCCTGCTCTGCCGGAAGCCCGCTTCTCTCTCTCCCACTCCCCCTGCTTGTGTTCCCTCTCTCACTGTCTCTCTCTGTCAAATAAATAAAATCTTTAAAAAATTTTTTTTCTTTACCTCCTTAATTATAAGAATGTAGTATATAATACCTATAACCTACAAAATAGAGTTAATAGACTGTTCAGGTTATCCATTAGGCTTCTTGTCAACAGTAGGTTTTTAGTAATTAAGTTTTTAGGGAATCAAACGTTACACTTGGATTTTCAATTTTACAGGGGTTAGTGACCTTAACCCTCACGTTGTTTAAGGGTCAGTTGTGTACTTTAACCTGCCAACATATGATCTCACAGTCTTCACAAGTATAAAAATCTATTCTCAACGATTTAGTCACTTTCAGATAACTACTCTGCCTTTTAGGCCAGTGGGTAAAGGTGCTCAAGTTCAAACTATAATGATCACCTCAACCTATTAGAATGGCCATTTTCAGAAAGACAAGATAAGAAATGTCAGCATGAATGTGAAGAAAAGAGAACTCTGGAGCACTGTTGGTAAAATTGTAAACTAGTGCGGCCACTATGGAAAACACTATGGAGGATCCAAAAAATTAAAACTAAAATTACCCTATGAGCCAAGAATTCCACTCCTGGGAATATATTCAAAGGAAATGAAAACACTAACTTGAAAAGATAGCTGCACCCCACCCCCCATTCATAGCTGCATTGTTGACAATATCCAAGACTTGAAAACAACCTAAGTGTCTGTTCATGGATGAATGGATAAAGAAGTGGTGGTAAATACATAGACAGTGGAATATTATTCAGTCACATACACACAAACAGGAAATCTTACCATTTGCTCTAACATAGATGGATCTTCAAGGCATTGTACTAAGTGAAATAAGCCAGACAAAGAGAAATATTGTATGATTTAAAGACTACTGTATGATCTCATATGTGAGATCTAAATATATATGTATCAAAATATACAAGTAATCTAAACATACATAAAGAGATCAAACTTGAGGATTCCAGAGGCAGAGGTTTGGGGGGAGGAGAATTTGGAGGAAGGTGGTCAAAATGCGCAAATTTCCAATTATAATTTCCAATTATAATTATATAAATAAGTACTAGGGACATAATTTGCGACATGATTATAGCTAACATTGCTGTAGGATATATAGGAAAGTTGTTGGATTAAACCTTGAGAATTCTCATTACAAGGAGCACTTTTTTTTTCTTTTTTCTTCTTTCTTTGCTTTTTCCTGGATCTATATGAGACAATGGATGTTAACTGAACCTCTTGTGGTAATCATTTCACTATACATGGAAGTCACACCATCGTAATGTATATACCTTAAACTTACACAGTGATGGATGTCAGTTATATCTTACTAAAATCGGGGCGGGGGGGTATTCTGCCTTTCCAGTGCTTTCTTTTTGTCCTCATTTTCTTCAAGATGAGGTCATGACATAAGTCTTTCAGTGTTCTTACAGTAACAGAGGTTAAGAAGGCCTTGAATCTCCTTTTGATTTTGAGCAGCCCTCTCATCTTTGCCATGTTGTCCCTGGCTTAATCCAGATTCTGTGCTTATGATCAGTGAGATGTGACTTTTTGGCTGGTCTTTGGGAGGACAGTATTCAGGCTTCTACTTTTGGACGCCTTGATGCCAACTGTTTGTCCGCAGTCAAGAAATCTTTGAATCTTTTTCAGCCTGACTCTAAACCTTGTAACCTCTCCATTACCATGCTAAAACTTTTGAATATCTTACTTTATCCTCACACATAGTTTTTCTGGGATTCCAGACAGAGACTGTCATCTTACCTATTGAGGCACCTCAACTGGCACTGTTGGATTTTTGTTTTGCAACATTCTGCGTATCCAGCTATTGGGGCAGTACTTTCTCATGTTTACTGAATTAAATTTTCTAGGGGGAGGTACGTTTATCAACCTTTGTTGCTTTTGTCTTAAATTCTTCTAATACGCTAGTACAATACCTATCTGCAATAATTAGTAATAATTAACCGAATTAAACAAATTGCTAATTAATATGGTGGCCAAGCTAACTAATTAAGGAATGGGAAAAAAAACATAGGATGGGAAATGGCAAAAAGGCAAAGAAAAAGATGCAGTAATTATGATTTTGGTGTGCACAAAGGGTGAGCTCATTGAGATTAATCATTTCCAAACATGAAAAGCATGACCCATCTCAAGGGTGAATCGTGTGATGCAAAAATGGCCTTGAAATATCTAGAAGTGATTGACATTTCAGGTGGCAGAAGGGTCATTGTCGCTGATGGCGAAATTGTAAAAATATTTGGCAAAGTAGGAGATAGTGATAAAAACCGCGAGCCTGCTGGTGAAGTTGTGAATGAGAGGGATTGCATCTTGACTGTTAGTTGCTGACGCCACTTGTGAAAAAGCTAGGGTCAAGGTTTGGTAAAGATGTCCAAAAAGAGATTGCTGTCTAGAGGAGGCAAAAGCGTGGTCTGCGATTAGCATGGAAATCTACTCAGTCTTCTAATAAATCGGGAAAGTTAGAAAACAATACACGCCAGCGAAGAGAGCTGGAGGAAAAAGTAAAATTTCAGTTAAAGCAAAGAATTAAGCTGTTGTTTATAAAAATAATCGATGCTCCAAGAAAAGGTGTCTTAGTAGCATACTGTTACCTTAGGCTCCTTGGAAAAGCCCTGGGACACCTGTGAAGATGGTCATACCGAGGGGAGCAGTTTAATGAAATAAGGATAAAAACCTACTGTGATGTTAGGGAGATGGACTTTTCCTACAGTAAATGAGATGAAGAAAGCAAAAATACAGGAACAAATTCACAGTGGCATGGAATTAATAATGGCATGGCAAGGAAACTCATCAATGAACAAGAATTGTGTTAATGAGAATCTTGGGTGATCAAACTCAGACTGTAAGGGTTTCAGTTTTTGTGTGGCCAAATTGCTTAGAACTTGCGATAAGCTATCAAATAAGTCATGAGAATTGTCCTATAGTAAACCTTGTTTTAGGAATAATCAGAAGCATCTATGTTGTGATTAGTGCTGCCCCATTCATTAATTTGCTTTTGTAAATGAAAGGCTCGTGAATTAAATGGAGGCAGCTGTCAATTTTTCTTCAACTATGCATTTTATTTTCTCAGACACAGAATCTATGCCAGTACTCAAAAAATACTTGTAATTAGTGTCCCTTGATTAAACCATGAAAATCCTTATTTAACACGTAAAAGTAAATTCAAGATTACTATATGAAAATGGGGCAATAGGTTGACCCCTAAAACCTGCAAAAACTGAAAAATTAGTAAAATGGCAGTATACAATACCACGGAAGTATGCAAAACACAAAATACATAATATACACAAAAGGAAACCGGCAAGATCCATTACTTAAATTATTTTCTAGACTCTGAGGCACCAAGGTGAAATTTTGGTTTCCAAAAGTTCTAAATGGAAACCCCACTAACTTAGAAGATAATTCCTAAGATTTACAGGAAAAGTCTTATTTTCCCTTTCTTTGATTTTAGTCCAGATGGGGAATGCTCCTCTGTCCTATTTTTCATTCCAGTTCTCATCTCTTTCAAATTTATTCCTTGTATAATATTTTCTGTTCAGAAATGCTCTAAGAGATTCCTTCTTGAGTTCCACAATTTCACTCTAAGTAAGAATGTCATTTTCCTCCTATTCCTCCTTACAGATGAAAACAAAGTATTGCATGATGAGTTTACATTGTTGGTTCATATAAATTAATGGGGCCAAAATAGGAAAATAAGCTTTCTGTTTAAGTTATGATATTACATATAAACTTTTTACTTCTCTCTTGGATCTCTTCCACATATAAAATCTAGCATTTTATGAAATCACTATGAATTCACTGAAATCACTCTCTACTTCAGATGTAAAATACTTTTTTTTTCAGGCCAACTTTTCACTGACTTTCTCAGTGTGGCTTTCACTGACATCTTTTCCTACATGAACATCGTTAGCACATAAAATGAAATTATTCCTCAGCCTTAATTGTATACAACATGCTATAATTACTTCATCCTAGAATTATAAGATCAAATGCAAATTACAGGTTATGTTCAGAAATTGATGATTTTTCCCAATTTAAGGATTTGCCACAAATCCGCTTTTCCTTACTGTTACAATGCAATAAAATAACATCACTTACCATGCTTAAACCACAATAGAGCAGAACATAAGATAGTTCCTTAAGAGAGACTTCACTATATTTCCTCTGTTTTTAAAATTTCCATTAACTTGTAATGGATTTTATATACTTGATTGACAAAGAGAGATCCGTTGTTTATCTTTCTCTAGAAGGCAAGTGGAAAGAAGGCAACATGGCACAGTGATCTAGGAGCCAAGAGATGAGGCTGTTAATTTCCATTCTGGCGCTCGCTGCCTTAATAACCATGAGATACCGTATCAGCCTCAGGTTCCTCAACAGCGACAGAGTGTAATTGGAACAGCACCGCTTACTTCGACACTGTTCAAGGGGTCAAAGGACAGGACTTATTTGACAAGTCTTTGAAAATTACAGAGTGCTTTGGAGAAGCATCATATTCAAAATCACATCTCTGGGCGCCTGGGTGGCTCAGTTGGTTGAGCAACTGCCTTCGGCTCAGGTCATGATCCTTGAGTTCCAGGACCGAGTCCCACATCGGGCTCCTAGCTCCACAGGGAGTCAGCTTCTTCCTCTAACCTTCTCTCCTCTCATGCTCTCTCTCACTTTCTCCGTCTCTCAAATAAATAAATAAAATCTTTAAAAAAAAAATCACATCTCTGCTCTGTTTCAGTTCTCACTATCCGTGACAAAAAACTAACAAAAGAAATAACGAAGAGGACACTCTCAAACTTGCTTCGAATCTTTAAATTCTTCACCTGCCTCTTGGGTGACTTACATATCATGATCTTTATCCAAGAGATTTGCCCATTTGGTGTCCTCCTCTCTGTTGCCATCCATGAATTACTTTGTGGAAGCCTCCCTTTCTGTTACCCTTCCCCTAGCTCACTTTAGCCTACCTCCCGTTCCTGCTGCTGTCTCCTCTATATTTTTCCATCCAGAGCATTTAAAACCGTGTGAGGTAATTACATATTTATTTCCTATATTCCTCAAGATCTAAAGTTCCAAAAATTTCTATATTCCTCCATATTGAAAGTTATCTATCTTACTTACTGTTTTCCCCAGCCCCAGCACATTGTAAAGCTTCCTAAAAATGCATAAATAACTACAACAGATGAGTCTGTAGAATTTTCTTTACCACTTTACTAAAGTGGTAGCCAAATAAATTTAGAAGGTAGAGATTACAAGATGAGGCTTCTCTAATTTTTTCCGTAGCATATATTCTTTTCTTAAAAAAGATTTTATTTATTCGAGAGAGAGAGAGAGCGAGAGAACGAGCAAGAGCTGGGGGAGGGAAGATGGGGCAGAGGGAGAGGGAGAAGCAGATGCCCTGCTCCCTGCTGAGCAGGGGCCTGAATGGCGGCTCCATGTGGGGCTTGATCCGAAGGCAGACCCTAAACTATCTGAGCCACCCGGGTGCCCTCCATAGCATATATTTTGAAAACTAGAGATTCACTCTTGTTTTGGGGTGAACTATCTATTACTTTATTACTATTAATAGCTTCTTGAGGAATAATTTACATACCAAAAATACTGCACCTAGACATTCACTCTTAAGTGCACCACAGAAAAAAAGGACTGACCCAAAAAGGAGTCTTGAGTCCATCACAAATATAATACTTTTTATATCACTTATTGAATAAAGTTATCAAAATTTTTTCTTGGGCTGATAAGCCACATTCAGAACTCCATTTTCCCTTACGATCTTTGTATAGGGAGTTCAGTACACTCCCTGTAAGTCCATCCCTATATTCTTAGAGCACTTTCAGAAAGAATTTCATGAGCCTCTATATTCTCTATGAAATTGCTTTGTCGAGTGGAAAATAGTTATCACATCAGTGATTAAAGTTTCTCCAAGAGAACGTAATTTTCTAGGTCTGGATAACAAACACAGTCGTAATTCAAGGATAAGACCACAAAATTTCTTTGCCTCAATAAAGTCCTAGCATCCCTGTGGCCTAGGTTCATTTGGAGTTGACACTGGTGCAGTTTACGGCAGTTGTGAAGTACAACTTCACAGTTGTGAAGAACATACTTCACAACCACTTTATCACCTTTCCTATTTTCTAGACCACAGTCGTGTTCTTCCTGCTGGGCATATTCATTTTTAATCATGTTTTCGTTGCGCTATTTTCTGCTGTGCTCTCAATTATCATATGTATACAAGCCCTCACTGCTTTATTCCCTTGAGTCTGTTTGGAAATAGAGTCTCCTGGCCTAGGATTTTTGTTTTTTTAATTTTTATGTGTGTGTGTGTGTGTATGTATATGTTTTTTTCCCTTATACCAAGTACTTCACCATCTGGACATCTCACACTGTTATCCACCTATCAAACTGAGGTTTTAAATTCAACATTTCTGCTCTGAGACATGTGGTGTTTTTTATGAAAAAGAAAGAGACCAGGCGCAGGAATTACCATATGTTTTCTTAGTTCCTGACCATTTGAATGCTGAATCAGCATCTTTCCCCAGATATTGAATAGTTCTCTGTTTACTGATTTTTGTAAGCATTGTGCAGTTCACTACTTTATGGTATCAAGGCAGGAAGAAGATTGACCACATAATATAAGACCGGCTATCTATGCACTGGCTAGCTTCCCTTCATGATGGTTACATGTGTTCCTTGGCATTGGGTGAAAGTGAAAATATTCATTGTTCATTTCTGTGAACTTCCATTGTTGTCAAATTCACCTATATGAGGTTTTCACCCACTCACTTACCTTTATGACTCCACAAGAAATCAGGAATATGTTTCTCCAGTCTTTTAATAAAGCCATAATGTAATAGTGGTATTTTTAGAAGATAAAGAAATTTGAGAATCTGGAAATGTAAACTCTGTACACAGTTAAATCAATTGTCATATATGAAAATGATTAAGAAGTCAAGTATGTTTGTACTCCCCCTTTCTAGTTCCTTTGCTCTTAATATATGTATGTGCACGCACACATGCTCTTTGTTGCTTTCATTCCTCAGTGCCCATGGACTATACGTTCCTGCTGTTTCAAATCCTTCTCTGTGTGCAGCAGATGAAAACCACATTGAGACTGCTAACATTATAAATCCCCCAAGTGTGGGGTGAAATGTATGTGGGTGTCGGTCTTTACAGGAATAGAATTTCAACAATGCCACTCAGTGATAAGAGATTGTCTTTACAAGTACTACCTGCAAGGCCAAACCATCCTGTCATCAAATTTACACTTAATATGTGAAATTAATCAGGATGATTATGAGTCGGTCATCATGGTTTTTGAAAGACAGACAGAGGTCTACACAGCGTGGGATCTCTGGGATGGTGATCACTCAATATTTAGGAAGACGTACTTAATTCTTCAGTGTGTCACGTTTCCTATGGCCCATTGTACTCTGCTGGGGTGAGGCACAGCTATTGTTCCGCATTATCAACTATATTTCCTATGGTATTACCATCTAGAGGAGGAGAAAGAAAAAGGAAGCACTCGTATAATTTTTCTTATGCAATACATGCCCTGTCTCCAGAGAACCCTAAGACTTTAAGGTAGCAGGGATATCTAAAGATTAGAAAACCTATATCCTTACCCCTGTTTTATGCTGGAACCAGCTCTGACAGTTTTAACTAACAAGCTAATTTATTCACCAATGATTTCAGCCAAACAGGATTCATGAGATTCACTCATTTATTCATTTGTTCTTTGAATATTTATTTCGTACTGTGCTCTGAAGATACAATCGAGAAATAGCAAAAATCCCAGCTCTCATGAATTTTACATTTTAATAGAAAAAGAAAGACAAACAAGTAATTAGCAGAAAGCTGTGACGTCAGGTATCATTAAGAGCCATAGATGAAAACAAAGGGAGAAATAGGGAAAAGAATTACTAAAAAGAGTAATGGAGCTCAATTTCAAATAAGATGATTAGGAAATACCTCACTGAAGAAGTGTCTGGGGATAGAAGCCTCTGGAAGCGAGCATGGGTGAGATCAGTAGAAGAGCTTTCTAGGCAAAACCCAAACCCAAACCCAAACCCTTACAGATACAAAAGCCCTTAGGTGTATATTGCCTGGTGTGTTTGAAGAGCAAAGGTCCAATGTGACTCACACACAAGAAATAAGAAAGATCGTAATAGAACATGCGGTCAGAGAGGTAATGTGATTAGAGGAGAACGATATGTAGATCTCCTGAGACCTTGTAGGCTATTGTAATGATTTTTGCTTTCTCTCTGGTTAGTAGGGCAAGTCCTTAATGGGTTTTGAAGGATGGAGTGGCATTATATGATTGACATTCTAAAAAACGTATGTCTATTTATATATTGGTGTCACTATAAATATAGATATGGATAATTTCTCCCAGTTGCATTGTGGAGAATAGATAATTGGGTCGAAATCAGAATCGGGGAACAAATTAGGTGGCCATCACAATTATCTAGACGAGAAGTACGGATGACTTGGATCATGTCACTGTGGTAGATGTAGTAAGCTATTGAATTTTAAATATATTTTGAAAATAGAGCTTATAGGATTTGCTGCCAAAGTGAATGTTGGCTATAAAAGAAGAATAATTAAGGATGACACCAAGATTTTTAGCTTAGGCAGCTGAAGAACAATGTAGCTGTAATCAAGACGGAGAAGATGTCAGGGAAAGCAGGGTTTGGGAGATAGGACAAGTCTGCTTTGGAAATGTTGAGTTCCAGGTGTCTTTGAATACTTAGGTAAAGGCAGTAGGTGGTTTTGCATGGGTCTGGAATTCAGGGATTTAGGGGAGAAATCCAAGCTGGAGAATACTTTTAGAGTTCATTCATATTTAGATAATATTTAAAGCTATGATTATCAAGAAGTGGATTTAAATAAGGGAGATAATGGGAAGCTAAAAGGAATAACCACTAATACAGAAGGGAAAACACTGGGAAGGGGAAGTACCCTGGAATACCACTGAAGAAGTATTTTTAGAAAGTGACTGTGCTTAAAACTACTATAATGTTATATGCCAATTTTCTCAATTAAAACAAGTGGGTGTGATTAATATGTAAAATCCTGCTGATAAGTAAAGGGTGGCAAGAACTCAGGACTCCTGCATTTAGCAATGTGAAGTTTCTCGGTGATTTGGATAGAAGTAGTTGTGGCACGAAAGTCTCATTGGAATATTCTCAAGGAGAACAGGCTGCCGAGAGTAAGTTTAAGCAATTACTTGAGAAGATTGTCTGTTAAATAGAGCAGAGAAAGAGTGATGCTTAGGGAGAAACTGGCCCAGTGCATTTGTGTGTGTGTGTGTGTGTTTCAAGATCGCACATATCACAAGCAGATTTTATTCTCTGGGAATGGTACCATATGAAAATCAACTCGTTTCATCTTTGACCTGTCTGACTTTTACACTTTTTTTTTTAAAGATTTTATTTATATATTTAATAGAGAGAGAACACAGGCAGAGAGGCAGGCAGAGGCAGAGAGAGGAGCAGGCTCCCCGCCGAGCAAGGAGCCCAATGCAGGACTCGATCCCAGGACGCCGGGATCATGACCTGAGCCAAAGGCAGCTGCTTAACCAACCGAGCCACCCAGGCGTCCCTGACTTTTACACTTTATGTTAATCGTCTACTAACCTCTCTCACCACCATCTCTGTTAAAATCTTCGTGAATTAGTGGCCTGACTGAGTTATTTTTTACTCATACCACCAAACCATCAGTAAAGGTTTGGGTTCCAAACTCCACTTTCATTGGAGTATGGGAGCATCTTAGCATTAGTACGAATGTCTTTCCAAACAGGACATGCAGAGATCTAAACTCCCTTTTTCTGTATCTCAAAAGTAAACACTACAGGTAGTACAAGACAGGGATGTCTCTGTTTTAGTCAGTAGTTTTGCTTCCTTGTTACCAGGAAGTCATACTTTTTGGGGACATGGTGGGAGTGTTGTAGTTGAGGTTCCTATGACTAAAAATGTGAATCCATAATTATTTTAAACAATCACTTTATAATTCTCTTTGTATTATGCCACAGAGGAAATGTTTGTAAGGTAATGCCTTCTTACACTGAAGATTAGAATACAGCAAGAGGTTTTCTAAAATATGGAAGGGACTTGGCAGTATGTCCAGTTTTTGTCAGTTATTGTCACAAACAATGCTACTTAACAAACCACTTACTAACCTATGTACCCAGCATCCATGAGGCAGAGAAATGCTGTATACCCTTAGTAGACAGGACTGCAAAGTCACTTGGTAGTCAAAAATAGGAAGGTATGAAAAATAATGCAATTCATTTTTTACCCTGCTGTTGCAATTTGCTGTGTTTTTCTAACTGGCTGAGGATATATCCTAAGGAGTGAACATTAAAAAGAAAAATGATGCTATGAGAAGCAAACTAATACAACTCTAATTATTAAATACAAAATAATGTTGTGATTGTGAAAAGTTCTTGAAAACCGTTCATTATCTCAACCTCTTCCCTCAGTTAATTGTGTGTCCGTAGACAACTATATCATTTTTTTTCATTGAATTTATGAAAGTTTAAGTTTTACATATGTATATATGCTTTCTTGGTCTGCTTCTCCTAGTGAACTGAAAACTCCTCCAAGACCTGAACCATATTAATTTCGATTACCAGTGTATCACTAGCCCTTAGCACATAGTAGTACTCAGTAAGGAAAGAGGGAAGAACAGAAATGTTGAGTAAGCAGGAGCCAAATGAAAGGAAGAGAGAGGAAAACAGAGTAGTGGGCTCTGAGGTGAGAAGGAATGTGATATGCAGACCTGGAAGCAGTCTTTCTTTTTTTTTATTTTTTATTTATTTATTTTTCTTTTTTTAATGTTTATTTTAATTTTTCAGTGTTACAAGATTGATTGTTCATGCACCACACCCAGTGCTCTATGCAGTACGTGTCCTTCTCAATACCCACCACCAACTCGCCCACCCCCTCACCCCCTCCCCTCCAAAACCCTCAGTTTGTTGCTCAGAGTCCACAGTCTCTCATGGTTCATCACCCCCTCCGATTTCCCCCCATTCGCCCTTCCCTTCCTTCTCACGATGCCCTCCATGATTTTCTTTATACTCCACACATAAGTGAGACCATAAGATAATTGCCTCTCTCAGCCTGACTTATTTCACTCCGCATAATCTCTTCTAGTCCCGTCCATGTTGATACAAAAGTTGGATATTCATCCTTTCCGATGGAGGCTTAATATTCCATTGTATAGATGTACCACATTGGAAGCAGTCTTTCTACTCCAGTATGATTGGCTGCCAGGAAAAGGGCAGAAAAGATTTAGAAATAATCCATACTCTGAGGGCACAAGGATGCAAAGGTCATACTAAAAAGTTTTAACGGCAGTGAGATTCTATTGATATGGTCTAGAAAAGAAAGTTATGTGATGAGATTTCTCTTTAAAAAAAATAGTACTCTAGTGTCTCCTGCAGAAGTTCTGGGAAGACGTGGTGGTTAACATACAGTCACCCAGTTGTGCACACATTTCTTGGTCACTTATGAGCCAACCACCTCAGGGAGCGGGGCAGGCGTGGAGCTCTGCACATGTGCCAGCGAAGAGCTGGTGTTGGGCTTTCCCTCCACGCAGAGCCTGGAGGGTACTGTTCAAGAGAGCTTGACTGGACCATGTGTAAGAGCCTGACTGGCTTCTGGAAGATATGGAACTAACAATTGCCTGGGCTGGGTGCTGCTACTTCTGGGTTTGGGAGTGCTCTGAGCTCCCCTCTCATCCCCCCACCCCCACTGCCCACCCAGGCCTCTGGGGAAGGGTCTTTGTCTTCCTCGTAGAAAACGAAGCACATCACATCCCACCAACACACCATATGGGACTGAAAAATGTCTTCCAGAATAACAAATTCAAGTCCATAAACGGTGAAACAAAGCCTCGTGTCTCATAAAATCAAGTAGACATAGTATTTTAAAGTATCGAGAATGATACAGAACACCTGAAGGAAAATAGGAGCCTTGGAGAAAAAAATCTGAAAACCAAACAGGATGATAATCGGATTTTCAGGAAAGGAAAAGAATTGGGCAGGCTATCAGAGTTAGCTAAAAAACGACCATTTCCCGGACCTCAAGAGAAAACCAAATACGCACACTCCAAGAGCAAGACTGTAAGTCCCAAGAGAAGTCTGCCCGCCTTGTTCGCCACCGAATCCCCAGAGCAAGAAAAGTAAACCTGGCACATAGTAGGTCCTAAATGGACTTTAGCTTTGTGAATTAAAAAACCCGAAATTTGCTTCTGGGTAAACTTGATGAAATGCTTATAAGGCATGATGTTAAATGACATATAATCTACTTAGGGAAAAGGGGATCAAAGTGGAGAGAAAAATGCAACTGTAGTTAAAAATGAAACAAAATGAAACCTTGAGGTTTTCTTCAATATACCTCTACATTTTACTCTTAATCCAAAAGGTAGTAAATTATTATTGATCGATCATACAGCCATAAATATCAGTCAGTCATGGTGATGCCATAACAAACTACCGTAGTCAAAAGTGATGGGAAGATGTATTTAGAGTAAATAAAAAACAGGCTTAAACAAAAATTTCATGGCTCGGTTGGTTAAGCATCTAACTTCAGCTCAGGTCATGATCCCAGAGTCCTGGGATCAAGTCCCAGGTCAGACTTCCTGCTCTTAGGGAGCCTCCTTCTCTGTCCCCCTGCTTGTACTCTCTCTCTCTGTCAAATAAATAAATAAAATGTTTAAAAAAATTCCTGACACTCATATACTTCGCATGTAATTGTATGAATAAGTGTGTGTGATTTTTAGCAAAGAAGTTGGTATTTAATATAGGACCTCATTTCCTTTTGTAATCTCCAAACACTTCTTAAATTATAAGTAATGGGCTTTATGTTAGCGATGGGAGTAGAGAGGTTGTCAAGGAAAAAACTGCATCACTGTTGTTTTATCCTTAGTAGAATATCTCATGTCCCTTGCTGAGAGAGAGAGGCAACATGTTAAACAGGAGTAGAAAACTGAATTTCATGATCTCTGGGTGCCTTTATGTACAATCGTATGATTTTTCTATTGATGACTGCTGTACCTAAGGATGATAGCTGATTCTTGGAAATTTTACAGAGCAGTTTCTCCCTGAAGCTATTAATTTCTTTCTTTGGGATTTTAATAACATTTAGACTAGTCAAAAACCTATAGATTGCTTTTTAAATATCGTTTAAATGAACTATTTTTAGAAAATCCCCAAACACATTCTGCAAACTGTATAAAGAAGTATTACATTGTCCTTCCCTGAATATGTGTGCCAATTGTTCCAAAAAACTCTGCACGACTCCCATTTCCCTTTGGTATATAGGAAAGTATAAAAAAAGAAATAACAGCAACTTTTCATAGGTCTCTAAGGACGATGAACGTCTCCTTTATGGCTTTTATGGGACAGAATCACTCATATCATATTTTTAGCATGGTTCTAATAGTAAATGTTTATTGACTTATTTTACTCCAGCCGATTTTGTCTGTATCACCCATCATGTTGTATGATGCTAATTCATTACAAATGATGAACTGTCCCATCGAAGTAGGAGTGTGCAGTGCTGCCAAACTCAGGAAGGCAAAAAGAACATTTTTATTGGTATCATGTATTCATCTGGCAAAAGGTTGCTAAATTGTTCTATAAAAAAATCTCAAAGACAATTCATCACATTACTTGGAGCACAGACTATATCTCTGAGGTTTGCTCTGTAAAAACACGCCATGCAGTATCATTAGGCAGAATGAGAGAACGATTGTGTGGAAAACAAAATGAAAATGTTCTTGCCTCTGACTCTTTGGAATCCTACTCCACTAGGGCAAAAATGGCGGCATAGATAACACTAAGTACAGGAGCGTGCAAATAGAAGATAACTCATGGAACTTCTGCAAAATGCTAAAGCAGCTTATTCTGATTAAATACTAGGTTTTTTAGGGGGGTAGGAAATGTTTTGTTGAGAATGTTCTTTTCATAAGCATGATGACATTGAGTGCTTTTCTCCCACTAACAAGTTTATTTTTAACATTTCCATCTAGTTTCATTTTCTGGTTAAATGACAAAGAGCTCCCTAGAGAGCCCCATTTCAGCACCTAGTGCCCTGCAGTGGGATCTCCCGCGGAGCTTATTTAATCAAAGCAACGTGAAACTTTAAGCTATATAGTCACATTAGGGAAGGGCTTGTAATTTCATGTTTTATTTACTTTTATTTATCTCCCTTCCATAGAAACATTGTACCAATTAACCGAGATTCCTGTTTTTTAACTCAGACCAGTGCATCCCTTCCAAAAATCAAACTTGGAGCTACTTTTCTCCAAATGTCCCTAGAGAATTCCAGTTGCGGCTATACCTTTCATGTATCTTTTTAAATTTTCCACTTCAGGTGGTTGGGTAGATGCTAGAGCCCCCGGGGAGCTTGAAATTAACCACGGCTACAGTTTAGATCCCTTTCCTCTTGTCCTTTGATTATTTATTTTTTTTAAGATTGGCATTTCTGAAGGTTTCTGCATACCCCTGTCCCACCTGTGCCCCGGTACCACCAGCCTGGATGGGACACTCTCCACGGCTTCATTTATGAGCAGCAGAAAAACTAGTGATTGCCCCCCTTTTATATATACCCCAGATCAAATTAGACTTCCAATTAATGTAACCTAAGAAAGCAATTTATTTGCATTTGGGATAATGTGAAGTGCTTAAGGTAACTCTCTGTGCCTTCCTAAAATAGGTGTTCACTTTAATACCAGCTTCTGCTTAAAATGTGAGCTTGGATAGGACTAGTTAGAGCCAGATATTTAAGAGCACTTAGACTTTGTGCCGTAATTTAGCTCACAATATGGATGTAGCAACCATCTCTGCCTCATTATGGTAAGGTAATTGCTGATAGTTTTGCCTGCTATCCAAAAGGCGAATAAAAAGGCCAATCAACAAGAGTGGAGGAAAGATGACGGAGTAGAAAGTGGTGGTCTGAGTCTTACTAAATTCTTACCTTTCTTGGCGCCACAGTAATGACCCACCATACAGCAGTGTCAGGTACTGTTGGGGTTAATGCAGAGCATGAAATCAGCCTTAGTACCTGGCTTGTTAAAATGTAACACAGAGGGTGTTGCTGCAAGAGGGCTATGCTGCAAGGCCAGCGTGACCACTCTGCTGTTGGAATGCCTCCAGGAGTGGGGAGTTACCTTCCCCAAAGCTTTGTTAGCCTGAACCTCTGCCCTGTGATCTAAGAAATCTATGCATTGTCCCCTAGGCTATGTTTAGCAGAACTTGTAGAACATGCAGATTAGCAATATTGTATCTTTCCTGTAAACAGATCCTCCCAGTTTCAGTAAGACCTCTTTTGAAAAATAGTGATAAGGATTTGTGATTATCCTGAAGGACCAATAAAAGCAGGAGCAAAGAAGGGCAAAGGGTCTCCAGCATTGACCTCCTTGCCTTGTTCTCTCTTTGACAGCAAAGTTTAATCTTTCATCCAGGAATTGCTGTCCATTCCTAGCAAGATACTACTTTTCCTGAAATCATGTGTTCTCATAAATTTTTTGAAGAATAATTAATATACAGTCTTACATTAGTTTCAGGTGTACAATATAACGGTTCATCAATTCTGTACATTACTCAGTGGTCAGGAAGAGGGGTATACTCTTCATCTCTTTGATCTATTTCAGCAACCGCCAACCGCCCCCCCCCACCCCCCCGGCTTCCCTCTGGGAACCACCAGTCTTTTCTATGTAAGATTCTTTTTTGTCTATTTTTCTTTGTTTGCTTCTTAATATTTATGTATGAAGAAAATCATATATTTGTCTTTCTCTGACTAACTTATTTCACCTAGCGTTATTCCCTCTGGGTCCATCTGTGTTTTTGCAAACGGGAAGATCTCATCCTTTTTTATGACTAATGAAAATTACATTGTACATATGTATATCCCATCTTCTTGATTCATTCATCTAGCGGGGGACACTTGGGGTGCTCATCAATAAAACAAAAAGGCAACCTCCTAAATGGGAAAAGATATTTGCAAATGATATATCCTATAAGGGGTTAATATGAAAAGGAAAACTACCCAGAGGAGGCCCAGGCCAGGAGGCCCCAGAAGATGGAAAGTTAGTAACAATAAGCTAGAGTTAACCAGAAGCCCTACTGGGAGCAGGAGATAACCTGCCCTTTCTGCCTCTGTAAACAGGCTTCCCACCACAGGCTCCCTGCACTACTGTTCCCGTCCAAAGCAGCCCCCGCTCCCCCAGGTTAAACCCATCTACCAGCAGTCAGCATAGCCCTGGGAACCTGACTGCCTGCAGTCCTCTATGAGAGCCTTGAAACCCCGTTGCCTGGGGCCCCGAGTTCTGAGCAGAGCTCATCTGGGTCCGCAGATGTAAAATAAATCCAGATACTCCTACTTCCCCAAGTGTCACTTGATCTCTTGACCAGTCTGATTTTTATTTTCCTGCAACAAATATCCAAGATGTATAAAGAACTGATACAATTCAACATCAAATTAAAAAATCCAAGTAAAAATAGAGGAGCTAAATAGACATTTTCCAAGAAGACATTTTCCACAGAGACACAAGAAGATGCTCAACATCACTCATTATCAGGGAATGCAAATAAAAACCACAGTGAACTGTCACCTCTGTCAGAAAGAATAAAATAAAAAACACAAGACATAACAAGTGTTAGCAAGGATGTGGAGAAAAAGGAAGTCTTATGCACTGGGTGGGAATGCAAACTGGTGCACCTGTTAGGAAAAACAGTACGGAGGTTCCTCAAAAAAATTAAAAATTGAAATACCATAGGATCCAGGTTTTCCACTAGTTAGTATTTACGGAAAGAAAATAAAGACATTTATTTAAAAAGGTATATGTTCTCATGAATTTTTTGTTGTTGTTCTCATGATTAACAAGTTATTCTCTAAGAAGGATTCAGGTATATTAGGATTCATCAAGCTAGAAATCCAGAGTTGTCAGTGAATGAGGAGATTCATTGATTCCACAAAACTTGGGAGTTCCCATATATTTACTGATAAATAAGACAGTTACGGAGTGTTGGAAATGTACACACGTACATTTGCTTATGATTTAGGATACAGAAATTTTCAGTGACGTGGTTTTCTTCTATTAACACAGTCTTACTAGTAAATATCAATTGTAATAAAAGGTCTTTATTTCTAAAGTGTATTTTATAATCCATAAAAAAGTAATGTACCTAGTAAACACAGTACTATCTACAAAGTCAATTTGTAATCCCCTTAGATTACTTTGATTTTTTTTTCTTGACAGTCTTCATTGTGTCTAAAAATAATATGTTTATACTTTTAAGCCTTGATTTTTCAAGGAATGTTTTCTTTCATTCCTTAGGTTGAATTTGCCAGAGCACAACTTGAAGCAACCTCCCTGAGAGTATAAAAGAGGTAAATTTTCTAAGTTTATCTGTTTGAAAATGTTTTTATTCAATGCCTGCATGGTTAACGGTTTGGTAGCTGATGGAAGTACATGTTGTATCTTTTTTTTATTGATTTCAAGGTAATTGATACTTTTTGAATGTTTATATTATATCAAAAATGTCTCTTATTTTCTCCACTTTTACGTTCTTTGTTTTATTTTAATCCTTCTGAAATTTCATGATGTGTCTGTGTATGAGTCTCTGTAAAGTATTAGATTCTCCATTGAGCCTTTTCCTTTTTGTTGTCTCTCTCTCTTATAGATCTATATTCTGAAATACTTAGTTAATTCTTCAAGCCTTATATTTGATTTTAATTTTTTAAAATAATTTTGTCAATCATGTTTAAAAACACGACCCAGTACATTCAAGAAAAGAAATCTATGTAGGTCTTAATTGTTGAATTTTAGAGGCAAAAACATTTTTTCAGGGGACATAGGGCCTTACCTATAACCAAAATTAAAAAATAGTAGTAGCAGTAGTAGTCGTCTTTGCCCTTCCTCTCCACCTCTCTTCTTCCTTCTCTTCCTCCTCATTTCACTATTGGTGATTACGTAATGCTATTGGATACATAAATTAATACATCCTTCCTGGAGGGCACTTGTTTTGTAAACACTGAAGCTTTAACACTATGAATATGATCTAACCACTAATACATACAAAGTCTACCTCTAAAATTTTATAACTAAGAAATTATAATACCATAAAAATTTATTCAAGAATAGGATAATTAAAAGCCAATATTGAGAAAATATATCCATTAGGTGCAAGTAACCAGTGAAAAGTTCCTGAATTAACAGAGCGACTTACTTCAAATTAGATGTATCAAAATGGGTAGATTTGGCATCAGTTAATTCAGTGGCTCATCCATGTCATGAAGGAAGTTAGATTCATTCTCTCAATGGTACCTTTCTACAAATAAACTGGCAAGAATTATGCTATTAGAGTAATTGATTAGACTAAACAAGATTTAGACTAATTTCTGAAAAAGTTGTCAAGATTATGTCGGTAATTAGCATGGTAGTTGAGCTTGCCACTGGAATTGATTAAAGTTTGGGAATTTCATATGACCATACAGGAACAGATCTCACAAAGGTCTAAAGCTAGGACCCACTGACCAATGTTTTCGGAGGACTGACTTTAACTTTATTGAATCTCGAGGAGAGTTCATAATACTTGGTTTGTGCTTAGACCTAGTGCAGTAGACAGATATTCAAGTCTCCAGAGTAGCTAAGACAGAGTGAGGCAGGGGTTTTGAGGATGGGTGGCAGAACACAGGAGTACAAAACAATAAGTCAAGCTTCTAAAATCTGTCCACGTTCTCACCATGCATAAGTGGAATGAATTACCTCACGTACCCGAAGTGAGCTCTTTTGGGGTCTAGAAGTTGACTGCTGGACAAATTCCTCTTTTGTTCAGTCATTCTCGTAAGCTTACATAACATTTGTCATGATGAAAAAGTCCCATCCTCGTGTCCTTCAGTTGTCTTTCTATCCCTGATATAATTATCCTTGCTGATAATCATGTGGGTGGTAAACTGTGCAAGTCTCACAATTTTAAGAGAATTGGAAAAATACTTAGAATAAACTTTGAAGGATAGAAACTTGTATCTTATTAGGACATGGTGCTTATAAAATAGTGTTATTTTCTAAATTAATTGGGACTGGATGAAAAGTAAAATTCAATCTGACTTGGAACTTGAGATAAGCAGTAATCTGTGTGTATCAGAGACATGAATGCTTGTGTCTGTATAATTCATTGGGAGTTTCTCAAATTTATGTGATTTTAAGAACGTGGAAAATTCTGCAGAATAAAAGGAAAACGTCATAGAGACAATATCAACATTTAAAGAAAATTTGAACTCTGCTTTTTGGTATAGGGATGTGATCATGATAATAAAAATAAATCAATGATATGTATCTACTTAACCTCATTCATGAAGTAAGTGATGTTTTCGCTATTGAAAGAAGAAATTCATCAGAGCTTTAAGTGTTCGCCTTTTTAAATAGAAATGACAGTAGTGCTGAAATAGCAAACTGAATTGAGGACAGTACATCACTAAGTAAGCTTTTTAATTGAAGATAAATAGATAAAGCACAATCAATATCAAGGACTGATCATGAGTAACTTCAAATAGTCCAATTTTAGCACATCACAAAGTAAACTCAGAGTTTTCATAAGAGGAAGGTATCGAGTAGCCACCCATGGAATCGGAAATATTTTAATTTTTCAGCAAAGGAAGAGCCATAAGCTTGATCCACCTGCCAGTGTCTCATATTATAATGTTATTTTTCCTTCTTTTCTTTCATTTTTCTCCAATTCCTGTAATTTGAGCAGATTCACGAGATATTTAAATAGCAAAGAACATAGGATATACTCATACTCAACTGTCAAGTGCAGGTCAAATAATTGAGGTCCTCTCTCCTTTTAGAAAAATAAATCTGTAAGATGTCAAAATGTCCTGTCTCTTTAAAGATAGGTTATAGAAGTTAATGGCTAAGTGCATAACCAAGAGATGTCATGACCTGGATTTGAATCATAGTCAAAACATTTACTAATCATGTAATTCTGGTCAAGTCTTTGTTTAAAATGCCTAAGCCTTAGCTTTTTTTTTTTTTTTTTTTTTTTTTGGTCTCTGTCCACCTGTATTCATTGGGTCATTATGAGGAATAAATTAAATAATGTATATTAAAAGTTGCACAAAGTTTTCTGACGATCTTAGCAAATGGATCTAGTGTGGATCACTATCCAGACAAAACTTTATAAAACCATGACCAAAACATCATTATATGTCAAATAGTTTTTCAAAAAATGCTAAAAAGGAAACTCTCAATCTCAGAATAAAGAAATCACATTGACATTGGTGACCCTTGCCAGGCCCTGAGGGCTTGGTTTCCGTGTGGACTGTGGTGAATAGTGATGTGGCCTTACTTGAGGGCAACCTGGAAGCTATAAAGAAGACCACTTATAAAGCTGGGCACGTGAAGTGATAGATAATCTCTAAAAAATGAAGAAGACAAGCTACAGAATGGAGTTTTTCTTTTCTTCATGCTATGGATGAGAAAAACAAAAAGACCTACGAAAACTTGAATCCCCAGTCCTGAACCACACATGAGAAGAGATCAGAATTCCATAAGATAACACAACTTTAAAATATTATGTAAGAGAGCAAAATCAGTATCTAGAGATGAAAAATACAGAGAGTGATTTTTAATATAATAAATAGCCTAAAAAAATTTTAAATGAAGAAAATTAAAGAACTGTTAGACATGGGAATACACACACATAAGAAAAGAAAGATAAACCTTTGAGAAATAGGAAGAAAAGAGAGGGTTCTGGCACATTTCTAATAGTAGTTTCCAGAAGGAAGAAGACGCGGAATATGGGACAGATTACAGCAATAGAGAATGGACTAGAAATTTATGGGTTTGAAGAACTAAAATAAAGACCTGAATGCATAACTGAAGAATCAAAAACTAAGCAGATAAAACACCTGAAAATAGTTAAAACGAAAAGGAATGACACTTAGATGCAGTAGGGCGATAAGTAAAAGGTAAAGAGTCCATGTAAATACATCTTTGACTTTCACATAGTGAAAAAAAAATTATGTAATTTTCTGTATTTACTTTAGGAAAACATCAAACACGAGAGCAAAAGGAAAACATTTTTTCAGGCATAAGACACAATATTTTTTTTTAAAGATTTTGTTTATGTATTTTATTAGGAAAGAGAGAGTGAGAGAGAGCATGAGAAGGGAGAAGGTCAGAGTGAGAAGCGGACTCCCCATGGAGCTGGGAGCCCGATGTGGGACTCGATCCCGGGACTCCGGGATCATGACCCGAGTCGAAGGCAGTTGCTTAACCAACTGAGCCACCCCGGCGCCCGAGACACAATATTTTTTTATAATCGGACATTAACAGAATGAAAATGTCTTCAATAAGAAATAAATGAGCTATCCGGAAGAAGCAAGACAGTACAGAAATTCTGCTTCTGGCCAAGATGGAATAAGAGGAACCAGATCTATGCTTCCAAGTGAAACTGTAAAAAAATATATATATGAACAAGATTATGAAAAAGTGGTTTTCAAGACACTGGGCATCCCATCACAAAATGAAGAAAAAGGATCCCTTAGAAATGGGGTGGGGAGGAACACGAGCCCTGGGAAGGCCCATGCTTGCTGCAGTCAGAGTTTTCAGTCTGAGGCATTACAGAGGACAGACTCACGTCTACTTCTGTGGGGTCTACGTTAGCAATAGCTGAGAATCTATCAAAGATCAAAGCAGCAGGGGTGCGCGGCACTGAATCTAGTGAAGAAAGAGTTCCAGAGGGAGAATTTCAGAAATCAGTAGAAAGTTCCCTTGAATATTCAGCTGAGTACTACCCAAGGATTGCAGGCGAGGAAAACTAATCAAGGCCAGGAAGAAAGCACCGGGAAGAATTAGAAGAGTGATGGATACTTACCCAGAGCTAGGAATAGTGCCTGCTCCCCTCTGTGACACTGGAAAACTTGGTGTTTCTTAGAACAGTACACAAAGTGTTTCTTTGAGCGTATGTACCTTTATAAAAGAGGTCCTCGTAAATTTAGCATAAAAATTACTTTGTAGCCCACTTGTGGGACATCATAGATTGATTTATCTGCTCATTAGCCCTTCCTAAACTTAGAGAAGCTATTAGGATATGTTAAATATATTAATGTTTTTTGCTCTGAATTCTGATAAGCAAAATAAGCTAATCAGCTGTCAAAGAAATTACCTCAAAAAACGCTCTAATGAATTGGCTTTCCTTACTCTTTCAGTTACATTGCTAATAACAGTCTTTCAAGATACTTTAGAATTTACTGATTTTTCCAGGGCTTAAGGATCTTGACTGAATGTGCCTATATATGTGTGGAAGGGGTATCCTTGGAGGCTTACAATATGTTAATACATTTATAGAAAAATGGGCCTTTGGCAGTTTTTACCTACACAAAATTGACACTAGAGTTTGAGGAAAATTCGTATTTTTCCTATTACAGAGTTCTTTAAGCATGAATTATTCTGAATGTTGACCGACAAAATAAAAAAATAAACACTATTCCAGAGAAAATGCTGTTTTTAATAGGGAAAAAAACCACAGATGAGCATACATGTTTGAAGACTTAAGTTCTTTCTCCAATCTAACAAATACACAGAAAGAAACATTCTGTGTGGGCTATACAGTGACTTTTTCATGTCTTCATGTACTAAAGACGACAACACTGTAAGTGGAGCGCTGACTTTTCCAGAACAGCATTTCTGTTAGGAACCAGACTGCCTTAGACTGTACTGAGAAATAACTGCTTCACTTTCTCCCGCTCTGTTCACCGTCACTTGCGCAGACTGAAAGCCCTTCCCTTTGATTTTTCTCATGAGTTCCCTTATCTCAGTAGAGCCAGAACACTTAGACTGAAAGACGTTGGAAAAGCTGTGGAAGCAGCAGGAAGTAGGGCAGCCCTGGAGTCCACTGCGGGGGTGGGGGGCAGATGAACAGAGCCTGGAGGAACAGAACGATTTTCCTGCCTGCCTTTCCTCTCAGCAGCCTCAGGACTTGTCCCCATGTCTGAAGGGCAACGCAGTCCCAAATCACGGGTTTTCAAACCTGCAAGGATTCTTTGAGATTTCTTGGAAACTCCTCTGATGTTGTGCTTTTGATGGGGACAAGGGGAAAGTTAAGGGCAGGTGGGACTTCCAATCTAATAGAGCAGCTTTGCTTTTAGCTCTTTTATATTTGGACTTTCTTACGATTTGAATTTAAAAGTTTTTGAAAACTACTAATCTAAGTGATCACCGTAGTTCTTTCTACCCCTGTTGTGCTGCAAGGGTTTATTCCATTAACGCCTAAGTAAACAGCCATCCTTCTGACATAACATCTTAGCTATTTGCCATTCATTTTAATACCGATGTCACCCAAGTAACCTAGTCACAGATTTCTAAGTAAAATATAAATATTTTGCTAGCCTTGAAAAATTTACTTCACAATAGGCTATTTTTTCAAGAGATGTTTATTTGTTAGAGCGATCACAAGTAGGCAGAGAGGCAGGCAGAGAGAGAGAGCAGAGCTCCCTGCCGAGCAGAGCGCCACATGCGGGGCTCGATCCCAGGACCCTGAGATCATGACCTGAGCCAAAGGCAGAGGCTTTAACCCACTGAGCCACCTAGGCACCCCTCACAATATGCTATTTTTAGACAACTTTAAGAACCCCTGTCACTTAAAAGTGTTAGGTCAATGTAATTTCTCTATTTAAAATGTGGAATATTTCAGATTGATCTTATCAAACCTCAAGCTATAGCAGTATAATTTACTGTCATCTATTCTTTACTCAAGGACATAAAATACAAATAGAATTTATTCTGGTTTTGTCCTGTTTCTCTCCTTCCTGGTCTTTAGTGAGACATCTTCAGGCAAATATCAATTTATTGCTAATTCTTTGGAACAGTATCTCCTATTTCTGTCACAGTATTGTCTTTGCTGCCAGTGAACCTCAGTAAGGTAGCCAAACAACGGGCCATAGATGTCTTCCACTGAAGACCACTACTGATAGTCCCATTTTATCCTAAGTAAAAAGATACTCCTCTCCTTGAATTACTAGTGTGGCACTGAGATGAGACTGTGGTATTTAGTAAGACTGGCTCAAGTGTTGAGAGGTGAGGAGAACCTATGTTCCTGGTCTTATGGCCTGTCTTACCTATTTGAATAACTGATAAGACACAGACCAAATCTGATTCATTCAATTTTACAAAACTGCATGAGGGAGGTTAATTAGTCCATACCAAATTATAATTTGCACAGTTTTATGCAGATAAATTTGAAAACCTAGGTGAAATATGTAACAAATTTTTTAAAGCCTTTTTTCTAAATGAGTTAATATATATCATTTTTCTTAAATAATTCTCCTCAAAATCTGTCCCCAAAGAGAAAAATTCAAAGAGACCAATGCCAAAGAAAAACTAGGAAAATAATAGTTAAAGAAAATCCCACCAGGGATTTTCACAGAGGAAGGACACCAGACATCCCCAGATGCACAGGGGAACTAAACAAATTCTCTAAAAAACAAATCACCCTAAACTGCAGAAAGTATTATAGAGTATATTAAAAAGATCTTTTTAAAAATTTATTTGTCAGGAATACAACATAGATATCCAAACCTGACAAAAATTACAGGTGCTTTTAAAAAAAATATTATTGACTTAAAATGTTATATTAGAAATGGATTTAATAGATGCAAAATACCTGGATAATTATGTATAAGAAAAAAAGACAAATGGATCTATTTTTTATACCTTCTGAGAGTAAGCATTTGAGATTCTGAATAAAGGATCTGGGAGGAGGTAAGGAAACCAGCGGCACTTTTGACAATATCACTGGGTTTTAGAAACAAAAAAAGTTTGGATCTGTCAAGGCAACCTAATATGAGAAATCAGGAAGCCAGAGTAAAGTGAGGTGTAGGAAGTTGTGCCTGAAACACCTCATGGATGCTCAGGGCCAACCCTGGGAAACTAGCTGTGCTGAAAAAAAGCAGAGTTCAGGTCTGGACCTGAAAGAGGGGCTTCAGGGAGACCTTTTGAGGGCTGTACCCTCCAAGCTGGAGAGAACAGAGTTAGACTGAGCCTCCCAAAAATTGCAATCCACATTGGAATTAGTCGATCCTATCTGCCCAACAAAGAATAAAATATTCTCCGTAGGTAAGGATCATCCTACAAAGTTTAAAAACATATTCTACAAAATGTCCTATATTCAGGATAGTATGAAGCTAAATTAGAGAAGATCTAAAACTATAACCACAGAGTAGAAAACTCAATATGGTAAAGATAGGGCTCCAGCTCATTTTGATCTATACAGTCAGTTGAATTGCAGTCAAAATTCCAGAAGTTTATATTTGATGGAAACGAACCATCTTACTCTAACATTTATTTATTTTTTAAAATTGGGAAAAGAAGCCAAAGAGCAAAGAAAAACTATTAGAGGAATACATGCCCTGTAGACTTGTCCTACCATGTACTAATACTTACTGAATAAAGTAAATACAGCTATTGCAAGGACAGAAAAATACAATAATGAAAGAACAATCTGGAAACACACCCATCCATAATAGCAGTTCCTCTTACATTTACATTTTTCACATGAATAATTTTTTTAAATGACACTGCTGCTTAGTTGGGGATGGATCATTTTTTTCAGTAAATGCTACCTGCTCAGGCAGATAATTGTATGAAAAAGGTAAACCTTAATTCAAATGAAAATAATTCTGAATGTTACTATAGAAACAAGAATTCTTAAGGATTAATGTATTAGAGAATATTTTCATATCCCTAAGATAGGCAAATATTTATTTATTTGAGAATATAAATAAAGGGATGAATAAATTCTTAGTCTTGAAAGAAATACTGAAAAATTAGATTTAGACAAGGTTGAAATGAAGAAGCTCTGCTTATTGAAAGATCTCATCCTCAAAGTGAAGAGTCAAGACACAGAGTAGAAGAAATAATGGGCAATGAATTATATTTGACAAAGACTAGTAACCCCAATGTAAAATAAACTAAAAACCGGTTAAAAATTGAGACATGGATAGCATATGTGCAAAACAGTTGAACAAGATCTTGCTACTGAGTTCATATATAAAACCAAAAAATATATTAATTAATCATTAGGGGTACACTAATTAAAAGTAGGATACCATGACATATGATCAAAATGCCCGATTTAAAAAATGTACAAACATGCCATGCATTCGTAAGGATATCGAGCAACCGAATTGCTCGTATAGTATTGGTAGAAATGTACATGGGTGCATCCATTTTAGGAAATTATTAAACTGTTTGGCAGCATCTACTAGGGCTGAGCAAATACGAACCCCGTGGTCAGCAATTCTGTTCTTTGTCATTGACTCAACTCAGTGTTGACATTCATTCAGTAAAATCAATATAAACTGCTAATCGTTGCACTGTTACTATAGCAAAATTGGAAATAGGCCAAGTGTTCATTAATAATAAAATGGATAACTCTATTTTTTGTTTATAAAAAGAATACTGTAGTGAGTATATTAATGAAGGAACATTACTATGTTCTATTTTTTTATAAATATAAAAAATACCGTAGTAAGTATATTAACGAAGGAACATTGTTACATGCAACAGAATGGATAAATTTCAAGGCATAATGTTGAAGAAACACAAGAGAGTGGATATATTTAAAGCTAAAGACCAGGCAAAACTAGAAGTCACGATAAAGGCTAATTTGGGGAAGTGAAACTTTCTTGTATATCGCAGTGTTCTCTTTCTGGATCTGCATTCTTGTAAATGGAAGTGCTCACTTTGTAAGCAGTGATTGTTTTACTGATGACTTGTTCAATTTTCTGTATCCTTCAACAACTTAAAAATGGTGTCTGATTCTCAACCTTCATTAATTGAGTTAAATTTCTTAATGAAAAATCATGTATGTTTATTACTATAATACATTAGTAATTCTGAGTATCTCACAGCCAAAATTATTACAGGAAATAAGGGAAATCCCACATTCTCTTTCCTCCCCAGAACAAAAATTCATAGAATAGCTTACATGAAGTTTGAGATATATAGACCTTAGGCAGCTACCTTCCACATACTCAGTGATGGTACTTGCTTTCAGGAAAGGCGTTTAAAGGATATCTTTTGAGTGCTGAATTAGCATATAAAATCACATGTATATTTTGTAAAATATAAGGATAAAAGAATGTATCTATCCTAATTTTCTACTAACAGTTCACTTTTAAGGAGTTAAATTAGGTTTATTATTGTGAAAAACACCCATCATTTAAATGTTGGAATTGTAACACACAGGTGCTGTTTTCTATACACTAGTATTTTTAAGAAGATACATAAATACTTGTGATTTTAGTGTTTTGTTTTTTTCTTTATCTGAAGAATATTTATTTTAGAGAAAGAGCTTGTATAGGGAACAAGAGCAGAGGGAGAGGAAGAGAGAACCTCAAGCAGACTCTTTTCAGAGCTTGGAGCCCCAACGCGGGGCTTGATCACAGGATCTTGAGATCATGACCTGAGCCAAAACCAAGAGTCTCATGCTTAACCAACTGTGCCACCCAGATGCCCCTGGTGTTTAGTTTTTTCTCTTTTAGTATTACTGTTTTCTAATATTGCAAATACTAACAAAAATCTGCTGGTACCTTTTGCGTGATCTTTAGCAATGTCTTTAATCTTTGGAAATTTAACTTGTGTCTACCTCTATTCATTCTGTGCCTGTAGAGAGAGACTCGGAGGTAGATGGCCCAGTTTCACAATATTTTATTGACACAAATTACATTTTAACAGTCATATATCAAAATAAGTCTATGCTAAAACTCAAGCCTTCAAGAGAAATAGATTTGTATAGGAAAAATATAGCAAGAGGTTGAAAAAGTTCAAAGAATTCAATGAATAGGGCAAGATATTTGGTCAACATATAAAATGAGAACATCACATTTAATATCATTATGCAGGAATGACATGACTTCCAGGGCAAATATGACTTATGCATGCCATGCTGAAACATTGTGCCGAAGGAAACCACGTCCATCATTGTAAAGAAGGTGCAGTTTGGGGGCTACTTAATAGCCATGAAATGATATTCACAGCCCAGTCAAAGACCAAATCAAGACCCTAAAATCTGACATCTTGCCATTTGTCCTTCTTTAACAAATAAAATGTCTTACTTGACCTGTCACTGCTTAAGACCACAGCAGAGCCCTCTGTTTGTTAGAATTCTGGAAGAAAAATCACCACCACAGTAAAAACGTTCTTTTTCTCTATGTATTTAACTTTTTCATATGCAGTGTTTATAAAATGCAGTGTCTTTGAAAACATTTCTTTTGCCTAAAGGAAAAGAAACTAAAATCGCAACTGATTTTTAGCCTAAAAACAAAGTAAGATTTTCCCAATTGGCACCTTTTTTCAGAATTGAATATTAAAATCAAATAGCTCCTGGCAAAGACAGCGATGATCAAAGGTAAAGATTATGAAAACCAAGGATTTGTTTAAAAAGGAAAAGGAAACTACTACTTTGCCTTGTTATTAAAAGTGAAAATGATACTAATATATTGGTCTCGATATGGACTGATGGATATGGCAGAAACCAATTGATCTGGTTGGGAATTGCTTAGTGGAAATCGGAAATTATTGTATAAGGAGAGAAAGAAGTTACAGTGAATATAAGCAAGATATTCTCTCAAAACATGCCCTCTTTCTATTAACATCTATATCCTGCTGGCTATGCATGTGTATCTGAGGTTGAGAGTAATGAGACTTTAATCATTTTATTATTCAGGAATAAGTTACTCAGCTCCTAGTAGAGCTGAGGCACTGGTAGAGGTAGGCACTGGTCCCAGTCTTAAAAATGATAAGTAAGATAAGTAAGACATCTGCACACGTTGCTAGGAATCAATTGTATTTAAAGGAAAAAACATAATATGAGTGTTCCACTTGCCAAGAGTTTGAGCATCTGTGTTTTATATAAGAATAAAGGAGAAATTGGGGCGCCTGGGTGGCTCAGTGCGTTGGAGCCTCTGCCTTCGGCTCAGGTCAGGGTCTCAGGGTCGTGGGATCAAGCCCCACTTTGGGCTCTCTGCTGGGCAGGGAGCCTGCTTCCTCCTCTGTCTCTGCCTGCCTCTCTGCCTACTTGTGATCTCTGTCAAGTGAATGAATAAAATCTTAAAAAAAAAAAAAAGAATAAAGGAGAAATTAATACTGCCAGTCAACAGATATAATAAATCTTTATTAAGAACTTATTGTGCTCAGCATCATCCAGGATGTGGCATTATAGTAATAAAGAGTTAAAGCATGATTTTAATACTAGGTAAGTTTTAAAACTCGCTAGAAAAAAATTAAAAGATTCCCCACATAAGGAATATAATGGTTAAGTACAATATGAAGAACCCATATTCTATGAAACAAAACAGTAGCATTATGAGCACAGAAGTGCTGGGTAAAAATTCTATAATATGGACGAAAATAAGCGTGCCTACTCAAACACTCATATTTAATATGCTACTGGAAGTCCTCGCTATAGCAACCCAGCAAGGAATAGAAGTAGAAGGTATTAGAATTTGAAAGGAAGAAGTAAAATTGTCTCTATTTGCAAATGATAGGATTTTATATATAGAATCTCAAAATTAACCAAAACTATTAATCAATGAATTTAGTAAGTTTCAGGATATAAAATTAGCATAAAAATCAGTAGCTTTTCAATACACTAACAATGGGTTTTCTGAAAAATGAAAAAATCAATTCCATTTACAGTAGCATCAAAAACAATAAGTGCTTAGGGATCAATTTAATTAAGGAGATAAAAGATCTTTATTCAGAAAACTGTATAGCAAAGTGTTTTAAAAAATCGAAGGAGACTCAAATAAGTGGAAGATTATCCCATGTTCATGGGTTGAAAGAATTAATGTTAAAATGTCAGTACTATCAAAAGCCATCTATAGGTTCAATACAAATTCTGTCAGGATTTGAATGACATTTTTGCAGTAGTAGAAAAAAGTCTCCTAAAATTTATATGAAACCACAAAGAATTCCTAATAACCATTGAAATTCTGAGGAAGAAGAACCGAGCAGGAAAAATCCATACTTCCTGATTTGAAGCTGTACTACAAAGCTATTAACGTCCAAAACAGTGTGGTACTGGCATAGAAACAAACAAATGGACCAAAGGAACAGTATCAAAAGCCCAGAAATAAAGCCAAGCACATACGGTGAACTAATATTTGACAGGGGAACCAAGAATATTTAGTGGATAAAAGTCATCTCTTCAATGAATAGTGCTGCAAAATGGAATAATCACATGTAAAACAATGAAACTGGATTCAGAACGTATACCACTCAGAAAAATTAACTCAAAATGGACTAAAGACTTAAATGTAACCTGAAACCATGAAACTCTTAGATGAAAACATAGGAATAAAGCTCTTTGACATGGGTCTTGGTAATGATTTTTTAGATATGATACCAGAAGCACAAGCAACAAAATTGAGAATAAACAGGTAGGGCTTTATCAAACTAAAAAGCTTCTGCACAGCAAAAGGGAACATCATCATAGTGAAAAGACAACCCATGGAAAGGGGAAAAAAATATTTGGAAATTATGTATCTAATGAGGGGTTAATATCCTAAATATATTTTTAAAAAACTTAAAATGAACAGCAAACACACATACACACCTACACACACAACACAACACACAAAACACACACAAAAAAACAAATAACCCAATTAAAAATGGCCAACGGACCTGACTAGGTATTTCTTCAAAGAAGATCTACAAAATGCTCTCAGGTACATGAAAAAATGTCCAACCTCGATGGTAATTAGGGAAATGCAAGTTAAAATTATAATGGGATATTACCTTATGTCTATTACAATGGCCATCTTCAAAAGAAAAGAGATAACAAGTAATGACATGGAGAAAAGGGAACCCTAGTGCACTGTTGGTAGGATTGTAAATCGGTATAACCTCTATGTAAAACAATATGGAGGATCCAGAAAATTAAAAATAGAGCTACAATATGATGCAATAGTTCCCCTTCAGGAGATACTTACTTCTGGGATGTATCCACTAACTCAGAAAGATACCTGTATCTCCATGTTCATAGCAGTGAACTATTATAATAATAGTAGTGGCTATTATTATAGTATAGTATAGTATAGGCTGTTATTATAATAATAGCAGTGGCTATTATTATAATAGCCAAGACATGGAAACAACCAAAGTGACTGTCACACACACACACACACACACACACACACACACGAATATTATTCAGCCATAAGAAATAAACTCTTGGGGCACCTGGGTGGGTCAGTCAGTTAAGCATCTGCCTACGGCTCAGGGAATGATCTCAGGGTCCTCTGATCAAGCCCTGCTTTGGACTCACTGTTCCACAGAGAGTCTTCTTCTAGCTTCTCCCTCTGCTCTTCCACCCACTTGTGAGTGCTCTTTCTCTCTCTCTCAAATAAATCAAATCTTTAAAAAATAAAAAAATAATAAAATCTTACCACTTGAAACAATAGTGGATGGACCCGAAGGTATTAGGTTAAGTGACACAAGTCAGAGAAAGACAAGTAATGTATGCTCTCCACTTGTGTGCGGTATCATAAAACAAAACAAACATTAAAAAGAGATCAGCACCCTTGTTACCAGGGCCAGGGTGGAGGGAGGGGTAATTAGAGGAAGAAGGTCAAAAAGTATGAACTTCAGTATGAGATAAATAAGTACCGGTAGGTAATAGACGGCTTGATGATTACAGCTAACCCTGATGTATAATGTATAGGAAAGTTGTTACGAGTAATTCTAAAAGTTCTCATCACAAGGAGAATTTTTTTCCCTTTATCTGTAGGTGAAGATGGATGTTAGCTGAACTTACCATGGTAATCATTTCATAATTCATGTAAATCAAACCATCGTGCTGTATGCTTTAAACTTACACACTGATGTATGTCAATTCTTAATAAAAGTGGAAAAAGGTTTCATAATATGGAGGCATCATTAAAGATGGAAATAGTAACAATAATTGGAAAGTGTAAAGATAGAGGATAGGAAAACTATTCTTGAGATTTAGGCACTTATATTATTTATCTAGTTATTGGAAATTTAGAATTTGAAAAACAATGTTCTGGGTTCCAGAAAAAAACACAAGGAACAAAAGAAAATAGTTTTCCTATATGGAACTTACATTCTAAAGAAAGAATTTTTAAAAAGAAAAATGTATCAAAACATAGCATGTCAGATGGCTTTAATGGCCACATAAAAAAAAACAAATAATATTGATAAAAGGGTAAGTAGTTTATGTGCATTGTGGAGGATCTTTTTCATGTTGAGTGGTCAGGAATACCTGACTTTTAATTAGGTGACATTTAATCAGACATAAATAAAGGAAATCCATTGAATTTTTTTTAACCACTGGAAGTGAATTTTACTGTATATATAATTAAAATTAAGTTGTAAAAATGAGAAAATGAGCCATGCTCTGGTTCAAAAATATGCCTGAAAGCTTGAACATAAAGTAATATAGCTACAACGTAGGCTTACGTTTAATTTTTCTTTCAGGACGATCAAGTACTCCAATGTACTGGGTAAGAGTGAATAAATAAAAAGTAGTAGAAATGAAGATAGAGAATTCACAGGAAGACAGATCATGCAAGGCTAATGTAGGCACTTGAAGGGACTTTTATTTTTACTCAGAGTTGTGTAGGAAAGCTTTGGGAATATTGAACTAATGGATGATATTTAAACTATTTTTTATTTTATTTTTTTCAACTTTTTATTTAAATTTTTTCAATTTTTTACTTACATTTTCGTTAATGTAATAATGTAATGCTTTCAGGAATAGAATTTAGTGACTCACCACTTAAATATAATACCCAGTGTTTATTCCGACAAGTGTCCTCCTTAATGCCCATCACCCACCTAGCCCATCCCCTACACAACCTCCCCTCCATCAACCCCCAATTTGTTCTCTATATGGTTTGCTTCCCTCTCTTTACTTTCCTTCCCCTATCTTCATCTGTTTTATTTCTTCAGTTTCATGTATGAGGGAAATCATAGGGTATTTTTCTTTCTCTGACTGATTTAGTTCACTTAGCATAATAAACTCTAGCTCCAAATATCTATCGACTCATGAATGAATAAAGCAGATGTGGTATATGTATTATATTTATAAACACACACACACACACACACACACACACTGGAATATTATTCAGCCAGGAAAAGAATGAAATCTTGCTATTTACAACAACATGAAGGGAGCTTGAGCTATGTTTTAAAGGGTTCACCCTGGTCACTAAGTTGTATGTAGACCAAGGAGAAGAGCAAGACCAGAAGAACCAAGATAACTGAGTAATTGATTAGATCAGGTAAATCTAAATCAAAATGATGATGTCTCAGACCTGGGGTTTGGCATTGGAGGTAGCAGGACATGGGCAGATTGTAGTTGTGCTTTGAAGACAGAGCCAAGAGAACTATCTGATAGAATGGATATGGGGTGTGAGAGAAAGAGAGTGATTAATGATTCCAAAGTTTTTGACATAAACAACTTAAAAGACAGTGGTTATTGCCTATAATGTTATTAGAAGAGATAGAGTGAGCTTGAGGAGAAAGATCAAGTGTTTTATTTTGGACGTGTGATTTTGAGTCATCTTTTAGACCCCCAAGACATGGCTGATGGATCAATATGCAAGTCAGTGGATGATTCTGGCTAAAAAGAGATAACATAGTTTTTTGGGGTGATATAATGGTTCTGCATCCCTATTATAGTAGTTATATGAATGTATACATAGGGTAACATGTCACAGAATTATGCACAAAAGGATGTTTTGAATGAGTGCATTTAAAAACTGATGAAACCCAAATAAGACCTGAGGCTTAGTTGATAGGATTGCTGTCATGAGCAAATGCTGGTTTTGCGAATTGTACTCCATGTAGACAAGATTATTGGGGAAGCTGGTTGAAGAGTATAGAACTGTCTGTACTATTTTTGTACTAGTTGTGTACCTGCTAAGTGAGTCTAAAGTAACTTCAAAATAAAGAATCTGAAAATATAAAGTAATATGAGAAAGGACAACTGAGTATGAATTCTAGCAGCACCGCACCTTACAGGTGCTCCTTGGATGGAGTGGCTCTTTCAGTGCCTCCATGACAAGTGAAAGATGTCCAGTGGTTCCAGAAGGAAAGTAATTATCTGTGGCTCTATGAAACAAACTCTAATTAAAAGGAAAGATACTAATGTATATTATCTATCTTTTACTAGAGACTGATAATGTACCAAATATGTGCCCCTGAAATTATTAATAATTTTAAATTAGTAATACTAAATAATCTTAAATAAATATTATTTGCTATTAGCTCCATTTCTTTCTGGTAGATAAATGTGGTGCTGGACCATGTTATTTACACAATAAAGTCCTACTGACCAATTAACAAAGCTTAAAAAAATCACTGGAACCATATGCAGTACAGAAGTTGAGAACATAATTCCACTAAAAAAAAAATGCTCATGTATTTTAAATAATAAAATGTATTTAAAATTGCTCATACGTATTTAAAAATCAGTTTATTCTCCTGCAGGGTATGGATTAATCCTAAGTACAGATTTACTCTTTTACCATTAGAAATTTTCACTTGCCATGGAGGCAGTAAAAAGGGCTATCTGCTTGACCCAGTTTAGGAGAAATTGTGAGGAGGAAAACTGGAAAGAACTAAGTAACAAGAAATTTCAGGAATTTTTCTATGCAGGGAAAATAACTGTTAACTGAAGAATTAAGGATCAAGTGACTTTTTTAAGATAAAAAAAATTATATAGTTTGATATTCTCATGGGAATGATCCAGTAGAAGGTTTAGAAACTGAGATTCAGGAGAGAGAGAACAATTGCTAGGACTTTATCATTAAGGAGGAGAGAAAGAATGGGATTTAATGCACAGGTGTTGGCTTTGGTTTCAGGTAGGATCACAGGCAAGTATATCTCTATCATTTATCTTTTTTATTTTTTTCTTTTGAGAGCGAGAGTTGAAAAAGTGAGTAATCTTCTAGAATTGTAAGAGAGCATTAAGTTCTCACTTGAAACTAGTGATCATGAATTTTCAGAGCAGTAGTTCTTCTTAGTTGTGACTTACAGTAGTCATTTGGTAGTGAGAATTTACTATGAGGTTTTCCTTAAGGAGTTGACAAAAACAGGAGGAGTGGTTGAGGTAGTTAAGGCTGTTTTTCCAGACTGAGTCTGATGATAGAAGTTGGAGTCTAAGCTGGACAGAAGGAAATTAAGGACTTTAGGGAAACGCCTGCACGATAAAGCTTTGTCACTGCATTGAGGTGTATTTTCTACTATATACATATGTGTGTGTGTGTGTGTGTGTATGCATACACACATGTTTCACTTACATACAAATACGTATGTTTCACTTACATTCAGAACTTTGAAAAAAATAAAATACTTTGTTATATATGTAAACTAATGTCTTATAGATAGCCCTTTTTACTGCCTCCATGGCAAGTGAAAATTTCTAATGGTACAAGAGTAAATCTATACTTAGGATTAATCCATACCCTGCAGGAGAATAAACTGATTTTTAAATAGTATGAGCAATGTTAAATATGTTTTATTATTTAAAATACATGAGCATTTTTTTCTTAGTGGAATTATGTTCTCAACTTCTGTACTACATATGGTTCCAGTGATTTTTTTTTAAGCTTTGTTAATTGGTCAGTAGGACTTTATTGTGTAAATTACATGGTCCAGCATCACATTTATCTACCAGAAAGAAAATGGAGCTAATAGCAAATAATATTTATTTAAGATTATTTAGTATTACTAATTTAAAATTATTAATAATTTCAGGGGCACGTATTTGGTACATTATCAGTCTCTAGTAAAAGATAGTCAAATAATATACATTAGTATCTTTCCTTTTAATTAGAGTTTGTTTCATAGAGCCACAGATAATTACTTTCCTTATTGATCAAATAAAGCTTTAGGGTCAAAATCACCTCTGCAGTTTCTTTGTGCATTGTCACTGTGTTATATCTTTACTTTCCACTGAGTAAATGCAGCCTTAGAATTTGCAACCTGGCCATAAAGAGTCTAAACATAGGCATCAAATTTATGCTTGCCATATCTTCATGTTTGCAAATTCCATATATAAGCTGTTGAAGTTTAGAGATGATAGGGTATTTGCTACCTCACCAGAGACCAAAGAGCAATCCTTATCTGAAAAGCACAGTAAATCACATTTTGATATAAGTAGCTCTTAATATAGCCAGGTCTCTAATTATTGCCTGCCAATCCGCCTACCTACAGAGACGACTTTTATCTAGGTCAGCATGAATTATTTTTAGTAGAAGATAAAACTACAATGCAAAAACCACCAACAGAAAACACAAACAGAAAAGAAATCCAAAAAATAAAAAGGAGAGATAATGAAAACAGCTTACATCTCAAAAATTCAAGCTCAAAGAAGAGTTTATTTTTTTTTTTTTCAGAAAACTTCCCTAACTCAGGGGCACCAAGAGATCCCCCATTATTGAAATAAGTGGTTTGGCTAATTATACTTTAAATGAAAGAAAAATGATACAGGTAGGTGGATTTCTTGAGTTTAAAGCCAAGCACTTCATGTCTTACTACATTCCTGGAACACTGACCATGGAAAGAGAAAATAACTTGCCTGAGATCATTGACAGAATTGACTTTCAGGCCTGTGTCCATCTGGCTTCAGAATTGCAGAAATTAATTTATACACAAAGATCTATGCAACCACCCATTATTTTTTAATTGCATGAGGTCACAGCAATTGTGATTTTGACCAAAATGATATCAACCACAAAGACCACCTTTCTGCATCACTAAAAGAAATTAGACACAAGAGAGGATTATGGAATGATGCTGCAACTGTTATTCCAATACTCTTATGGATTCAAGTAAGCCACAGGGGAAAACATCTGTGTTCTAGGTCATCTGATGCCTTGAACGATTTTGAAAACATAGAAAATTTGGCAAAACCCAAACTCAAATTGCCCCAGCAATTTTTATCCATTTGTTGTGCAAAGTATATGTATCTCTAGGGAACTAAAATCTCCACTTGTCTAATTCAACTTGTCAAAATGTTTCTAACGGCTCTGTGCTGTTGTAGAATATTTATGATGATTCTTTGAGAAAATAAAAGTGTGTGTACTATAAGAAGGAACTAAAATGACATAAGTTGGTTTAAATGCCCTTTTACAGGAAATCTCTATCTGTGCAACTCATTCTTGCATCTCAAATTAGTTACGTTTCCTTCTTCAGACTTGTACTAAGTAAGAGCTATGCTATTAATAATGATCATTATTTATTGAATGCTGAACATGGGTACGTGTTAAGACGAATTGTCTGAAGCCCCTGGCTCGGACTATTCTCTGATGCACAAGCCTTGGAGATAACCTTTACTGGTTTTATTAGCTAGGAATTTTTCAGCTATAAGTGTGAGGAACTAATACAAGTCGATGTTAGCTAAATAGAAAATTTAATGGTTCCTATAAATGAAAAGGCCAGTGGTATATCACATCTGGTCAGCTGGCTCAAGGGACTGAGGGCATTTTTGATCATCTAATCTTTCTCATCTCTTTGCTCTGCTTTCTTCTATATTGTTTTGTTTATTCCTTATGGCATAGTCTCTATTTTGGCAGCTGCTAGGTTATATTCTAACAGCTTTTAGGCACCTGGGATAGATGGCTCCTGTTAGCAGTTTCAGCAAAGGTTGGTTGTAGCTTTTTGACCTGGTTTGGGAGGTAACCTTATACCTCATTCCATGACTCCATCTTACTGGAACTATAAGAGAAGAAAATCAGTACTTACTAAAGAGTTTAAAAGCTGTTAGAATATTGCATAAAGGGGCGCCTGGGTGGCTCAGCTGGTTGAGCGACTGCCTTCGGTTCAGTTCATGATCCTGGAGTCCCGGGATCGAGTCCCACATTGGGCTCCCTGCTCTGAGGGGAGCCTGATTCTCCCTCTGACCTCTTCCCCTTTCATTCTCTCTCTCTCTCTCTGTCTCAATTAAATAGAATAAATCTTTAAAAAAAAAAAAAGAATATTGCATAAGGATTCAGGAAGTTCTTGGGATGTGCTTATACTGAAAAAAATCACTATCTGAAATTAGAATTTAATTGTATATTCTGTAATTTTAATGGCTAAATCTGGCAGCTACTCAAGAGCTATTAACCTTTATGATAAATAAATCTTTCTAAATAGGGTGATACGCATGTCCTAAAGGCACACTCATAAGCAAAATGATAATAAACCAATAAATCAAACAATATGTGTCAAGAAGGACATTTTTCTGGTGTCAGGAATTATTCAAAACTCTTTTCATGCAGTGACTCATGTAATCTTGTAAAAACTCGTGAGATAAATTAATTATTCTTATTTTACAGATAAGGAAATGGGGGCACAACGATGTTAAATATCCCAAATGTGACGCAGCCAGGAGGTGTTGAGAGCCAGTGTTGAACCGAGTTGTGCGGCTCGAAATGGCTTACAGGTAATCTTTTCAATAGTTTCACGTCTGTTGCATTTCAGGGCAGGATTAACAAACTACTCTGGTAAGAACCAAACTTTTCTTTTTCTATTGATACCTTAATAATCACCTTCCTTGGGCTACATTTTGCAAAGAATATGAACTGTTTCATATACATGAATTCCAAATTCACTGTTATTACTATGTAAATTAAGAGACACATTTGTCCTGTTGGACTGATATCCAGTTATCTATCCCATTCCCAAGTAATCGGCTGGAAGAGAGAAATCTAGCTTCATGTCTAGAGAACTTGTTTTATTAAACTGCACAGTGTTTTCTTCTTGCTGTCACCCTATGTCAGTGCAGAAGGGCAGTCCTTCGCCATGGGGCAGATGGTGTTTTATGCTCTTATGTGGCCACTTATTGTGGCTCTTTGTTCATACACAGAACTCCGTGCATGTACAAGAGCGTTCAAATGAGCCATGGGTTGTCCAGGCTTGGGTCCTCAGACCTCGGTATCCAAATATTCTTCTACACCTGGGGAACAAAACAGCCCCCAGTGCAACCTTCCACCTTATGGACCAGAATTCCCTTAATCCCTTTAGTTCATTCAGGAGGGAAGACAAGAAAACATAAAGTCTGGCAACTCTTTTCGGTTGGTCAACCTAATACATAAATAAGGCTTTCTTCCTGCCATTCTTCCAAATCTAAATATTCTATAAATGTTGCATATGAGAAAGTTTTCAAGTAAACTTCACTATAACAACAGATTCCAATTCTCAGCTCTCAGAGGAATGTATTTCTACCACGGTTGCTATAGCGTAATGGTCAACACTATTAGAGTTAAAGGTTTGAAACCAGATTTATAAAGATATTCTTAAATTTCCCAAATAGAGGTTGATTTTTTTGATTGCTTAAATCCTTCCACAATAAGTACAACTTCTTGATTGGCTGCCAGCATGTCTACTGGAAGGTAAGTCATTTTAACATAAGTATATTATGTTTAAAAGTGTCTGGTTGAAATGTGCAAACTAAGTAGTCTTTTAGGGTCAATTTAGACACCAGTTCCCTACACATGTATACACAAAAAAGGTACCTTTTTAAATTCATTTAAAAAAATTATCTGTACTACTTAGGAAAAAAAATGGAGAAAAATTCATTTACTGCACTATGTCATGTACCTCAACCTCCCTGCTCACCTCTGAACACCAATACTACTTTCCCAACACAGAGAGCAAATGCTTTTTTGTTACACAGGCGTGTTCAGGGTAAGCAGAAAGCATTGTGCCTACCACTACAGGCAATGTTTTAAAATAAATTTGCCACCGGCCACTTACCACTGGTCTTTCCTGTGGAGTAAGGGAGCCCCTCGAGCCGTGCCTCAGTGCCATTCATTCTGTTCCTTTCTTACCACTTCGGCCACCTCCTGGGTCTGATAGGACTTGTCTCGGGATATAGGAGCTTGCATTTTTCCTTGACAAGGAAAAGTCATGATAGGGAACTGAGCTGAAATAAATAAACAGATTTATTTATTTATTTATTTATTTATTTATTTATTTATCTCCACGGCACTTTTTTTTTTTTATAAATGCTTTGCTTTAATATAAAAAGGATGATAATCAGTAACATGATTATGGTGCCTTCGACAGCATTATACACATTAGTAGCCCCAGTCATGCAAAATAAATATTAATTTGATTAAACTGATTAGATGCAAGGAACTGAATAATTCTTTTTTTTTTTTATAATTTTTTTATTAACATATAATGTATTATTTACCCCAGGGTACAAGTCTGTGAATCATCAGGCTTACACATTTCACAGCATTTACCATAGCACATACCCTCCCCAGTGTCCATATCCCTATCCACCCCCCCACCTCCCAGCAACCCTTAGTTTGTTTTGTGAGTTTAGGAGTCTCTTATGGTTTGTCTC
>CM052806.1:23751882-23836519 GCA_028533885.1 Nasua narica
TCTCTTTCTTCTGTTTTGCTGTTCGTGTATAGGAATGCAACTGATTTCTGTGCATTAATTTTATATCCTGAGACTTGACTGAATTCCTGTATGAGTTCTAGCAGTCTTGGAGTGGAGTCTTTTGGGTTTTCCACATAAAGTATCATATCATCTGCAAAGAGTGAGAGTTTGACTTCTTCTTTGCCAATTTGGATGCCTCTCCACGGCACTTTTATTTGAATGTAGTATTTGGGACGACTGTGCCAAAGGGCTGATACTTCCCAATTTAATCTGAGGTCATAATAAAACAAGCAACAAAACAGTTATTTGGGATTTCCATTTCTCACCCTTATCAAGACTCAATGCCTCCCGTCATCAATATTTAGTGAGCATTTACAGTGTACTAGGCACAATAGAACATACAGAAAACATTGTCCCTGCTCTTGAGGAGCTTACATTCTAAAAGAAAAAAAACAGGAAAAAATAAACAGAAATAAATGGAAGAAAATCTACAAGCATATGGTTTCTTAAAGTGAGCCCCTAACTCCGTGTGTTATAATCACCAGGGTTCTTTGCTAAAAATATTTACTCTTTGAGACCGCACTGGATCAACTATTCCAGAATCCTCTGGATGGGGCAGAGGGATCGATAATTTAAAGATGTATGGCAAGCTTCTAAAAATGAGGTAATTATATATGTGTTTTATGGTGGTGACCTCAAGAGTCTGGAAAACTCTAGCATAAACTTGGCACATTATTCGGAAGAGGGACATTTAAGAGCATGTGGCATCCAGTGGGCTGGGTTCAAGTTCTGACCTGTCATGGAGAGTGTCTGATACTTAATTAACCTCTTGGGGTCTCAGTTTGCTGAATTAAGAGAACTAGATAGGAACATAGGTGTGAATCACTTACACGGCATCTGGCGTTTACTGAGCACTCAATAAATAAAAGCATTATTATGAAAAAGCACGTCAAATAAACTTGAGTTTCTGTTACAAAACGAGAATTTTCCAGAAATGTTTTATTTGAAGCTGGTCCTTTCAGACTATGTTTCGTTCTGCTCTGCCTGTATTCATACTTCCTTGAAAGGTTTGGGAAGCTCTGATCTGAGAAAATAATGGCTTTTTTTTTCTTTAAGGCATTGCTATTAACTAGTCCTCTTTTTGAAATCTTGCTATTATTAGTGTTTGCTATTATCTAGTCCTTTTTTTGAAGACTTGGTATTGTAAAGACCCAGGACTGACCGTAGCTGAGAAAATGACTAATGCTAACTAAAATAAACTTTAGACTAAGGTACTGGAGTACTAGATCATTGATTTTAAACAAAAAAAAAAAAGTAAAAAAGTGGAAGGGATCGTGAATACCATATTGGCACGATCAGCATATTTTTTCTCTTAGTCGAGCTATAGAGAAGCCAAATATCTTAAAAGGCAACATTTTTTTTAAAGTGAAAAATTGTATTCACAGAAATTAAGTACCAGAAGCTAAAGTCTGTCCTATAATCTGTGTGCATAAGCATCCAAAGGTCACTAAAAAGAAGACTGACTCACAACAAAAGGACTTTTGTAAATCAAATGTTAATGTCAGTAGATTATGGGAAAAATTTGCTGCAAGTTCTGGAATCCTCCCAGTCTCTTACCTAAAATTGCCTACAACCATCTCCACTTAGGATTTACATTTGTCACCAACACTGGCAAATTCACAATCCGTTAGCTAAGACTTCCTTTCCTGTGAACACCAAACTCAAGGTCACCTCCAAAGTTGTCTTCTCTGTTGGTGTTTCTCTTCCCTGTCTTTTCTGTGAAGGCTGCAGTGTACTTTTTATAACTTGAACAAAAGTTACTTTCTAGTTATGTTAATTCATTAAGCTATAAAGACTATAACCTGTTGATGAATCTTTCTATGTCTGAAAAAATATTATACATCTATCTGTTTATCAGGTATCTGCCTCTCCCTCCTTCCCTCCATCCTAATTCGGTTCAAAATAATAATAATAATAATAATAATAATAACGACAGTCCAGTTCCTCTTTCTAAAACTGAATTCTGAAATGCTACAACAACTGGTACATTTGAAATTGTACCTGGCTGATTCCAGAACTGGTATAAGAAATGTACAGGGTGAGTCAGTGATATTTGTATGAGAGAGCAAAGAAATAATAAAAATCTTGATAGTTTTATATCCAAAGGATTTTGGGATCAAAACAAAGGAACTCCCACTGAACAAAGATGGGAAAACTCATGCAACAAAAATAAAATCAGATTCTATTTATTAATATAAATGGAGTATATATTTTAAAAGTGAGTTAATAAGGATACTTAAAGAGAAGATACAGTCAAACAACAAGATGTAATACAAAAACTTTATCACCTGAGTATTTAGACACCACTTCCTTACTCTGAAATTGGCAATTAAAGAAAAATTTGATATCTTCCCTGCTGATCTCATATTAATTGTATTTTAGTGTAATCAAATACTCTTGGCTAATGATGAAAAGGGTTTTTTTAGAGAAGAATTTAATAAATGAGGAAGAAATATCAGAATTAGAACATTGTCATTTTGCAGTTTTTAATAAAATGTATGTTTTAGGCAGAGGGGTAAATAATTAAATGAAAAAAATGATGAGGAACTTTATAAAGGAAGAATTAGGCTTTTCCACCAGAATATCAGTGATCAATCTTACGATTATTAAAAGTGAGACAGCCAGATATTTGATACCTCTTAGAAACATTATCCCTGGGCGCCTGGGTGGCTCAGTTGGTTAAGCAACTGCCTTCGGCTCAGGTCATGATCCCGGAGTCCCGGGATCGAGTCCCATATCGGACTCCCTGCTCTGTGGGAAGTCCACTTCTCCCTCTGACCTTCTCCCCTTTCATTCTCAGTCTCTCGCTCTCTAAGAAATAAATAAAAAATCTTTAAAAAAAAAAAAAAAAGAAACATTATTCCTAAAGTTGAACCTAAATTTATGCAGACTTCTAGATAATAGTTCGAATTTTTCAGGAAAAATAACTCCTCCAACAATTTCAATAATGTCAAAGAAAGGAGACAGATATTGGACAATTTACATGGCTTTTGCAATGTGACAGCATTGTGAAACAAGAGAAAGGAGGATTTGAATAGAAGAAATTCTGGGTTAACGAAGACCTCAGAAACAGAGCAACCAATCCAATGTATGTAATTTGAAAAAACTACTTTTAAATAGACATTTTGAGACAAATGATAAACTACCACATGAAATGGTGTTAAACATAAAAGAATTGACATGTTTTTAGATCTGATAATGGTATTTTGCTAAAGAAAAAAAAATCCACAATTTTGTAAGATGTATACCTCATTATATAGTTCCCCCACCTTACTCTTTTAACTTTATTCTTGATAATTGTTTTCCTTGCCCTGAAGTTGGCTTCATCTGAAGTTGATATAGCTACTCCACTTTTCTTTTGATTAGTGTTAGCACAGTATTTCTGTCCTTTAGAGAGAGCCAAGTTTCTGACCTATATAATTTTCCTTTAGCCTGAAAAAAAAAAAAAACACTGCTTTAAGATGTTTTTTTCTGCAGGGAAGGACTGCTTGAAAAGAATTTCCTCACATTTTGCTTGTTGGAAGATTTCTTAATCTCTCTTTCACTATTTTTGCCACACTTTTAAAAATTCCAGTGTAGTTAACACACAGTGTTATATTAATTTCTGGGGTACAACATAGTGATTCACCACTTCCTTACATTACTCAGTGCTCATCACTACAAGTGTACTCTTAATCGCCATCACCTATTTGACCCATCCTCCCATCCTCCTCTCCTAAGTTTGTTCCTTATAGTTAAGAGTCTGTTTCTTGGTTTGCTTCCCTCTCTCTCTCTCTTTTCCCTTTGTTCATTTGTTTTGTTCCTTAAATTCCACATAGTAAGTGAAATTACATGATATTTGTCTTTCACTAACTGGCTTATTTTGCTTAGCATTATACTCTCTAGATCCAGCCATGCTGTTACAAATGGGAGGATTTCATTCTTTTTATCGCTAATATTTCATTGTGTATATATATCACACTTTCTTTATCCTTTCCTCTATCAGTGGACATTTGGGCTGCTTCCCTGGTTTGGCTATTGTAAATAATGCAGTAAACTTTGAGGTGTATATATCCTTTCAAATTTGTGTTTTTGTATTCTTTGGGTAAATAGCTAGTAGTGTGTTTACTGGATCATAGGGTATTTTTACTTTGAACTTTTTGAGGAACCTCCATATTGTTTTCCACGGTGGCCGTACCCCTTTTCATTCCCTCCGATAGTGTAGGAGGGTTTGTTTTTTACCTGTATCCTCTCCAGCACCTGTTCTTGAGTTTTTGTTCTTACCCATTCTGGTAGGTATGAGTTGATGTATCATTGTGGTTTCGATTTGCATTTCCCTGATGATGAGCAATGTTGAACATCTTCTAATGTGTCTGTTGGACATCTGTATGTCTTCTTTGGAGTGACGTCTGTTCATGTCTTCTGTTCATTTTTTAGATTATTTGTCTTTTGGTGTTGAGTGGTATACGTTCTTTTAAGTTTTGGTTTTAATTCCAGTTGGTTAATATACAGTGTCATATTAGCTTCAGGTATAAAACATAGTGATTCAACAGTTCAGAACACCATCCTGTGCTCATCATAGCAGGCATACTCCTTCATCCTCGTTATCTATTTAACCAATTCTCAAACCCCCTTCCCCTCTGGTAACCATCAGATTGTTTGCTATCACGAAGAATCAGTTTCTTGCTTTGTCTCTCTCTTACTGTCTCTCTGTGTCTCTTATTTTTTCCCTTTGCTTGTTGGTTTTGTTTTTAAATTCCACATATGAGTGAAATCATATGGTATTTGTCTTTTGTAGACTGACTTCTCTTAGCATTATACTTTCTAGCTCTGTCTAGGTCATTGCAAATGGCATGATGTCATTCTTTTTTATGGCTGAATAATATTCCACCCCATCATCTTTATCCATTCATCAATTGATAGACACTTGGGCTGCTTCCATATCTTTTTTTATTTTCTTTCAAATTTTTATACAAATTCTAGTTAACATATAATATTGGTTTCAGGAGTAGAATTTATTGATTCATCACCTATATATGTCACCCAGTGCTTATCACAAGTGCCTTCCTTAATAGCCATGCCCCGTCTAGCCCATCCCCCACCCATCTCCCACCCATCTCCCACCCATCAACCCTCAGTTTGTTCTCTTAGTTAAGAGTCTTTTACTGTTTGTTGCCCTCTCTTTCCCCACCACTTCCCCTATGTTCATCTGTTTTGTTTGTTAAAGTCCACATATGAATGATCATATGGTGTTTATCTTTCTCTGACTTACTCATTTAGCATAATACTCTCTAGCTCCATCCATGTTGTTGGAGATGGCAAGTTTTCAGTCTTTCTGATGGCTGAGTAATATTCCATTGTGTATATATATATGTATGTATATGTGAATATGCCACATCTTCTTCTTCCACTCATTAGTCAATGGACATTTGGGCTCTTTCCATAATTTGGCTATTGTTGATGCTTCTGTAAATATTGCATGCATCCCTTCAAATCATTGTGTTTGTATCCTTTGGGTCAATACCTAGTTTTTGTGCCAGTACCATATTGTTTTGATTACAACAGCCTTGTAAAAAATGTTTGGAATTGTGATACCTCCAGTTTTGTTTTTCTTTTTCATGATTGCTTTGATTGTTCAGCATCTTTTGAAGTTCCAAATTTTGGAATTGTTTCCATGTGGAAAATGCTATTGGTATTTCAGTAGGGATTCCATTAAATCTTTAGATGGCTTTGAGTTTGTATAGACATTTAAAGTAATATTTGTCCTTCCATTGTGTGAACCTGAAATGTCTTTCCGTTTCTTGGTGTCATTTTTAATTTCTTTCATGAGTGTGTTATAGTTTTCAGAGTACAGTTCTTTGATCTCTAAAGTGTTTTTCCCTAGGTATTTTATTACTTTTGGTGCAGTGATAAATGGGATTGTTTTCTAAATTTCTCCTGCTGCTTCATTATTAGTGTAGAGAAATGCAATGAATTTCTGAATATTGATTTTGTACCTTGGGACTCAACTGAATTCATTTATCAGGCCTAGTAGGTTTTTTTGGTGGAGTCTTTTGGGTGTATTATATGTAGTATCATGTCATCTGCAAATAATGAAAATTTTATTTCTTCCTTACCAATTTGGATGGCTTTTCTTTTCATTGTCTCATTACTGTAGCTAAGACTTCCAGTGCTATTTTGAATAAAAATGGTACGAGTGAACATCCTTATCCTTGTCTTGTTCCTGATCTTAAGGGGAAAGCTCTTTTTTTTCCCATTGAGTATGATGTTAGCTGTGGGGTTTTCATATAAGGCTTTTATTATGTTGAGCTATGTTCTTTCTAAACCTATTTGTTGAAGGTTTTTATCATGAATGGATGTTGAACATTGTCAAATGTTTTTTCTACATCTATTGAAATGATCATATGGTTTTTATCCTTATCTTATTGATATGATGAATCACGTGGATTGATTTACAAATATTGAACTACACTTGTGTCCCAGGAATAAATCCTCGTTGATATAGTGAATTATTTTTTTAATGTGTTGTCAGATTAGATTTGCTAATATTTTGTTGAGGATTTTTGCATCTATGTTCATCAAGATATCAAGATATTGGTAGGTTTTTTTTTTTTTTTTGGTGTCTTTATCTCATAGGTTCCTTAGAATTTCCTATATATGATATTATGGGTATGCAAGTATAGATACTTTTATTTCTTCCCTTCTGGAGGAAAGGAAGAAATCTAGATTCCTATTATTTCATTTTCTTAGGTGTCCTAGCCAGGACCATGAAAACACTATTAAATAGATGTTGAGACAGTAGATGAACATCTGGGGAGAGGGAAAATTCAATATGTATTCTTCATTAAACATTGGGAAGAATTTACAAGTCAGCCTGTCATTTTCTTTGTGTGAAGTTTTAATGTACTAATTTGCCATTTTATATAGAGTTTCCCTTTCTTCTTAAGTCAGTTTTAGGAGTTTGTGTCTTTCTAGGAATTCTACATTTCATCTAATATTGTATGAAGTTATTTATAATATTCCTTTCTAATGTTATTCATGTAAGATCAGTAGTGATACCCCTGTTAAAATCCAGGTTTAGTAGTTTCAGTCATTTTTCTATTTTTTTCTTAGTTTTGCTAAGTTGGTTAAGAATGGTTTATCTTTTCAAAAAGCTCCCACTGGTTTTATTTTCTCTATTGTTTTTCTATTTTCAATTTCACTACTTTGTACTCTAGTATTTCCTTCTTATTTCAGTTTGGTTTTTTTCCTCTTTTCTTAAAGCTAATGCTAAATATTTGAATTACTGATTTGGAATATTCCTTCTTTATATGTAAATGTTTATAGCTAAAAAAATTTCTCCAAGTACTGCTTTAACTGTGTCCGATTAATTCGTGAATATTGAATTTTATTTTTCATCAAAGTTAAATTTTTTTCTAATTTAGTTTTTCCTTGTTTAATTGATTATTTAGGGATGTGTTCGTTAGTTTGCATGTGTTCACATTTATGCCAAATTTCTTCTGTTACTGATTTCTAATTTAATTCCGTTCTGGTTGGAAAACATACTTTCAATCATTTAAAAGTATGATTATCATTTTAAAATTATAAAGGCTTGATTTATGCTATAAGATAGGGTCTATCATGGAGAATGTTCCACATTTATACATATTCTTTTCTTGGGATGACATGTTATATAGATGTATTTAGGTATAGTCAGTTTATAGTGTTATTCAAGTTTTGTATTGACTTTTCATCTTCTGCCTTGCTGTAATATATGTTCAGTATTGAAAGTAAGATACTGAAGTCCCACTATTGTATTTGGTGTACTGTATCTTCTTCAATTTCGTCAGTTTTTATGTATTAGGGGCTTTGATACTATGCACATATTTGTTTATAATTGTTAGATCTGCCTGGTAGATTGACCCTTTTATCATTAAAAATATGTTTCTTTGTCTTAAAATCTGTTTTATCTGCTGTTAGTGTAGTCACTCCAGCTTACTTTTGATCGCTGTTTAAAAAATACATTTTTCAAAAAAAAAATACATTTTTCTCTTTCACTTTCAATCCATTTATATATGACTCTGAATCTATCCTATAAACATCTATCCTATAAACAGTAATTGGCAAGATAGTGTTGTTGTTGTTGTTTTGAAATGCAATATGACGATCTGTGCATTTTGATTGGATTTTCAGTCCACTTACATTTAATATGACTTAATATTTTTGCATTTATGTCACCATCTTTTTTTTATATGCTTCATGCTTTTTTATGCTATTTCTCTTTTGTCTTCCTTTCTATTAAGTGGATAGTTTCTAGCATAACATTTTAGTTTCTTCCAATAAATTCTAATTCTAATTTGAGTTTTAGTAATCTACATCAGTGGTTTTGAGAAGGTGGAAGAGAAAAATGAGTATATCCCTCAATGAAAGTAAATCACAATACCTAGGATTTCTGGTACTGCATTTTGGAGAACAGTCATTTTTAACTGCTAAATGAATCACTATCATTATCAAGGAGTATTACTAATAGAAGTATATCCTGTAATAAAAGAGAGGATGAAAGCAATTGAGAACAGTTGTTCTATACTGCGCAAGAGAGAGTTATATTTTATGAGTCATTAGGAAATATGAACAACCACAAACTAATTCAGGGCTTTATCTAGATGAAAACTGAGAATCGTATCAACAGTAGTTCAGTATCATGTTTAAGGAGTATATGTGTATATATGTAAATATACATATTTTTATGTTGATACATATATGTATATGTATATACATGTGTATACATATAAACATAAATGACTATATTTTTTAAATATTTCTTACATAATTAGTATTGCTGAACTGTCTAATCCAGTTATTTGGAAAAAAATGGTCATTTTATTTGTCAGTATATAAGGCATTTTAGGTAAATCTTGAACACAGGATGATAAATCAGTTTCTCAAAGGAAGCCATATATTCAGTTTATCTGTTTACGTACTAGTTGTTGAGTATTGGAGAAAATGAAGAGGCTCTGATTAGGAATTAAACCTGTCAAAGCAAACATCTAGAACACCTGGATTTGGGACATTTCTCTAAAAAAATTACCTATGTATTCTTTATAAGAAGGTTTACATAACTTATGAAGGTATGCATTTGAGAAATCATGGCAAAGGTATCTCTCCTTTTTGTGTATGTAAGTTCTGTATTAGTTATCTAGATCATCTCAGACCACAGGTGGGAGTGGATGATTTTATTCCAGGAAAAACCCGCAACCTGATTCCTTTTTCTCTAGAACCAATTCTTTTGCCCTTGAGTTTAGAATTTTCAGAAATTGCATTGGATAGGATTCGTTTCCAAAATTATCTTGAATTTTGTTTTTCAATTTTGGATAAGTTATAAGTCAGGTTGTTGACCATGCATAAGCAGTAAAATCTTCTGGCTTCCTTGAATTCTTAGTTCTCATACATCTATAAATCTTTTTGAAAGTAAAACATTTTGCCCATTACCAACACTGGAATATTCCCTTAGTTTTAACACTGTGCCTTTCTGAAGAGCAGACAGCAGATCTCCATTAAATTTTAAGCTTTGAATTCTGTGACCATACAATGCAAATGTCCATTTGCACCCCAAGAGACATCCAAAATGACTGTAAAAATACATATTTGACATTTATTTGTGGAATAAGTATGTATTTCTTTTCTTTTTTTTTTAAGATTTTATTTATTTATTTGACAGAGAAATATAGCCAGAGAGCACAAGCAGAGGGAATAGAAGAGGGAGAGGGAGAAGCAGGCTCTGCACTGAACAGGGAGCCGGACGTGGGGCTCAATCCCGGGACCCTGGGATCATGACCTGAGCTGAAGGCAGACTCTTAACCATCTGAGCCACCAAGGCACCCCAATAAGCATGTATTTCTAAAAGAGTGAATATTTGCTATAATCTTAAAATATTCATAATGTTTACATGGAAGAAACGCTAAATATTAGAAGGCAATATTTACATATCATGCACATAATATCATTCTCTAAAAATAAAGATAGGTGTTAATCATAAAAATACACTCTGAATTCAGTTTTCCATTAAATAGAATCCTCACTGTTTCCAGACAATGTTGTGATAAAACAGTATGCTTTTCTATTGCACATAGAATAGGCTATTATTTTAAAGCTCAAAAATTGTCAAGTAGTAACCTGAAAATGCCTAAAAGATTTTTAAGAACACGATCGCTGAAAAAAATAGACTTCTAAGCTGGTAATTGCCTCTAGCCAACATGCCTCAAGATATTATTGTAACAGATTAAGAGTTTCAGTATCTTGGGGCGCCTGGGTGGCTCAGTGGGTTAAAGCCTCTGCCTTTGGCTCAGGTCATGATCTCAGGGTCCTGGGATCGAGCCCCTGCATCAGGCTCTCTGCTCAGCAGGGAGCCTGTTTCCCCCTCTCTGCCTGCCTGTCTGCCTACTTGTGATCTCTCTCCTTTCTGTCAAATAAATAAATAAAATCTTAAAAAAAAAAAAAGTGTTTCAGTATCTTAAGTTTATCAGGTACGTGCAGTTCAAATGCTGACTCGACAATTTTAAAAATCTCTAGTGAAAAAGTTAGAAAAATAGTTACAATATATATATTTTTTAAAGACAGCAGTTGGGGTGCCTGGCTGGCTCAGTTGGTAGAGTGTCTAAGTCTTGATCTTGGGGTTGAGTTCGAGCTGCAGGTTAGGCACAGAGATTACTTAAAAAAAAATTTAAAGCTCTTTTGCTTCTACATGTATTTTGCTTGGAATGAAGTATGATATGAGGTGACAGTAGGTGATGAAGAAACAGAAAGAATAACCATCCAGTTTAAAAATCTACAGTCTGCCGATAAAAACCTAGTAATTCTCTTTTCTCTTGAAAGAAAAAACGGTCACTTAATCCTCGCAGCTGGATGCACGTTAGAAGACATACACACAAAAACAATGAGTTTAATTTTTGTTTATTAATTATCCCTTTAGTTAAATTCTATTAACCAAAACAAATCCAAGACCAACTCCATCCTGAAGGGTAGGAGGATAGATAGGTTCTTCTTGACATGAGATGTTCCCAAGTCGTATTGCAAAGCCATGGATGCAGGAAGAGCTACTTAGGGCAAAATATGCCTTGTAAAGGAATGAGGACATTTGTATAGGAACTAAAATAACACAATCCAAATGTATAATTCTAGTGCCACTTTCCCATATCTATTATATAATAAATATGTAAATAGCACATAATTATATGTATATGTATTTTTTCAAAGAATCTAGAGAATCAGTAGTTGGAATTATGTACTCCATACCTGCTCTGTTCAAATACAGAGCGTCTCAAATGTATATTTTCATAAGTGTTAAAGTCCATTTATCATTTGCTTTCTAACAAGCTCTATTAGGGCTAATGGACTTTTCTGTTTATTTCACGAAAGCCTAGATCCTTTCAGCCTTTCTCTCCTAGGGTCACAAAAGAAAATTGAGCCCTAATGCCTGCCGGCATCTGTTTGGTGTCATGAATTAATTTTTCACGTATGCATCTAGAATGGCACTAGCTAAGTACTATGCGTGGGAAACTTGAGAACCGAATGTCATAAATACATAAATATACTTCAGGAAAATTATACGCCTCACTTTTTTTTTTGGTAAAATTAATTCGGTTTTACCTAATAAATTTTAAGAATTAACACTACTTAGAGTTTCAGCTTTCATTGAACACCCGGTGATCAACATGAAGAATCCGCGTCCTGTTCCAATCATGTGACAAATGGACCTATAATATAGATTGTTTCATATAGGCAAATATTCCCCAGGTCTCATCTGCAAATGTTAATACTGCACTAAATGAGAAGTACCTCTAGAACCATAAATACAGACACCAAAGGAAAAGTAGGTGGATGCTTGGCATTACTGTAATAGCACTATGTGCGTGGAAATCTGTTGCGTTTTTGCTACATGAAGAGTTTTGTATGTTAAAAATAGAAACAAAAATGAATTTGTCTTTTCTCACTTAAGCACTTGCTGGTGAAGTGCTGTCTGTACTCCAAATGAGTGCCTGTCTTCCAGTGCCAGCCACGGTACAAACCAGAAGTTGACTTCTTTTGAATGCCATCACATTTCCTTTTAAGGACACAGGACAAAAGATACAGAGAAGCCGACTAGTCTAATAGCCAGATTTAGCAAGTAGAAATTTAGGTTGCTCAGGGACATTTAAATGTCCGATAAGTCACACATTTGTTTATATGAGCATGTCCCGGATGTTGCTAGGGGCATTGTTTTGTTTTTATAAAATTTACATGTAAGTATGCGTCTTGTATTTTATCTGGCTGTCCTACAGTAACCATGAAAGGTGATGTTTAGGGTTATGGGTTTAACATTTGCACCTGTTGAGCACAAAACCCTTTTGACAAATTCAGCAGCTTATGCTTCAACACACGTATTTTTGGCTGGTTTGCAATGTTCCAGGTCTTCAAAGTTGCCAAATTATGAGGCCCATAGCCGGGCACTTCTGTTCTCATTGAATGCTGGGCAGTCCCTGAGTCCTTCCATTCTTCTCTGCCATTATTTGAACTTTTGGCTAGGTCTCCATATTATCCTCCAACATAGCACTGCCTAGAGACCGAAGCGAACCATTTTTCCTAACCTGCATTTCTTTTTTAAAAGGAAAGGTGTTTTGGTTTTGGTTTTGGTTTTTTACATTTATTTATTTTTTTAGAGAGAGAAAGAGCATAAGCGGCAAGAGCAGAGGGAGAGGAAGAGAGAATCTCAAGCCAACTCTGTGCTGAGCATGGAGCCCGACAGAGGGCTCAATCTCATGACCCTGAGATCACGACCTGAGCCAAAACCAAGAGCTGGCCGCTTTATAAAATGTGCCACCCAGGCACCCCAAAAAAGCAAAGCTAGTTTTAACAGAAGCTTCTAGAAGCATTCTTTTAATTTACTGGCCGAGAACTTGGTTGCATTCCTATACAAGAGAAATCCGAACATCATTCTTAGTGTAGGATATTTATGATCCAAGCCCTGCAGGAAGGAGTGAACAGGTTAAAAACCGGACATACAGTTTACTACACAATCCTATTATTTGCTCCTTGTGGGCCAACTTTTTTACTTTCCAAGATAACAGTTTTCTCTCTTTTCCTCCGTTCATTCCTTCAGCCCACAGGAGTATTTTTCATGTGTGAGGCATTATGCTTGGTGCTTTAGACATTTCACCAGATAAACTCTACAAATCTTTCATAGCCCTCTCCTCCCTTTTCTGGATCAGCTGATGATTTCACTTGATAACTAAATAAGTAAATAAAAGTAATCAAATAAGAACGATTCACCTTTCTATCGTAGAATGTACTCACGTTTGCTTAGATTCTGCTGCCTGTCTTCTGTGACAGTAGAGGAAATAAATTTTTGGTTTGTTTTTAATTTGATATCCTTACTGCCTTCTCAGTGGCTTATTATTCTGGTTATATGTTCTTTTTCCGCATCACTTTTTCCTTCTCTACTAATTTGTTCACATATTAGTACATATAAACATGTTATAGTACTCCAATCCTGGAAACACATTCTCCCTTAATTGATGCATGTTTTTCCAGTAGGCACTGCATTTCTTTACTCCCCTTCTAAGTAAAACTCCTCAACAATATCATATATATATTTTCCCAGTACATAACATTCATTGCTTTTATGATTTGTGAAGTCCATATTTCATTGAAACTTCACTTGTCAACATGACTATGAACCTTCCTTTGTAGTGTTTCAGAGGACATTCTTCTGTCTTCACTCTAGGCAACTTTTTACTATGTTTCACACTTGACCAATGAATACTTGCTAAAATACCTCTTATTTTAAGAAACTGATTATGTCAGTTTCCATGATCTCTCATTCTTCTTCTTTTTCCCCTATTTTTCTTTCTGTCTCGGTTTATATGTGCTGTCCTCTTCTCAGATGTATTCTCTAGGATTTGTTGCTGGCCTCTGTTTTCTTCCTTGCTATATCTTCTCCTTTGGAAATCTTCAAATTCACATGTCTTGAAATAGCATATATGGGATAATACCCACATACATATCACTAAAATGTCTCATAAGTAAGATAAACTCAAAAAGATAGGCCCTTGGTTCTCCTTTCTCTTTTCCAACCAAAAATCAGTTAATAATCCTGTTCCTCTACTAATCTTTTCTCATTCCTAGACATGCCTCCCAATTATTTTAATTTGAATTCCTTCCACTCATTGCCAACCATATCCACACATATACATCTATGTTACTTATTAGTGGCAAATTCTTGTGCCTCCATTTAAAATACATGTCATAATTTTTTTTTCTCCTTAACTCCACTGCCACCACCTTAGTCATCATTTTCCATTTAGAATTATGGCAATGGCCTGCTCAGAAGATCATCTTTTCCTTTTCTCCTCTGATTCATTTTCCCCTAGGACCTTCAAGAATGTGGTCATGTAATGTACCTCTACTACCTAAAATTCTCCTGTGACTCCCATTTGTACTTATAATAATGTTCAGGCTCCTTCCCTACAACTACACCTACGGAGCCTTCAGTGATTTAACCCTTGTCTATCTCGTCAACCTTACCTCATGTCATTTCCTTCTGTCCAGGGCATTCTTACACACAGGCTTTCTGACAGTTGATACAATACATTAAGAAAAAGTATGAAGACCTGGAGTTTATAAAACTACACTATCCACATAGACAATGCATTTTTAATTCCTCTACCATTTCTTGGTGTAATGAAACAGCAAAGCGCTTTGGAACCAGTCAAGTTCTTAATCTTTGGAAATGCAACTTGCTTTTCACATTAGAATAGTGCTCTTAAGTACCAGGTGAGGCTCACTGTGATCTCAATTTCTGGGACCAAATTGACCTGAGACAAGGAATTTAACCACCTCCCATTCTTTGCTCAACCTTATTGTTGCTCCTTCAAAAATTATGCTGTTTGATTTCTAAATATTCAACTTAACTTTTTACTCTGACAAGTTTTTGGCACATTGTAGCCACTGAAACATCTTTTTTAAATGAAAAGATACAGTCTTTCCCCTTAATGAGCTCTTGGTTTCAAAGTCCCCACTTCTGTCATTCATTTCTCTGACTTTGATTCCAAGCTCCCATCCCTTTCTGTTTACCCTATGCAGATACCCAGACTTACCACAGTTCTTCAGCTTTGAATCTTGTTTCACTCTTTTTATTCTGGACTCTAATCAATAAAGAGATCTTTTTTTTTCCCTGTGAGGTTGGTTCTGTGTTGTTTTGTCACCCCTTTTTCCAGAAACCAGAAGAAATCTAATTTTTTTGACTGAGATCCAAAACAGCACTCAGTAACTTGATAAATTGCTTAATTCAATTCAAGTGATGTGACCTGTATTCTTTCAGCTTCTCTTTTGAATGTCCCTATATTTCTAGTATTTTCCAGAGTAGTAAATAGAAGATGCCCTTCTTCACAACTTTTCATCTATTCCAAAAATACAATAGAGCAGTGATTATTGTTTGGTTGTATTGGAATACCCAGATATTATTCAACCCAAACACTAATTGAGACATATAAGTCTAGTCTTATCAGAGACCTAGACCAGATTATGTCACTAACCTTCTCATTTTATACACAAAATGCTAGACCATATTTAATCAAGAGAAGTTCAATAGGTTGCAAATTATGCCTATATAACAATGGGTCTATATTCTCAAGTAAGTTTCTCTTAAGGGAAATCTATCTGAGGAAATAACCAGTGTCAGTAATTTTTCAAGGCTTGGGTTTCATCTTTTAAAACACTATAAATAATCCAATTTTAAGCAAAGAAGCCAGTAGTTTTTTTTTAAATTTATTTATTTGAGAGAGAGGGAGAGAAATTTAAGCAGACTCCCTGCTAGGGGAAAAGCCTGCTGCAGGGTTGGATCTCGGGACTCTGATCTCATGACTTGAGCCAAAATCAAGAGTTGGAACCAATTGAACCACTCGGGTGCCCCCAAAGCAGTCAATATTTTAAAGTGTATTTGCTTACCAGATCTACAAATTAAGGCATTCTCATGCAATTATAAATTCACATGAATAATTTATTCAGGCAGTTGCAAAATGGGGGGGGGACAGATTGGTTCTTATCTAGGATTCAGCAGTTTAACTTTATGATTGTATTAGTTGCCTATGGCTACTCTAACAAATTACCACAAACTTGATGGCTTAGAGCAATAAACAGTTCTTATAGACAGGAAGTCTGAAATCAGTTTCAAAGGCCAAAATGGTGTCAGCATGCCTGCACTCCTCTGGATGTTCCAAGGGATAATCTCTCATCTTGTTTAATACACCTTCTAACAGAGATTAAGACCTAGATATCTTTGGTCTACCCAAAGATTATTCAGCCTACTCTGATGACCTTGTATATGACCTTTGAATCTGTTTCTTCTGTAAAATTGGCTAGTCAGATATTTGAGAACTGAATGAAATGAAAAGAATTAAATCTGTCATATCAGAAGCAATGACATCATCTTCTGATTTACATTTTTCATTAGCTTTATATTTAATATAAAAACTTTTTTCGTTTTAAATAACCACGATTTTCCCAGAGAAAGTGTTGTTAAAAAATTAATTGTCCATGTTTTTATGTGACTGCATCTAATCATTGTTTGAAATACAGTACTTCTGTAACATTGTCCAGATTGCTATTTTAGGCTATTGGAGGTTTTAGCACATTAAGAAAATGTGATCATAGCACTCAGTGCCCAGGCAAAATATCACAAAGGCAAATGCTGAAATATCTCTTAATGTTTCAAAAATTCATTTTGAGTAGATTGATGAAAATTATCTGGACTGTGCCACTGGAAATGCAGACATCCTTGTTCTAACTTAAACTTATCAGCCAAGTCATCTCTTCCATTATGTCGAGTCAGACTAAGTCAAAATAATACTGGCAGTCAGAATAAGTTAAAGGGGAAATGAATGTATCGCTTTTAAACCACTCTCAATTACATATCTCAGAGTTTCTGAAACTTAGGAAGACAGCTAAAGGTTTTTGGAATATCTGAGATAGAGAAAGCTGTCAAATCCATACAGGCATTTGAGGGAGAAGTTGCTTATTACTAAGCAGGAGACACTGATTGAGACATATTAGCGTAATCTTATCACAGACCTAGACCAGAGTTTGGATAAATAAATTTTATATCGCAACAATAAACAAAAAGCAATAAATTTATATTGTAGATATAGCTAAGGACCTAGTCCTCTACTTTGACTATAACAGTGTCCACGGTTGACACACTGATGTTTATTTAAGTCATCATAATGCCACATTTTAAAAGAGCCTAGAATATTGGAATTAGAATTTTTTTCTAAAGCACATTTTCATATAAACAGTGTTGATACCTGACTAAAAGTTTAGACTCTGTCTTGCCTAATCTCTGGACATGATACTTATTTATTGTGAAATGTATCCTGGGATATTTAATTCTCATTGCATATGGTTACTTTTCATTACCCAAGTCCTGACTCAGGTGTCACCTGCTGGGAGAAGCATTTCATTAACACCTATTCTAAATTAGTATTTCCTACCCAGCTACTCTATCTAACCTCACTCTGTTCTACTTTTTATATATTTGTCTCTTTCTGGCATTACCTTTTTTTACTATACCTTCTGATAGCGTGTAAGCTCCATGAAAATAGAGACCTTTGCACCTCAAGTGCCCCAGAGAGAACAAGTCCTTCTATGTACTTAATAAATACCCTTAAATGAAAAACCCAGAACAATTTGATGAAGGCAAAAATACTTTTTGAATCTTGGAATTCCATGATTTCATACTGTTTGACATAGTTATGTCCCTAAGGTTGACAAACTCTAATGACTTTCAGTATTCAAGAGATTGCCTGGAGCTTGGCAAATTCAGAGTAGTAAAGACCCTTGTTCTTAAAGGACCCTGGAATGCAATTCCAGTACTAATCACAAAAGAGAGTCATAGGGCCCATTTTTTCTAGAAGCATGACCTACCTAACAAGAATCAAGTTGTAGTCCAGAAGTAGGCCTTGATTAATACAGAAGAATCACCAAATTCTACTCTCCATCTCCACGTTAATACATAGAAGAGAGATAGCACCATTAGGCCATGTATCAAGCTTCATTTGAAAACAGTCCCATCCCTCTATTTTCACTTTTGGGCATCACTAAGTACCCTTTTAGCTTAAGCTGTTATAGGAGGATTCATTTCCACATGCGAGGTATAACATTACCAATTAATAGTTGATACATTTTACATGTAATACTACAAACTTTCCAAAAAGATTATGTTTAGGATCAAAGGCTGTATACAAGATTAAAATAAACATATCTCCAGATTTTAGAAGATTCCCTGTGAAGTGAATACTAAGTGCAAATTTCCTTGTTTCAGGCTGTGATTATACATAGGATCCCCCCACTTTCCACAGAAAGTTACATGCACCTAAAACAGTTAAATATGAGAAAAACAAACGTATATGTACACTTTCTAGGTAAACAGGGAAAGAGATATAATAGCAGTAATGGAAAAGTAATACAAGATGCTGATTTTAAAAAATCTAATAAGGCAAAGCTGTTACACAATCATGCTTAATCATAGTTATTAATGGAGATAAGATACCTTTACATATCTAAAGCCACAGAATTGTGTTTTGTTGAAGTTCCAAGTCATACGGTCATTTAAAGGGATATTTAGAAAATCATGAGATAAGAACACTTTTAGCAGTGACTCTCTAGGCTGGGAGCAATATATTTTAGGGAGAGGAAAGCTAGTTAATAAAGAAAAAGCCTGCTGACCTTGATGGCAGGCAGACTAGGCAAAGAAATGGCGTAACAGCTAGTATTGTCACAACTGTCATTCCCTCAATAGTGCAAGCTCTTTGCGACAGAGTGTAGTCATGGCCATCTTTATAGTCTAAGCTCTTCACTTAGTGACTGGGACAAAAAAAATAAAGAGTAAAATATAGTATGCCTGAATAAGTGACTCTATAAAAGAAAAAATGAATGAATGAATGAATGAATGGTTTAGCTCTTAACAAGTTTAAAAGGTGGTCAATTTGAGCCAACTTTTATCTTGAGAATTTCAGGTCACCAGAATAATAAATGTCTTTCAGATACCCATTTGAAAAATTCAGAGCCAACTGCAGAGTCGCATATTCTATCTATTTGTACATATTCATGTCATCTGGAGCATGTCCATTTCTGATAATTCTGCTTTAACATCATCCCAGAAAAAGAGTGGAACTGCCTATTAAAATAGCCATATATTGGCCACTGGGTGGCTCCATGGGTTAAAGCCTCTGCCTTCAGCTCAGGTCATGATCTCAGGGTTCCGGGATGGAGCCCCATATCGGGCTCTCTGCTCAGCAGGGAGTCTGCTTCCCCCTCTCTCTGCCTGCCTCTCTCCCTACTTGTGATGTCTCTTCTCTCTGTCAAATAAATAAATAAAATATTTAAAAAATAATAAAAAATAAAATAGCCATATATTCTGCATCTGATAGTTCTGAAGTATTCTAGATAAGTAAGTATGTAGTTAAAAATAAATCCTACAGTTTCCCAGTGAGAAGAAAAGTCACCTAACCGGGGTAGCAATCAAGTATATCCAACAGTATTAAAATATTTGTAATATTCATTATCTCCTTATGTGACTTAAGGCTGTTTTTCTTTCCATGTGGAAAATCGATGAATTATATTTCCTAAAAGATAAGACATATTTTTGGAAGCATGGTTTTTACTAACAAGTTAGCTCTTTTACAACTTCGTTTTGGGAAGTGAAATTAATAACTATAAGGATATTAATAATACATATAAAAATGTTAACCCGTGATCATGAGTGTTTTTAAGACACAGAAAGAAAGTTGTTTAGAATTCTGAAGGCAGGATTAAATTGATCACAGCAGAATTCAGAGTGCCCTTTCAACTCCAAGCTTTTTATTCTCAAGATACAGCCAAGGTAGCATATAAAGCTTTCAACAAATAATTTCCCTTAAAATGAAAAAGCAAAATCTTTTGCACCTGCCTATAAACAACCCAACACTCTGCTCTGATCTATACCTCATTCATTTAGACTCTTTAAACCAGTTCTTTGAGCCTGGCCTTTTCAAAAGGCAGAATAAAAACCAAGATTAATAGAGCAACATTTCAATAATCTTGATTTTAACAGAAAATGTTATTTGTATAGTTCCTTAGAATTCAGGAAGAGCATTTTTATACTTCCTTTAATTTGAACTTCTAAGCAGCCTCTTTGAGAGTCATCAAAATGGCTCCCTTTAACCGGTTATGGGCAAATGACTTATCTGATGTTTCACAGTTTGTAAGTACAACATTTCTGAAACTTTCATAGAAGGTTCTTTAGAACACCGATTAGGCTACGTATGTGAATGTAGGTATCTTGAGTTTTAGATACTGCCAACGCCTGCAGCACCTGCTCGGAAACGAAAATGGCATTATTTGTGGGATTCCATAATAAGATATATATCTACAGGAGGAGTGCTATTTATGAAGGTACCTTTTGTTCTAATGAATATTTAATTAATACCTTTGTTGACAATCGGGTCGGTTATCTATTGCTCTATAACAAACTGCCTTAAAACTTAGAAGCTTAAAGCAACAACAGTCACTGATTTTGCTTACAAATCCACACCTGGGTCAGGTCATGGTACAGTAGATTCTCTCTCTTTCAGTGGGATCAGGTGAGGAGCCTCTACTGGGGACACAAAAAGAGGTCACATAGCATCGAGTCTGCAGTAGCCACAAGCTTGCTCTAATTCAAAGAAGGGAACATAAAGCCCACTCTCTGATGGTAGGAATGTAGGGTAGGAAAGATTGCCAATTTAGAAATATGTAGAAAATATCATTACAACAATTATACTTTTATGCCCTTAACTTTTGAAGAGCTGTTGGCAACAACCAAGCGGTTCCCTTACAGGGTAATGTTTTTTTAAGTTAGTGTTTGTCAGCGTTGTTTGTGGTTCTGCCTTTTTTTAAAAGACTCTGATTTGGAAATACAATTCTCCAAATATCTTCTGGTAGATGTATAGGCATTTAAGACTTATAAGCCTGTATGGTTGAGTAAAAATGTGATAATTTAATATAATTTTTCTTGTTTTTGCTATTATTTTTTAAAACTTTGAAATTTTATCCACATAAAAATATCCTGGTTCATGGTGCTTAGTAGCCAAATTAAACTGTATTCATGGTGAACCGTAGCATTTTAGCTGTTTGGTTTTTTTTTTTCATGTCTCACTAATAGCTGACTCCAACTCCTTAAAAAGTGGTCATTGGTTCTAGAAAAAGTAACTTATCTAGTCAATGCAAGTCAGCCTTAATTGAGAGTCAATTTTGATTTTTTGGGAGTCTATTTCTTTAGTTACTGATCTTTTATTATTCTACACAGTGAAAAGAAAGTTTTCTTCCAGTGTTTTATTATGAAAATGTTCATATATATAGAAAATGAAAAAGCAGGAAATAATAAATATCATTCATAAAATGTAATTATAGTCAAAATGTTTCAATATCTATCTCCTTCTCTCTTCTGAATTATTTGAAAACGAGTTATAATGTCATGATATCTACCCATAATACTTGGGCTCACAGTTCTTAAAACTAAGGGCTTTTTCCCCTTCCATAACCACATTATAATTACGAGCCTTAAGGAAATTAACTAACATACAATGTTCAAGGATTCCCCATCTGTTCTAGTAAACCATTTATATCTGGTTGTTAGGTCTCTTTAGTCTTTTCTTAAACAAAGAACAGCACCTCTCCTCCACTTATTTTTCCATGGCATCAACATTTTTTCATAAAAACAAGATTTGTGATTTGTCATAGAAATTTTTTAAACAGCAGAAAATACAGTTCTAAACAAAACATGTACACTTTACCAGGTCTTCTTCCTAACGGTATTGAAGCATTTTAATACTGCAAGTGATTTAAAAGCAGTTGTCTTTCAGGTATCTTTGTACACACAGTCACACGCGCGCGCGCACACACACACACACACACACACATGCGTGCGCACATGCTCATGTACATGCATACACCAAGCACTCATTTCATGTGATTGGGTAAAAAAACCATATAGTGCTTACTCATTCACTTACCTACTCAACAACACGTGTGTTAACATCTAACTTGTGCTAAGGGTAAGAAAAAAATGTCATTAGGGTTTTATATTAATTCACATTTAGTAAAGCATAACAAAACATTGCTTAGACCAAAATGAAGTATATTTTTAAATTAATTATATTTACTTTTGTTTTTTAAGTGAAATTACAATAAACTGTATTTGACTTAAGTGTACAAATCATTGTATTTGGACAAGTAAATATATAGAAATGAAGCCACAGTCAATATACAGAATACTTCCATCATGCTCAAAAATTTTCCATCATCATTCAACAGTCTATCCTGCCCTCTGTTCCCACATCCAGACAACCACTGGTCTGCTTTCTGTCACTGTAGATTAGTTTGCATTTTCTAGAAATTCATTTAAATGAAATCCTATGATAATTTATTTTGGACTTTCTTAAAAGTAATGGTTTGAGATTTATCTATGGTAGTACATGCATCGGTATTTAATTACTTTTTAATAATTCAGTCATAATGAGTATAATTTATAATTACATCTGGATATGTAATATCCAGTAGCTCTATCTGGAGCTACTCTGAATAAAGCTGCTATAAACATTGACAAATATTTTTGTGTATATTTTTATTTCTCCTAAGTAAATATCTTGGAGTGGAAAACTTGGATGATATGGTTGGTCTATGTTTACCTTTATAAGAAACTACAAAAACGGTCTGTAGTAAATGTTAAAATCAATTCTGTAAGTCTTCGAACTTTCCTCTTCTTGATCATTGTTTCTTGCAGTTTTCCAAAAAAATATCAGAAATAGCTTACCAATATCTTTCTTAAAAAGCATGCTGGGATTTATTTTTTTTGTTATTCTGTTGAGTCTATACATCACTTTGATGAGAATTGGTAGCTTGAAGTAGTAAGTCTTCCAATCCATGAGAATGATATTTCCAACATTTATCTAGGCTTCTTTAATTTTTTTCAGAAATAATTACTAGATATATTTCAAAGGTTTTGTATTTTTTATTAATTTCTAAATCTTTCATGTTTCATGCTACTGTAAAAGAAATGACTCTGTTTATTATACACTTGTTATATGTTGTTGAATTCAATTTTTTTGTTTACTATTTGTGGGATCCATGTTCATTAGCAAACAATCATTTTTTGTAATATCTTTGTCAGACTTAGTATCAAGGTAATGCTGACTTCATTTAAAGTTTGTAAGAGGATGGTATTTCTTCTCTGAATGTTTCATAAAACTGGTGAAAATATCTGGCTCTGGTATTTTTTATAAGAACTTTTTTTTTAAAGATCTTACTTATTTGAGAGGGAGAGCAAGAGAAAGAGTGAGGGGGAGAGAGAGAATGCACAGGCATGAGGAGAGGCATATTGTGAGGGAAAAACAGGCTCTCCAGCTGAGCAGGAAGCCTGATGTGGGGGGCAAGTACTTGATCCTAGGATCCTGAGCTTAAGGATCCTAAGGCAAATGCTTAACCAGCTGAACCACCCAGGTACCCCTGAGAACATTTTTTGTTAAGATTTCAAGTTATTAAATACACATAAAGCTATTTGTTTTTCATTTACTTATGTCAATTGTGTTAAGTTGCATATGCCCACAGTTTTCCTTTTCATGACTGTTACTTAATTTGGCATAAAATTGTTCACACCATTATTATATTATTCTTTTAATGGTTGTAAAATCTGTACTGATAACCTTTTTTAATTCCTGATATTAGTAACTTGTACTTTGTTTTCACTCTGTCTAGAGTTTTATCAAATTCACTGATCTTTAATGAACATATTCATGGCCTTACTAATTTCCTATCTCATTTGCCTTTGTTCTCATCCATTCCTGCTCCTGTCTCCATCATTTACCTCTTGTTCCTGAAGGTGAATTCATCTGTTCTTTTTTGTAGCTCCGTTAGAGAGAAACTTCAACAATGATTTATTTCTAATTTTCACTATAATAATTTAAAGTTACATAGTTCATGGGATGCCTGGGAGGTCAATTGGTTAAGTGCCTGACTCTTAATTTCGGCTCAGGTCATGATCTCAGGCTTGAGGTCAAGCCCTGCATCAGGCTCTGTGCTGAATGGAGAGTCTGATTCTCTCTCCCTCTTCCTCTGCCCCCGCCCCTGCTCATGCTCTTCTCACTTTCTCTTTCTCTCTCTGAAATAAAGTTATGGAGTTCTAGACATTACTTTGCCACCGATAAATTTTGAGAAATTGTATTTTCTTTATCATTCAGGTTGAAATATTTTGTAATTTCTCTTATGATTTCTTTGACCTGAGTTGTTTAACATTTTATCTAACTTTGAAATACTTATGTTTTTCTTGGTTATCTTATGGTTTCTTATTTATAATTCTGTTATGTGAATACAATGTATACTATATGACTTAAATATTTTTAAATTCCCTGATGCTTATTTCTGTGGTTCAGCATACTGCTTAACCAGGCAAATATACTATATCCACTTGAAAATAATACAGTTGTTGGATATAGTCATTTATAAGTACCAATTAAATCAATATGGATGACAGAGTTGTTCCCAATAACCTATAGTTTTACTTTTTATAGTTTTCCTTCAGTTGATGAGATATGTTAAATGTATCTACTGTAGTTATGGAAAGATCTTTGTTTTTCTTCTGTCAATTTTTACTTCATTCATCTTGAGAGTTCCTTATTTTCTACATATACATTATAGGATGTCATGTCTTCCTTATGAACTCTTCAATCATTATAAAATGTACAATTCTATTTCAAATGTGCTTAGCTTGAAGTCTCTTTCATCTATATTAATATTATATTGTAATATTAATTACATTGTAGACTTTGCAAGGTTAATGTTTGTATATACTTGCCATCCATTTACTTTGAACCCACTTGGTCTTTGTATTGTTTCTTCTAGGGAGCATGTAGCTGGGTTCTGCGTTCTTCATTCTTATATTCTCTGCCTTCTTTGTGACATGTTTAGTCATTTGACTTTAATATGATAATTAAAAGCATTAGACTTAGATCTACCATGTTATTATTTATTTCTAGTTTGCTCCTCTGTTGTTATTATTATTCCTTATTTCTCTTTCCTTCTTTTCAATTATTTTAATAATTTTAGAATCCCAGCTTGATTCATCTCTTAGATATTTAGTTACTCTTGCATAGTTTTAATTCTTGCTTTGGTAATTATATATTCTTTACTTAACATAGTCGTTTGTCATATGTCCTTAGTTGTTCTTGTAGTTTAGAATTTTCCTGGATATTGTAAAATTTTATAGAGACTCTTGTATTCTGAGTTGGTTAGACTCTATTTTCAAACTCTTCGTTTTGGGCAGTAGCTCAAACCACTGTCCAATTCAACTGCCTTGGGGGGCCTTTTTTTTAGTGTTCCAAGATTCATTGTTCATGCACCACACCCAGTTCTCCATGCAATACATGCCCTCCTCAATACCCATCACCAGGCTTACCCAACTCCCCACCCCTCTCCCCTCCAAAACCCTCAGTTTGTTTCTCAGAGTCCAGTCTCTCATGCTTCATCTTCCCCTCCAATTTCCCACAATTCACTCTTCCTTTCCTTCTCCCGACATCCTCCATGTTCTTCCTTATGCTCCATATGATGTGAAACCATATGATAATTGACTCCCCTTGACTTATTTCACTTAGCATAATCTCTTCCAGTTCCATCCATGTTGATACAAAAGTTGGGTATTCATCCTTTCTGATGGAGGCATAATATTCCATTGTATATATGGACCATATCTTCTTTATCCATTCATCTGTTGAAGGGCATCTTGGTTCTTTCCACAGTTTGGTGATTGTGGCCACTGCTGCTAGGAACATTGGGGTACATGTGGCCCTTCTTTGTACTGCATCTGCTTCTTTGGGATAAATACCCAGGAGTGCAATTGCAGGGCCATAGGGTAGTTCTATTTTTAATTTCTTGAGGAATCTCCACACTGTTTTCCAAAGTGGCTGCACCAACTTGCATTCCCACCAACAGTGTAAGAGGGTTCCCCTTTCTCCACATCCTCTACAACATTTGTTGTTTACAGTCTTCTTGATTTTGGCCATTCTAACTGGTATAAGGTGGTATCTCAGTGTGGTTTTGACTTGAATCTCCCTGATGGCTAAAGATGATGAAAATTTTTTTAAGTGTCTGTTAGCCATTTGTATGTCTTCTTTGGAGAAATGTCTGTTCATGTCTTCTGCCCATTTTTTTGACATGATTATCTGTTTTTTTGAGTGTTGAGTTTGAGGAATTCTTTATAGATCTTAGATATTAGACCTTGTCTGTAGTGTCATTTGCAAATATTTTCTCTTGGGGGGCCTTTTTTTGAATTTACCTCACAGATGCATGGTTCAGAAGTCTGAAAGACTTTGGTAGTCATTAAACACAGAAACTTGGGAGGCCCCCTCATTGGGCTTCCACATTTCCAGGATTCCCAATGCCCTCAGGATGTGGGCACATAAACTCTTCTCCAAATCCTCATGCCAGAGCATAGTAAAATTTCTGTCCTAGCTTGTGCCACCCCAGAGCATTATGAATCATAGTTTAACCTCAGTTTAAATCTACACAAGTGGATAACTCACCACAAGCTGGTCTACTTCCCAACTCCTTGGCAAAATCAGCACCTTTTTTACTGCTCTAGAAACTGCAGGCTGTTAATTTTGGTATGTCATGCAGATTTTATTATTTTTATCTGAGGAAAGTACTTCTGTTAGGAGCTTTTATTTGACACTGACATTTTGAAATGTACAAGACCTGTCTTTTACAGTGTCCCATACTCTGCCACTGGCTGATTGTTTCCTCATAGTGTTCTTTAACTTATTCCTCTATCCCTTGTATTTGCTTAAATTTGGATTAGAGGTTTCATTAGATTTAGGGTAAACATTTTTTATAAGAATCATTTTTAGATACTCTTCTGTACTTCTTATTGTATCACGTGTGGAGTGATGTCTGGTGTCTCCCTATTAGGGATGCTATGAGTAGAGTAGTCCCTGCCAGCTCTCTCAATTATAAAGAGAGAATATTCCTTTGGCAAAACATAACTACTCTGTCATGTTATGGTTTAGCACTGTGCCAATATTACATTTCCTACATTCTTCTGAAAGTTGTCTCCTGAATCAATGTTTATAGTGGGACATAGAGAATGGTGATTTTCCTAATTCTCTCACTTCTTTATTTATGAGCTATCATGAAGACTTTTTTACTTATCCACAATTTGCCAACTAGAGTCATTAATTACAAGTGAAAGATTTGCTGCAGAGAGCATCAAAAGAGCAGTTTGAAGAACTAATCTGGATATATTCATAAAGGCACTGGGAGATGGATATAAGGAATTGTATTTGGTATAGCCAGTTCTGAACTAGATAGAAAAGCAAGTTCTAACCATAAAAAGTCAACCTAGAAATTTGAAAGAAAACCACTTGCCAGTTATATGAAAAATAACAACTATTTTAAGAATTTGAATATTATGACTTGACAATACCAAATAAGGCCTAGGAGTCGAATCTAGATTTTTACTGAGGAAGTACAGACATTTATGGACACTTAAACAAAAGGAAAAATAAAAAAGAAGGGAAATGTACTTTGAATGAACTTCAAGAATGCTGGGGTAAAAAGTTAATTGAAAAGATATATAGCTCTATAAATAAATTGTTTAACCTGAGTGTGTGTGCACATGCCCATGTGTGTGTGTGTGTGTTCAGAATTTTCAGTAATAAAAGGGAAGATACTTTGATGTCAGCTACATCAACACTGCATTGGATATCTCATAAAAAGGGCCTTGAGCAATAACTGACCCAAAGTTTCCCAATAGATACTCTGTTCCCTGGGGTCAACCAATCTCATCTTTAAGTAGCCCTACTTCCTTGCATCATAGATACATAGATACATAAACCCACCGTTCAGTAGCATTAATATATTTAACCTAGTTTCAGATAAACATAGTGAGCACCTACTACCTTGCAATGTGCTGATGCAAGTACAAGTACTAGATTCCGTACATTATAAGAATAATTCCTACTATACTATATGACAGCCTTTAAATATTTGAATTGAGTTGTGAGAATTTCAAGGCAGTCACCACCATGAATAAAGATGTCATGGAAAACAACAGAGACTCATTGAGTTTTCAAGAAAAAAAATCTGTTCGTTTATTAATAAATATAATTATGTTTATAATGATGTGGGAAATCATTAAATTGATATGGGAACTGTTAATCATCATTAATGCTAAATTATTTTTACTATAGTAATTTGGGAATTAGTAGAAAGTATTCCCTTTTGTCCTGGATTCTTTGTCTACTTGTTAAAAGATAAATTAAGGCTCTAATACTATATTTACATTATTAACACCAAATATATACATATATTCATTGAATATTGTGGGAGAGAAATAGAACAGTATTGCCAGACTTCTCATTAGCACTCTGGCTTCTATATCAGTGCTGGGTGCTGGTTGATTGCACATACTTCTCAATTGCTGAATGACCTCCCACTGAATTTAATTTGAATGTTGTTCTGACAGCTTTAATCAACCATAAAATGTTACCAGCAGAAAACAGACTGAAACTTTAGGATGGTTTGCATAAGTATTCAATATTGTCATAAATAATAAGCTTTGTTTTCAATGTTCACTCTTGCCCTACCTCAACCCCTATTATACTTTTCAAATAAAACTGAGCTACACAATAAAAAGCTTGGTAGAATATGATTAATTAGCAGCCATTTCCCCCAACAATGGGATCTTCGTATTCAGAAAGGGAAAACAAGTGGGAAATATCCTTGCTGAACAAATTGGGCCAAGAAATCTCTCAGTAAATAAAAAGGTATTATAAATTTAGCACTCTGGTATTCAAATGGAAAATATATGCCTGTTAGTAGTTTGCCTATCCCAGTTGAAATACTTCCACAAAAGCAATAGTAATAAAAGACCAGGCAAGAATTCTATTATGCTTCATTTCCATGAAGTCAGGCAGTTAAGTGTGCTTGACATAGGTAGATTTGTGTGGGCTCTATCTCTACACACCAGGTAGCCAGCTGTCATGGGTAGCTTAAAGAATTCTGACACTTGGAAACCACTGTGCCCCACTAAGAAGTTTCTCGATCCTTTACCTTTGCAATTGAATGTTGAAAGAATGCTCATTCAGTGGCAGCAATACACCCCAGACACACTGTTGTCACAATTGTGGCTGTGGGAAGAATAGAATTCTGAAAGTCCATTTTCTGCTGATAGCTATGGTTGTTTTTGGTGTTTGATCCGCAAGCAGAGGCATGCAGAGCTATTGAGTGTTCAAAGTCAGACAGGACAGGCAGATCTGAAACAGAGGCAAGGGCCGCTCATGCTTTGGTGATCAGGAGGGGGACAGCCTCCACATATGTTTGTCCTGTGCTGAGATTAAAGCCAACAAAAAAACCCTTCAGATAAATGAGCCTCAGTAAACACAGACCACTCCAATCATCTTTGTATAATAGGCACGGAACGCATTGCCTGGCTGAAGGAAGTTCTTATTCATTGAGATTTCCCATCACCCCCAGTACCTAATTGGATTCAGAAAGTGTTTATAATATCTGAGTTATTTCAGATAGGCAGAAAAATAGCTTGATATCCCTATGATTTGTTCGCTTAATTATAGAGGATTTTGCTCTATTTGAGTAAAAACTGCCAGTGTATGAAAAAGAAATTCTTAATAATTGAACTGGAGTTGTCACTAAATCACTGAAGGAAAGGTAGACAAAAGGAATGAGAGGCTCTTCATCAATGCAGACTGATGTTGAGCATTAGAGGAGGGACTTTTTTTTTTAACTCTCAATTTAGCTTATCATTAACCATGCAATGTAGAGGTTTACATCTTATATTTGTTTGCCTACATAAATGGGAGAGAGAGTTACAAAAAAAAGGAAAGGCAAAGTTTAGGTAATTCCGTTATAGTCTTTCTTTTCAGTGTTCTTCCAAATGTATCTTAATAAATATATGGAAGTAGTGTTTCTAATGAAATATACATCAGTTATCCTCCTTACCATTGCCAACCAATTCTTTTGATTTTAAAGACAACCCTAATCTTGCACAAAATTTTTGAAAAGAAAGAAAATTACAAACAGGAGATTAAAAGTCACCTGTAATATCCTCCCAGAAAGTAAAAATGTTGGTAGAGAAATTTATAGGTACGCATTTATTAAATAAGTTGTTGTAAAGCAAATACTCAGTGCAATACATAGAAGATATGTACTGTAGATCTCAGTTGTTGTTTCCATACTATGTTTACTGTTTGGTAAGCAACATTTTTTTTTACTTAGAATTTACCCCATGTTATTATGTATCTTGCAAAAAAAAAAAATAAAACCCATCATATTCAATGTTGAATAGCAGTCTTAGGTGAATATACCTAAATTTAAGTAAGTAGTCAACAACATGGAAGTAATATGGACAATAAAGGATTGAAAAAGACACTATCAGAAAAAAACTGAAAATGCAAATAGTGTAATAAATCATATAACATCATGATAAATGATATAAGAATTGAGAGTTGATCTAGATCCAGATTTTGTTTCCTGTTTTGGATTAGGAGTTGGTAGAAATTTGCTATTTTAGTCAGGTTAATTTGAATGACTTCTCTCAGTGTTGATTACACATTTCTAAGTCATACTACCAACTATGCTTACAATGTCAGCTTTCCTATTAACCTCCTAAAAACAATTTAAAGAAAAAGCAATTTCAAGCATTGCTATTTTGTACCACCAAAAAGCAAACAGAAAAAAAAAACCCACCAAACAAAAAACAGTAGTTTATAATATTTACAGTTTCACCTTAGCTTTCAAATATATCATCTTTGACTTAATATGAAAGAACATTAAAAGGAAGCATTGCAGCCTATTTTATTAAATAACTTCAGCCTCTAGTAATATTAACATAAGGCCAATAATAACTATTATGTTTATTATTTACAGAAAATAAAGTTGATGGCAAATGTTTATAGTTTCATTTGCTTCAAACTGCAGGTTTTTTTGGATAAACTTTTCCATAGATAATTTTGCCGTGATTTTATTTTTTTTCACTGTAAACTGATTCTCTTAAAGACTTTCTTGAAGATCCGGGTATTAGACATGTTCATACCTGCATTGATCATGTTCTTCTCTTTACTTCTCGTCAGTGAATCTAAGATGGATCAGCTACTTCTGATATTTACCATCTTCATTTCTAGACCTACTTGTAAGACTGGATTCATATGGATCCCAACTCTTGTGGATCTGTTTTATTTCTGGGCTTTTAAGTCCCAGAATATAGCCAAAAAGTTGGAAGAGAATTCACGGGAGAAGTGGAGTTAGTACTGATCACTTAACCTTTCTTAGTGCAGGGAAACTGTATGATATGCTGATAATCTACATTATCATGTACTGTCCCTGAGAGTAATTTCTACTGATGTTCTTTTGAAAGGAGTGCAAAATAACTACATTTAAATTTGAGTGCCAAGAAAAAAATAAATTGAATTTCTTGTGTCTCAACACTTAAAAGCTCCCTGATGGGCTTTAAACTAGTGTCTACCATTATGAAGGATAACTTCCAATTGATAAGCTGGACACTTTTGTCATTAAAAAAAACTATAGTATAAAAATATTGTTACAATGCATCTAAAACTGAAATATCATTGTGGGAACAAAAAGTGATTCCTTTGCCGTCAAATTTATCTTTAGTCTAAATCACAGTATTTATGAAAAAGCAGAAAACCATTGATCTGGATCATTACGGATGTTTTTACTCATCCTACAAACCAAAGTCAACTTGTGATAAGTTCTCCAATCGCTAGCATCATAGACTCTCTCACACAAAAATCATTCCTTAATTCTTAAGCCTGGATTTGGATTAAATCTGTCATCTGTTCCTTACACAACACTCCTATCTGCTATTTTGCAAAAAATTGTGGAGAATACAAAACTCTAACTAAATCCATGATTTTTTTTCTTCCAACAATGGCAGATTAGAGTTTTGTTTTTTGTTTTCTTAAATTGAAGTATAGTCGACATACAGTGTTAGAGTCAGGTGTATAATATATTGAAGTGACAAATCTATACACTACTCAGTCCTTACCAAGGGTAGTCACCATCTATCACGGTACGGCATTATTACATTATAGACTATATTCTATATACTACACTATCCATGTCCATGACATATTTATTTTGTAACTGGAAGTTTGTACCTCTTCATTCCCTTTTTCTGTTTCACCTGTCCTTCACCCCCTTCCCCTCTCAGTCACCAATTTGTTCTCTATATTTAAGTGTCTGTTTGGGAGGGGCAGAGCTAAAATGACACATAGTAGGAGGACATTTCCCTTGCCTCCTCCACAACTAAATAACTATCAAATCATTCTGAATACCCCAAAAAATTGACCTAAGGAAACTGCACAACTGTGAGGAGAAAAGAGGCCATATCGAGAAAAGTAGGAAATGCAGAAACATGGTTTGGGGGAGAAATGGATCATGGGTGCAGCAGAAGGGAAGGAGCACTGGTTACAGAGGACGATGAGAGAGAGTGGAAGTATACAGGGGATTGTACAAGAAAATGCTTCCCTAAAGCCAGTGGCTGGGAAGACAAGAGGGGCTGATTTTCATGAGTTTTTGCAATGGAGCTCAAAGACGGGAGTTTCAGGGGTCCATGAGGATGTCCCTGAGGATTCTGCCCTGCTCCTGGAGAGAGAGCAGGGAAGCAACCTGGGGGCCGAGCGCACAATCTGAGGATGACCTAAGGTGCATGGGAGATTGTTATCTCTTCCTAGAAAGTGTGAGAGGTGATGTTCACAGAGTCACCTCTCAGGGACAAAAGACCCTCTGGGTGCCATTTCCCTCCCCTATCTTCAGCCTAGACTTAGAGACGTTTGTTGAGGGTGGCTAAATTTGACAAAGGCTGTTCAGTCTGCTTTGCTCCAAATCCCATGCCCTGTGCTCTAGGGAAGCTGCCCTTCTTGGTCAAACCTGCATCAGTCCTAGCACAACAAGACCTTCACCCAGAAGACCAGCACAGCTCTCTCCCACAGGAGGTCCCTAAAGTACAGAATTTTAAGAGTCAGCAGGCTTGGCTAGAAGAGAGCCCAAAGCGTTCTGTCCTGCTCCAGTCAAGCAAACAAGCCAGAGGAAAACAGCAATCTGAAATGATTAGGACCCATGAGGGGAAATTATTTGCTCTTCTTGGAGTGAAGCTTCCTTGCGAGAAGCAAGCATGGAGTCCCCTCTCCAGGGACAAAGGAGCTGGCTGTCACCATTTTCTTCCCCTTGCCCCCAGCATAAACCAACTTCAGTAAAGAGCCCAGTGCCAACACTGGTTGCTTAACCTACTTACATCAAGTTCCACCTCCTGTGTTCTGCCAATCCTGCTTTTCTCTGACCAGTGTGCCTAAGGACCAAGGTAGTGGGCTCCCTCTCCAGAAGACCAGCAGAAACGTCCACAAACACCATGACTACTGAACTTAGAGTTCTGCAGGGCTTCAGTTCTTAAGAAAGTATCATCAGGTCTCATTTAACAGACGAGAGCACTTAGTGAAAACTTGCCACACTTTGGCCAAGATTCAAGCAGTGCCCAATGCAGACAAGGAGAACCTCTACAGATGACTGACCTGAATGATTGAGCAGTCAAAACAGAGCAGCAGTATGCATCCAGCACACACTGGAGACAGTCCCTGAAGCACCAAACCCTGAACACTTTATGACTTATTCATAAAGCCATTACTCTCAGGAGCAGGAATCATAGCAGGCATTTTTTTTTGAGAGAGAGAGAGAGAGAATGGACAAAAAAGAGAAAGGAAAATTGTGGATCGTGAGAGTAGAATCAGTGAACTCAGTAACTCCATCAGATGTAATAACATTGATATCATAGAAACTCCAGAAGAACAAAAGACAAAAGGAAGCAGAAGGTTTATTTGAGGAAATAATAGGTGAAAACTTCCCAATCTGGGGAAGGAAATAGACATCAAAATCCAGGAGGCACAGAGAACACCCATCAAAATCAATAAGAACAGGTCAACACCAAGACGTGTATTTACAGTTCTAAAATGTAGTGATAAAATCCTAAAAGCAGCAAGACAAAAGAAGTTCCTAACTTACAGGAGAAGACCCATAAGGCTAGCATCAGATCTCTCCAAAGACCCTGAAGGCTAGCATCAGATTTCCCCAAACAAGCATGCTGAATGAGAAAAATCTTCAGCCAAGAATACTCTATCCACCCAGGCCATCATTCAGAAGAGTAGGAGAGATAAAGAGTTTCCCAGACAAACAAAAACTAAAAGAGTTCATGACCTTTAAACCAGTGCTGCAAGAAATATTAAAGGGGACTCTTGGAGTGGCAAGGAAAGACCAAAAGTGACTAAGACTAGAAAGGTATAGAAAAAATCTCTGGAAACAATGACAAAGCAAGTAGTAAAATGGTACTTAATACATGAATATTAATAATCACTCTGAATGTAAATGGACTAAATTTTCCAATCAGGACACAGACTGTCAGAATGGATTAAAACAAACAAACAAGACCCATCTACTGCTTACAAGAGATTCATTTTAGTCTTAGAGACACCTGTGGATTGCAAGTGAAGAGACAGAGAACCATTTATCATTACAAAGGGGCCTCAGAAGAATGGCAGGATGGCAATACTTATACTAGACCATCTAGACTTTAAACCAAAGACTATAACAAGAGATGAAGAAGAGTCCTATATTATAATAATGGGGACTATCAGATAAGATGATAAAATACTTATAAATATTTATACCCCCAACTTCAGAGCACCCAAATATGTAAAACAAGTAATAAATGTAAAGGAACTCATCGATAATAATACAGTAATTATAGGGGACTTTAACACCAGACTCACATCAATGGACAAATCATTTAAGCAAAAAAATCAACAAAGAAATAATGACTTTGAACGAAACACTGAACCAGATGGACTTCTTGGATAGATTCAGAACATTTCATCCTAAAGTAGCAGAATATACATTCTTTTCAAGTGCACATGGGATATTCTCCAGGATAGATCACAGACTAGGTCACAAATCAGGCCTCAAACACAAAAAGATTGAGAGCGTACCATGCTTTTTTTTCCAACCACAATGCTATGAATCTTGAAGTCAGCCACAAGAAAACAAATTAGAAAAACCACAAATATGTGGAGGTGAAAGAACATGCTACTAAAAAATGAATGGATTAACTGGGAAATTGAAAAGAAATTAAAAAAAATATGGAAACAAATGAAAACGAAAACAGAATAGTCCACTATGTGTGGATGCAGCAAAAGCAATCCTAAGAGGAAAGTGCATAGCAATACAGGGCTACTTAAGAAACAAGAAAAATCTCAATCTAACCTTAAACCTAAGGGAGTTACATAAAGAACAATAAATGAAGCCTAAAGCCAGCAGACAAAGGGAAATAATAAATATTAAAGTAGAAATAAAATATATCAAAACAAAACAAAACAAAAAACAGTAGAACAGCTCAATGAAACCAAATGCTGATTCTTTGAAAGAATAAATAAAAATTATAAACCTCTACCCAGAGTTACCAAAAAGAAAAGAGAAAGGACCCAAATAGAATCACAAATGAGAGAGGAGAAATAAAAACTAACACCACAGAAATACAAATAATTATGAGAGAATTTTATGAAAAATTAATATGCCACCAAATCTGACAATCTGGAAGAAATGGATAAATTCCTAGACACACACAAACTACTAAAACTGAAACAGGAAGAAAGAGAAAACTTGAACAGACCAATAACCAGCAAAGATATTGAATCAGTAATCAAAAATCTTCCAAAAAACAAAAGTCCAGAGCCAGTTCTACCAAACATTTAAAGAAGGACTAGTATCTATTCTCAAACTAGTCCAAAAAATAGAAGTACAAGGAAATCTTCCAAACTCATTCTATGAGGTCAGCATTACCTTCACAACCACACACAGACTACAATATCCAATATCCCTGATGAACATGGAGGCAAAAATTATCCACAAATACTACCAAATTCAATCCAACAGTGCATTAAAAGAATCACTCACCATGATCAAGTGGGTTTTAGTCCAGAGTTGCAAAGGTGCTTTAATATTTGCAAACCAATGTGATACAACGTATTAATAAAAGAAAGGATAAGAATCACATGATTCTCTCAAGAGATGCAGAAAAAGCATTTGATAAAGTACAACATGCATTCATGATAAAAACTCTCAACAAAGTAAGGATAGAGGGAACGTACCTCAACTTCATAAAGTCCATGTAGGAAAAACCCACAGCTCATATCATCCTCATTGGGGAAAAACTGAGAGCTTTTCCTGTAAGGTCAGGAACAAGACATTCCACTCTCTCCACTGTTACTTAACTTGGTACTGGAAGTCCCAGCCTCAGCAATCAGACAGCAAAAAGAAATAAAAAGCATCCAAATCAGCGAGGAAAAAATAAAACTGTTCTTATTTGCAGATGACATGATACAATATATAAAAAACTGAAGTGACTCCACCAAAAAAGAGCTACAACTTATACTTGAATTTAGTGAAGTCGCAGGATCAGAATCAATGTACAGAGATCTGTTGCATTTCTATACACCAATAATGAAGCAGCAAAAAGAGAAATCAAGGAATAAATCCCATTTACAATTGCTCTGAAAACCATAAGATATTTAAGAATAAACATAACCAGAGGGCCCCTGGGTGGTGCAGTTGGTTGAGCGACTGCCTTCGGCTCAGGTCATGATCCCGGAGTCCCGGGATCGAGTCCCACATCGGGCTCCCAGCTCCATGGGGAGTCCGCTTCTCACTCTGACCTTCTCTCTCTCACTCTCTCTCTTTCCTAATAAATAAATAAATAAAATCTTTAAAAAAAAAAGAATAAACATAACCAGAAATGTTAATGACCTATACTCTGAAAATTATAGAATACTTATAAGAGAAGTTGAAGCGGACACAAAGAAATGGAAAAACATTCCATGCACATTGACTGGAAGAATAATACTGTTAAAATATCTATTCTACCCAAAGCAATCTACACATTCAGTTCAATCCCTAGCAAAATACCACCAGCATTTTTCACGGAGCTAGAACGAACCTAAAATGTGTATGGAACCACAGAGGACCCCCCCATAGCAATCTTGGAAAACAAAAGCATAGCTGGAGGCATCATAGTTCCAGACTTCAAGATATATTCCACAGCTGCAGTGATCAAGACAGTATGGTACTGGCACCAAATCAGACACCTAGGTCAATGCAACAGAAAAGAAAACCCAGAAATGAACCCACAACTATATGGTCAACTAATCGTCAACAAAGAGGAAAGACTAATCAGTGGAAGAAAAGTCTCTTCAACAAATGGTATTGGAAAAACCGGATAGCAACAAGTAAGAGAATGAAGCTGAACCAGTTTCTTACACCATACAAAAAATATATTAACAATGTTTGAAAGACCTAAATGTGAGACAGAAAACCATCAGAATCTTAAAGGAGAACCCAGGCAGCAATCTTTCTGACATCAGAAGTAGCAACTTCTTACCAGAGAAGTCTCGAGAGGCAAGGGAAACAGAAGCCAAACTAAACTTTTAGGACTTCATCAAGATAAAAACTGCACAGCAAAGGAAACAATCAGCAAAACTAAAAGGTACTCCTCAGAATGAGAGAAGATATTTGCAAATGACCTGTCTGGTAAAGGGGTAGTATCTAAAATATATATAAAGAGCTTACACAATTCAACACTCAAAAACAATCCAATTAAGAAATGGGGAAAAAACATCAATAGATATTTTTGTTTCAAAAAGACCTACATATGGCTAATAGACACTTGAAAAATGCTCAACATCATCCATCTTCAGGGAAATACAAATCAAAACTGCAATGAGATATCCCCTCACACCTGTCAGAATGGCGAAAATTAACAACATAGGAAACAATAGGTGTTGGTGAGCATGCAGAGAGAGAGGAAACCTTTTGTTCTGTTGGTGGGAATGCATACTGGTGCAGCCACTCTGGAAAACAGCATGGAGGTTCCTCAGAAAATTAAAAAGAGAAACTATGCTATGATACAGCAATTGCACTACTGGGTATTTACCCAAATACAAAAATACTGATTCAAAGGGATACATGCACCACAATGTTTATAGCAACATTATCAACAATAGCCAAATTATGGAAAGACCCCAAATGTCCATTAACTGATGATTGGCTAAAGGGGTATATGTATATATATGTAATGGAATATTACTCAGCCATAAAAAGAATGAAATCTTGTCATTTGCAGTGATGTGGAAGGAGTTAGGTAGTATTACGCTAAGCAAAATAAGTCAGAGAAAGACAAATACCATATGATTTCATTCATATGGGGAATTTCAGAAACAAAAAGATGAACATATGATAAAACTCAAAGCAGGAAACAGGATTCTTAACTATAGAAAACAAACTGAGGGTTACTGGAGGGGAGTGGGTAGGGGGATGGGTTAAATGGCTAATGGGTAAGGAGAGCACTGGCAGTGATGAGCCCTGAGTATTGTATGTAAGTGAAGAATCAGTAAGTTTTATACTTGAAAATGATTTTACACTGTATGTTTACTCTCTGGAATTTAAACAAAGACTTGAAAAAGAAACCTATTTAAAAAAATGAGTAAAAACTGAAAAAAGTCTCTTTTGATTTTTTAATTCTTTTGATTTTTTTTTTAAGATTTTATTTTATCAGAGAGAGCACAAGGATGGGGAGTGGCAGGCAGAGGGAGAAGCAGGCTCCCTGCTGAGCGAGGAGCCCGATTCGGGACTCGATCCCAGGACCCTGGGACCATGAACCAAGCCAAGGGTAGCCACTTATCCGGCCCACCCAGGCGCCCTGTCTTGATTTTTAGATTGCACATATAAGTGAAGTCATACCGTATTTGTTTTTTCTCTGATTTATTTCATTTAGCATAATACTACTTCCGTCGACACTGTTGTAAATGGCAGGATCTCATTCTTTTTTATGACTAATACTCCAATGTGTGTGTGTGTGTGTGTGTGTAAACACCACGTATTCTTTATTCATCAGTTTCTTATCTTATTGTTTTTAAATTTTATTTTAATTCATTATAGTTAATATACAGTGTTACATTAATTTCAGGTGTACAACATAATGATTCAAGAATTCCATACTTTACGCAGGGCTCATAAAATTAAGTATACTCTTAATCCCCTTTACCCGTTTCACTCATCTTCCCACCTATGTCCCCTCTGGTAACCATTTGTTCATTTTTTATAGTTGAGTATGTTTTTGATTTGTCTCTTGTTTTCTCTTTGTTTTGTTTCTTAAATTCCGCACATGAGTGAAATATGGTATGCGTCTTTCTCTGACTGGCTCATTTTGCTTAGCAATATGTCCTCTAGATCCATCCATGTTGTTGTAAATAACACGCTTTCATTCTTTTTTATGGCTGAATAATATTGCATTGTGTATATATACCACATCCTCTATCCATTCATCTGTCAGTGGAGATTTTAGCTTCTTCCATGGTTTGGCTATTGTAAATAATGCTGCAATAGACATAGGTTTGCATATATCCTTTCAAATTAGTTTTTTCATATCGTTTGGGTGAATAGCTAGTAGTGATTCATATGGTAGTTTTATTTTAAAATTTTGGAGGAACTTCCATACTGTCTTTCACATTGGCTGCACCAGTTTATAGTCCCACCAGTAGTGCATGAGGGTTCCTTTTTCTCCACATTCCTGCTAACACATGTTGTTTGTGTTTCTTATTTTAGCCATTCTGAGAGGTGTAAGGCACTATCTCATTATGGTTTTGATTAGGGATGGTATTGGGCATATTTTCATGTGTCTGTTGGTCATTTGTATGTCATCTTAGAAATGTCTGTTGATGACTTACCATTTTTTAATTGGATTATTTGTTTCTTTGGTGTTGGGTTGTATAAGTTCTCTACAGATATTCTCTATCAGATATGTCATTTGCAAATATCTTCTCCCATTTAGTAGGCTGTCTTTTGGTTTTGTCGATTGTTTCCTTTACTGTGCAGTAGCTTTTTATTTTGATGTACTCCCTACGGTTTGTTTTTGGTTTTATTTCCCTTGCCTCAGAAGACATCAAGAAAGATACTGCTGGGGACATTACTGCCTGTGTCAGAGACATTACTGCCTGTGCTGTCTTCAAGGATTTTGATGGTTTCCTGTCTCACATTTAGGTTTTTAATTCATTTGGAGTTTATTTTTATGTATGGTGTAAGAAAGTGGTACAATTTTATTCTTTCTCATGTAGCTGTCCAGTTTTCCTAACATCATTTATTGAAGAGACTATTTGCAGACTGATCATGGGTTTACTTATGGGCTTTATATTCTATTCCATTGATGTATGTGTCTGTTTTTGTGCCAGTACCATAGTGTTTTGATTACTAAAGCTTTGTAGTATAACTCAAAGTCTGGAATTATAATACCTCCAGATTTGTTTTTCTTTTTCAAGACCAGATTTGTTTTTCTTTTTCAAGATTGTTTTGACTACTTAGGTTCTTTTGTGTTTCCAGACCAATTTTAGGATTGTTTTTCAGTTATGGGAATAATGCTGTTGGCATTTTGATAAGAATTGCATGAAATTCTGTAGATTGCTTTGGTTATTTAGGGGCGCTTGGGTTGCTTCTGTATCTTGGCTTTTGTAAATAATGCTGCAACAAAGACAGCACATATTTAAATTAGTATGTTTGTTTTCTTTGAGTAAATACCCAGTGGCGAAATTACTAAATCATATGGTATTCCTATTTTAAAATTCTTCAGGAACCTACAGAACACAGATCAGTCTGACTGAGAGTAACCCTCCTCTCAAAATACTTGAAAATCTAGACAATAATGAAAAATAACAAAATATATTCTTGAAACCTTTGAATTCAGAAAACCTGAGAGATCATGATCTTACAGAGAAGAATGCCCCCAAATGTAGATCCTACATGCAAAGTTGCATTTCTTCTAAAAACTTTAATACCTTAACCATAACAATAGAAATTTTGTTTGAAAGAGTTCTTTGTTGTGGGGTGTGGTCCTCTGCATTACAAAAGTTTATCAGCATCCTTAGTCTCTATCCACCAGATGGGAGTAGCACCATGACAGTTGTGATAACGCAAAATATTTCTAGATGTTGCCAAATGCCCTGGATGAGATGAACAAAATTGTTTCCAGTTGAGAACTTTTGGAGAGCATTTGATGAATCAAGAGATGGATCTGAAAAGCTTGTCAGAACATTTAATAGTTTGTTTTAGGACTATAGCACAAAGTTTGCTGTTCAAAATGAGTTCTCAGGTTAGAATCCTAAAGGGGTACCACATAGCAAACAGTAAGAGAAGTTGAACTGAAGCTCACACTTTGAAGGAGTTCAATCCATGATAGGATTAAAATCCTCTTTGGTGGTCCTAATTGCCTAGAAAAAGCAAAAGCTAATTTTTTTCTGAAAGAAAATATAATCAGCCAAGTACTCAAACTATGTCAACAAGTTTTTATACACGTAGTTAACACTCATTTTCTTTAACATCATGAGAAAAGACAATAATCAATATCAAGAATAAAACAGGGTCAGTGGAAGTAAACTCACAGAATTTATAGGCATTTACTTAACAGAATGTGTGTGAGACATTAAATTACATGATGGATAACTACCGGTAATGTGAAAATAATGGAATGAAATTTATAGTCTAGAACTAAAATCAAATAAAAACAAATTAAGAACATGATATGTTAATAGAAGATTAAATAGTATGGAAGAGAGTACTATTGAATATAAAAATATGTCAAACAAATATAAACTGAAGCAACAAAAGATAAAAGAAAAATTCAGAAAGGGGTAAATGACATAAAGTTATGGTGGAAATATTTAATTCATTTGTGATTAGAGGGCCACCAATAGAGGATACTGTTGCAAAAGCAGTTTTTAAAGATATAATGACAGAATTTTCTAGATTTGATGAAAGACAGCAGCCTACAAATTTAAGAAGTTTTATGAACTTCAATGAATATACACAGAAAGAAAACTATACCTAAGTACATCATAGGACACTGTTGGAAACACAGAGGAAAGGAAACTGTAAAAGCAACTAAGGAGGGGTGCCTGGCTGACTCAGTCAGTGGAGGGTGCATTCTTTGATCTTGGGGTTGTGAGTTTGAGCCCCACATTGGGTGTAGAGAGTGCTTAAATATAAAATAAAAAAAAATAAAACCAACTAAAGAAAAGAGACAATAAAAGTGTAATCACAAATTTGTCAACTAACTTTCCAACTTAGACTGGAAGCCGGAAGATGATGAAATGATATTTTCTGCCACTCTCAAATTCTATGTGCAATAAAAATAGCCTTCAGAAAATACAGACAAAAAATTTCAGATAATGTAAAAAAGAATTTGTCATCAGCTCAGCTGCACTAAAAATAAATAACATAAATGAATAAAGCAATTCTAGATGGAAGCTTGAAAGTTCATGAAACAATAGGGAACAATGGTTCAATCTACACAAATAGACACAGAATGATAATTAACCTTGTGAGATTTAAAAGATTGGAAATTAGAAGACATGACAAATAGATAATAATACAACAGTCAAAAAAGGCTAGAGGAAGGTAACAATGTATTGAATATTGCAACTTCTTTATCAATATTTACTCATATGCATGTTTTATAGTCTGTACAATAACCACTAAAAGAATAGTAACAGAAATCATTAATAACATGGTAGTAGAGCAGGAAAATGAAAGATACCACTTCATCAAAAAGAAGGCAACAAAGGAGAGAAATGTATGTATTTATAAAGATAAGATAAATGAGAAATAGTAAAATGGTACATTTGTTGTTAAATATATCTGTAATCATATTAAATTTAAGCTGATTTTGTCATTAATTTATTAAATACTTACCAAGTGCCTGTTTTCTGACAGTTATTCTACTGGATGATTGTCTACTGCATATAGGTACAAATTCTACAAATGAGCTATGCTGGAGATAATGCCAAGAGTTTTAATAATCCCCTAGGAAGACTCCACTGTGCATAGAAATGTGTTTTTTTTTCTCTACTAATCTAAATAGTTTTTGAAAGATTTATGAAAAATATTTGCAGTAACATAAACGAAAGCAGTGTTTTATATAATGTGGCAGGAAATGTTACCATCCTTAACTCGAACTGTTTTACTTTCATCCTGTCTCCTCAAATGTTCTGAGAGGCTTTTTTTTCCTCTCTAAAGTTAATCCACATGTGCTTCATTTCTCAATTCTAATAATAAGATGCATCCCATGTATTTCTTCTTGTTCTGTATTTTAAAGTTATTAAGTAGCCTTGTGTAGAAATATAAATACCACTTTTGAGGACCCATCTCAAATGAAGTAAATCAAAACCTGTCGTACTGGGTTTATTGCTTTGATATTTTTAATGCTTATAAGCTAAGAGGTGGCATAAGAGACCATTCCATAATGTCAGAAATGTATATTTTCAAGTAGATAATAGTTACATGGGTCATTACTTCTATAAATATTCACTACACTGTATACTAGAGGCTATGCATTTTATGTAAGTTTTAATGCAATATAACTTTTGAAAAACAAAACTAGTGCATAAGTTATATTTTAAAACCACTAAAGGTAAAGACCAAAAAAAAAAGACAGAGAATATAATAAAAACAAAATTGGGTGGTGAATGTTGATAAGAATTCAAAAAAAAGATATACAAAACATATAATTCATTCTATAACATAGCATTAGTAGAATTGGGGGAATGATTAAAATCAAATACATGGTTATAAAGACGAAATATGTGGGGTAATTAAGAAATATAGGTTAAAACAGGAAACTGAGATGGGAAATAAAATTGGTGCTTAGGAACTTGGGTAGAAGTGACTACCTTTGGAGTAAGATAAGTTTAGTTTCCACTGAGTTTTAAAGATCACAAAAATATACGTGCTCACAAGATATTTGGGGAGTTAAGAGCGGCATGTGAGTGTCAGTGATTGAGTTGGAAGACACAGATTTTGAATTTTTCAAGCTTCAAATGAATAATTTCCCCCAAAGTGTTGGTGTAACAAGAGATTAGATGTTTTAGGACAAAACCCTTGAGTACTACCAAGATCAATGGCCTGGAAAAGAATAGGATTGAACCAAAAAGAACACAAGCAACCTGAATAGGGAGGAACATCAGGAATCTCAGATGCACAGAGCTAAAGATAAAAATGTTTCAGAGGGAGAAATTAACTGCTGGTGTCAAGAGATGGTGAGAGATACAAAAGGAAAACAATTAGAAAAGACCAATGAATTTTTCCAGAAGAATGTCACAGAAAAGTAAACTTTTGTGTATTTGTGATGTAAAAATAGAAGAGGCCAAATTGAAAAGGACTTTGAAATCATACAATAATGAATCAACTGTGCCTGGGAAAAATAATTACAGAAATCAGGTGTCACCCATTTTAGAAAAGTGAATTAATAAAAATAGTAATAATAAATGCAGAAGCTCACTGGACCCTTACAGAACTTTTATAATTATATGCTAAATCCATTTTGCATCTAACATATAATATTTCCCCTAATGATCACTTAATATGTGTTAATGACTATTAGACATCAATAGAAAAACCTTGTACTCACAATTCTATTGTGTGGGTATTTGGTGCAGCAGAGAAGATGAAATTTGTTACTATGGACAAAAAATTTTGTTCAGGAAAACTTAAATTCAAGAAAGAACTTTGGGCAAAGTTGAGAATATTTTACCAATACAGCTTCATTTATTTTCATAAGCTTTCATTAGTAGCAGTACACTGGTCTTTCTTTATAGTTCAATTTTTACTTCCTTCTGAGTAGTCAGTTCTATACATAGAATCATGTTGGAAGCTTTCATAAACTTCTTTGGAACTACTACTACCAGTCATAAAGGAATCAAAAGGCTCAGTAACTCTGAAGCAAAGAAGATTTGTAAAGAGGCACAGTGTCAGGGTTCGAATTTTTTTTTTTTAACATATACTGTATTGTTTCAGGGGGTACAGGGCTGTGAATCATCAGTCTTACACAATTCACAGCACTCACCATAGCACATACCCTCCCCAATGTCCATCACCCAGCCATCCCATCCTAACCCTATCCCCTCCAGAAACCCTCAGTTTGTTTCCCAAGATTAAGAGTTTCTTATGGTTTGCCTCCTTCCCTTGTCCCATCTTGTTTCATTTTTCCCTCCCTTCCCCCCATGAGTCCCCCATCCTGCCTCTCAGATTCCTTATATCAGAAAGATCAAATGATGATTGTTTTTGTCTTTCTCTGATTGACTTATTTCGCTTAGCATAATACTCTCTAGTTCCATCCACATCATTGCAAATGGCAAGATTCAGTGTTTTTCATGACTGCATAGTATTCCATTGTATATAGATAACACATCTTCTTTATCCATTCATCTGTTTATAAGGAGATTTCCCCAATTGGTGAATGATGACAAATTAACATCTAACCCACCACCTTTCCAAAACCACAGTTTTTCATTTTTTTTAATGGGATGAAGGAATCATTAAATATTTCTTGAAGCTTAGATATGTCATAGTTTGTTTATCCTATATCCATAAAATCCAAATTTCATCTGTCCAGCAGTGCTTAGGTTTTGGATCTGATCTATAAAAGGAAACAAGTGTGTTTGTGTGTGTGTGTGTGTGTGTGTGTGTGTTTTCAGGTCATTAAAGAGATCTTTTAAAGTGCTATTTCTCTGCTGAAACAACTTACACTAGTCTGTTTATATCCTCAATAATGCACTGATGTCAAAGGGAACTAAAATAAAAAGGGGTAATGTTAATTCCCATTTTAAACACCAATTTAGATTTCAACTCAATAGTGCACTATGGTCATCCCAGATCTCTCAGTATTCTCAAAATCCTAGATAAGAAAGGCAACAGATGGATATTAGTGATTTACCAAATTTCTCATAGAAAATTAACAAAGCAAGATTGTTATTTTTGGTCTTTTATCCATTTTAAATTATTTTTTGTATTGTGAAAGAAACTGGTTCAGTTTCATTCTCTTACTGCTGACCAGTTTTGCCAACACTGTTGAGGAGCCTATTTTTTTTCCCATTGCATATTCTTTCCTGCTTTATCAAACACTAATTGAATATATAATTGTGGTTTATTTCTGGGTGTTCTCTTCTGTTCCATTTTTTTTTCCTTTCTATTTTTGTGCCAGTACCATACTATTTTGATTACTACAGCTTTTTAATATTACGTGAAGTCTGGAATTGTGATGTCTCCAGCTTTGCTTTTCTTTTTCAAGGTCGTTTAGGCTATTTGGGGTCTTTTGTGGTTCTATACAAATTTTAGGATTGCTCTAGCTCTGTAAAAAAGGCTATTTATATTTTAATAGGGATTGCATTTAATGCGTAGATTGCTTTGGACATTTTAACAATATTTGTTCTTAAGCATGGAATGTTTTTCCATTTCTTCATGTCCTCTTGAATTTCTTTCGTTAGTGTTTTATAGTTTTCAGAGTACAAGTCTCTTACTTCTTTGGTTAGGTTTATTCCTAGGTATCTTAATGTTTTTGGTGCAACTGTAAATGGGATTGATTCTGTAGTTTCTCTTTCTGCTGCTTCATTATTGGTGTAGAGCAATGCAACAGAATTCTGTATTTTGATCTTGTATTCTGCAGCTTTACTGAATTCGTGTATCAGTTCTAGCAGTTTTTGGTGGAGTCTTTCAGGTTTTCTATATAGGGTATCATGCCATCTGCCAAGAGTGAAAGTTTTACTTCTTCCTTGTCAATTGGCTGCCTTTGTTTCTTTTGGCAAATTGCTTGCTGAGGCTAGGACTTCCAGTACCAGGTTAAATAACAGTAGTGGGAGTGGACATCCCGGTCTTATTCCTGACCATAGAAGAAAAGCTCTCAGTTTTTTCCCAATAAGGATATTAGCTGTGGGTTTTTTATCCATTGCCTTTATGATACTGAGGTATGATCCCTCTATCCCTACTTTGTTGATGGTTTTTATCAAAAATAGATGTTGTACTGTGTCATATGCTTTCTCTGCCTCTATAGAGAGGATCATACAGTTCTTAATCTTTATTAATGTGGCATATTGAGAAGTTTTGCATCTTTATTCATCAGGAATGTTGGCCTATAGTTCACTTTTTTAGTGGAGTCTTTGGTTTTGAAATCAGGATAATGCTGGCTTCATAGAATGACTTTAAAGTTCTCTTTCCATTTCTGTTTTTTTGTTGGTTTTTTTTTTGGTATAGGTTGAGAATAAAGTTAATTCTTCCTTAAATGTTTGTTAGAATTCCCCGTAGGAAGTCATCTTGCCCTGGACTTGGATTTTTGGGGAGTTTTTTGTTTATTCATTCAATTTCTCTACTGGTTCTTGATCCGTTCTATTTCTTCCTGTTTCAATTTTGGTAGTTTAAATAGGAATTTGTCCATTTCTTCTAGGTTGTCCAATTTGATGGCATACAGGTCTTCATCATATTCTTTTATAATTGTTTGGATTTCTGTGGTGTTGGCTGTTATTTCTTTTGTCTTATTTGTGATTTATTTACTTAGCAGTTTTCTTTTCTTGTTGTTTTTGATAAGTCTCGTTGAAGTTTTATCAATTTTATTAATTTTTTCAAAGAACCAACTCCTAGTTTTATTGATCTGATCTTTTGTTGTTGCTTTTCCTTCTGTATCATTTATGTCTTCTCTCATCTTTCTTAATTCCTTCCTCCTTCTGGTTTTGGGCTCTGTTTATTATTCTTTTTCAATTTCCTTTCGGTGTAAGGTCAAGTTGTTTGAGACTTTTTTTTTTCCTTCTTCAGGTTGGCTTCAGGTTGGCTTATAAACTTCTGTGTTAGAATTTCTTTTGGTGCATCCTAAAAATTTTGGACCACTGTGTTCTCAATTTCATTTGTTTTCATGTAATTTTTTTTTCTTTGAGTTTTTGGTTGGTCCATTCATTGTTTAATAGCATGTTATTTAACCTACACATATTTGTAGTCTTTCCAGATTTTTTCTTGCGGTTGATTTCTAGTTATATAGTGTTGTAGTGCTGTGGTCAGAACAGATATGTGGTATGACTTTGATCTTTTTGAATTTTTTAAGATTTGTCTTGTGACCTAATATGTGATCTGTTCTGGAGAATGTTCTGTGTGTGCTTGAAAAGAATGTGTATTCTGTTTCTGATGGAATTTCTCGAATATATCTGTTAAGTCCACTTGGTCCAGTGTGTCATTCAAAGGCATTGTTTACTTGTTTGTTTTCATTTTAGATGAACTGTCTATAAGTGGGGTGTTAAAGTCCCCTACTTTTATTGTTATTATCAATTAGTTCCTCTACATTTATTATTAACTGTTTTATATATTTGGATGCCCCCATGTGGGGTACATAAATATTTACAATTGTTACATCTTCTTGTCGAATTGTCCCCTTTATTATTAAATACTGTGCGTCTTTGTTTCTTTTTACAGTTTTTGTGTGGTATGGATATTTTAATAATACTAATTATTCTGATCCGTGAATATAGAATATCTATTTGTGTCTTTTTAAGTTCTCTCATCAGAATCTTATAGTTTATGGGGTACAGATATTTCACCTCCTTAGTAAAATTTATTTGTAAGTATTTTATTGTGTTCGATGCTGTTATAAATGGTAATGCTTTCCTTCTGTTTAAGATATTTCATTGTTAGCATTTTGAAACACATGTGATTTGTTTATGGTTTTGTATCCTGAAACTACTGAATTCATTGATTAGTTCACACAGCCAAAATATATTCAGGTCCATATTTCTGGACTTTTTCCAATTTCTACATTTTACTACTGTGAATAACACTGGATTCAACTTTCATTTGTAAAAAAAAAAAAAAAAAAAGGAAATGGATAATAGCCTTAATTAATTTGTCTTAGACTAGTCTCCTAGAACTAAAATTACTTTCTCAATGAATGTGAACGGTAGTAATATCCACTTTACGATATCACTCTCTAAAAATGTTGCATCATATTCTTCTTTACCTAATTACAGAAAGCACTATTTCACTATATCGATGTCCAAATAAACTGTTTTCCTTAAAATCTTTTTACTTTTATTATCAAAAATACAAGAAGGTATATTAATTTGTATTTCTTTCATGGTTTTAAAAAAAACGTATTTCAATATACTTTAGCTATTTGGATTTCTCCTCTCATGAGTTTCTGGATGTGTCAACTAATAGTTTACCTTGAAATCTTAGTTGTCCAAGTTTTGGATGTTTTTAATTAATTTTCTATATAAAGAAAATGAGAGAAAGTACATCAAGTGATGGCAGGAGACACAAGATTTAAAAATCACTTAATTGGAAATAAAGGTGAATATTCGTGATATAAATATTAAGTATTGGAAGCATATGTTACAATTGTCCTTGTGTAGTGTTTTTCTAAAATAGGAAAGAGCTAAGTGATTTTGTCAAGGAGTTGAAGAAATGAACATTCTGGCATTTTCTAGCTCCAGGTGTTATCAGTCTATGCAAACACAAAGGCAGTTTGGCATAGTTCGTGGTAATATAGGCAATCTAGGAATGAACTTAAAAGTAAATAAAAAGTTATCTGATACCATTTCCTTAGTACAATGATATGGAATTAAATCCATAAAATATCTAAGGGTAATAGAGAAATTAACTTATTTGGACGATTCTTTGTTCTTTTACGCTCCTAGGTTTATTTGATTTAATGATAATTTCATAGCTGCCCCTTGTGACAGGTACTATTTTTGAAATGATTTCTAGAACACATTGGCTTCTCGATTGTCCTATCCTTAATGTTCATGCATGAGAGTGTGTATTTTCAGCATTCATTGTATTTGTTTACCGCTTATTAAATAAATTCTTGGGAGCCTTTTAAATATATATATGACCTTAAACTGATACTATGTTATTATATATGTTGTATATAGTAACATATATTATATACTATATAATATTACATATGTTATGGGACCTTAAACTAATGTCCATTTAGTTATTTACTTTTTATTTTCTACATTATTCCTGCCAGAATGTCACTGTTGCCAATGGATTTATATTTATCATTTCTAATCCCGGAGATCCCTATCCTCTTCCCACTTTTTTTGTTTCTAATCAATTTGTGATCATGTTCTGGAAACTTGAGACTATTAACAGTGTATTATCTAAATAATAGGGGAGATAGTGAATGTAAAGTAAAAATATGGCTACTTCTCTCCCTGTCATAAAATGTTTTTAGTAGAGATATTTCTTAAGCCTTAAGTTATCAGATGGTCTTACAGGAAAAGTCTTCATTATTCTAGAGGGAATTTAATCTCTATATTCAGGTTTTCCTAGTTTAGGATCCTCAAATAGAATGTATGGTAAACCAATATCTCAAAAAAAACTATATGAAAATGGAGATAATTTCCAAAATAAACTTTTCTGAAGCACTTTTCATTTATTTAAGCACCACAGTCTATGTTGTAAGCAATTGTTTAGCTTATCAAATTGAGTAGCACCTTTCACTGGCTGAAAATTCTTCACATAAAATTAGTAAGTCAAACTGAGTTGTATTGAATTACATAACATTTTGGCAACACATAGTCTCAGTGCTTCAAAGAAATAGATCAGAGTACACTTTGTTTTTTTAAACTAGTTCCTATACAAATTTGCAGACAGGCAACATGAATGAATAACACAATGAACCCCACATAGATAAATAATCATTATTTCGCTGTATTTGTTTCTTCTCCCTTTCAGCCTACTTATACACATGCATATGGATGTAATTATGTATGTTGGTATTCATGTATGTATTTATACTATATAAATAAAATTTCACAGCATAAATTATAAATTATGTTATATTTATATTAAATATAAATAAATACACATTTAATTAAAATTATAATTATAAATTTATATAATTTCACAAGCTGAAGACACTATGACAGTTTTTATCTTGAATATTATAGAGCATATTCAATGACAATAAGGACATATCCCCTTAATCATTTTTATCAATAATTATTTTTTATGTTTTGTCAATATGTCTTTGCAGTCTGTTAATCTAGAAGAGCTCCCTAACTCCTTATTTTTAAAATACTGGCGTTTGGTTGACACCATACCAGATATCTTACAGAGTGTACCACAATCTACATTTATCTTACTGTTTTCTTATGTGTAGTATTTATTTTTATTTTTTTCTTCTGGCCTTAAATTAGAATTTATATATGAAGGCTTGATTAGATTCAGGATAATTTGTTTTCAAAAATCTATCTTTGGTGAGTCTTTATCATACATATTCCATATTATCAGGTTGGTATAAAGGGTGTTGCTTCTGGATATCATTGCTTCCTGGCAATTTTAGTGCATAAAGCCATATACTTACTGTAAGTTAAAATATGTATGTAATATGTTTTAAATAATGCAGAAGTATATTTTTGCATTAGAATCTAGATTTTTCTTCAGTTATTTTCTTGCTTTAGAATAAGTCCCATTAAGAATGTAGCATAAAAAAAAAAAAGAATGTAGCATGAAGAGCTTCTATTGTTGAGTGGATTTGGTTGTTAATAATTGGACATGGAGTTGGGATCAGTGTTCTCGGTGGTGCTCAACTTTAGATGTTAGAAACTTCCTTCCAAACGTTTTGAATGTGTAAAATATTCACTTAGTCTCAAAAATTCAAAATTGCCTAAGAATATGCTCGGAAAAATTTTACTTTTGCAAAAAAGATTTTTATGTAACTACCTGAGAGAGAGTACAGAGGGGGAGAGAGAAGCAGACTCCCTGATGAACAGAGAGCCCAATTCTGGTCTGGATCCCAGGACCCCCAGGTCACAACGTGAACTGAAGGCTGATGTTTAACTGACTGAACCACCCAGGTGCCCCAGAAAATTTTTGCTCTTGACACTACACTCATTTTGACCACTTCTCACCTGAAGGAGACCCAACATCTTGTTCATTGTTTTGTATAGTTATATGGTACTCCTTTGTTTTGATGTACCATTTTTTAAGAATTTTTAAAGAATACCTTAATTCGAACATTTGTACTGTTTTAAATTTTTGCTATAACCAGTGCTACAGTGGATAACACTGGCATCAATTTATTCCACCCTATTTACAAAGGACTACATTTAGGGTGGAGGCCTAAGCAGTGGATTTGTTATCCAGTGTTTCGTGGTGGTGTCAGATTTCCCCCAATACATTTTGCATCATTTTACCCACATACACCCACGAACTATGAGAATAGCATCCCCCCGCCCAACAAGGGCAATGGAGTGTTCTATCAATTTTTGTATGTTTTGATGTACTAAAAAATAAGAAAAATTAAAAATACGGTTCTTAATTTGAAATGCTTTGGAGTCTGAGCATTTTTCCTAAATCTAAACAATTTTACGCTGTTTTCTGTAAAAGGTATTTTTATGTGATTTGTCCATCTTTCTATGAGAATTTGCTTTTCCTAAATAGATACATACAGAAATGTAATAGGAAAGACTAGAAGGGAGGGAGAGAGAGAGGAAGAGAAAGAATGAACATGGGGATTAAACATCTCTGATAAAAATCTGCACATATATTCTGGTTTTAGTTTGAAGTCTGTGTGTATTTCTATGTTCCAGGTTTTTTTTAAATAGTGGAATTTATTCATCTTCTAATGCTTCTGAATTTTGAGAACTAACACTGAGGCTTTCCATCTCCATCTTGGGATAATTACTAAATGTTTTCTTGTAGTACTCGCATAATTTATTTTTAAACATTCAGATTTCTGATTCATTTGGAGTTTATCCTAGTGAACATAATGATACATATTTTCAGTGTTACTGTTTTTTTTTTTAAATAACTATTGAATTGCCTTTAAAACATTGCTCAGAAAGTCTTTTTTTCCCCTGAGACTTAATCTACTATATATTATACTTTCATAGGTACTTGGGTTCAATTTTACTTTTTGGTGCCAGTATCTTTCTGATTGTTCACGCACAATTAGCACGTTGTTTTATGTGAAAGGCATTTTTCTTTATTTTAATATTTGGTAGTGCTAATTCTACACTGCCTTACTGATCTTTTTTATGGTTTCTTTGTCTAGTCCTTTTTTTATATGACCTTCATAATGACCCCACGTCTTGGCAGTTCTACTGGGACCACAGTATAATTATGTTTTACCTAATGTGGATTGATGTTTTTATGTTTGATTGTTAAAGTCAAAAAATGGTGTTTCCTTCCATTTTTTCAAAACTACTTTTGTGTCTTTCTGAAGTATTTAAAAATTTTCCTTCTCTAGGTTTTGCGCTTTTGTTTTTTCTTTTTAGTTGAAGATTTTATTTATTTGTTTGACAGAGAGAGACACAGTGAGAGAGGGAACACCGCAGGGGGAGTGGGAGAGGGAGAAGCGGGCCTTGCCAAGCAGAGAGCCTGATGCGGGGCTTGATCCCAGAACTGTGGGATCATGACCTGAGCCTAAGGTAGACGCCTAATGACTGAGTCACCCAGGTGCCCCAGTTTTGCACTTTTAATCCTGGATATTTTACTGTGTTTTTTTTTTTTTTACAAGATTTTCTTTGTAATTATTGGAATATAAGAAAGGTTTTTAAATTTCATAATTTTTAATCTTCTGATGGCTTACTGAAATGTTTGTATTGGTTTTTATTCTTTTTTACCTTTCTCTTTAACTTTCCAGACATGCTATCCTAAAATAAGGAAATTAAGATTTTTTTTCTGTTTCAATTCTTAATTCTCATATTTCTTGTGTTCTTGCTGTTTTGAATAATAACTATAGTTCAGTGGTAAATACCAGTATAAAAAATAGTAGTCCTTAGTGTGTCATATATTGACTTTGCAACTGAAGTAGATAGATCTATGTAGATTCAAGGTTAGGAAGTCATTATTATTTTTTATTTTATCAGCACTTTGTTAACAAGTAGTGGACTTTTAAAAAGTTTTTATGTCAATAGTGTGAATTACATTAGTGGATATCTCATATTAAATCATCCAATTTCTAGAATAAATCCTACCTCACCATGATATATTGTTCTTAGAGTGATTTTAGATCCTTCTGCAATTATTTGTGATTAAGCAGGAGTAGTCTGTACTTATTTTTTATTGTATAACTTTTATGTCATTATAACTTTAACATCCTTCTAAAATGAAATGACAAACTTGATTGGGTATAACATCAATATCTTCATTTATATTAAAAAAAAAGAACTCTGAATGTTTCTGGTCCTTCATAATCTTTGTAACAGTTTAACTGGCATTAGAATCGACTACTTTCAGTGTTTAGTAGAATTTTCCAGCGAAACTCAATCTGGTCCTTGTGAGGGGTAGCACTTTGAAACTGGTTTTTGTTTGCTTTGTCTGAGATTTTTAAAATCTGAAAGGCAGTAGGTATACAGATGCTTTATTGATTCATTCTTTTTTTACAGAAGCTAAAAAAATAACGTTTTTGAAATGGAGGTTTTTTTTTTTTACTTCTAATGCTGTTTCATCTAGCCAAGACTATTTTTTAGACAGTATCTCTTCATTCTTGGATGCAGAAATCAGCTGATGATTAATGGATATATTTACTCTGTTGATGGCTTATAGAACTTAAAACAGAGTAAAAAAAAATAAAACAGAATAAAAACAGGTTACCTCAAAAATTTTAAATATCATTTATTTTCCTCTGCTTCTGATATCTGAAAGAAAAGTGATGAATAATTTCCACCTGACAGCTATTATTAATTTTCTCCCTTAATTCGTTAAAAATAAAAATCAGTGATAGAATTGTCATATCTGTATTCATACATTTGTCAATGTTTTAATTTTGAAAGGATTTTTTTTCCCCACATAACACAATTGCAAATGTGACAATTGCTCTCCCCTGTGACAATCACAGATATGCCCATGGAATTCTAAATGTTTTTTCTGAAATATTTTTATACAAAGCAACCAAAAGCTTTCTGTGATAATTTTCCTTTGCTCAGGGCAAATACTTCCGAGTGGTACATACCACCTGCTCAAAGCAAAAAGTCTTCGTGATTTCTATTCATCAGGGTCAAAAGGGTATCTTAAAAATTGGAGAATGTAGTATTTACAGATTCATGAATAGTGCTCAATACCCTAACTATAAAAAAAACACTATATGAAAGCAGTTTGTATATTAATTAGAAAGTGCATAGGGAGAAATTAATTTTTTGCCTTTGTTGATACCAGGATAGGAATATTTACAGGACTGAGCAAGTTAAATATCTGAGAGTTTATTCTTTTAGGATTTCTCTGTGTCTCACACATAATTCAAAAGTTAAGTTACAGAGAAAGGAGTACTGTTTGAGCCCCAAACTTGCTGTTCTCTCCTCTTTTCCTTTTTTTAAAGTTTTTAATTAATTTCCAGTTAGTTAAAAAAATAATAAGTTGCAGTTAATATACAGTGTAATATTAGTGTCAGGTGTACAAGGTAGTGATTCAACACTTCCACACATCATCCAGGGCTCATCTCAGCAAGTGCCCTCCTTAATCCCCATCACCTATTTTACCCAACCCCTACCCACCTCCCCTCTGGTAACTATCCGTTTGTTTTCTATAGTTAGGAGTCTGTTTCTTGGTTTACCTCCCCCTCTCCTTTTTCCCCACCTTTGTTCATTTGCTTTGTTTCTTAAATTCCACATATGAATGAAATCAAATGGTATTTTTCTTTCTGTGACTAACATATTTTGCGTGGCATAACACACTCTAGTTCTATCCATGTCATTGCAAATGACAAGATTTCATTCTTTTTCTAGCTGGGTTCTATTCCAGTGTGTGTGTGTGTGTGTGTGTAGACACACACACACACACATATATATCACTTTATGTGTCAGGCAGTGGACACTTGGGCTGTTTCCATAACTTAGCTATTGCTGTTATAAACATCAGGGTGCGTGTAGCCCTCTTAATTAGTACTTTTGTATTCTTTGTGTAAATACCTCGTAGAGCAATTGCTAGGTTGCAGGGCAGTTTTATCTTTAACTTCTTGAGGAAACTCCATACTGTTTTCCACAGTAGCTGCACCAGGGTGCATTCCTACCAGCAGTGTACGAAGGTTCCTTTTCCTCCATATTCTTATCAACACATGTTTCCTGTGTTTTTGATTTTAACTATTCTGACACTTATGAGGTTCTCTCTCATTGCAGTTTTGATTTGCATTTCCCTGATAAGGAATGATGTTGAGCATCTTTTCAGATGTCTGTTGGCCATCTGGATGTCTTCTTTGCAGAAATGGCTATTCGTGTCTTCTACCAATGTTTTAATTGGATTATTTGAAATTTTTGTGTGTCGAGGTTTCTAAGTTCTTGATGTATTTTGAACACTAAGCCTTTATCACATTTGTCACGTGTAAATATCTTTTCCCATTGTGTAATTTGCTTTTGGTTTTGTTGGTTGTTTCCCTCACTGTGTAGAATATTTTTAAAAGCAAACATTTGGGATTTCATCTCCCCTTTAGTCTCTAAAAAAAAAATATTTTCCATTCATTCAGCAAATACTTCAGAAGCACATGTTATTTCTCTTGGAAATATATATAATTACATCTATGTCATTTATGATGTCCTTACCATGTTGTGGATTTAACGATCACGAAATAGTAAAGTCTGGCTCAATTTTATTTTACCTGCTTACCTATTAAACATCATGAAGTGCTTCCAGAGTTAGTGAGCTGAGCTCTTTCCACTTTGCTGTTGGAAGTGTAAGAGAACACAAAAAAAAATTTAAAAATAATCGTCAAAATACTCAAAAACATAGAATCTTTGACTCAGTAATCCTCATTGTGGAATTCTGACTTAAGAAAGTAGAACATCAGATAAATTTAATTATGAAGAAGTTCAACAATCTTTGATGTAAAATTGGGAATAAATAATGTCAAGCAATAGTATATCTGAATATATACTACCTATTGGAATTCCTATACCATATATTCAGTTGTGTAAAGATCTGCTTAGCTCATGAGACCCATTTCAACCTGAGAGTTAAAATTTTAAAATCAGAAGCGAAATTTTAGAACTCAAAGAATGTCTCAAACAAACGCATTGCCCCAACCCTAATAACGTAGTTCCAGTTTGGCTGGAAAAAATGGAATGGAAAAAAAAGACGTGTGCAGATACTAATAAGAAATACCTCTTGTACTACCTCAGAACCATTACATTCCAGCTACTATCGTATTACCCATTGTCATTATTATGAGTCATTATTTCATTAGGACTCATTTTCATTGTTCTATTTTACTGGCATCACTACTTGAAATTACCCAATTGATATTACTTATTATTATTTGTCTCCTTGTATTGAAATGCAAGCTGCACAACAGTCTGGCCTATTCTCTTCAGTACTCCCTATTAACATAAACATATTTCTTGATTTATTGTAGGCCCTCAAAAATGTTCAATACATAAATAGGTGAATAAAAATTAGTAATAGGGTATCATGGAACTATTAAAGCACTTTTTAAAAAGAATTCACTTATTTGACATAGAGAGAGGGAGCGCAAGCAGGAGGAGGGAGAGGGAGAAGTAGACTGCACGCCCAGCACAGAGTCCATTGCAAGGCTCAATCCGAACACCTTGAGATCCTCATCTGAGCAGATACTGAGTTGTATGCTTAAGCCACTGAGCCACCCAGGTGTCCCTGTTGAAGCACTTAAAATATTTCAGACAAATATTTTTTTAAAAAATGAGTGTTTGTTAAGGGGCGCCTGGGTGGTTCAATGGGTTAAGCCCCCGTCTTCAGCTCAGGTCATGATCTCAGGGTCCTGGGATCGAGCCCCGCATCGGGCTCTCTGCTCGGCAGGGAGCCTGCTTACCCCTCTCTCTGCCTGCCTCTCTGCCTCTCTGTCAAATAAATACAATCTTTATAAATAAAAAAGAGTGTTTAACAAAATTGTCGTTATTGCTTCCACACAAATTTCTAAGCAGGGAAGCAAAAATATGAATATGTTAAGAGTGATAATTCACAGAAGTATTAAAAATATAAATTTTGATCTCCATATTTTTCTTGCTAAATTCTCTGTAATGGGCATTATTAATTTTCTAATTAGAAAAGTAAACAGTATCTCAAGATAACGATACATAGTAGGAAAATCATGAATAGAGACATTTCTCTCTTATAACTCCTGAATACATGCCACTTTGAAGAAACTATTAGAGCACTTAAAAACTTCAGAAGAAAAAAAGAACATATAAATAATATGGAAAAAAAAGATGTGTGCAGATATAATAAGAAATATCTCTTAAGGGGCGCCTGGGTGGCTCAGTGGGTTACAGCCTCTGCCTTCAGCTCAGGTCATGATTTCAGGGTCCTGGGATCAAGCCCCACATCAGGCTCTCTGCTTAGCAGGGAGTGTGCTTCCCTCTCTCTCTCAGCCTGTCTCTCTGTCTACTTGTGATCTCTCTCGCTCTGTCAAATAAATAAATAAAAACCAAAAAAAAAAAAAAAAGAAATATCTCTTGATAAAAACGAAAGATTATCAGATGTTGGTAGTTTAGAAAATGGTCAAATATGTAACAATCAATGTTCTAAACAATCTTGTATGAGCTTAAATAGTTAATTTTCTTTTAATATTTATTAAGAAGAACCTAGTTATATCATTTTCTCAATGAGAAAAACATGACAAGAAAATCCACTAACTCTTTCAGAAAGTTTCTTTATTACAAAATAGCAACTATCATTACATACCTCATATGCCATTACATTTCTAACATCCTTGTAAAATAAAATAATTGAATACAATTTTCTTGACATGATTGGTTATAAAATACCATTAAGTCAGTGATCTGTGAGTAAATCACAATTATCTTTTTTCTTTTCTAGAGATCTAGTAACATAAATATTTGTTAATTTAAAAATCATATTGAAATGTAAGTCTTAAAATACTAAAATAAATCTTGCCTAAAGTTTTTAAAACAATTCTTGCATAAAAATTTTAATAAATAATTTTCAAAAACAATTCTTACCTAAAATGTACCAGAAGCATTTTTGAGTGAAGTGTATATGAACTATTGAACTATGTATCAATAGTTTCCCTAAGTGACATAATCTAAAAATTCATTCAAAATAAATTATTCACTTGTAATAGTATACTGACCAAGCTATTATGGGATTATGGGCTTATTAAATGATTAATCCCAGTGTGATTTTCAGGAAAAGGAGGGCATTCTATGTCAGCACAGAAATACAATTACACTGTTACTGTGCTCAACTGTCATCAAAGAGAATACAGAATGAGGTACAGTAACAGTGACGTTACTTTGCCAGCTGAATTTTGACTTACAAAATTATTTGAAATGTGAGAGACTTTGTAGAGTCAATTAAAACTCAGATATATAAGGAATGATATGTTTAATCATTTGAAAGTTACTAGGTTGTTTTTATAGTTCTTTGATATAAATGAACAAATGTAGAAAACGTTTCATTGAGGAAGGTAAAGTTAATTATTGAATATCATAAAATTACAGTTTCTTTTAATAAAAATTAAAGTCTCCAAACTGTTATAAGAAAGGAACTCTTTCTAGAGCTGCCACTAAGTACCTTAGTTTTCCTTAATGATGAACCTCAGTTTTGTTCAAATCAGCAATAGGATTCAATAATAATCGGCAATTTCTTTGGAAAGCTGGATGCATTCATTGCCAATGATTCCGAACTAAGAATTAAGACATGAATAAAGTTAACTAAATAAGGAGGAAATTTTTCTCAAGCAAATGACAATATGGTCAGCAGGAGATAAGCAATTATTGGTGAATATTTTCCATTGTATAAAATTCATGCTCAGTCTGCCCTTAATTGAAGTAGTCTTTTAGATTTAATTATATTGTTTTTTTCTTAAATTTTTATAAGTTCATTTTTCTTTCCCGTCATTGAAATACTAACATATAACATGTGAATTTTTAAGGTGTACAGTCTGATGGTCAGATACAGGCATGCATTGCAAATGTTTACCACAATAACTTAGTCAATACCTCTGTCTTCTCACTTTTAATTTGGGGGAAGAGTGGTAATATTTAAGATGTACTCTTAACAACTTTCAAGTATATAATACAGTATCAGTAAATATTGTCATGATGTTACACACTAGATTCCAAGAACTTATATTGTAGCTGCAAGTTTGTGTGATATGACGAAATTCTCATTTCTGCCTCCCACAGCCCCGAGCAACCACCATTTTGCTCTCTGTGTCTATGAGATTGGTTTTTTTTTAGAGTCTGCACATAAATGACAACATAAAGAACCTAGAGTGTACAATAGTAACTGAAATGGCAGAGAAAGACAAATACCATACGGTTTCACTCATATGTGGAATTTAAGAAATAAAACTAATAAATGATGAAAAGACATAAATAACAACAAAAAGGCTCTGAAAAATAGAGAACTGGTGGTTGCCAGAGGGGAGGAAGGTAGGGTGGTAAGGGAAATTGATAAAAGGGATTTAAGAGTGCACTTCTTTTGATGAGTACTGAGCACTATATAGAATTGTGGAATTATTACATTGTACACTTGAAACTAAATGATCAGTAATACTTGGTTAAAAACAAAAAAATACTTGTCATCCTCTGACTGTTTCCCCTTAGTATAATGTCCTCAAATTCTGTGTTCTTGCAAAGGTCAGAGTTTCCTCCTTTATCGGCGCTAAATACTATTCTATTGCTGTGGACAGGGGCACCTGGGTGGCCCCGTCAGTTAAGCGTCTGCCTTCAGGTGAGGTCGTGATCCCGAAGTCCTGGTATCAAACCCTACATTGGGCTCCCTGCTCCACGGGGAACCTGCTTCTCCCTCTTGCTCTGCCACCCCCACCGTGCTTGTGCTCTTTCTCTTTCTCAAATAAAATCTTTAAAAAAGATTCCATTTGTGTGGATGTATACTACCTTTTCTTTATTCATCTTTTGATATACATGTAGGGAGATTCCATATATTGGTTGTTGTTCATAAGGCTGCAGTGAACATGAAGTTACAAATAATCTCCTCAAGGTTCCGTTTTCATTGCCTTTGTATATACTACCTAGGAGTGCATTTGCTCAATCATATGGTAGTATTATTTTTAATGTTTCTGAGGAAACTCCATACTGTTTTCCATGGTGGCTTACCAGTATAGATTCCCAAAACAGTGCTCAAGGGCTCTCCTTTTCCTACAGCATTGCCAACATATGTCTCTTGTCTGTTCAATACAGCTGTTTTAACAGGTGTGAAATACTATTCCACTGTGGTTTGGGTTGGCATTTCTCTGATGAAGTCATGTTGGACACCTTTCATGGACCTGTGACCCATCTGTATGTCTTCTTTGGAAAAATTTCTATCAGCTCATCAGCCCATTTTTTAATTAGATTGTTTGGGGTTTTGCTATTGATTTGTGTGAAGAAATTATATAAATTTTATAATAACTCTGAAAGATGGTCTTAAAAATATTTTCTGCTGTTTGTAGACTACCTTTTTGTTTTCCTAAGTTTTTTGCTTTGCAGAAGCTTTGAAATTTAATACAGTTCTACTTGTTTATTTTTGCCACGGTTGCTTGTGCTTTTGTTGTCATATCCAAAAAAATCATTGCCAAGACCCGTATCGAGGAACATATTCCCTGTGTTTTCTTTTAGTAGTTTTACAGTTTGGGATCTTATATACAAGAATTTAAGTCATTCCAAGTTAATTCTGGGAGTGGTGTTAAGATAGGAATCTAGTTTCATTCTTCTGTATATTATTGTCCAGTTTCCTCAACACCATTTATTGAAGAAACTATCTTTCCTCTAGTGAATCTTCTGATTTCCTTGTGAAATATTAGTTCACCATATATGCAAAGGCTCGTTTCTAGGCTCTAGATTCGGTTCTTTGTGTCTGTACTTATGCCAGTACCATTCTGTTTTGATTACTCCAGCTTTGTATGAATTCTGAAATCAGGAAGTATAATGACTACCAGCTCTGTTTGTCCTCAGGATTCCTTTGGTGATTCAGAGTCTTTTGTTGTTACATAAAATTTTAGGATTGTTCTTCTCTTACCATGAAAATTGTCCTTGGAATTTTGACAGAGCTTGCACTGAGTCTGTAGATAGCTCTGGGGAGTATGGACATTTTAAGGGTGTTCATTTATTCATGTCTTCAGTTATTTCATCAGTGTCTGAAACAATTTTTTAATGAAATGTATTTGATATCCTGTAAAATTTCAGTTCAGATGTTAACTTGATACATTTATATATTGTACTATAACTGCCATTGTAGCGTTAATTAGCACCTGTATCATGTGACATTATATTTCTTTTTAGTGATTAGAATAATTATGTTTTTGTCTCTTCGCAAATTCGATGGTTGTAATACCATTGTTGTATTTACTATCCTGTGCAATAGATCTGTACTAAGTACTTATTTTATGTTTGTAATCTCGGTCAGTATTTGTCATTTCCCTCTGTCCCCCAGCTCCTGGTAACCCCCATTTTACTGTTTCTATGAGTCTGGCTTTTTTAGATTCTGCATGTGACTGATATCATATAGGGTTTTCTCTGACTTAACCCACATAGAATAAGGTCCTCAAAGTCCATTCATGTTTTCACAAATGGCAGGATGTTCATTTGTAGGTTAAAGATATTCCTACATATTGCAATGCTCTTATAAATGGAATTGTGTTTCTTTTTCAGATAGTTTTTTCTTAGTGTATAGGAACACAACTTTTTTTTTTTTTTTTTAAGATTTTCTTTCTTTGTTAGAGACAGAGTGAAAGCACAACCCGGGAGAGCTACAGGCAGAGCAGGCAGAGGGAGAAGCAGGCTCCCCCTGAGCAGGGAACCAGACACAGGACTTGATCCCAGGACCCTGGGATGATGACCTGAGCCGAAGGCAGACACTTACCCAACAGAGCCATCCAGGTGTCCCCACAACTAATCTTTTTATATTAATTTCATATCCTGCAACTTTAATTTGGTGATTAGTTCTAGTAGTTTTTTGATAGGGTCCTCAGGGATTTTCTGCGTAAGATCATATTTTCTGTAAACTGAAATAGTTTTACTTATCCCTTTCCAGTCTGGATGCCTTTTATTTCTTTTTTTGCCTGATTGCTCCTGTGGGACTTTCAGTGCTCTACTGAATAGGAGCTGAGAGTGGGCACCTTGATCTTATTCCTAATGTTAGCAGGAAGGATTTCAATTTTGAGGTTTTTTTAAATATAGACTTTGCTATGTTGAGGTACATTCCTTTTATACCTAGTTTCTTAGGTGTTTTTAACAGGAAAGGATGTTGAAGCTGGTCAAAAGCTTTTCCTGCATCTATTGAGATGATTATAAGAATTTTTTTCTTATCAATTTTTATTTAAAATCAATTAATTAACATATAATGTATTATTGGTTTCAGAGGTAGAGGTTAGTGTTTCATCAGTCTTTTATAATACCCAGTGCTCATTACATCACATGCCCTTCACCCAGTTATCCCTTCCCCCCCCAACTCTCCTCACTTTGTTTCCTATGATTAAGAGTCTTTTATGGTTTTTCTTCCTCTTTGATTTTATCTTCCTTTTATTAATTTATTATATTTAATTATCTGGAGATATGGATCTACCCTTATATCCCAAAGAAAAATCCCATTTGATCCTGGTGTATAGTCTTTTCAGTGTCCTCTTGGATTTTCTTGAGATTTTTTTGGAGATATATTTATAAGAAAACCACAGGCCAGGACACCTGGGTGGTGCATTGGGTTGAGTGACAGACTCTTGGTTTCAGCTCAGGTCATGATCTCATGGTCCCGAGATCCAGCCCCACATTGGGCTCTGTGTTCAGTGTGGAGTCTGCTTGAGATTCTTACCCGCTGCCCCTTCTGCTCTCTGTCTCTGACTCTCTCTCTCTAAAATAAATCTTAAAAACAAACAAATAAAAACACAGGTCAATATCCTTAAATGTATTCCTAAAAGACTTTGGCATCGGGGTAATGCTGGCCTCCTAAAATACAGTTTAGTTGAGGAGTGTTCCTTCCTTTTCAATTTTTGAGAAGAGTTTGAGAAGAAGTGGTATTAATTTTTTTTAAGTGTTTGGTAGAATTTACCAGTGAAATCATCTGGTCCTGCTGTTTCCTACTAGGTATAATGTCTACTCCCTCAGTTCTGAGTCTTTTTTTTTTTTTAGTCTAGCTAAGGGATAGTTAACTTTTTTATATTTTGAAAAACACACCTTTTAATAATATTTTCTATAGTCTTTTTAATCTCATTTTTGCTCTGATCTTTGTCATGTTTTTTCTTCTACTAACATTGACTTAAATTCTTTTTCTAGTTCCTTGAGGTGTGCATGTAGATTGTTTATTTGAGAGCTTTCTTTAAGGTAGGCGTTAACCTCCCTTTTAGAACTGTTGCTGTTGCGTCACATAAATTTTGGCATAATGTGTTTTCGATTTCAGTTTTTATTTCTTCGATGTATTGTCAGTTCAGGAGCATGTTTAAGTTCCACACATTTGTGAATTTACGTCTATTACTGATTTCGCTTTTCATAGCATTGTGGTCAGAAAAGATACTTGGTACAATGTCAGTTCTCTTACATCTGCCACCATGTGTTTTGTGACTTAAGATAAGGCATATCCTGGAAAGTGGTCTATGCATGCTTGAAAAGAATGTACATATCGCTGCTGTTGGTTGAAATGGTCTGAATATGTGTTTAGGTCCATTTGGTGAGTTCAAGTTGTTTCTGTATTGATATTCTGTTTGGGTGATATATCCATTGCTTAAAGTGGGGTTCTCAAGTCCTTTACTGTTACCAAATTGTTTCTCTATAGTGATATATTAATATTTGCTTAGTACATTTATGTGCTGCAGTATTGGATGAATATTTATTAATGACTACTACAGTCTTGATAAGCTGACCTGTTTATTGTAAAATGACTTTTTTGTTACGATTTTTTACTTAATGTCTAATTTTTCCTTATAAAAGTACATCTACCTCTGCTTTCTTTTGGTTTCCATTTGCATTGGATGTCTTTCTCGTCTTCAATTTGAGCCTATTTATGTCTTTAAAGCTGCGGCAAGTCACTTGTAGACAGCATATAATGTATTTTTTAATCTATGTAGCCACTGAGTCTTTTGATTGGAGAGTTTGGTTCATTTTCATTTTTTAAAAAATACTTATTTGAGAGAGCATTTGTGTGAGCAGGGGTAGGGGCAGAGAGAGAGGGAGAATACTCAAACAGACTCCTACTGAACATGGAGACCAATGTGGGGCTTGATCTCAGGACCCTGAGATAATGACCTTAGTTGAAATCACAAGTCAATCACTTAACCAACTGAGCCAATCTTGTGCCCCTAGTCCATTTACATTTAAGGTAATTTTTAATAGGTAAAGCCTCACTAATATCCTCTTAATCTTTTTCTGGCTGAAGTTTTGCCAAGGAAGCCACTTTGGGATCATGGTATGTGCCTGGGTCCCCTCGAGCCGACAGGGACTGACATAGGATAATGGGCATAAGCCTGGTGTTGAGACAGGTTGGCTCTGATGTGTGCCCTGAAATCAGACACTTACCTTACCATCCTTTTCTCATGGGAGAACATCTCTTTCACTCTTTGATAGGCTGCCTAGACATGGAGAAGGTGTAATGGGGGATATGTGAATCTGCCCTTCCTACTGTTAGCAATCCCAAATTTGAGTGCTCCTTGCTCAAGAGGCCAGTACTCAAGAGATGAGTGTTGATTGGAAGGAAATTGAGTTTTATTTGGGAGGCTGGTAACCTGGGGAGAAGGTGGACTCTTGCTCAAAAGCCAACTCCAAGGTTTCTACCTAGCCCAGGTGTTGTTAAAGGGGTCTAAGGCAGTAAATCAGCAAAGGAAGTGTACTGGCCTGCAGCATTTCTGGATTATGTGGAGATTTAATGATGCCAGCTCCAAATATTATCTCAGTGGGAGGGTTGGTTGCAAGGGTCTTGTGATGTGCAGGAGCACTTTGTTCTTTCTGCCAAGGAGGGCAAGGTCTACAGATCCAAAGGAAGATTAGTAAGATCATTTATGTGACCTAAAGGAAGAAAAACATTTTCCTAACAAAATGTTGGGCTAATCAGAAAGCCAAGGTGACTTCAAACAGACTTGCTGGCCTCCATGGGCAAGATAAAATCTGATCCTTCACTCCTCAAGGGTAGCAGTCTGCAGATATCAGAGTAAAATTGTTCTGTTATAGATCAAGGGTCTTAGTGTGGCAGGTGTGGAGTGTGTTGCCTGAAAGCAACTCAATCCTTCAGACCAACTGGAATGCTGTAATACTATCTCTCTCATTGCATCTTTTTTAATTTCTGTGTCCTACCTGTATGCTATAATCCCCGACCTGAATCTTTGGTTCTGTGTGCAAAATAGTTGTTCAAATCATTGTATATGTGTGTGTGTGGTGGTGTGGAAGCATATTGCTATACCCCCATTTTGTCTAGTAGTTCATTTTAAGTTTAACATAAAATGTACATGTTCCATAGTCAAATAATCATCTTTTATGTCATGTTATACCATATTAAACAGTATTCAATTGGGTTACCTGGGTGGCTCTGTTGGTTAAGCGCCCAACTCTTGATTTCCACTAACGTCATGATCTCAGGGTCCTGAAATTGAGCCTTAGGTGGGAGGGGAGGGTTTGCTTGGGATTCTCTGTCTCCCTCTCCTTCTGCCCCTCCCCCCACTCTTGCTTTCTCTCTAAAATAAATAAGTCCTTTAAAAAATATTCATTTAAACTTCTTAAGGAACTGTATGAATGAGTTATTTAGTACCTAGTACTCCCATTTAAGTCACTATTTCCTGCATTTATTTAAGTTTATATGGACTAATTTTTTTTAGCTTTTGTCATTTTGATATACATTTGAGAGAAAGTCTGAGAACTGTCTAAATTTTAAAGAATTATTTTTTATTCCAAACCATCTGACGAAATATAATACCTGTAATTTGGTTACAGGTTCTGAGAATTGGCGCCAATGTATGTTGTTCAAAGTCAACTACTTAAGTAATTGCAAATACTCAGGTTTTTCATGTATTTAATTACTGTAATTTGAATTGGTAATTTTCCCAGTTGGTAACAATGATAATTAAACCAAAATGTATTTTACTTTGTAGGTATCCATGAGAGATGTTATATCTGTTCTTCATTGTTTAATTCTTACCTCATCATAGATTGACCAAACATATTTGTTTTCCTATGTGTATTAAGTGTAAGTGGTGAAAGTGAACATCTCTGTCTCGTTCCTGATTTTAGAGGAAAAACTCTCAAGTTTTCACCTTTGAGTATGATGTTCACTGTGGGTTTTCATCTGTGGTCTTTATTGTGTTGAGATATATTCTCTCTAAACCTATTTAGCTGATAGTTTTTATACATAGGTGTTGTACTTCATCAAATGCTTTATCTGCATCTAGTGAAGGTTTTATTTTCAAGAGAGAGAATCCAAGTTGGGGAGGGGACAAAGGGAGAGAGAGATGCAGAGCCTGAGGTGGGACTTGATCCCATGCCCCTGAGATCATGACCTGAGCTGGAATCAAGAGTTGGATGCTGCATTGATTGAGCCACCCAGGTGCCCCTGCATGTAGGCCTCAATCCCTGGACCCTGGGCTCCTGACCTGAGCCAAAGGCAGATGCTTAGCTGACTGAGCCACCCAGGTGCCCAAATAATCAAGTAATTTTGTTAATGTGGTTAATCACATTATATACTTATAAATTTTGAATGATCCTTGCATCCCTAGAATACAGCCCACTTGACTATGGTGAAAGACCTTTTTAAAGTATTGTTGAGGGGCGCCTGGGTGGCTCAGCGGCTTAAAGCCTCTGCCTTCAGCTCAGGTGATGATCTCAGGATCCTAGGATTGAGCCCCGCATCAGGCTCTCTGCTCAGCAAGGAGCATTCTTCGCTCTCTGCCTACTTATGATCTCTCTCCTTCCTATCAAGTAAATGAATAAAATCTTAAAAAAAAATAAACTAGTGTTCAAATTTTTTTGCTAGTATGTTGAGGATTTTTGCATTTAGATTCATCATGGATATTGGCCTGCCATTTTCCTTTTGTTGCATTTTTTATTTTGGTATCAGATAATGTTGACCTCATAGCATGAATTTGGGAACTTTCCTTCCTCTTCGATTTTTTGGAATGGTTCGAAGAGAGTAAGTATTAACCCTTCTTTAAATATTATGTAGACTTTACTTATGAATCCATCTGCTTCTGACTTTGTTATGATGGGAGTTTTTGATTACTGATTGAATTATGTTATTAGTAATTAGTATGTTCAGAAATTCAACTTCTTTCTGATTTAGTCTTGGAAGATTGTATATTTCTAGGTGTTTATCCATTTCTTCTAGGCTATCTAATTTGTTGGCATATCATTTTTTATAGTAGTAGTCTCATAATCCTTTGCAGTTCTGAGGTATTTGTTGTTACTTCTCTTTCAGTTCTCAATTTTTTTGTGTCCTGTCTCTTAATTAGTCTGGCTAATCATTTGGAAATTCATCTTTCCAAAGAACCAGTTGTTGGTTTCATTGATCCTTTCCTTTTTTCTCTCAACGTTATTCTCTCCTTCTTTCCAACTTGGGCTTTGTTTGTTTTCCATTTCCCCTTTTCTTGAGGCAGGCCTATATCTCTATGAATTTCCCATTTAGAACTTCTTTGAGTGAGTCTCAGATTTTGGACTGCTGTATTTTTTAATTTCCTCTTTGATTTCTTGGTTGACCCATTGGTTGCTGAGTAACATGTTGTTTAGGCTTCACATGCTTGTATCCCCCCCACCCCCATTTTCTTGTAATTATTTTCTAGTTCTGTGCTATTCATATTTCAAAACTTAGATGATGTCATGACTGTTTTGGGTTCTAGGATGTGAGCTATCCTGGAAAATATTTCAGCTTTTCATCAGGCATATTGCATATAGTTCATTTTCTGGTTCTTTCATTGGCATATATTCTTCTATCTCCTCATTTTGCTTCACTTTCTGCATTTGTTTCTATGAATTAGGTGGCCCAGCTACTTCACCTCAATTTGAAGTAATGATCTTGTGTGTGGCCATTCCCTGTGTAGACTCTGTGGGCCTGTGACTTTGGCTGGCTAGTTGGAGAGGTGTTGTGTGGGCTGGGGATGTCAGGACACTTGTGCTGGTGCCTGGATAGGGTGGCAGAGCACAAGGATGCATGGGCAGTAGGCCCTGTAGCAGGACAGTTGAAGATACAGTGTCGGTCGGTGTGTCCTAGGGCTCTTTGTGCAGAGAGTACCCTAGTGAGGTTAACAGAGCTGTGCCAGGAGAGTCCTGGGGTATTCTGTGCAAAAGACACCTTAGCAGCGCAGCTGGAGCCAAAGTGGGGTGCAAGCCAGGGTACTGGGGAACTCCAAATAGAGGTTGCTATGGCAAGACACCTGGAGCTAAAGAGGGCATAGGCAGGGATAGACCTAGGGCTCTCTCCTGAGAGGGTGCCCTGCCAGAAGAGCCGAAGCTCAAGTGAAGCACCTTAGGGTATGGTAGGGTGTTCAGCACTGGGGTTCTCTGGCAGGGAGGCTGGAGTCAAGGTAGGCACAGGCTAGCAGTTCCCCGGGTACTCTCTGTAGGAGGTACTCAGAAGTTGTGGCTAAAGGAGAAGAAGGTATGAGTCAGAAGGTCACAGAGTTCTCTGTATACATCCAGAGTACCCTACCCAGCTGTTTAGAGCCAAAGTGATACAGGGCTGGAGTTTTCTATGGTGCTCTCTTGGTGGTGGGTGGCACAGGGGCTGGAGCTGGAGTGAGTGCTGCTCCGGAGGGTCCTGGTGCACCCCACAGTGGGGCTGCAGACCAGACCTTGCTCCTGTGTGCACTATCAAGGTAGATAGGAATGTAAACAGTGGCACTTTCCAGACCCTCACGCTCAGAGAAAGTTCTAGAAGCTCCCTTGCCATTTGGGGATCCGAGGGCTAGGTCCTTTATGTTTGAGTTGTTCTTATTAAATTACAGCTTTGTATAGCCAGGGTATTCCTGGATCATGTGGGCTAGGACCTGGGAGGCTCACTGAAGCTGCAGGCTGCCTATGGCATGTGGAAGCCTGTTCCAAGCTCCTGTATCTGCATGGAGGGAGAAGATAAACGGTGGTTTTCGTCAGCACGTGGAAAGTGACTGAATCTTTCATAGACGAGTTGCTCCTTAAAATGGCAGCTTTTGGGGCACCTGGGTGGCTCAGGTGGTTAAGCATTCTACTTTTGATTTCAGCTTGGGGCATGAGGCTGTGTCCTGCGTCAGGCTCCACATTCCTTGGGGAATCTGCTTAAGATTTTCTCTCTCTCGCTCCCCTCTCTCTGTCTAAAAAGTAAAAATAAGATGGCAGCATTTTTTCCTCTACCCCAGGAGAGACAAATCTGCTCCTAGTCCCTCAGTACTATTCTTCCCTGTTGCAATCTGCATCGTCAGGGGTGCCCTTCATTGCCAAAACCCTCTTACTGTTTTCTCTGGGGCCTATCTTTTGCGGCACAGCACTTGTTCAGTTCTGCCTTCAGTTTTCCTCAGGAGGAACTGTTCTATACATAAATAGGTGTAAATCTGGTATGTATGTCTATGGAGGTGAGTTCTGGGTCTTCCTTCTTTGGTTATATTGGACCAACATTCTAAAAGACTACCTTGACCTGTTTTTATAGTATAGATCTGGTACATAAATTCTCTCCGGGTTGCAGTTGAAAAATAAATGATCTTATCTTCAAGAGATTTTCTCTATTCGTCAAATTTGTTGTTGACAACTATTTATTCAGTACTTGTAAGATGTGGATCAACTGTCTTCTTGCTTTGATGTAACAGAAAAATCACTTTCATCCTTACTATTGTTTCTCTGAATTCTTTTCCTCAGGTTACCTTTAAATATTTATAACCAATAAGCCATTATTTATTTTGAGCCATGTAATTAAGATATTCCTTGGTATAATTTTCCTTGTGTTATTAGGGATTAATGTCCATTAATATCCTAAGTACCTGGGTTTAGTTTTTATCAAACTGGGAAATTGTTGGGTAATTATTTCTTCAAATATTTTCGACCCCTCTGTTTCAGGGACTCTAATTATAATGACTGCTTGAAGTGGTATCAGAAATAACATTTTTTTCCTATTCTTATTATGCTTTCTATTTTAAACAGTTACTATGAAGTATCCATGTTTATAAATTTTTTTCTGTAATGTGTTTTAGCCATTCTATCCACGGTACCTTATGCTAAATATAATTTTTGCTACAAGAAGGTCAAATGGACTCTTTTCAGATCTGGCTCAAAATGCCTAACCTCTCATTTAGCTCTTTGAATACATGTAGTTTTAATTATGTGCCATTTTTAGTATCTGTGTCACTACCATGTCAGGTTTGTTTCATTTCTTTTCCTCATTGTAGGTATGTTTTTCTGCTTCTTTGCATGGTTGGTAATTTCCGAATGGCTAAAAGATAGTGTGAGTATTAATTTTTTAGAAGTTAGAAAGCTCACGGGATAAAAGATTAATTAAGTTACTTGAAGACAGTTTAGTGGATTGTTTGAATCTGTGTTTTAAGTTTTTTTTTTAGGCAACAACAGAATTATGTTTAGTCTAAGGCTAATTATACCAATCATTCCGGCAAGACCTTTTAGACCTTTTAAAGGTCTCTACCATTGGCTTGTGAATTACTAGATTTTTCACTCGGGCTTTCAGACAGGCTATAGCACAGCCCGCTGGGAGCACTGGGTACTGGTGCTCTAATCCCTTTAGTTGGTCCTTTTCCAACTGTCAGGTAGTTTCTTCACCTGTGGGTGTGGCAGTTCATATCCCCCAATTACTCTAGGGCAACTCTCTGCACACTTCAATGAGTTCTCTTCTATCTTTTCTTTCTTTTTTTTTTAAATTTTAATTCCAGCATAGTGAACAAGTGGTGTTGTATTATTTTCAGGCGTACAATGTAGCCATCAACAATCCTATACACTATTCCATGTTCTTCATAATAAGTATACTTGTAATCCACTTCACCTATTTTACTTATCCCCCACCCACTTCCCCTTCAGGCACCATCCATGTATTCTCTGCAGTTAAAATCAACTTTTTCAGTGTATCTTTTGTTTTGTTCCTTGATTCCCGATGAGTGCAATTAAATGGTATTTACTTGTCTATCAATAACTTATTTCACGTAGCATTATACTCTCTAGATCCATCCATGTTGTTACACCTGGCAAGATTTCATTCTCTTTTTTATGGCTAGGTAATATTCACGTGTCATCTTAATCTATCAGTGGACACCTGGGTTGCTATTGTAATAATGCTACAACAAACATATTCCCCGCTCATGGATTGGAAAATAAATATTGTTAAAATGTGCCTAGTTCTCAAAACAATCCATAGATTTAATGCAATCCCTCTCAACACCAGCAGCATTTTTCACGGACCTAGAACAAGCAATCCTAAAAAGTTGTGTGGAAACAAAAAAGAAACCTGAGTAGCCAAAGCAATCTTGAAACAGAAGAACAAAAAGCAAGAGGTATTACACATCTGGACTTAAGAGTTATATTACAAAGCTGCCGTAATCACAATAGTACACTACTGGCATAAAAAAAGAGATCAAGGGTACAGAATAGAAAGCCCAGAAATCACCCCACAAGTATGTGGGCAATTAACTTTTGACAAAGGAGGCAAGCACATACATTGGGGAAACAATCTCTTCAACAAAGGGTGATAGCAAGTGAACGAACCTGGACCATGTAGACCATACACAGAAAGAAACTCAAAATTGATTATGAGCCTAACTGTGAGACCTGAAAGCATAAAAACCTTAGGAGAGCACTGGCTTTACTGTCTCTGATTTCTAGAAAAATGTTGCTACAAATGATATGTCTGCTGAGGCAAAGGGAATATGAGCCCAAATAAAGTATTGGAACTACACCAAAATGAAAAGCTTCTGTACCACAAAGGAAACAATCACCCAAACTAAAGGCAACCTATGGAATGGGAGAAGGTATTTGCAAATGACCTATCTATCTATCTGTTAAAGGGTTAGTATCCAAAATCTGTAAGAAACTTATACAACTCAACACCCCCCAGATGGACAGAGGCATGAGCAGACCCTGCTCCAAAGAAAATGTACAGATGACCAACAGACGGGAAATGAAAATCAAAACTACAATGAGATATCACCTCACACCTGTCAGTATGGCTAAAATCAAAACTACAAGAAACAAGTGTTGGTGAAGATGTGAAGAGAAACCAACACTCATACACTGTTGGTGGGAATGTAAACTGGTTCAGCTATTGTGGAAACAAGATGAAGGTTCCTCCAAAAATTAAAAATAGAGGTACCAAAATGTTGAGTATTTTGACTCCAAACTCTCTAGAGCTGTGTAAACTTTCAGCAACATCTGCTCACCTGGGGGAGTCCACCCCCTCTGCCTAGGTTACCCTTTTGGCTGTAAGGCCTGGAAACTCTCATTACAGTAAACTGGGTGATTGCAGGGTTCACTTGGTTTGTTTCACATTTCTCGAGGATTATTTTCCTCCTTTGTAGGATTTCCAGGTTCTTAAATGCCACTGTTTTGAGTAGAAACCTGTCTATTCCCCATTACTCCATTATGAGAAGCAGAAGTCCCTTCTTGTAATTAAACATTAACAGACTGTTCATCATCTTTCTTTTCACTATAGCTGCTAGTGATTTTAAAACCTTTTTTTTATCTAAATACAAACTTTCTATTTCAGTACCATTATCTTATTATTCTAAAAAAAATATTCCTTTAGGGTGGAAAATTCTGCTATCTCTTCCACTTATTCCAAGGTATTTTTACCTTCACCATTAGCCTTTTCCACCCAGTTCTCCCTTAATTTTCTGACTTATTGTCCAATATACTTTCTGAAAGTTGTTTTAAAGTCACATTAATTTTTTGTTCATAGAACGACAAATGCAAATATTTTTATTACATTCCTATATTCTTAGGTTGGCATATATCCAGTACTTTGGGGTCCTATTAGGATGAAACATTAGTTTTTTGTTTCATCCATGGTCATGGATGCAGAGAATCACCTGAATTATTCAACATGCAAATCAGTTACTTCAGATAGGTTACTATGCCTCTAGCACTAAAAATAATGAAATCCCAGTGCAAGAAAGAAAACAAGCCAGGGTAAGGAGGACACAAGAACTGATAGTCTTCTGTTGGTGGTGCTGAGAGAAAAAAAATGAGCAATTGTCAAGATTGGGGAATATTGATAACCATAACTTGTTTTTGGAAAAAGTCCACAATTACCACTGTGGCTCAAAATCTGTGTAAGAACGTATTAACATTTTCTTAGCTGAAATAGCTTTGCTGTGATAAACGGTTGTTTTTCACTTTGTACCCATAGAAAAAACCTAAAATGGCTGTCAAGGATAAATATATACACTCTCCTGAACCTTGCAGAACATTTCACTGACCATACCTGTTTCGACGTATTATTACTCTCTCCTGTGCATGAACAATGGGTTTTACTTAGACTCCATTTATAAAACTGCCATAGACAAGAAATTAAAAATGACAGCCCTAGACACCACTGATAGCAACTGGATTTCAAAGGAGTTGTCTTCGGATGCTAAGGGAAGTCTTTTGTAACTAAGTACGTTTAATTGGTCTAAGAACTATCAAAGATGAATTAGCAGGCACCTGGGTGGCTCAGTCAGTTAAGCATCTGCCTTCAGTTCGGGTCCGGATCCTGGGCTCGAGTCCCAGGTTGGGCTCCCTACTCCTGCTCATAGGAGAAAATACATTTCCTTTGCTCATTGTTTGTCCCAATCTCTCTCTCTCTCTTCCTCACATAAGTGAAATCTTTAAAAACATGATTTAGTAAAATATGAAGATACATATATTCCTCAATAGGATTTTAAACATTATCAATTTGATGAATATATTCAAAAAGCTCAAATAAGTTTTTTTCGCTAAGATCTTATCTTTTCCTTTTTTTGTCCTGGCACATTATCGTTTTTTTCATTTCCTTCCTCATTTTCTTTTTCTGTAATTCCTACAAAATAGTACTTCCGTGGCCTTTAACTTTGATGATTAAGTTATGTCTAGCTGTTAGAACTTTCTTGAACTCCAAACTCCCTTGGTAATTAATATGTCTATCATTACATTTGGACTTGACGTTCATATTGTTCATTTAAATTCATAGGGTTTCATTAACACTGACGAGCTTTTCTGAATTACTTAAAATAGCATTTTCATATTAAAGACAGATCCCATTTAGTACTTGCGCAAAGCAGCTCTAGCCAATTGCTAACTCATTGTATTAGTTTTCCTCAAAGGTAGAGAAGGAAAATCCTTCTTCCATGTTATTATGCATGAAAGGTAAAAAAAAAAAATGTGTCTATGTTCACCTCTCCAGAAAGAGTAGTTTATGAACATTTCTTTCCCACCTATGTACATTTCTTTATTCATAGAGTATAATTTTATAAAATGTTCATATGTTACATGCATTATTTATCTGATTCTAAAGGTAAAGTAGAAATTGAGAGGTTTGGGAACTAGTGAGTGAAGGAAGAAAGATTCACATGTCTACCTAAAGATCTAAGAAAAGTACATGGCACAAACTGAGAAACAGATGGGTTGATAATATATAAATCAAGAAAAATAACAGCCACTGTTCCGTGGGAAGTACCTAGACATTGTATGATTGACAGAATACTTGCTTAGAAATCCTATAGAGGCCTGAAACAAGATTTCAGTTTGAGTGCCACCACTCAGTAAGACTAAGAATCCCAAGGAACTCAATATACCTAAAGAGAATTAAACAACTATCATTTAGCATCTCCTAGGATGTTGTATGTATCAGTGAAGCTGGAGATGACAGAAGACAATGAGGTCCTTGGAGTTCCTATAGGGTAAGAATAAAGCAGAAACAAGGGTAGAAGTAATACGATTTTTAAAAATTTGTTATACTAGTATACTATAGTTATATACTGCCTCATCTTCTTTGGAAGATATTTCATACAATGGAAAATAAAGAGTAGGCTATAATAAATTTGCTGTGAGAGCTCAGGAGTATAATTGAGATACTCAGTAACCTGCAAAGTGGAAATCCAAGTGTTTCAAATCTTTTTGACTATTCTGTTTTCAAGCATGGATAAAGTATTTGGAAATGAATGCTTCTACACGTGTAACACCTAAATAACAATATCATATTCAGTGATTTTATCTTATGCAATATAACGTTGTTTGTAATTACTACATTGGTCTTTCTTTGAGATAATTTTAAGGTTACTTTATATTTAATTTAAAGACCAGGTCGTCTTTTGGTTTCAGATTCAAGTTGCAGAAGTGTCATCATTTGGCACTCTTTGTCTACACTAAGAAAAGCTGGACAATCTGAAAATGAACCACTTTCTTAGAAAACTAGGAGCAGAGGGCAAACAGTTATCCCCAGCTGTGGAGAGGCAGCAGCTTGAAGCCATTAATGAGAGTAAGACTTACTTTATTGGAAAACCAGAAATTGCTGCCAGCTGAGTATGGACTGGAGTAAGAAACTTCTGAGGATCACAATTCCTTCCAGAGACTGCATTAGGTTTTCACAGAAAAAAACTTGAGAAAAATAACCTCGTGACTCCTCTGAGGAATAAATAGACACCACCATGATACCCTCCAAAACCTTCATCATGAAGCCCAAGTCTCAGGGAATCCCTTACGCAGAGCTTATTTCCCATGGTGGAACGGAATTATACAAGACTCTACCTTTTCCAGCTTCCTCTATGCAAAAGAGAAAGAGAAGCTAATTCACAACAGGACAGGGCTTAAAAAAAAAAAGAAAGAAAAAAATTGGGGAATGCTGAAAGTAAAACAGAGGAGGGGACTAAAAAGATAAAAGTTAGATCCCTGGAAAAGAACCAAAAAAACTTGAAAAAGGCAAACCTCCCAGAGAGGGGAGAACTAAAAGCGGGAGATTTATTCCACAGACTGTGGCTTGCTTTCCTTCTCTCACATCCAACCATCATCCCAATAGACCTCAAGTACATTAACAGTGAATTGCAATTGAAAGAGGTCCCAAGATGTATACTCTTTCTGAAGAACTGGGTAAAGAGAGGCCCTAAAGCCAAGAGAAAAGGTAAAAATACAAAGAGTAAAGGTATTTGAAACCTATCACTAAAAAAAGCTGAAATCCTAGGGAAATTAGTATAACTTCTCACATTGTAACATGGATAACACGTATTACAGATACAACGTCCAACTTTAAACAAGATTACACAACATAAAGACACCCATCAGAAACAAATTGAGATATGACACAGCTGTAGGAATTATCAGGTAGTGTTCTACAATACTCTGGTGACACAGAGATACCAGCAATGTGAAAGAATTAAAAGCACATGCAGGAAATCAAGAAGTAACAGAAAGGAGGAACGCCTTTGATCAGCTCACCAAATTTAACGTTCCAAGGAGTCAGTGAACTTCAAGAAAATCAATGGGAAGTTTTCAAACCGACATGAGAACATGAAAAGAAAATGAAAAAGACATCAGAATATCTAAGAAATGATCCACGGTGCCCACAGTTTCAATGTAGGCATGCAGAAGAAATATTCAAATAGTAATAGAAAACTTCTAAAATTTATTTACAGACAAATCACAGATGAAGTAATTTCAAAGATCATCAACAACCACTTGTCATTAGGGAAAAGAAAATGAAAAAACGATTCCGTCCTAAGAATACCACTTTTGTCAAGAATTTGGACAAACAGGAAATAATGTCCATCACTGGAAGGAATGAAAATGATACATCCACTTTGGAAGACTCCTTGACTGTTTCTTACAAAGCTAAACAGAGGTTTATCTTTGATCTAGCAATCACGTTCTTAGTATTTGTTCACCTCTTTTGAAAACTAATGTCCACACATCCATGTGAAAGTTTATAGCAGCACTACGCAAATTTATTTATAATTGCCCAAAACTTGGAAGCAGGGGCACTGTCCTTCAGTATGTGTGAGGATAAACCGTGATATATACCTACTATTTAGTAGTAGGGGATAACAGGTAATGAGCTATTAATATGAATGAATGCTAATTGCATATTGCTAAGTGAAAGTCGTCAGCTTGAACAGGTTTCATATTGAATTGATGATAAATTTACATGACCTTCCGAAAAAATAAAAACTATAGGACAGAAAGCAATAAAGTTACAACCTTGGATTCTAAGGGAGAGGAAAGTTTAATAGGTCAAACAGGATTTTGGGGGGATAAAACAATTCTGTGTGAGAGAGTACTGATGAATACATTAGACCATGAACTTGTCAAAACCATTACAACTGCATAGCACAAAAAGTTGAACCTAATGTAAAAAAAAAAAAAGTTTTTAAATCCATTAGGAGGTTAGGGGTTCCAAAGATGTAAAGCACACTAGAGGAAAAGAACTTAATTGTATCAAAATGTAGGGCATAACCTCAGGAAAAGGGAAAACTACAAGGGAATCATTTAAAGACCTTTGGAAAAGAGTCTAAGACTAGAGATAAGAAAAGCTGTATGAAAATACCACAGTAGTTGATAAAGCTGTTTCTTATCCAAGTACTGATTAACAATTATGAAACCAGTCTACTTATATACCAGAAGTGAACTGCTCAGTAATTGGATGAAAGACAGTGGTACTCTGGTTCGCACTGTTGAAGTGCTAGAATGACAGATGTGCGTTAGAGTTGGAGATGTGAGGGTGAACTTGTGTTTAGCTTAGAAAAGACACCAATGGATAAATATTTATAGGAGTGACATCATCCTCCTGGTGGAGTAAGTGTTTCTATACTATGTTTTCCCTACAGAATACTGGTTGAGACAACCACCCATGGGCAAGGAAGACTTTCTGAAAATACAAGATGGAGGCATCGAAACAGGTAACGGTTCATTTTACCCACATCACCCATCCGCTAAACAAGCACAGCTCAGGGTTAAGAGTGTGTGAATAGTGCACAGCTTCTCCATCGGGGCAGAACCTTGCCAAAGAGTCTCATTTCTCTTTTGTCCTATCCTTAATAATGAGTACTGACCTTCAGGACTTGGAAGCAGTGAGTGGTTAAGAAAATGAAAGCTAGGGCATGGTGGATATACCAGATGGCTGCAGATTCTACTAAATACATCACAGACACCAGCAGGAAGCCCCCAGTGACACCTAGAATACAGATCCCAAAGGCTCATGGGCACTCCCAGCAGCAGCCAGAGTTTCACAGAGGAATAGTGAGCGTGTTCATGAAGCTAGACTAAATCATGGATCTGAAAAAGTACCACAATCTTGAGCATTGGCACCATTCTAGGGCAAGCAAAATGAAGACTGTCAACAACAGGTCTGGCTTTAGGGTATGGAGAAATATCTTCATTAGAGGACTGAGGGAAGACACACGAGCTTTAAGACTTCTGTCACGTACGGTAGCAAAAAGGTAGGCAGCATGTGTATCTATAGGAAAAGCCTGAGAAACTCTAGCAGGGCTGACCAGGTATTTCTCTCAGCTAGTTAGTGAAGAATATAGGAGATGACTGCTTCCTCACCTGTGAAGTCAACAATGCAAGACTTCAGGGCATATGAAAAAAAGCAACAAAAATAGGACAACACCAGAAGAACACAATAGTTTTTCAGCCATCAACCACAAAGAAATGACGATCAATGATTTACCTGATAAGAATTCAAAATAGTTTTTTTTAAGGAATCTCAATGAGCTACAAGAATTTGGTCTTAGTTAAGTAATTACGAAAACTATCAATTAAAACCTGCATACTGATTTAGGGTAGAAAAATGTCTAATATCATTCTATTAAAAGTTGTAATGTCAGTATAAATTCTTAAACTTGTTCAGCCTCACAAATAAGGTCTCCCTTTTCTCGAAGCTTTAAATTGAGCTCATTCATGTGCAGTGGGATCATAATTTTTGTCTTTGATTACTGACTATTGGGCAAGCATTCTTCTGTTTAAGAAAATTTTTCTTTGAAGTTAGAAGTATGGTAACTCTGTAAAATTCTTCTACAACCCAGCCCAGGAGCATTAACAAAGGCCACAGGATCATTAAATACATTGTCTTCTACACTTAGTGAAGACAGGTCCTAGAATTTCCACATATAATATTATACGATGTTAACAACTGTATCCATGATATTTTTAGCACTTTCAGCTAAAAAAACACTGCACAGGTATTTTCCACCTGTACTGTACAGTGGAATAAAGCAACAAATTACACAGCCTCTTGTGTAAGTGAAGTCAAGAAAAAAATAAAAAGCAAAGTTTAACAGAGAGAAATAATTTAAGAAGAACCAAACAAATTCTGGAGCTAATCAAGTATCAAAAGCATACTGCTCAAGCAGAAAAAAGATTCTGTGAAGTAGGAGACAAGATCTTTGTAATTATGCAAAGGAAAACAACAAAAAGTGAAAAAAGCCAACATGAACCATGGAATATCATTAAAGGAAAGTTGGAATCTCAGAAGGAAAATAGAGGGAGAAAAGAGGCCTTCAAGATTCAATGGCTGAAGACTTCTCAAATCTGGGCAGAGATTTGGACATCCAAATTCATTAATATACCATCCCCAAGCTAAAATCTTCATCTCCAAAAACCATTGTTGTACAGTTGTCTGAAATCAAAGAAAAAGAGTAATTTAAGCAGCAGGAGCAGTAAAGAGCAAAAATCTCTCCTAGAAAGGAATCCCGTAAAGCTACCATTGGATTTCTTAGAAGAAACCTTGCAGATTAAGAGTGGAATGATATATTCAAAGGATGGGGAAGGGGGGGGACCTTGCCAACTAAATTACTTTACCCTGAAAAGTGATTCTTCGGAAGTGAAGGTAAGGTACAGACATTTCCAAACCAAAGCTAAGGGCCCTAATCACTATGGGACCTGTCTTACCAAAAAGGCTGAAAGGAATTTGCCAAGCTATAATGAAAGGACATTAAATAGAAATATGAAAACATATGACAGTACGAAAACAACTGGTAAAGTATTCAATTAATTCAGAATACTCTAATAATGCAATGTGTTAGTTAACCCTAGTATAAGGGTTAAAGTAAAAAATATTGCAGATGTCTAATCTACAGTCATTTTAATGGTTGTACAATAAAAAAATGTAAGTTGCAACAGTAGAAACATAAAGGAAGAGTAAAGACTAGAGTTTTTAAATGTAATGGAAGTTGTTAAGCTAACATAGGCCATTATAACTGTTTTATGGCAACCACAATCCTAAATCTTGGAGTAGGTTGAAAAGAAAAAAGAAAAGATTAAGAGAACTGAATCAAGGCACACAAAGTGAATCAGAGCCTAATTCTAGGAAGAAAGGACAACAAGAAAGGAACAGGAGAATCATACAACCTTACCTATAAGTCCTTACATATCAATATTTTTCTAAATATTAATGGATTAAATTCTCACATCAAAAGACAACCAAACTATGTGCTGCCTAAAAGAAACTCATTTCCGTTTTAGGACACACAGAGGCTCAAAGTGAAGGTATGGAGAAAGATATTCTATGCACATGGAAACCTAAAAAGAGCAGGAAAAGCTGTACTTACTTGAGAAAAAAAAAAGTGTACTAGGATAAGGAAGGCCATATTATAGATACATGGATCAGTCATCAAGGGTATATACCTATCATAAATAAACACGAACGCAACATCAGAGTACCTACATATATTAAGAGAGAAATAGACAATAATACAAGCATGGTAGAGGACTTGATTATCCTAAAAAATTACTAAGGAAATTTGTCAGAACTTTGCTTTAGAATAAGTGGACCTACGATATATAGAGGACATTTCTACCAACAGCAGCAAAATACAAACTCTCAAGTGAACAGGGAACATTATTCAAGTTAATACACACAACTTGTGTTTTCTGACCACAATAGCTGGACGGAAGTTGAAAAACTCACAAATGTGTAGAAATTAAACACACTCCAGAACAACCAGTGAGTCAAAGAAAAAAATCAAAAGACTAGTTAAAAAATATCTTGAGACAAAAAAAAATAGAAACACAGCAAACCATAACTTAAGGGATGTAGAAAAAGCAATCCTCTTAGGGAAGTTGATAGAGATATAGATCTCAAATAAACAACCCAACTATATATTTCCAGGAGCTAGAAAAAGAACAAGGTAAGACCAACATTAGTAAAAGGAAGAAAATAACAACAACAGAATATAGAGCTGGTTTCATGAAAGGTAAAATTGACACTTAGGTAGACTTAAAAAAAAAGGAAAAATCAAATTCAGAAATAAAAGTGGTGATATGACAGTTGATAGACTATAAATACAAAAGATCCTAAGAGATTACCATAAGTAATTATAGGCTAACAAATATAGAATCTCTCAAGATTCACTAATGAATAAAAAATCGGAACAGACCTATAAGGTCAAAGACGACTAAAGCAGTAATCCAAAAACCTCTCCACAAATGAAAGTCCAGGACCAGAGGGTTTCTTGGGTGAATTCTTCTAACAGTTGAAGAATTACCACAACCAGAAAATGGGTTTGGGAATGTTCCCTACTCTTCCCTTTTTTTGAGCCAGCATTCCCTTGATACCAAAGCCAAAAAAACTAAAACTGTAGACCAATATAGCAATATCTCTGCTAAATATACATGCAAGCATTTTAACAAAATGCTATCAAATAAAATGTAACAGCATATTAAAAGGATTATACTCCACAATAGAGTAGGATTTATCCGAGATACAAAAATGATTCAGCATATGCACATCAATAATTGTGATAAACCATTTGACAAAAATTCAACATCCCTTCATGATAAAAATGCCTAACAAATTGGGTATAGAAAAACCATATCATAGTAAACACACAATAGGCAAGTCCACAGCTAACATATACTCATGTGAAAATGTGAAAGCCAGTCTTCTAAAATCATAAATAAGAGAGGGAGACCCATTCTATTCACTCCTATTCCAACATAGTCCTAAAAATCCTAGCAAGGACATTCAGGCAGGAAAAAGAAATTAGAAAAGGAGAAGTAAAACTGCTTCATTGCCGATGACATGATCTTATATGTGGAAAACTCTAAACACACCACTGAAAATTGTTAGAACTTTCAGTGAAGTCGACGAATACAAAACATAACAGAAATCAGTTGCGTTTATATATACTTATAACAAAATATCTGAAAAAGAAAAGTCTCATTCACAACTGCATCAAAACTGGAACGAAATTACATAGTGATATATTTCACTAAGGGGATGAAAGGTCTGTACACTCAGATAAAAAAAGTTTCATGAACGAAATTGACAAAGACACAAATGAATGGCAATGTATCCTGTCTTCTGGGATAGAAAGAACTAATGTTAAAATATCCATAGTCCCCAAAGCCACTTATAGATTTCATAGAATTCCTAACTGATTTCTAATAGCATTTTTTTTTTCACAGAAATAACTTTTAAAGTTCCAAATTTTGTAAGGAACCATAAATGACCTTGATTAACCAAAGAAATCCTAGGACAAAGCTGGATGCATCACACCTCCTGTTTTCAAACTCTATTACAAATACAATCATCTAAATAAACACGTAGACCAAGGGAAGAGAATTCAATAAATAAAAAACCCTTGCATGCACAGTCAACTCGTATTTTAAAAAGGACCCAAGAATACTCACGGGGGCAAGAATAGTCTCTTCCATAAATGGTGTTTGGAAAATTATAAAATCATATATAAAAGAACGAAATTGGACACCCCTTTTACCACTTTAAAAAAAAACTCAAAATGGAGTTAAGATTTAAGTTTAAGATATGAAACTGTAAAACTCTTTGACATTGATCTCGACAAGGATTTTTTTTTTGGATGTGATACCAAAAGCAAAAAAGCAAGTGGATTATGTCAAACTAAAAAGTTTCTGTAATAAAATAAGCAATGGGATGGAATGGGATAAAAATATAAGGTGCTCCTACAACCGATTAGCCAAAAAAATACCTATTTTAAAAATAAGACCTGAATAGACATTTTTCCAGAGAAGACACATAGACGGCCAACAGATACATAAGAATTTGCTCAACACCACTAATCAGGGAAAGGCAAGTCAAAACCACCATAAAAAGTCACATCACACCTGTTAGAATGGTTATCCAGAAGACATTAGTTAAGAATGTGGTAAAAAACGCACACTGTGTGCTGTTAGCGTGCAAATTGGTACAACCACTATGGAAACCACAATGGGGGTTCCTCAAAAACAGTAAAAATAGACCTACTATATAATCTTGCAATCTCACTTCTGGGTATATCTCATAAGGAAATGAAATCAGTACCTTAAAAAGATTATCGATATCTTCAAATTCTTGGAAACATTATTCACAAGAGTCAAGACATGGAAAAGACTTAAGCATCCACTGATAGATACCCATTGATGAATAAAGAAAATACATAGATGTATACGTACACATACCATATGTTTGTCTGTCTACGTATCTCTCTCTATAATGGAATTTAGTCACCAATAGAAATTCTGCCATTTGTGACATGGATAGAATATGCGGACATATGCTAAGTGAGGTAAGTCAAACAGAGAAAGACCCACACTGTATGATCTATCTTAAATGTGGAATTTTAGATATCTAAACTTCTAGTAAGAGATTGGAATTGTGGCAGCCAGGGGCTGGAAGTAGGAAAAAATGAGGACAAGTTTGTCAAAGGCATAAACCTCCAGTTACGAATAAATCTCTTGGATTTAATGTACAGTGTGGAGACTATAGTGAACAAGACTGTATTATGTGTTGGAATGTTGCTAAGAGAGTAGAGCTTAAATAGTCTCACCCCAAAAAAGAATTAGTAACTATGTGAGTTAACAAAAGTGCTAATGAA
>CM052806.1:23837019-23852528 GCA_028533885.1 Nasua narica
GTTCTGGTCCAATGGCAACACAGTGCTTGGGCACTGTCAGGTAAACGCTGCTTACTCCTGGGAACTTTGGGGTGCCCCTCCCAGAAACTAGTTCGAGAGAAGGGGATCTGCTGCTTGGAGACAATGGCTGAATCTGGCCGGGCCTTGCTTCCCTATTGGCCAGAGCAAGGATCTCGTCCGGACAGGCCTACCCTGCCCCTCCTTAGAGCCGTGATAGCTTAGAGTGAGGCAAGAGGCCCCAGCCATCCCTTTCTGCCCCTTCCTTGGAAGGAGGGGTGAGGCTCCCGAACTCCCCTCCTCCACAGACACCCCAAATATACATTTATACATAGAGCTATTCCTCCTGAAGAACTGAGGTCTTATGAAGAGCTTCTGTGCAACAGATAGAGACCATATACACAATGGCAGTAAATGCAGATGCGGTAACAAAAGGAATCCCCACCCCTGACCCTATGAATGCAGTGGGAGGAATAGTACTGAAGGACCATTGGCAGGTTCATCTACCCTGGGGCACAGAAAAGAAACCTATGTTTAAAAGAGCAACTAGGATATAAAAGAACGAGGCCTAGGACCAGGCGAAAGATGAGAAAAATTGCTGGAACTTTCACTAGTCCAAGAGGCTTGGTGAGCACCAGTTTATATTACACCACCAAAGGAGCAGGGATCCAGGGATTATCACCAACCTGCTGCCTCAGCAAGCCCCAGACATTATGGAACACCGGGGGGGAGGGGGTGGAAAAAAGAAAAACCTTGGTTTAAGAGGACAACTAGACTATAGATTTTAAAAGAACTAGCCCTAGAATCCTAACAAATGATAGGGTAGCTTCTGGAACTCTGAGTCAAAGGTCCTAACGAGCACCATGGTTGACACTCCCCCCCCCCCCCAAGCTTCATAGCATACATGGGAGCAGGGTCCAGACTCCCTAGCTGACGTACCACCTCAATGAGCCCCAGGCCTCCGGCCCCCACCTGCCCCAGCCAACCAACCAAAGCAGCTCCACTGTGGTGCACACTTACACATCTCTGGTCAGCACTCACTACAACTCCAGCCATTGTGCCAAGGTGACACAGGAACAAAGCACCCTAGAACACTCCTGGGACCTAACACTTTGACTCCAAATGGCTTGCTGGGACACTGCGGGCTCAGAGCACTTGGGCACCTCTAGGCTCACGTCTTCTTTGGTTCTACCACCCCACCTGCTCCCACGCCCCCTGCTATGTTCCCTCTCTCGCTGTCTCACTCTTTCAAATACATACATAAAATCTTAAACACACACACACATACACACAAGAAACAACATGTTGGTGAAGATGTGGAGAAAAAGGAACCCTGATGTACTGATGGTGAGAAGGCAAACTGGGGCAGCCACTCTGGAAAACCAGTATGGTGGTTCTTCAGAAAATTAAAAATAGATTTATCATAGAATCTAATAAGTGCACTAAAGCCTATTTATACAAACAATAGGAAAACAATAATTTGAAAGAATATATGCACCCTTATGCTTATTGAATCACTATTTACAATAGGCAAATTGTGGAAGCAGCATAAGTACCCACTAAGAGATGAATGGAAAAAGATGTGATACATATACACAATAGAGTATTTTTCAGCCGTAAAAAAGAAAGAAACCTTGCCATTTACAACAGCATGGATAGATCTAGAGAATATAATGCTAAACAAAACAAGCCACTTAGAGAAGGACAAATACCATAAGATTTCACTCATAAGTGGAATTTAAGAAACAAATGAAAAGAGGGAAGATAAAGAGAAAAACCAAAAAACAGACTCTTACCTATAGAGAATAAACATGGTTACCAGAGAGGAGGTGGGTGGAGGTGACTGAACAAGATGAAGGGGATTAAGACTACACTTAATCATGATGAGCACTTAGTACTGTATAGACTTGTTGAATCACTATATTGTATACCTGAAAGTAATACGACAATGTATCTTAACTATACTGAAATTTTTCAAAAAATAGAACAAGACAATCTCAGAAAAATGACCAAATGTGTCAACTAAAGAGTTTAAAGTAATGATCATAAAGATGCCCCCTAGGGGTGCCTTGGTGGCTCAACCAGTTTAGTGTCTGCCTTTGGCTAAGGTCATGATCTCAGGGTCCTGGGATTGAGCTCCATGGTGGGCTCTCTGCTCTGTGGGGAGCCTGGTTCGCCCTCTCCCTGCCACTCCCCCTGCTCGTGCACTTTCTCTGTCAAATAAACAAATAAATAAATAATCTTAAAAAAATTGATGCTCACTGGACTGAAGAGGAGAGTAGAAGTACTTAGCAGGAATTCAGCAGAGATTGAAAATATAAAAAAGACCAATCGGCTTTGAAGACTACAATAACTGAAATGAAACACACTAGAAGGAATCAACAGTAGATTCGCAAATAGGGAAGAACACATCACTGATGTGGAAGACAGGGTAATGAAAAGCACCTAGCTGAACAGGAAAAAGGAGAAAAGACTTAAAGAATGAAGATAGGTTAAGGGATCTCTTGGATAACATCAAGCAAACAACCATTCATATCATGAGTGGCCCATAAGGGGAAGAAAGAAAGAGGCAAAAAACTTACTTTAAGAAATACTAGGTGAAAATTTTTCTAACCGAGGGAGAAAACAGATGTCCAACTTTAAGAAGCACATAGAGTTTCAAACAACATAAAATCAAGGCAGTGCACACCATGACCCATAGTAATTAAAAGGTCAAGGATTAAATATAAAGAGAGAATTTTAAAAGTAGCAGGAGAAGCAAGTAATTACATACAAGGGAAACTCTAAAAGGTTAGCAGCTGGTTTTTCAGTAGAAGTTTTTCAGACCACAAGAGAATGGCATGCTAAAGTCCAAGTGCTGAAAGGAAAGAATAACTATAAATAAGAATGCTCTCCATGGCAAGATTATCATTCACAATTAAATGAGAGAGAATTTCCTAGACACAAACATTAAAGGAGTTCATCCCACTAAACCTCCTTACACAGAATGTTAAAGGGACTTCTTGCAGTGCAGAAGTAAAGGCTAAAACTAGAAGAAAAGTATTAATAAACAGATGTAATATATGACAATATATACATAAAATGTGAATTAGAGAGTATGAAGTTCTTTTAGCATATGTTTGAACTCAAGTGACCATCAACTTAATACAGACTGCTACAGACTTAGGCTGTTATGTATGAACCTTGTGGTAACCACAAACCTAAAACTTATTATAGATACACAAAAAATAAAGAGAAAGAAAGCCAGGCATAATAAACACTAGAAAGTAATCAATCTCAGGAAAGAGACGAAGAGATAAAGTAAAAAACAGGTAAGAACTAAAAAACTACTGAAAAACAAAAAATGGAAATAACACATACCTATCTATATTTACATTAAATGTAGATGGTGTAAATACTCCAATGAAAAGATATAAGGTGGTAAAATGGATAAAAACAAAACACAACAAGACCCATGTATATGCTGCCTACAGGAGACTTATTTCAGACCTGCAGATACATATAGACTTAAAGAATTGAGAAAGATATTCCATGCAAATGGAAGCAAAAGAGAAAATCAGGGTAGGAACCTTTGCATCAGAGAAGATAGACTTTAAAACAAAGACTATAGTAAGAAACAAAGAAGGCCATTACGTAATGATAAAAGGATCAACATAACAAGGCAATAAAAAATTGTATCTTATACATCCAGTATTGCAGCACCTAAATATATAAAGCAAATATTAAGAGACATAAAAGAGAAATTGACAATACTATGATGAAAGTAGTGGACTTTAACACCTTACTTTCATCAATGGATAGATTTTCCAGGCAGAATACCAATAAGAAAACATTACCTTCGAATGATACATTAGACCGGATGGCCTAATAGATACATATAGAACAATCCATCCAAAAACAACAGAATACACATTCTTTTCAAGTGCACATGGAAGTCTTTAGCATAGATAACATATTATATCTCCATTAATTTAAAGAGATGAAATCATACCATGCATCTTTTCTGACAGCAATGGTATGAAGCTAGAAAATAACACCAAGAGAAAAAAACCTGGGAAAAACACAAGTACATTGAGGCTACACAGTATGTTTCTAAGAAACCAATGGAGCAATGAAAAAATTAGAGGTAATTTAAAAATATATGGAAAAAATGACAATGAAAACATAGTGATCCAAAATCTGGGATGCAGCAAAAACAATTTTAGGAGGGAAGTTTATAGAGATAAAAGCCTACCTCAAGAAATGAGAAAAATCTCAAATACTCCATTCAACCTTACACCTAAAGAAATTAGAAAAATAAACAAAGCTCAATATTAGTATCAAGATCAGAACAGACATAAATGAATTACACACACACACACACACACACACACACAAAAACCTGTAATAGAAAAGATCAATTTACCCAAAAGCTGGTTCTTTGAATAGAAAGAAAAACTGATAAAACTTCAGCCATACTCACAAGAAAGAGAAGACTCAACTAACATCAGAACTGAAAGAGGAGAATACCACAGAAATAAACAATTATAAGAGAATACCACGAAAAATGTATGCCAATAAATCTAACAACCTACAAGAAATGAATAAATTCCTAGAAAAATAATGAATTTTCCAAACTGAATTGGGAAGAAATAGAAAATCTGAACAGACCAATTATTAATAATGAAAATTAATCAAGAATCAGGGACCTCCCAATAAAGACACAGGATCAGATGGATTCACAGATGAATTCTACCATGCATTTGAAGAAAAATTGATACCTATTCTCCTCAAAGTATTTCAAAACATAAAAGAGGAAGGAAGTTCCAGGGAAGATGGCAGAGTAAAAAGACCCTAGGCTCACTGTGTCCCGTGGATATAACTGGAGAACACTCACAACAGTGTAAATAACTTAGAAAACAACTTGAGGACTGGCAGAAAAAACTGCAAAACTAAATGTAGAGAGAGTCCACACTGAAAAGGGTATAAAGGGCAGAGGCATGGCAAGAGCTAAATGGACTCAAAGGACTCTCTGTTGTGGGGGAAGTGGTGCCATGGGCATGGAAACAGAAAATAAAGAGACCACCACACTGGGGCACCCACAAGGGAAAAATGAATCTCCCTCACATTTTGCTTAAAAAAACCAACCAACCAACCAACCAACAAAAACCCAGAGGGTCCAAATTTCATGAGTTCTTAAAACCAGCAGGACTTAAAAACTGGATTTAAAAAGAAAAAAACAAAAGACAGGTTTGGCTCTGACAGAGCCAGGAGGACTAAAGGAAACTAAGTCCTCCCTATCCTTAAAGAGATAGCACACCAAAACAGTCCATGGAGAAACAACATGTGAGCAGTAGTTTGAAAGGTGCCTGGGCATATGGGAGGGAAAATTATTCACTCATCTCAGAGCCTGTCCCAGAGGGACAATAATCTCTGGGGAACTCCTCCAGGAAGACAGGAACAAAGGAATTCATAGGCACCATTTCCCTCCCCTACCTCCCCCACTTCATCTGCATAAACACACAGGCACCTGAGGGAGTGGCTACCTAACTTGCTAGCATGACCACCCAGCCCCCACATCTGTGTTTCACCTAATCCACCCCTCCTGATGGCCCACCTCAGTGAGGTGCAGCAGGGCCCCTCTTGCAGAGGAGCCTCAGGGCAAGGTTCCTAGCATTACCACCCTGCTGCCCCATACCAACCATATTCTGCTTCCAGGAAGCCAGGAAGACCCCTGCAGAGGACCTGGGCCTTGCAAACCCTGCTAGTACTGCTAGCACACTCCCCACTCTGTGCTTTCATAGAGCTGGATAGAGGCACATAGTAATTAAGATGGCCAAAAGTAGTAATAAGTAAAAAATTTTAAGAACAGCAAGAGAGAGAAAGACAATTACATGTGAGGGAAATCCCATAAGGCTATCAGCAGATTTTTCAACAGAAACTTTGCAGGCCAGAAGAGAAGGACAGGATAGATTTTAAGTGCTGAAAGGGAACAATCTGCAGCCAAGAATACTCTATCCAGGAAGGCTATCATGCAGAATAGAAGGAGAGATAAGATTTTCTCAGGCAAACTAAAAGTAGAAGAGTTCATGATGATGACAGGGGACTCCAAGTGGAAAGGACAGATCATAAATCAGAATATGAAAAATAAGTTTATAAAAATCAGTCTAGGTGTTCACAAATTAAAAGGATGTAAAATACAACACTATATAAATAAAACATAAGCAGTGGAGGAGTAAACATTTAGTGCTTTTAGAATGGGTTCAACTTAAAGTGCCCATTACCTTAATATAGACTGTTGTATACAGAAGATGTTCTATGCAAACTTGGTGAAAACCACAAATAAAAACCAGTAATAGATATGCAAAGAATTAAGACAAAAAGGAATCCAAATCTATCACTAAAGAAAACCAGCAACACCCTGAACGAGCAAGAGAATAGATCAGAGAACTATAGAAACAAACACGAAACAACTAACAAAATGACAATAAGTACTTATCTATCGATAATTACTTACAATCTACCTGGACTAAATGCTCCAATTGAAAGACAAAGTGACAGAATAGATTGAAAAACAAAACAAAACAAAAAAACAAGAGCCATCTACATGCTGCCTTTAAGACTCATTTCAGACCTAAGGACACTTGCAGTTTGAAAGTGAGGGGATAGAGAAACATTTATCATGCAAATGAAAGTCAAAAGAGCTGGAGCACCAATACTTATAATGGACAAAATAGACTTTCAAAGATTCTAACAAGAGACAAAGAAGACCCTGTATAGTAATAAAAGGGACAATTCAACAAGAATATCTGCTAATTTTAAGTATTTATGCACCCAACACGGCAGCACTGAAATATATAAAACAGTTAACAACAACCATAAATGAACTAATGGACAGTAACACAATATTATTAGGGAATTTTAATACCTCACTTACATCAGTGGAGAGATCAGCCGAACAGAAAATCAACAAGGAAACAGTCGCTTTGAATGAAACAGTGGACCAGATGGACCTAATATTAGGTCCATAATCAGAATATTACATACTAAAGCAGCAAAATACAAATGCTTTTCAAGCGCACATGGAACATTTTCTAGATCACTTATTAGGCCACAAAACAATCTCAACAAACGCAAAAAGATCAAAGCATAGCAAGCATCTTTTGGGACCACAGTGCTGTGAAAGCAAACACACACACACACACACACACACACACACACACAATCTGGAAAGAGTCTAAACACCTGTAAATTAAGTAACATGCTACTCGACAATTAATGAGTTGACCAATAAATCAAAGAAAAAATAAAAAATTACATGGCAACAAGTGAAAATTAAAACACATGTTCCCAAATCTTTGGGATGCAGTATAAGTGGTTCTAACAGAGGTTTAGAGCAATATAGGTCTACCTCAAGAAGCAAGAAAAATCTCAATTAAAAAAACCTAACCTTACACCTGAAGAAGAAAAAAATAAAAATAAAAATCCAAAACCAGAAGGAAGGAAATAATAAATACTAGAGCAGAAATAAATAATTTAGAAACTAAAAGCTAAAAACAATAGAAAAAATCAATGAAACCAGGAGCTGGTTCATTGAACAAATCAAAAAAAAATTCATTACCTCTAGCCAGACTTAGCATTAAAAAAAAAAAAAAGAGAGAGAGGTGCCTGGGTGGTTCAGTTGGTTGAGCCTTCAGCTCAGGTCATGATCTCAGGGTCCTGAGATCGAGTTCCACATCAGGATCTCTACTCAGCAAGGAGTCTGCATCTCACTTTCCCTCTTTGCTCTCCCTCTATTTCAAGTAAATAAATGAAATATTTAAAGAGAAAGAGGAGACTTTAATAAACAAAAACACAAATTGAGAAATAACAATGAACATTACAGAAATACAATTTTAAGAGATTAAGACAAGTTATATGACAACAAATTGGACAACCTAGAAGAAATGGATAAATTCCTAGAACCATATAACCTACAAAAACTGAAGCAGGAACAAAATGTCAATTTGACCAAATTGCTAGCAAGGAAATTCAATCAGTAATCAAAAAATAATAATAATAAATCCCAACACATGCAAGTCCAGGACCAAGATGGCTTCAGCAGTGAATTCTCCCAAACATTCTGAGAATTCATACCTATTATCTACCTATTCCAAAAAAATCCAAGAAGGAAAACTTCCAAATTATTCTATGAGGTCAGCATTACCCAGACTATCAAATCCAGATAAACACACCACACAAAAAAGAGAAATATAGGGCACTATCTCTGATGTACATAGGTGCAGAAATCCTTAACAAAATACTAGCATATCCAATCCAACAATACATTACCAAAATCATTCACTACAATCAAGTGGGACTTATTCCTGGGAAGTTTGGTTCAAAATTTGCCAATCAATGTGATACATCACATCAATAAAAGAAAAGATTAAAAACCCTATGATCATTTTAATAGATGCAGAAAAAGCATTTGACAAAGTGCATCATCCATTCATGATAGAAACCCTCAATGAAGTAGGTTTAGAGTTAATATATCTCAACATAATAAAGGCCTCAGATGAAATACCCACAGAGAACATTATGCTCAGTTGGGAAAACCTGATAGCTTCCCCAACGTCAGGAACAAGATAAGGATGTCCAGTCTCACCACTTCTATTTAACAAAAAACTAGAAGTCCTTAGACCCAGGAATGAGACAACAAAAATTATAACATTCAATTTTGTATGGAGAAGTGAAACTTACACTATTTGCAGATGACATGATACTATATAGAGAAACTCTAAAGACTCCACTCCACAACTGTTATAACTGATAAATGAATTCAGTAAAATCTCAGGATACAAAATCAACATATAGAAATCGGTTGTATATCTACATACTAATAACGAAGCAGCAGAAAGAGAAATTAAGAAAACAATCCCATTTACAGTTGCACCAAAAAATAATAAAGTCCCTAGGAGTACAGTTACCAAAGGGGTGAAAGACCTGTACTCTGAAAACTGTAAAATGTTAATGAAAGATACTGAAAAACAACAACAACAACAAAATAAGACATTCCATACTCATGGATTGGAAAAACAAAAATTGTTAAAATATCTATGCTATCCAAGGTAATCTATAGATTCAATGTAATCCCTATCAAAATGCCAACAGCATTTTTCAGAGAACAGGAACACACAATCCTAAAATTTGTATGGAAACACAAAAGACCAAAGCAATCTTGAAATAAAAAAGCAAAATTGGAGCTATCCCAATTCCAGACTTTAAATTATATTACAAAGCTGCAGTAATCACAACAGTAATCACAACAATCACCATAATGGACTGTCAGGAGAACTAGAAACATAGAGCAATGGAACATAATAGAAAACCCAGAAATAACCCAGTAACCTCTTCTACTTCAGCCCCAGGAACCTCTTCCAAGACACATCTCTAAAGGCAAGGAAATAAAAGGAAAAATGAACTATTGGGACTTCATCAGTATAAAAGGCTTCTGCACAGCAAGGTAAATAGTTAACAAAACCAAAAGACAACTGACAGATTAGGACAAGATATTTGCAAATAACATAACATAAAAGGCTGGTATCCAATATCTATAAAGAACTTACCAAACTCAAAACCCGAAAAACAAATAATCCAGTGAAGAAATGGGCAGAATACATGAACAGACACCTCTTCCCAGAAGACATACAAATGGCCAACAGACACATGAAAAAATATTCCGTATCACTAGTCATCAGGGAAATACAAATCAAACCACAAAAAGATATCACCTTACACCAGTTAGAATGGCTAAGATTATCAAAACAGGGAACAAATGTAGCCTCTTACACTATTGGTGGGAATGCAAGCTGGTACAGATGTTCTGGATAACAGCATGAAGGTCCTTCAGGGAGTTAAAAATGGAGCTACCCTATAACCCAGCAGTTTGCACTACCAGGTATTTACCCCAAAGATACAGATGTAGTGAAAAGAATGGGCACCTGCACCCCAATGTTCATAGCTGCAATATCCACCATAGCCAAACTGTGGAAGGAGTTGAGATTTCCTTCAACAGATGAATGGATAAAGAAGATGTTGGTCATATATACAATAGAATATTATTAAACCCTTAGAAAGAATGACTACCTATCATTTACATAGACATGGATGGAACTGGAGGGTATTATGCTAAAGGAAACAAGTGTATCAGACAAAGACAATCACCATAATGTTTCCCTCATATGTGGAATATAAGAAATAGCACAGAGGATCATAGGCGAAGGGAGGAAAAACTAGGAAGAAATCAGAGAGGGAGACAAACCATGAGTCTCTTGACTCTGGGAAACAAACTGGGAGTTGTGGAAAGGGCAGTGGGTGGGGGGATGGGGTACCTGGGTTATAGGCAATAAGGAGGGAACGTGATGTGATGAGCACTGAGCGTTATACACAACTAATGAACCATTGAACACTCCACCAAAAATGAATGGTGTACTATATGTCAGCTAATTGATTTTAAATTAAAAATTTTTGTTTAAAAAATAAAGATTTTACTTTTAGGTTATCTCTACATCCAATGTGGAGCTTGAATTCACGACCCTGAGATCAAGAGTCACATGCTCTACTGATTGAGCCAGCCAGGTGTCCCTGCATGGAGGAATTTTTAAATCAAAACATATGATCATTTTTGCATTTTTGCTACATGATTGTAGCAATATTTAATATTAATTTTGCAAAAACAAATCAGTGCCAGAAAGACCATTTAGGAGTTTTTGTGGTGGTACAGAAGGCATTAAATAAGCCTTAAAATGATACTACATATGAAGGATCAGGAACAGAGTTGAGATCTACTTACTAATAATCAGCAATTAATAGGATATGTTCATGGGACACCTGGGTGGCTCAGTCAGTTAAACATCTGTCTTCATTTCAGGTCATGATCCCAGGTCATGGGATCAAGTCCCACATCAGGCTCTTTGAGCAGCAGGGAGCCTGCTTCTCCCTCTGCCTGCTGCTCCCCCTGCTTGTGCTCTCTCTTGCTCGCTTGCTCTGACAAATAAAATCTTTAAATACATAGGATATGTTCATGTCTGAATTCTTGGCTACAATTTTAGAAGAAAATTGATAAATTGGAATGATATTGGTGCTCTCACACAAGCTTTTAGAAAGTTGGCCTTTTGGAAAAACCGAGTAAGAATAAATACATTTAGCAAGTTGTAAGACACAAGATAAAATGTAAACTTTTAATGAAATTTTTCATTAAAAGTTAAATACATTAAAAAAAAAAAAACAGGCAGTTGAGAACATAGCCCAAGACTATCACAAGATCAGTCTAGCTAGCATGCTGTTGGCGGCACCACACCATGCCTAGGACCTCATAACCACTACTTTGGTTTCTACTCCACCTGCACCTTAGAGCTAAGACTTGGTCATTTGGGAGGAGAAGGGAACTCTAAGGGCTTCCTCTTGACCCGTCCTTCCATAGCAGCCTCAAGGACTGAGAAATTCTGTTAAGTTGTGGCATATATCTCCAGTCAGAAACTAGACATATAGTAGTAGATAAGTCAAAAGTCCCACAGAGTCTTCCAGGAGCAGATATGGATAAAGTTTCACTAATCATATGACCATCATTTTGAATAGGGATCTCTGGGGACTTTCTAGCTCTCTGGAAATTACTTTTCCCTTGCAGCTTCTGACTCGAACTCTGGGTTTTCTGCTACCCTTACAAATAGCAATAGTGAATGACCCAATGGTTATTTTGGAATTCTAGAAAAAATATTGCTTTTACTAATTTAGGATAATCTTTCTCAAGAGCACCCACCTTCCTGTTCACATAAGGAATATTGAATCTGTGAATAAAATTAATTCTGGAAATTGGATGAGAAGCCATGACTTTCTACTTTCTGTGGGTTCTGTCAGGTTGCTGACGACCAAGCAGGATTTATGTATATTTAATTCTTATGGATCCCATGATTACTTATCATCTACATGTTCTTCTGATGGTCAGACATTTCTGATTATTACTCTGGCCTTGATAGTAATAGGAACCCACTCTGTTCCAAATAATTAAATGAAGCTTCTTGGTTTCTACAACCACTGAAGCCAGAGAGGCATTGAAACTGCAAATTATTCCATTAGTATATCCTGACTACAGAAACAAACAGCAGGAACACTTTTCAAGGAGCTGAACTTCTCCTCCATAGTGTATTTCTTACGGTATTAGTAAAAGAGCATTCATCGCTTACAGATTGCAATTGGTGTTTTAAAGTTTTGGGAGTCCTCCCTCTGTATTGAGTAAGTTAATTTGGGGCATTTACCATGGGCCATATTTGAGTCTAAGTACAGCAAGTCCCATCTACGTAATTAAGAAAATTCACCGGTAAATAGCAAGCTATCGTACAGTGATTATCAGTATTTCTGTCTGAAGACTTCTTTCTAGCTGCAGGAGGTAGATAATTAAAGTTCCAGAAACAGCTCTCAACCAGTAATGGACAATTAGCCACTGCATAAAATATACCAGATTCTTTTGCCTCTAAGATAGGATCATTGTGACATGGACTATAATTTAGATCTCAGTGTTCCTGGAAGAACATAACCACATTTGTTGATAGTGTTAACCTACTCATTGATTCACCTATTGTACTTGAAATCCTAGACAATCCATTAAAGAAAACAGTTTATAAAGACTTGAAATGAAAAATTAAGAATAGCTTTATTAAAAAAATAGCTTTATTGCCATATAACATAATACTGTAGGTAGAAAACTCTACAGATTCTTAAAAAATGATGATAAAAGAGAAAACCTGAGTAATAATACATTTAGCAAGTTGTAAGACACAAGATAAAATGTAAATATTAGTTGCACCAAAAGTCAAATGTATGATTATAAAAATAAAGTATGCTACTAAATAAATAGTACTTCTTTCACAGTACCTTTAAAAATAGTAATAAATAAATTTAACTATACAAAACATGTAAACTGAAACCTACCAAAGATCACAAGGGAGAATTTAAATCTAATACTAAAGATTGAGATGATTCCCTGCATAGTCTCAGACCTCAATGCTTTGAAACTGGAACTCAATCACAAGAAAAAGTTTCAAAGAAATTCAAACACTTGGAGGCTAAAGACCAACCTGCTCAAAAATGCTGGGATCAACCAGGAAATCAAAGATGAACTTAAACCATTCATGGAGACCAATGACAATGAAGACACATCGATGCAAAACCTATGGGACATGGCAAGGGCAATCCTAAGGGGGAAATAGATAGCCAACCAAGCCTGACTCAAAAAGATTGAAAAATCCTGAATACATCTGCTCGCTTTACACCTTAAAGAACTGGAAAATCAACAACAAATTAAGCCAACCCCGAGCATGGAAAGGAAATAATCAAGATTAGAACAGAGATCAACCAGTTAGAAACTAGAGAAACAGTAGAACGCATCAATGAATCCAGAAGTCGGTTTTTTGAAAGAATCAATAAGATCGATAAGCTACTGGCCGAAGTAATCCCAAAGAAAAGAGAGAGGACCCTAATTAACAAATTTATGAATGAAGGGGGGGAGATCTCGACTAATCCAAAGGAAATAGAAACAATCATCAAAAATTATTATCAACAGCTCTATGCCAATAAGTTAAACAAGCTAGAAGAAATGGATGCCTTCCTGGAAACCCATAATCTTCCTAGACTGAAACAGGAAGAAAGTGACAACCTCAATAAACCAGTATCTAGTAATGAGAGTGAGGCAGTGATCAAAAACCTCCCAAAAAAAACAAGAGTCCAGGACCTGACGGATTCCCTGGGGAATTCTACCAAACATTCAAGGAAGAAATAATACCTATTCTCCTGAAACTATTTCAAAAAATAGAAACAGAAGGAAAACTTCCAGACTCTTTCTATGAAGCCAGCATTACCCTGATCCCCAAACCAGGCAAAGACCCCATCAAAAAGGAGAATTTCAGACCAATATCCCTGATGAATATGGATGCCAAGATTCTCAACAAAATCCTAGATAATAGGATCCAACAGCACATTCAAAAGATTCGTCACGACCAGGTGGGATTTATCCCTGGGATGCAAGGGTGGTTCAACATTCGCAAATCAATGAATGTGACAGAACAAATCAATAAGAGAAGAGAGAAGAACCACATGGTCCTCTCAATTGTAGCAGAAAAAGCATTTGACAAAAATCAGCATCTGTTCCTGATTAAAACTCTTCAAAGTATAGGGAGAGAAGGAACATTCCTCAACATCACAAAATCTTAAAACCCCTATGAAAAGCCCACAGCAAATATCATTCTCAATGAGGAAAAGCTAACGGCCTTCCCTTTGAGATCAGGAAGACGACAAGGAGGCCCACTCTCACCACTCTTGTTCAACATAGTACTAGAAGTCCTAGCAACAGCCATCGGACAACAAAAAAAAAATCAAAGGTATTCAAATTGGCAATGAAGAAGTCAAACTCTCTTTGTAGATGACATGATACTGTATATGGAAAACTCAAAAGACTCCACCCCCAAACTACTAGAATTCATATAGCAATTCAGTAATGTGGCAGGATACAAAATCAATGCACAGAAATCAGTTGCTTTCCTATACACTAACAATGAAAATATGGAAAGGGAAATTAGAGAATCGATTCCATTTACTATAGCACCAAGAACCATAAAATACCCGGGAATAAACCTAACCAAAGAGGTAGAGGATCTGTACTCAAGGAACTACAGAAAGCTCATGAAAGAAACTGAAGATACAAAAAGATGGAAAAGCATACCATGCTTATGGATCGGAAGAATAAACATTGTTAAAATGTCTATACTGCCCAGAGCAATCTATACTTTCAGTGCCATCCCAATCAAAATTCCACCAGCTTTTTTCAAAGGGCTGGAATAAACAGTCCTAAAATTTGTATGGAACCAGAAAAGACCTCAAATTGCTAAGGAAATGTTAAAAAAGAAAAACAAAACTGGGGGCACCGCCTTGCCTGATTTCAAACTTTACTACAAAGCAGTCATCACCAAGACAGCATGGTACTGGCACAAAAACAGACACATAGACCAGTGGAACAGAATAGAGAGCCCAGAGATGGACCCACAACTCTATGGTCAAATCATCTTTGACAAAACAGGCAAAAATGTCCAGTGGAAAAAAGACAGTCTCTTCAATAAATGGTGCTGGGAAAACTGGACAGCTATATGTAGAAGAATGAAACTTGACCATTCTCTTACACCGTACAGAAAGATAAATTCGAAATGGATAAAAGACCTCACCGTGAGGCATGAATCTATCAAAACCCTAGAGGAGAACATAGGCAGTAACCTCTTCAACATCAGCCACAGCAACTTCTTTCAGGACATGTCTCTAAAGGCAAAGGAAACGAAAGCGAAAATGAACTCTTGGGACTTCATCAAGTTAAAAAGCTTCTGCACAGTGAAGGAAAGTCAACAAAACAAACAGGCAACCCACAGAATGGGAGAAGATATTCGCAAATGACACTACAGACAAAGGTCTGATATCTAAGATCTATAAAGAACTCCTCAAACTCAACACTC
>CM052806.1:23852628-23865526 GCA_028533885.1 Nasua narica
CAAGATTCCCTTCAACAGATGAATGGATAAAGAAGATATGCTCCATATATACAGTGGAATATTATGCCTCCATCAGGAAGGATGAATACCCAACTTTTGTATCAATATGGACGGGACTGAAAGAGATTATGCAGAGTGAAATAAGTGGAGAGAGTCAATTATCTTATGGCCTCACTTATGTGTGACGAATAAGGAAAAACATGGAGGGCATTTTGAGAAGGAAGGGAAGGGTGAATGGGGGAAAATCGGAAGGGGAGATGAACCATGAGAGAGTGTGGACTCTGAGCAACAAACAGGGTTTTGGAGGGGAGGGGGTCAGGGGGTGGGGGTTTGGGCAAGCCTGGTGGTCGGTATTGAGGAGGGCACATATTGCATGGAGCACTGGGTGTGGTGCATGAACAATTAATCTTTTAACACTGAAAACATAAAAGTATTGGGGGGAAAAAAAGAATTAAAAAAATAAAAGGCTAAGAAATATTTAGTATTTAAGTGAAAAAAGTAAATCTAATACAGAGAGATACACCATGTTTATAGATTGGAGGAATGAATATTGTTAAGATGGCAATTCTTCCTGGGGTAGCCATGATCATCTACCTCTCATATCCAACTTTATGAATCATAATTGACCTAGGACAATAGCTGTGTGCTCTACAGTCCATGACTGTATTTGTATTGGTGCGATGCATTCTTGCAGTTTATTTATAGCCAGTAACCGACCACAGTAAAGGAACTAAGGCTGAATTATTCCCAGTACACCCAGAATGTTCTTATGAATTAACATGACTCAAAAACTCAATATATTCTAAATTTTCCTCACAGTCTCACTCAACAAATATCTCCCAAACTTTCCTCAGAAAGACTTAAAAACACAAGAAATATATTCCAAATTTTCCTCCGAAATGCCCAATAGTCTAAGATGTTTCCATTCACATTTTTTGTCTTCCTTCTCTGCTACATTTGGTCAAACTTGCATCTTGATCTAATCTGATAGCTCTCCCAATTTCTCCTGTCTCCCTCTCCATTTTTTCCTTAGAACCATGTTTCTTATTTCTTATATGATCAATACTCTTGCTGTTTGTTTCTCAGAACTTAGACTAATGAACTCCTTATAATTATCCATATATTTACTATGATCCCAACCAAAATCTCAGGCTTTTAAAACTTAAATTGATTAACTTAATCTAAAATTAAATTTGAAATGCAATGGGCAATGACAAGCTACAACAACATTGAAAAGAACAGTTTGACAGACTGAAACTACTTGATTTCAAGCATGATTATAGAGGTACAATAATCAAGACAGTGTGATGTTGATATAAGGCTATATGGTTACATGCATTGTGTATCAGTTAAGGAGCCCAGAAATAAACTCGCACACATTCAATTTTTTTTTTTTAACAAAGGTGTCAAGGCAATTCAATGGGGTAAAGATAACCTTTCCGCAAATGATGCTATAACATATTGGGGGAGGGGGAAGTAACTTTAATTCTTACCTCACAATGTATGTAATGGAATTAAAGTAGAAGTTAACTTTAAATGGATCATAGAACTGAATATAAGAGCAATTACTGTTAAAACTTAAATATTAGAAGAAAATTGTGTGATATTTACTAGGCAAATATTTCTTAAGATGCAAAAAAGCATAACGTATAAAATAAAAAGTTAAAACTTGAACCACACCACAATTAATTTTTTTAGGTTCAGTTAGCCCCTGTATCGTACATTAGTTTTTGATGTAGTGTTCAATGATTCATTAATTACATATAACACCCAATGCATATCACCACAATTAAAGTCATCTCTTCAAAAAATACACTGGTGAATGTGTGAAAAATGTGTACTGTTGGTGGAAATGGAAACTCATTCAGCCACTACAGGAATGAGTGTGGAAGGTATGTAAAAACTCAAAATTAAAACCACCATATGATCCAGAATTCTTACTTGTGGGTATATACCCCCCAAAAATTAAAACATGATATTAAAAACTACTAATAAATGAACAAAAAGTCCAGCTATTAGCAGAAAATATTTTCAAACTAAGTGTTTTACGAATGACTTTGATCAGAATACATAATAAAGTCTGGCTACAGGACAAATAACCTCCTTCAAATATATGGGCAAATTTTTTTTTTTTTAACAGTTATTTCACTAGAAAAGAGAGAAAGAGATGAATAGCCAATAAAGCATACTCAAAGTTCCTCAATATCACTAGAGCTTGCATGTACACATATCCACCAAGCCAGATATAAAAACACAACTGTGACCCACTGTCTGCATAGTCCAGAAGCCAAACCATAATCTCTGTAATAATCTGCCCAAAGGGTCAGGATTTAATTAATAAATGTCAGCCTTCCTAATTTTTGCCTCTATTTCCAACTCAGGACCAACAGAGAAAGCCAGATACACTTTCCTAATCCATCACATAGAACACTCCGCCAATTCTCCCATCTCTACCTTCCCCATGCCAACACGCTCCCATCAGGGACTACCGGAAGCTTTTCCTCTCTTCCACTCCCCTGCCTGCCCTTGATTCTCCGCCATATTCAAGGAAAGGCTTTACTCCTTTGCTAGAGTAAGCCCTGAATAAACCCTGTTTGCTTGTCCTCATTTGGGTGGTCTTGATTTATTTCTCCATGAGTCATTAGGGAAATGCGAATTAACACCATAATGAGATACTACTACACACATGCTAAAATGACAAAGTTAAATGGCTGACAATCCAAGTGTTAGTGAGAATATAGAACAGTGGCTCTCGACAGGAAGTGATTTTTGCCTCCAGGGACCATTTGGCCTATCTGGTTTGGGTTATCACAGCTGGGGATGGGGATGGAAAATGCTACCAGCATCAAGTGTACGTCGTGGCCAGGCATGCTATTAAATGTCCAAAACGCATAGGAAATTCCCCCCGAACAAAGAATTATTCAGCTCAAAATGTCACCAGTGCTTCTGTTGAGAAATCCAGATAAAGTGTTTATTATGCAACCTTCATATGTGTATATATCATATGAGCTAGCAATCACACTTCTAAATATTTACCCGAAAGAAATGAAAACATCTGTTCACACAAACACTTGTAGAGGAATATTCAGAGCAACATTGTTTGCAATAATTAATCAACTGGAAAGAACAAAAAGATGAACAAATTTGGTATCTGTACTATGGAATTATATTCAGCAATGAAAAAGAACAAAATATTAATATATACACATAATGGTGAACTTCAAAATCATGACACTAAGTAAAATAAATCAAGTAAAAAACTTGTTTGATCCCATTTATATAAGTTCTAGAAAAAAGCAAAACTATAGTGACAGAAGTTATGTCAGTCGTGTCCTGGAACCAGGGTCAGGAAAGAACATGGAAGGCCAAAGGGGCAGACATTAGAGGATAATGTCTTTTTTCTATACCCTCAATACGGTGATGGTTAAATGCACATAATTACTAAAACTCATCAAACTGTTAGGGAGGAGCTCGGTATGAGCAGTGGAAGGGGGGGAATGATAGAGACACAAGCTGGAAGCAAGGGCACTGATAAATACATTATCATAACATACATATCATAACATACAAACACACTAGAAGCCCAGGGGCAGAACATCCTGACCTTGTGGCTTCCAAGACCTTGGGGCTAACAGAACAAGAGCCACAGGTGCAGAGCATGCACTCTCTAATTCCACCTCTGCCCCAAGGTAACCACTTGGGGTTTGCATTTGCACTGTGGTTACAGCTCCCCATGGAGAAAGGCTGCCATGATGATCCAGTACAAACCTTGCAGGGTCAAAAACTTCCCCTTCTGAACTGTGGGAGTAGTCCCCAAAATGACTGGAAGCAGTCTCCATTAGAGACAACCCAAAGGTCTATCACCGCTCCTCCCAGCGCAGCAAGACCCAACAAATATCCAATCCCAAAACAACCTAGAGGCTAGTTCTATCTGAGGGAACCTGCCTGCTCTCCCACCTTGAGAATTTAATAAACTGCTTTGTGCTTCCTACTTCCCCTCTGGCTGTCTTTATTTGCATGTGGATCCTCACATAGATGTTTTCATGGGGAATCCAAGAACCAAGACCTCCTGTTACACAACACATTCTCCCACCAAAAACAAAACCATACACCTAAAATGACTGCAAATTAGTCCCCGGAAATGTACATATAAATGTTACTTTCAAAAAATTTAAACAAAGAACTAGAAAGTATTCATTTAAGAATAATTAACTGGTGAATGCTTAGATAAGACTGAAAACAACAGGGGGCCACTGATGACCTTATTAAGAGCAGTTTGAGTGAAGTGGGGGTTTAAAAGTCAGATTTTGGTAGGCTGTATATAAATGGAAAATAGAGGCGATAAGTATACACTACATTTTTGACAAGTATGAATTGAATGACAAGATAAACAAACACAAAGGATATATATAGGGAGACTATTTGAGTACAGATTACACCCAGAGACCCAGTGAAGATTGCCAACGACAAAGGACAGGAAGGGATTACCCTGAAAGCTTAATTGAGGTAGTTGTCCTTCATCAGGATAAAAGATGCTCCCTCAGCCAGACTAGAAAAAAGGAAATCATGCCAGATGTGGTCATAAAACCTTTATAGGAAGGGCAGGAAGCTCAGAAAGGGTTCTCGATTCTCAATTTTCTCAAAGTACGAAACAAGGAAATTTGCTTAAAGTGAGAGGGGGATAGCGACCTTGAGGAAAGAAGGAATGCTTGGTAGCCAAAAGAGAGGAAATCAGTATGATCTACAAGCTAATAGTAGTCAAGGAAAGGATTGTACAGTGCTGTTGGTAAAATTGCAGTTCATCAACCGTGGTTTATATTTATAAATTTGTCTGATACTTTTAGAAAGTGTAGTCTGGAGTGTTAGCTAGACTTATTGTGGTGATGATTTCGCAATATATACAAATACCAAATCATCATGTCGAATCATCATTACACCTGCAACGAATAAGTTCTATGCTATTATACCTCATTTTCTTAAAAATGCACAGGCCTACACATTTTTTAGATGCCAAACAGTTTAATTTTAGCAAGATGTAGTGCTGTTTTGCTTGGCAGGTGCAGCTGAAGGAAAGAGATATAAAGGTGCCAAGCATGTGGGAGAAAATACTGTTTCAGATCGCCAGTCGTGGAATTCAGAACAAGGAGAAGACAGTTCAGAAAATACCTATTCGTTTTGTCAGCATTACTTATCTTTCTCCAATACTTCCCTGAGTCTGTAAACCACAAACACACACACCAGGCCAAGACAATTCCAAAGGAAACAGCTTCCTAAGGCAAATCCATAAACACAGAACAGATAAAATCAGTTCTTTCAAAGACTGTCACTGGTAGTTTTGGGTTTTTATTAAATATCTGTTGTGTAAGTCAGAAGTAAAAATGCTTAAAGTCTTTTTTTTTTTTTTAAAGATTTTATTTATTTATTTGACACAGAGAGAGAGAGATCACAAGTAGGCAGAGAGGCAGGCAGAGAGAGAGGGGGAAGCAGGCTCCCCGCCGAGCAGAGAGCCCGATGCGGGGCTCGATCCCAAGACCCTGAGATCATGACCGGAGCCGAAGGGAGAGGCTTTGACCCACTGAGCCACTCAGGCACCCCGAAATGCTTAAAGTCTTGTACCAAAGTCTTAGCTGGATTTCAGTGAAAGCTTCAAGTATTTGTGAATGATAGATCCCTTAGATCATCTTCTGGTTTATGACTACTTTATTCTCTTATCACTGTGACATAATGATTGATAGAATTGATCTGGTTTCATAATTATGCAGAATTCTTTCATGTTTGACATGAAATCTGTTAGAAGTGGTAAAATATAATTATAAAGCCTTTTTAGTAATATTTGTACAACTTAATGTAAACTAAAAAGCAAAAACAAAAATACCCATATTCTGTCAAATTCAAGCCTTTAGAGTTTCATCTCTATGCTAAATAAAATGGTATACCTCACTTGGATTTTTGACCATATAAAGCATACAGTGGTTTTGAAAAAGTATGTATTTATATATTAATATATGATAGCTTTTATATTTAATATACCTAAAATATAAAAATACTGTTAAGAACTTACAAGGGTACAATTTTGAACATTCTATCATGTAACTAACCAAGAAAGCCTCAAAACACATAGTTCTTACCTCGTTCAATCTTTAAACATTATGTACAGCCAATGCACAATTCACATTGCAGTGGAGATTACTAAGCCTATAAACGAGTGTGTCTCTATGTATGTGCTTCATACACAAAAGCCACATGTAACACTGACTTAGGATACACAACCTGAAAACCCATTCAGCAATTTATGGAGCCAAAGGAGTCTTTTTTTTTTTTTTTTTAATGACGTGCTTCATTTTCAATGTATTGTGATCCATGATACTGAAACTTTGCAGGTAAAGCCCAAGGTCGTTTACAAGAAAGTATCGAATATTTTGGAAAATAAGTCGTTAGGAAAAAACCTACACATCTATACAAGCTAGGTTAAGCACCACTTTTGAAGGCAAGGAGAATTGCATTTGTGTGGACTGTAAAACCTAAGTTTAGATAAAGAATCTGGCAATTAAACTGAAAGGCAGAAGGGATAAAAGGAACAGGGTATTATTAATGCTTATCACTCCTTAGGTTCATGCAGTTCAATGACAGTTTCAAAGGGACGTGCTGATAAAGGATTTGCCTGTAGTTTGCCACAGTGTGCAGTGGTTCCTGTAAGCCTCTTGTGGAAGAAAGAAAGCTAAGACACTTCTGAAGCTTAAATAGATGAGTGACAGTTCTGAACCCAAGTGGCAGTCAGCTTTTCCCCCAGGCGTGTGTGTGTGTGTGTGTGTGTGTGTGTGTGTGTGTGTGATAGAATGGTTCGGAGATAAATACATATATATAAATATATCTCAACTTACTGTGCTAATACCAAAATAGTAACTGAAATTTCCACCTTAGTTCCACAAATTCTTGTGGGAGCACAGGGCAAAACCCTACATGTTCAGGAAATTATCATTGTCTTCAATTTATTACAACTCTTAAATTTGTTAGGTGTTTCTAAACTATATCACTGAAAATGCAAATGTATTAGTACAAAGGACTAAATAGAAAATACAGACTACGCATATATTCTACGAAATGAAACACTTTTAAACTTAAAGACAGTAAGTTCCAGCTAAATATTAGCTCATCTTAAATGAGCTTAAATATATATTAAATATATCTTAAATATATATGCTCTATTAGACAAACATGCAAATAACAGTTTGAAATTGAAAAATAAGTTACTCCTACTATTTATCTGATGATCAACCAATTTACACAGATTGGTAAAGGTTCTCTACACAGGTCTTAACCTGTATATGACAGGATAAAAATTCTGAAATTAAGTCAAATGAAGACTTTGGCTTCCTTTATCTTTGTAGAAATGGAGTACTTTATGAAATGTAACAATTACATGACTTTGCTTGATATAATATAGAAAACTTTAGAAGTATAAATCTTCCATAATGAAAATATAACTACCATTAGTAATGTGATATATTTATTTTTTTCTGAATAATTATAGTTGAAGTTATTAATATGCTTTCTGAGACTTTCTCATTTGTATTTTCATGAGCAGGAATCGAAAACTCAGGAGGAAAAATAGCCAAGTAAAAATACATACTTTCTCATAGAAAATTTTTGTTAAATCATCTCAAAACCTGTAAAATTGAGGGAGATTGAGTGCTTTTGAAATTGATTTTTAAATATGAAAACAGAATTAAGCAGGCAAAATAGTCATGTGTATTAGTATAGATAATAAAAATTAAAATGAGTCTTTTTCCTCTCTGTAACACTGTAATAATCCACCTAAGAGACAACCATTTTTTTTTAAGATTTATTTATTTATTCAGAGAGAGCAAGCAATCCAGTGGATGGGCATAGGGACAAGGAAAGAGAGAGAATCTCAAGCAGACTCCATGCTGAACATGGAGACTGACATGGGGCTCGATCGCACAACCCTGAGATCACATTAGGAACTATCCTAATATCCCACTGAAACCAAGAGTCCGACATTGACCCAGTGAGCCACCCAGGCACCTCAAGAGGCAACCGTGTTGTTTCTTGTATGTTCTTCCGGATATTTATGTCTTCAGAAAATAAGCCCTCTTTCCCTGCCCCCACATCCTCCCTCTCCCTTTTACCCCTCCCCACTTCTCTCCTTTCTCTTCTCTCCCACCTGGACTTCCTCCTCTTTCTTTCACTCTGTGTACATGTACATGAGTGTTAAGATACAAATATATGCTTGCTAACATTTCTGTATCTGTAATTAGGGATCTACACTCAGTGTTAATCAGGTATCCCCCCACTTCTCTCAAGTTCATGTTTCGCCACTTTGCTTTTATCGAAGACCTACACTAGTACCTGTTTGCACTAATTGCAAGAAATCAGAATTGCATTTTTACTCTTACAGAAAAGGGCAAAAATGAAAATAGCGTTCAGCGTTTGTTTTGCAGAAAGTCATTATAGAGCCATCACGCACCCTGAGTAGGGGGAGTGACCCCTCACACACTGCTTCCCCAGGAGCTACACTGAGCATCTCGGCATGTAGTACCATAGCTCTGAACTGTACCTGTGAGCATCTGTGCTTTAGCTCGATCTATTTTGTTGCATCTGTTAGCAAGATGTACCCCAAGGTATCAGAAAAGCCTAAGAGAGATTAATTCAAGAGGTCTGAGTACTCTCCAAGTGTTTCTATACAAATAAATGATAATTCCTTCTTTACCTAATGTCATTTCAGCTTACAAAAGGCTTCACAGCAACGCCCTACTTTCAGATAATGGAGGAAACCTCCAGTTTTAAAGGGACCTAGAGCATTTAGCTAAAATGTTTTATACTTGTTACCTTTGAAGTCATGGAGGTTGATTTCAGTCCTTTATTTTTAACTTAATGATGCAATACGCATAGCACTCTATAGAAATGTGGGAGTGTTTCTGTAGAAAAAATTCCTAGAGGTAGACAGTCTGATTGAAATTTGGGGCATTTTTATTCCGCTATGTGTTGCTAAATAGTTTTCCCAACAGGTTGCACAAATTCATATTCCAATGATATCTTAATAGTCTGCTGACCGATATTCTGGCCCATATTGTGCATTGCCCAAATATTTGTTTTCAATATAACAGGTGAAAAAAATGACCTGTCAATGTCACTTAGTTTGGATTACGTTACCTAGGAGTGTACTTGATTGTTTTAATTTTACGTTTTAAAATTTGTATTTTGTGTAGCATTTTAAATTTTTCATACTTGTATATTACATAAAGATAGCAAAGTACACAATCTCAAGTGTAAAGCAAAACAAATGACCACAAAGGTAGTTTTAGGCAATAGAACTTAAAATTTCGAAAAGCCCATTTGTCTTTCCATCCATGGTCACCCCTTCTCCAGAAGCAAGCACTATCCTCCATTTTAATAATAGAGATTCACTTTGCCAGTTTTTGAACTTTCTAAATCAAAGGAACATACGATAAAAATTCTTTTGTGTCTGTGTTTTGTATTGCAAGATTATCTTTGTGAGATTTATTCTTTCATTGAGGATGCTTTATGTTTCTTTTGAATTACTGCACAGTATTTGTGTAATGATGTTACAGTGTATTTATCCATTTGCTGTTGAACATTTGGAATGTTTCCAATAATGCTGCTGTGATAAATAATATTATTAGTGTTTCCATAATATTTGGGTTTTTTTATGTTATATATATTTTCTGATATGTGTGTAGTGATTGTGTATCTTCTTACTGATCTGTATGACTTCTCTCTATGTACCTCATTCATGATATAGCTTATACATAGTAATAATCTCTTCTACCACCGTAGGTCTTCTAGTTTTCATGTCTTAAGAATATTTTAATCAACAGGAGTACTTAATGTTTATTTATCAATCTTTTCCTTTACAGTCAGGAATTTTTCTCTTAGGTTTAAGAAATCTTTCCCTGAATCATGTTCAGGAACTTATTCTCATGTTCAAAAGGCTACTGTTTTGGGGTGCCTGGGTGGCTCTGTGGGTTAAGCCTCTGCTTTCGGCTCAGGTCATGATCTCATGGTCCTGAGATAGAGCCCCACATCCGGCTCTTTCCTCAGCGGGGAGCCTGCCTTCTCCTGCCTCTCTGCCTATTTGTGATCTCTCTCTGTCAAATAAATAAAATCTTTAAAAAAAAAAAAAGGCTACTGTTTCATTTTTCATTCAGATAGTTTACCTCAACTTTGAGTATAGGGAAACGAAGAACGTTGTTACTTTTTTTTCCTTCAGATAGATACCCAGTCGATATTCTACAGCATGGTAAACTGCTCTTTCCGCATTTCTCTGGAGTGTTCCTTTTAGTACCTATTTTATCTACCTAGACACTCTGTATTTGTCTTGTTGTGTATCATAGCACCTAACATGTGAGTTTCAATACTGAGGCACAGTAATTCTTGATATTAGAATTAGAATAAGTCCTTTCATTTTTTTCTTCTTCGAGATTAAAGTTGCTATTTTTGCCCTTTAAATTTATTTCATACATGAATTAAGGATATGGCTCAATTTGCAAGTATCAAGAGGTATTTCAGTTAACTTTTTATTTCTGACTTCTATAATAATTCCATTGCAACTAAGATACAATCTCTATGGTTATCTGAATAATTGGTCTAATTCTTTTAAATTATTTTAGAGCTCTTTCTTTGGTCTAGCATGTTATACATGCACTTGAAAAGAATGAACATTTGCAGTTTGACAGGAAGGGATAGAGTTGGGAGCATGTTCCATATCAATTACGGTAATTTTACACCTCGTTTTCTAAATTTTTATATTTGTCCTTGTTTTCTAATTTGTTATTCATTCATAAATATAAGGAGTTAAAATAACATCTTTTTATGATTTTGGATCTGTCACTTTCTCCTCTTAAATTCTTTTATTAAATGTTCTATTATGATCTTCTGAGACTATATTATTCAGGGCTCAAATGCTTTGAATGATTTTATCTTCCTGGACATTAACCCCTTTGATGGCTATCAAAGGGCTATACCTACTTTTCTATTAATATCAGTATCATCTATCTTTATTTAATCATCACTTTTATATTTCCTGTATCTTTATTTTTCAACTGTGATTCTTTTAAGCTGCCAATGTTTGCTTTTTGAATCAGTCTGAAGATATTTTCTTTAAAATGGAGTATTTTTGTTTCAACTGAACGTCAATATTTTTTGATTTTGCATCAACTGTCTTTGGCTCTGTGTTCAGCTTACTCTGTATTAGTATCTCCTCTTTTGCTATGTTTGTCATTTCCCTCTTTCTCCTAGCATTCCTGGAACTCTTCTTTTACTGTCAGTTTAGAAATTAGATCCCATTTTTTTTTAAGAGAGTGTGCATTAACATGTGAGTTGGGGGAGAGGGGCAGAGGGAGACAGAATGTCGAGCAGACTCTCCACTGAGTGCAGAGTGCAAGTGGGGCTCAGTCCCACCACCCTGAGATCCTGACCTGAGCAGAAATGGGAGAGCCAGAAACTTAACAGACTGAGCCACCCTGGTGCCCTAGAACCCATTTCTAATCCACTCAACATGTGACCTTATCCAGGACAGTGGAAGAAACTTCAAATATTAGTCCCTCTAGTGGTCGATCCCCTTGTGTTAATGTTACCACCATTTTGATCTTTTTCACCCTCACTTACTCAGCTATTTTCAACTCCAAAGACATAGAAACATACCCATATTTTCCTGTCGGTTTTATGTTTAAACTCAAAATTCTGCCTGTGAGATTTATTCATGTTGTTGCATGCATCATTAGTTTTTATAGCTCAGTAATATTATATTTTATGAATATGCCATCATGTATGCAGTGTAACAGGTTTTTTATGGATTTCTAGCCATTGTGAAAACACAAAAATTATCTGAAGGCTGAGATAATGTTAACTTCTTATAAATAGGGCTTTTATTTGATTTTGGGTGGTATCCAGTGGCACATCACTTTAATCTATACAAGTTTTTGAGATGTTCGGAAATTGGGATTTTAGGAGCGGTCTGTTTTCAATTCCTTTATTTAGGGGTGTATTCCTTTAGGCAGACAACTGAAAGTGGGGGTAATGAATCTCACACCCTCATCATGAGTGTGCATCAATCACTGGTTTTTGTCCACTCATCCTGGTAAAATTGTCAAAATTTCTGCCGTGCTCTCAGTTTCTCAATCTCCTCTTTTAGAAACAGAGGGTATCTCAAGGATCTGTATGACACCAAAAGCATTTTGCCCATTTTGCAATGCAACAAGTTATTAAAAAAAAAACTAAACACCAAAGTTTCTTTACCTGTACTTTAAAATACAGAGGAATTACTTTATGTGGTCATACTTCTATTACTTCTTTTCTGTGTCTTTACTATTTCTTTGTTCTCAACACTAGCCACCCATTCACACTGGTATTATATCAAAGTTGCCTATGTTTAGCTTAAGTCGTTTTATGCATTTCATTCTCTGTATATATGTAGGTACGTACATACGTATATATATGTATTCTGTATATATCTAAAGTTCCACATTCTCTACTCGACATCATCTTTTCATCAAACCTCGCTCCAAGATTTTAATTTTTCCTACTGCATTTCTATTTCTTATCCATTGTTAATAATAGTACTTAATTAATGTTGATTAATTTTAAGCACTTTTAAGCCATTTTCATTAGCTATCTTTCTTGACCAGAGTGCATTATTGAATTTAATAAGATTCAAATTTGATTGAAAACTAAAGGAAAAAAAAGTAGATAAAAGAGATTTAACATAGAAAAAAATTAAGCAAGACTGATAAGAGTGAGAGAGCAAATGAAATGCAGAAAGTTCTGAAAGGGAGTCTTTGAATGGGATATGAAAGCAATTGTTACATGGTCTAAAAGCTGAACAGTGATGGCTATTGATGATTCTTTTTTTTTTTTT
>CM052806.1:23866026-23968204 GCA_028533885.1 Nasua narica
GAGCCTGGTGGTGGGTACTGAGAAGGGCACGTATTGCATGGAGCACTGGGTGTGGTGCATGAACAATCATTCTTGTAACACTGAAAAAATAAAATAAACATATTTGGGAGAAAAAAATCTGCAGATCATGGGATACACTGGTGCTATCACGTACCACCACAAGATGCTGGCTTGTCAGAAGGATGGAACTGCTGTTGAAGTTGCAGCTGAAAGAACAAGCGAGATATACTGCCTGTGATCTTCACTAACCTCCTTAGTTCACCATTCATCAGGATGCAATCTGTACTCTAAGGCAAAAACTATTATTCTACCTATGTGGTGCTCCTAAGACATAGAATACATGGTTCTGGGAACCAAAGTTTCGAGGTAGGAGTGTCCTGCTTACAATCATGTACTATAGCTCATTTCAAGAATTTGTGTTTTCTGTCTCTTGTTCCCAGAAGGGAAAATTGCTTCTAGCAGAAATTCTGTATTAAATTTTAAGCTTTGTCCACTGCCTGGCCACTTTGATCTACTCATGCAAGACAAGAAGCCAAGGAAAGGAGTCACCATTTAGGCAGAGGTAAGTGACCTTGAACATGAGGAGACAGAGCTTCTGTAACACGTTGGGGTAGGGATATATTTGGCATTCAGGTCATCGGGGCCTCCTCTATCTCTTGTAATTTACCAACCAATTACTGCTTTGGAGAAGACTAATGGTAGTCTAATTTTTCCTCCTGTAAATAAAATACCTTTTTTTTTCCTTTGCTTGAATACTCATGATGACATCTTTCCATTTCATTGATGTTCAAAGAAAGTTAGAATATATTCCAATATGGACCATTCTCTAATGATGGGTGCTGACAGCCTGAAAGGTGCTGGTAACTTGTTCTAGTTGCCTGCTGAAAGAATCCAACATCTGAAGTGATATTGAATAGAATAGTGGAAAATATGGATATGCAATTACTCGCGATTTGTTAAACTGACTTGAAAGTAAACACTAGAAAGAAACCTCCAACAAGTAATACTTAAACTTGTACTTTAACTCTCAATACTTCACTCATAATTGTATTTCTCATTTTGTCATCATTGTTATCTAGCGCACAAGCCCTCCAGATGTTTCCTCAAAGAACTAATTAGATTATTGCTTCTCACCCTATGTGTACATGTACCATCAGATCTTAGGTGCAGCCTGAGAGTCCTCATTCTCAAGAGGGTACCTGGAAATGCCACGCTTGCTTGTCCATGGACCCTACTTTCAATAGCAAAAGAAAACTAACTTCATATGGCATACCACTAATGTTTATTTCAGCTCCATGTGTTTTTCTCAATATTCCATTCTCATAATTTGAAGTCCCACTTACCTGAATAATAAGGATTTGAGCTTTAACTCAAACTCATTGTATCTTACTATGTATAGAAAAACCCAAGACTCTACCAAAAAACAGCTATAACCGATAAGCGAGTTCAGTGAAGTTGCAGGATACCAAATCAATGTACACTAATCTGTTTTATTTCTATACATCAGTAATGAGGCAGCAAAAGAGAAATTAAGAAATCAATACCATTTACAGTTGTACCAAAAACCGTAAGATACCTAGAAATAAACCTGACCAAAGAGGTAAAAGATACATACTCTGAAAACTATAAGACACTGAGGAAAGAAACTGAAGAGGAAACAAAGATATGGAAAAACATTCCATGCTCATGGACTGGAAGAACAAATATTGTTAAAATTTCTATACTACCCAAAGTCATCTACACATTTAATGCAATTTCTATCAAAATACCATCAGCATTTTTCATACAGCTAGAACAAACAGTCCTCAAATTTGTATGGACACAAAGAAGACCCCGAATAGTCAAAGTAACCTTGAAGAAGAAAAACAAAGCTGGAAGCATCACAATTCTGGACTTTGAGTTATATTTCAAAGCTGTAGTAATTAAGACAGTATGGTATGGCACAAAACTAGGCACATACATCAATAAAACAGAATACAAAACCTGGAAATGAACCCACAACTATATGGTCAACCAATCTTACAGAAAGCAGTAAAGAATATCCAGTAGGAGGCTCACCTGGGTAGCTCAGTTGTTAAGTGTCTGCCTTCAGCTCAGGTCATGATCCCAGGGTCCTGGGATTAAGCCCTGCATCGGGCTCCCTGCTCAGCAGGAAACCTGCTTCTTCCTCTCCCACTCCCTCTGCTGTGTTTACTCTCTCAGTCAAATAAATAAATAAATAAAATCTTAAAAAAAAAAAAAAAGAATATCCAATAGGAAAAAGAACACTTCTTTGACAAATGCTGTTGGGAAAACTGGACAGCAACATGAAAAAGAACCAAAGTGGACTTTTTTTTTTTTTAATTATGTTAAACTGGACTACTTTCTTATATCAAACACAAAAATAAACTCAAAATGGACTAAAGACCTAAACGTGAGACCTGAAACCATAAAAACTCTAGAAGAGGGGCGCTTGGGTGGTTCAGTAGGTTAAAGCCTCTGTCTTCAGCTCAGGTCATGATCTCAGGGTCCTGGGATCAAGCCCCGCATCGGGCTCTCTGCTCAGCAGGGTGCCTGCTTCCCCTTTCTCTCTGCCTGCCTCTCTGCCTACTTGTGATCTCTGTCAAATAAATAAATAAAATCTTTATAAAAAAAAAAGTAAAGAAAAAAACTCTAGAAGAAAACACAGGCAATAACTTTTTTGACATCAGCCATAGCTACTTCTTTCTAGATATGTCTCCTGGGGCAAGAAAAAACAAAAACAAAAATCAACTATGAGACTACATCAAAATAAAAAGCTTCTCAACAGTAAAGGCTACAGTAAACAAAACTAAAAGGCAACCTACAGAATAGGAGATAACACTTGCAACTGACATAGCTGAAAAAGGGTTAGTATCTAAAATATATAAAGAACTTACACAACTCAACACCCAAAAAACAAATAATCCCATTAAAAAATAGACTGAATACACCAATAGACATTTCTCCAAAGAAGACATCTACGTGGCCAACAGATCCACGAAAATATCAAGGAAATGTAGATCAAAACCATAAAGAGGTATCACCTCATACCTGTTAGAATGACTAAAATCAACAACACAGGGAACAATAAGTGTTGGCGAGGACGTGGAGAAAAAGGAACAATCTTGCACTATTGGTGGGAATGCAAACTGGTGCAGACACTCTGGGAAACAGTATGGAGGGTCCTCCAAAAATTAAAAATATAACTAGCCCATGATCCAGCAATTTCACTACTAGGTATTTACCCAAAGAATACAAAAACATTCAAAGGGATACATACACCCTGATGTTTATAGCAGCATGATCAACAACAGCCAAATTATGGAAGAACGTACAGGGTCCATCAATTGATGAATGGAAAAAGATGTGATTATATATCTCTACAACAGAGTATTAGTCATAAAAAAAGAATGAAATCTTGTCATTTGCAATGACATGGATAGAGCTACAGAATACTATGCTAAGCAAAACATGTCAGTCAGGGAAAGACAATTACCATATGATCTCATTCATATGTGGAATCTAAAAAACAAACAAGTAAGCAAAGGGGAGAAAAAAGAGACAAACCAAGAAACAGACTCTTAATTATAGAGAACAAACTGGTAGTTTCAGGAGAGGAGGTGGTACACCTTAAAGTAGTATCACACTCTATGTTAAATAACTTGAATTCAAACAAAAATTTGGGGGAAAAATGGAATTAAGAAAAATAAAACTCTGCATATCTTTGATATTTCCTGTCAGAGTCCAGTATTTCTGATTTCTGGCTTTAATTTTTAAGTCTCAGGTTCTTTCCTGAGCTGTATGATCCTTCTTCTTTTCAATCAGTCTCATCTGTTTGGTTCCTTATGCCACCACTGTCAAAATATTGATATCGATACTCAAGATACAAAACATTTCCATCACCACAAAATCTCTTATATTGTCTTTTATTGTCACATGTACTTCCATTTTTCCCTTAGCCTCTTCTTATCCCCTGGCAAAAACCAATAGATCTTCCATTTCTCTGAGCCTGTCATTTCAGGAAAATTATATAAATAAAATTATACAAACTTTAACATTTCCAGAATGGCTTTTCCCCCAATTGGCATAAGTCTCTGGAGATTTATCTAAGTTGTTGTATATTAATCAATAATTTGTTCCTGTTTACTGCTTAGTAATATTTCATGTTATGGATATACCACAACTTGTTTAACCAGTCAACCAATAAAGGACATTTGTCTGGTTTATAGTTTGGTGTTATCATAAATAAAGTGGCTATAAATGTTCATGCACGTGTTTTTGTGACAACATAAGCTTTTATTTCTCTGGGATAAATACTGAGGAAGGCAATTGCAATGAGCACCATTGCGAGCCCTGTCTGCCTCTGGATGGAGTCTCAGCTCCACAAGGCTTCCAATGAGACACATCTTCACCATGTTGCTTGTTGGGCCCAATGTTCCTAGCTTGCCTGACTTCTTTCCACCTTCCATTCTTTTCTTTTTTTTTTTTTTTTTACATATAATGTCCAGGGGGGTTTACTGTAATTAGTTGTAAGACTAAGAAAGAGAACATCTACTTCATCTTCTAAGAAGCAAAATTCCTTATTTTTAATTCTGTTATAACAATCCACTCCTCTTAGGAGATGGAGTTGGAGGCATATTTAATCTTTTGATCATTACGTGCCTTCACCTTTTATACATGTTTGTGTGCATTCTGAGTCCACTTCCCTCAGGAAAAATTAGTCCTCTGTGATTATTCTCTCTTTATTGCTATCATCCACATTCACAGAGAAGTAGGTGATGAGATGGCGTAATAGTGACCATACTTAGTAATTCCTTCCACTTTAGATACAAAATGGGCCACAGGCTGCAGGAAAAGTTCCCATGGGTCTTGGTATGCAACCTTGTACCATCAGTTCACCTACTGAGCCTCTCCATATATCTAGAGAAACAGCAGAGACCAGAGGCATTCATGGGAGAAGAATATTGTTTCTATAGGTGTTTATTTCTATTTCTTAAGTCCATTTCTCAAAATGCTGTACTTCCATATCTGGTTTTGTATATTCATTCTGCACATATATTTGTATATTCATTCTGCACATGGCTATTTCTAGACTTTCCTATAATTTCTGCCTATTGAAAGAATATTTCTCTTAACAGGTTATTTCATATGCTAACACAAAACTTCCATTTTTTTAAAGGAACCCTGATCATAAAAATTCAAACATCATAGTGGCTTGCCTGTATTTCCTTTTTCTTTTTTTTTTTTTTCTTCCAGTGCATGTAGAGAAATCCCTGACTGTGACACCGTGCACTGAAAGGATTTCTTAGTAGTGGGCTCGCCATTTTCCTGTGACTTGCCCTTACTGCGCACCCTACACCGTAAGCTGGGGAGTAACTATATCTGTGATGTTTTTACATCCCTGCTGCTACAGTCTTTGAACCTTCTGCCCCACAGCAATGGAATGGGCTTCATCTGTGCTGACCATCTTTCCTACTGTTCGTCATTATCTCTAGCCCTCATTTCTCCAAACCTGGGGATCTTAGTATGATTTTCTGGGATTTTCATTTCTTTTCTATTGTATGACATTTCCTCATAACCATCACCATGTCACTTTCATCACTCTGCCCCTATCTTGAGTCTAAGTTACAGAGGTCCAGGACCCACATGCTGAAGTTCTTTTAGCTAATTTATATTTGCTGAAACTACTTCACTAGGAAGCCATAATGAAGTTGCTGTCGCGTTTTTGGATTATTTCTGAGCTTAGGGGTTTCTTTTTAAATCACTTTCACACCAATTTTTCTAGAAATCTCTTAGGATTAATATTAATATAATATTATAATATAACAATATTAATATAATATTACTTATTAATATTAATTATGACTTAGTGTTTATTATTTAATAATTATTAATTACCAATATTGATTTTATTATTTAATATACTATCTATATTAATATAATATGACTTTATCAATATTAATATTTAAATACATATTAAATTTTTATTTATTATTTTATTTATTAATATTAAAAAATATTAAACTTTTAAATACATAAGATGAAAAATGTATTATAAAACATAAGATCCTTATGAGAGTTAGGTGTGCAAAATAGGTGGCTGAAACCTTGACATGCCAGGTAGCTGGCTAAGTTTTCTTCAACGCATATTCCTCTGACTATTCATAATTCAAAAGAATTATACTTAAGCTAACTACTGCTGGGCATTTTTAAAGTCAGGGAACAGACTCCACAGTGCCTACTGTGGAAATAGCACATGTCTTCAAGAGCAGTGTGCACTGTTTTCATTTTGGGTTTTCAAGTCTCAAAGGGAGCATCTCCTTATGGAAGCACATCACGTGTGTATAAGTATAATAACAAAGGATGCCAAGAAATGGAATTAGAGCAATCTATCAAAAGGTACAGTGCTACGCAAAAGACATTTTGGCAGACAAGGCACCATTTTTATTCTGTACTGTTTTCCAATGTCTGATAAGCTTCAACTTTCCAAAGTTGGTACTCATAGATTTTATCTATTAATTTCAATGAGAGTCTCATGAGGGGATGGCTTAAATATAATTTATTCAGGCAGGCCCTGAGTGGTAAAAAACTGGAGACCTTTGTTAGCTACCTGCAGGAAGGCACTTAAGTTAGACGAACAATGGCTTCTGGAATCTGAATGAATCTGTATCACATTCAGATCATGATCTTTCCTGTTCCGGGGCAGTGGAAGTCTGTCGCTCAGACTTTACTGTTTAAATTCCATTGCAATCAAATTCACGTGAGGTTTTCAGCTTGTGCAGGGGCCTGTGTTTGTGGAAACTTATAATCTGATTGGAAATGTGCCATGTAATAACCCAGACTATACTGGGCATCTGCTCCAAAAGATTTATTTTATATATTTAATGTAATATTTTAACTTATTATAAATATAATCATGTATGATTTATTATGTATGATTTATTAATGTAATATTTATATTACATATATATTACATCTGCAGTTGGCGTGAACTTATAGCAAAATGAAGAACAACTTAAAAAGTTTCAGGTACACACCATATTCATCATAGAAGGGAGGGAAAACATGCAACAGATCAGTCTAATTCAAATGAAGAAACAAATAGGAAGCCTTAACCAAGACAATGATTTATGGAAGTAGAATTTAAAATTAATTCTGATAAAGGGTAGACCAATTATCCTTTAAATTAAATTAGAATTTCAGCACTAATGAACAAAAGGCAGACACCAATTTACACCTCAATTTTCAAGGTGGTTGAGAAGAATGCTGAAAATCTTCAAATCAATAGGATCAATTTCCCTGCCATTTTCTCCCCTGTCAGTAATGGAAGTGTAGATAACCAGATAAGCCTGATTTTATTAGTTTCTGCAGGCACTGTAAAAATAATAATATGAATATAGAGGGTGCTTTTCTTAAAAGCCACCTCAGAGCCTTTTATAAAATCGTCCCCATGCTTTCCAAGTCAGTGAATTCTTGTCTTTAGGACAGGATGTGTAGAATATGTGGCCAATATAACTACTTTGTCTCGGTTTATAATTTCTCCATCATATCTGACCATATACCTAAAGTCAATGCTCCCAGTGCTGAGCACTCCAATACTGAGCTTTCGATGGAGTTATTTGTAAAACTGATATTGATTAATTTGTATTACAATGGGATATGCCTCCTACTCCTAAAATCATAAAAAGATAAAATGGTAAAAAAGTACTGACAAAAACGATCTTGCTAAGCACTACGAGAAACTGTTCCAGGAAAAAAAGAACACATTTTTTTACGCGGTGTTTTGATTTGGGTTGAGATTATTTTTCACTGGTACCATTGTTTACTATGGATATTTTGATTTGAATGTAACATTTCCCTTAGCAAAGAGCATTGCTACATCATAAATCAAGACAAGGTCAGTCCTGCTTGGCAGAAAATTAATCTTGTTTTACACAGAAGTCAATAGGAATTGAGGAGATATAATTACTATGATGCTAATTCCTCTGTTTTGTCTGCCTGACTCTAGATTAATTAAAGTCCCAGGATCACTCCAACTCTAACAGAGCTCCTATAATCTTACAGTCTCTGAAGGGTAGATTAAAGGATGAGCTAGACCATACAACAAGTTGCTTCAAGACCCTCTCTCCTTGAAATAAGACTCAAATTTCAGACTACATGGATCCAACAATGCACAATTCTATTATCCAAACAAAGAGAAATATTCGCTTGAACGACATGCAATTGCCAGTATTTTACCATTCTGCACCGAATATAGTTACGTATTGTTTGACTTCATATTGGTTTTACAAAATTGTTTTCAAAACATTTAAAAGACATAGGGAATCAATGCAAAGTATAATTATCTCTCTACAAATACTCAGAACCATCAGCAATGATGAAAATGATATAAATTAATTAACACATACAAAAAGTAAACTTTTTCAGTGTTGGAGCTGCTTATCAAGTGAAAAAGAGCATAAATTTTTATGGAAACATTGTTTCATTTAAGTAGGATTTACTCTCATTAAATAAAAGGTAGTCTTTTAAGTAAGCAGTCATAAATAGTAATAGTTTTTGCATATTGATTTACACTTTGGCTTGTTTCCAGAGTCATTTCAAGGGCTTGGCCATGAGTGTTCTATGAGCCAGGGTTAGAAGGGAAACCCTGCATATGACTCATATCACAGTGTCCTTGCAACAGAATCCCTCAGGAGATCTAACATTATTTTGTTTATAACATCTAGTGAGGTAGTGAACAATTACTTATATAAAATTCAGAGAGTACGACGTAACATTATGAAGAACATGGTCAACAGGGCCCCAAGAAATGCAACATTCTGGAATGCAGATAAATCTCTTTTAGTAATTTTAGTTGGAACTAGCCTAGGATGTAACTGTAATGACTAGTTGCAACAAAAATATGTGGTAATTGCCCATTCATTATTTAAGTCATTCGTTTCTTTATCCCACACATTTCTTGAAGAGTTCATATGATACAGCAACTATTCTTAGTGCTGGGTTGCTTGATCTTATGAAACTGACACTCAGTAATACAGGACTACCTATGAGCTTGGTGTTTTAGAGTAAGAGACAATATCCTCATACACAATTTCATTCTAAGAAGGCAAAGAAAAATCTAACAACCTTCTTCCTGCTCCACTATAATTTCCCTAGAAGACACTATCAGCTCTTATACAGACTCCTGCAGGAAGATTCTAATGCCCTCCTGTAGATCTCACAAAACTGCCCAAATATATTTGAAAAACATAAACCAAGTATTTCCCCTGGTCTGCTCAAAACCCTGCCCTTTTTTTTTTTTATTTCCTATCTCACTGACAGTTAAAAGCTTTTACCATGGCTTACAGTGGATAACCTTTGCCTTGCCTTTGACCTCATTTATTATCGGTCTCTTCTTGATTGAGCATGCATTATTCCAGATGTCTTAGTGTCCCTCAAACATGATGAACATGCTCCTACCTCAGGATATTTGCCCTTATTCTTCCCGCTGCCTGGGACACTCTCTCTCCAGGTATCCACAAAACTTGGTCCCTTATTTCCTGCTGAACTCCATTTGAAAATATTTTTTATTAGAGAAGGCTTTCCTGGTCACTTTACATAAAATAGCCGTGATCTGTTACATACCACCTGACCCTTATTACTAAATTTTGCTCTAATACAAACTAACATGAACCACAGTTTTGTTTTTCAACCTGGAGTCCCATAAAGATAACAATTAAATTAAGTGTTAATATTTCCAACATATAATGAATGAATTGATGTTGATATTTAGTTTCTCTCCCGAGGTCTGGTAAGACCCCATTCAGCATTAAAAAGAAACCATCACTTTGCACCTTGCTTCTAGAAGCCTCTTTATCCAAATACACCCCATCCCCCTCTCTTGTTCATGACCATCTTGTTCCTTACATTGTAAATTTTGTTATTTTCTTGGTTTCTGGTCACCTATTACCATTTGCAGAAGATTCTTGGTTTTGCATCTGCATCTATGTGAAGGTCCCTATTAGTAGAGTATTTATCAATTTATTTCTGTGGCAGTATGATATTTTCCAATAAGTTATGCAAAACTCTGCTGGTTTCTGTTCAACAGAAACATCTGTTATATATCAAACACTGTCCAAATACTGGAGATATCTCAAATAATATACAGGGGCAACAATCAAGTAGATAAGACACTAAGTTCCACCTCCTAAATGAGAAGTCCCAAAGAATTTGTGGACCTATTTTAAATTCACTACACAAGGAGCACCTGGGTGGCTCAGTGGGTTAAAGCCCCTGCCTTCGGCTTGGGTAGTGGTCTCAGGGTCCTGGAATCAAGCCCTGCATCGGGCTCTCTGCTCAGCACGGAGCCTGCTTCCCCCTCTCTCTCTGCCTGCCTCTCTAACTACTTGTGATCTCTCTCTCTAATAAATAAATAAAACCTTGAAAAAAAAAAACCCACTACACAAACATTTCAAGGCATGCATGGTGTCCATATAAAGTATGGGAACTCTTCTGTGGCTATAAACAGATTGCAAACTGAAAGCAGAAAGGTGAAGGAGCTGTCCTGGGGCATGTGACTGTTAAAAAGACCTAGAAAGTCATTATGGAATCTATCTCTAAACTCATTTCCCAGTGTCTCTTGTAAAAATCTTGTTCATGTGATTATGTTGACCAATAAAATATGAATGAAAGCAGTTACTAGGTTTCCCGTGTCAATATGAGTAATTATCCAGTATATTCTCTTCCCTTTTCTCCTTCCCCTGTGTGGCTGGCTGGTGGCAAAGAGTTCCAAAATATCAGTCACATGCTCAGAGAAGTGTAGATTCCAAATTTGCCATTTGGAGAACTACCCAGGAATCTAATTAGCACCATACTTTTTCTCAGTGAAAAAAAATACACTTTCATGATGTCAAGTCCCTGACATTTCAGAGTCCATCAGTTACAATGGACTATCTTGTTCACTCCAAATAACCCAGAAATTTGTACTTTGAAGTGGTATGCATTTGTACTTTGAAGTCGTGTTTTATTCTTCTATGACAAAAACCTAAGTGGCATGGTTAGTAAACACTTTTTTTAGATTTATTTATTTTAGAGAGAGAGAGAGAACATGAGAAGGAGGCGCAGAGGGAGATGGAGAAAGAATCTCAAGCAGGTCCACACCAAGTACAGAGCCCAACGTGGGCTTGATCCCAAGACCCTGAGATCGCGACCTGAGATAAAATCAATAGTAGGGCACTTAATCAACTGCACTACCCAGGCACTCAGGGAAGTCAACTTCTTTTGCAAAGGGCCAGCTTATAAACATTTCAGACTTTGCAGACTATACGATCCCTGTTCCAACTATTCAACAAGCCTGTATTCAGCAAAGACAATACATAAATAAATCCATATGGCTGTCTTCAAATACCACTTTATTTACCAAAATAGGCCAAAGGCCAGATTTGGCCCATGGGCAGTAAATTGCTGAACCATGGCTTATCGTATAACAAGGAAATGGGTAATGAAGGATGGAAATGTTGTAATCCATGTTATACAGTAGCAAGACATGTAGCAATACTCTTGCTGACATTATAGAGGTCATCCATGTGACTCATAATTCAGGAAATCCAGAAGAAGTCATTTTAAAATCCCGACACTAGTGTGCATTGGCTAATAGTGGCTGAATGTTACAACATACAGAAAGAAAAGAACCAAACAAAAAAGAGTGGGTCATTCAGCAAGTACAAATAAAAAGAAAACCGCAGATTTCAAGACCTGGAAAAGCTGAGTATTTTCAGAACCCAGCAGTAAAGATTCAATTTTAAATGGCTTTAAGCAACAAAGAGCTAGAAAAGTTTCTCACTTGCATGAAGTCAGTCAAGGATTATAAAATCAGATTAAGAGAATGGCCTTCACATCTACATATTTAGGGATACCACTGGGTTGAGGGAGGAAAAGTGGAACCAAAAAGCAAAACAGAGCCTGCTAGAAGCACATGTGCAGGTGCTTAGTAAATTTTTAAAAGATGTGTATTGCCAAGGAAATGAGTGGAGAAAAAAAAAAAAGCTTTGGGGTACTTCACAAACAATGCAGACTGTGTAGTAAAAAATCTCCCCAAATCTCTTCCCAGAGACAGGATTAACAACTGCACTGTGCACCGATAAAAAGCCAGACAAAATCACACCCTCAATATTGCTCTAGGACAGATAATGCAAAGTTACCATGAATAAAGAGGAAAAGCATAAGACCATCAGTGCAGCAATATCATATGCTCCCACCCATCTGCAGGCATCTCAGAGCTTTGTGGCAAGTAAGAACAGAAAAAAACTGCAACAAAAACAGAGGAGGGACACTAGCTGAGGAGCCTGAGTAGAACCGACTATAGGAAAGATCAAATCTACACTAAAGTTGAAGGTACTGGGGGCAGGGCATGGGGGGGGCAGGGAGGAGAGGGAGGAAAAAAAAAAAAAACAGATCACACAACAAACTGCAGGGAAGGGATTTCAAGGTACGTGGTCTTCAAGGGCCAAACACCATAAAAAGGGACAGACGCAGGATTTAAAGAGATGAAGAAAAAAAAAAAAAACACTAAGCAGAATCAGACCTATAAATACAGAGAAAAAACTGAGGATTGCCAGAGAAGAGCAGTGAAAGGGTGGTCGAGACAAGTGATGGAGAGTGGGAGATGCAGGTTTCCAGTTATGGAAGGAATAGTCATGGGAATAGAAGGTACAGCCTAGGGAATAGAGTCGATGGTATTGGAACATCATATGGGGACAGATGGTAACTACACTTGTGAGCACGGCATAATGTACAAACTTGGTGAATCACTATGTTGTATCTCTGAAACTAATTGAACATTTTTGGTCCACTATACTCAAAGATACTATAAATAAATAAGACAAAGTGATGGGCTCCACTGCAGTGATGGGCTCCGCTGATTTAAAGGAGCAGGCATCGTAATCAGGAATTTTAACTTTACTGAATTTCATGGAATAATCAAGGAAACACTGTAATAATGCATATTCATTATGGGGTACTTACAAGTTCATTCACTAACCTTCATTTTCACCTCAACATTGTTTTGTGGTAGAAAAAATATTTTGGTTTATTCAGATACCTTTTCCTATCTCATCCAAGACTTGTGAGGGGAGAAAAAAAAAAAAAAAAGCATGATTTAAAAAAAAAAAAAAGGTAACACAGATGGCCTGGGTGGTTCAGTGAGCTAAGCGTCTGCCTTTGGCTCAGGTCACGATCCCAGCGGGATTGAGCCCCAAGCCTATCACTGAATCTGAGTTGGGGGGATCCCTGCTCAACAGGGAGTCTGCTTCTCCCTCCCCTTCTGCTTCTCCCACTCCCGCAGGTGCTGTGCTAAGTAAATAAATCTTTAAAAAATTATTTAAAAAAAAATAAGAACAGTATTCCAAACGTACAACTTCTGGGGATGGAAAGGAAAAAACGAAAGGTAAAGTGTGCTATGACAATTAGGTGGTAAAAGGGAAAATAAGAATAAGTGAAAATGTAGGGGGGAGCATGGGTGGCTTAGTGGTTTAAAGCCTCTGCCATCGGTTCAGGTCATGATCTCAGGGTCCTGGGATCAACCCCCACTTCGGGCTCTCTGCTCAGCAGGGAGCCTGCTTCCCCCTCTCTGCCTACTTGTGATCTCTCTCCTCTCTGTCAAATAAATAAATAAAATCTTCAAAAAAAAAAAAAAAAGAAGAAGAAGAAAAGAAAATGTAGGGTCATCCAAGTCAAAAGAGACTCACTTCTTCACCACCAAACCAAATGAAGGTACAAACTTACAGTTATAAAATGAGTAAGTCACGGGAGGAGGCCAAGATGGCAGAGAAGTAGGAGATCCTGTTGCAACCTCTCCCCAAAATTGAGCTGGATATCTACAAGAACACACTGAACACCCATGAAATCAGCCTGAGGAGCAAGATTTTTCACTTCTGGATCTCTACAGGAACAGAAGACAGCAGTGGAGAGGTAAAGCAAAGTGAGAACACCCGAACCAATATCAGAGTTTAAACAAAAGGGAGGGGGAGCCACCAGAAGTGATCCAAGGACAGTAATACCCCCAAGGAAAGTGCCCAGTGGTTGGGGACCAGCATTAACTTAGAATCTGGTTAAAAACACTTAAAAAGAGCAAAAGCTTCTAAGGAGCAACTAGTGGAAGGGGGTGGTCGTGGGCAAGGTCCCACACTCCCAGGAAGGACACCACTCTTCTCAAAGAGAGACTGGTGCGGGGCTCCAGTCGGTGGTTCCTGAACCTGCAGCTTTCTGCTCCTTGCACCATTTTGTGGGCGGGGCACGTGCACTCCTGCAAGCGCCTTGGAGTCCAGTGTGGTCCAGGAGCCTGCAGCTTTTCCCTGTGTGCCCCACTCTCTTGACTGGGTGCAACCCTGACTGAAAAGACATTCGTGTGGTCTGCGGCAGGGTCTGGACACTCCCAGCTGAACCCGAGAGAATGCAGGCTGGCGGCCTAATCTCCGGCAGGAATCTGAGCACACCCTGCGCGGGCCTAGAGACCATAGAGCAGGGGAGCACTCATGGAGTCCCCGAACTGTGGCAGGGGGTGCACAACACCTGTGACAGGCTGTGCTGTGAGCAGACTCTTGCAGAGGGGAATATGTGTTCTGGACCACCCAGAAGGGAGCAGACTGGCTTCTCTGTGACACGGAGATCTGGGTACAGGCACATTACTTGCTTGGACTCTCCGAAAAGGTGAAAAAGCTACAAAAGGCCAAAAACCTTCAGAGAGAGAAAGACTGAGAAACTGGTTTCCACAGAGCTCAGCCCCTTGAATGGGGGGAGGGGGACTCAACCCAAGCAAGACTGACTGGAAAACAACACGGCACTCCCCTCCCCCAGAAGACAAATCAAAAAAAAAAAAAAAAAAAAAAGACTATAACCACAGGGTCCCCATAAAATTTTAACTCCCCAACACCAGGGGAAATCAATATATTAAGCTCCTGATAATACTCTTAAAACTTTATTTCATAGATATGAGGTTTTTTTTCTATTTTTTTTACTCACTCGTTTTGACATTTCTTTTTTTTTTTTTAATTTTTTTAAACTACTTAACATTACACCTAGAGGCTTAATACAACAATAAACCCAGGAAGACCTGAAATAACCTTCCTCGCCTGTGAGGAGTTATAACCATCCTCCCATCTTATCCTTCTGTCAGTGTTTCTACATATTTGCTTTTGTTCTGGTATTATAAAAATCTTATTCCTGGTGTTCATTCTGACTAGGTTATTTTATTTCTTGTCATTTACTTTTGTTGGTCTATATGTTTGTTTGTGTTGGTTTACATGCCTTATAAATTTGGGGGGCCCATTCTGGGTGGGATTTCTTCTTTTTCTTTTTTTTTATCCTTATTCTTTTTGTTGGTAAATCCCAATTGCTCCTAAACCTTCCAGGGTGCACCCTGCCTGGATTGTGGGTGACATATCCAGCTATACATCCTCTCATCCACTTCTCATCAAAATGACTAGGAGGAGGGACACCCAAAAGAGGAAAAACCCAGAGACTGCGCCCTTTCCTTCAGAACTATTACACACGGACATAACAGTATGTCAGAAAGGGAATTCAGGGTGACAATTATCCAGGCAATGCCTAGGATGGAGAAAAACATTAATGACAACATAGAATCTCTAAGGGCAGTAATGAGAACCAGTATAGCTGATGTAAAAAATGCTATCAGTGAGATGCAATCCAATCTAAATAGTCCAACAGCTACAGTTATCGAGACAGAGGACAGAATTAGTCAACTAGAGGATAAAATGGTTGAGAAGAAAGGTCAAGAGAAGAACTGGAACAAACTGCTCAGGAATCATGGGAAGAGACATATGGAAATAAATGACTCCATAAAATGTTCCAACGTCAGAATTATTGGAATCCCATAGGGGGTAGAGAAAGACAGAAGACTAGAAGATATAGCTGACCAAATTCTGAATGAAAATTTCCCCAGTCTGGGGAATGGAACAAGTGTTCCTGTCCTAGAGGCAGAAAGGACACCTGCCAAGATCAACGAATCTAGGAAATCAGAGAGACACATCATTGTAAAATTCGCAAATTATAATTTTAGACAAGAGGTCCTGAGGGCAGCTAGGGGGAAGAGATTCCTTATCTACAGAGGAAGACCCATTAGAATAATGTCAGACCTGTCCACAGACACCTGGCAAACCAGAAAGGGCTGGCATGATATATTCAGGGCACTAAATGAGAAGAACATGCAGCCAAGAATACTTTATCCAGCAAGGCTGACATTCAAAAAGAATGGAGAGATAAAGAGCTTCCAAGATTGGCAAGGATTCAGATTATGTGACCACCAAGATGGCACTCCAGGAAATATTAAAGGGGGTTCTATAAAAGTAGAAAGAACTCATGAGTGACTTGGAACAGAAATTTACAATCTATAGAAACAAGGCCTACACAGGCAATATGATGTCAATAAACACTTATCTTTCAATAATCACTCTCAACGTGAATGGCACAAACACTCCCATAAAACAGCACAGCGTTGCAGAATGGATAAAACGACAGGACCCATCCGTATGCTGTCTACGAGAGACACATTTGGAACCAAAAGATACATCCAGACTGAAAGTGAAAGGATGAAGAACCATCTTTCATGCCAATGGGCCTCAAAAGAAAGCTGAAGTAGCAATTCTCCTATCAGATAAATTAGATTTTAAGCTAAAGACTGTAGTCAGAGATACAGAAGGGCACTACATCATTCTGAAAGGGTCTATCCTCCAAGAAGATCTAACAATTATAAACATTTATGCCCCCAATTACGAGCAGCCAACTACATAAGCCAACTGTTAATCAAAATAAAGTCATATTGATATGAATACATTAATAGTAGGAGATCTTAACACGCCACTTAGTAACAGACAGATCATCTAAATAGAAAATCAATAAAGAAACAAGAGCTTTGAATGACACATTGGACCACATGGACCTCAGATATATATAGAACATTCTACCCTAAAACAACAGAATACTCATTCTTCTCGAGCGCACATGGAACTTTCTCCAGAATAGACCACATTGGGTCACAAATCAGGACTCAACTTATACCAAAAGATTGAGAGGATTCCCTGTATTTCCTCAGACCACAAGGCTTTGAAACTGGAACTCAACCACAAGAAAAAGTTTGGAAGGAATTCAAACACTTGGAGGCTAAAGACCAACCTGCTCAAGAATGCTGGGAACAACCAGGAAATTAAAGATGAACTTAAACAATTTATGGAGACCAATGACAATGAAGACACATCGATGCAAAACCTATGGGACATGGCAAGGGCAATCCTAAGGGGGAAATACATAGCCATCCAAGCCTCAATCAAAAAAATTGAAAAATCTCCAATACACCAGATCTCTTTACACCTTATGGAACTGGAAAATCAGAACCAAATTAAGCCAACCCCACACACAATAAGGGAAATAATCAAGATTAGAGCAGAGATCAATGAGTTAGAAACTAGATGAACAGTAGAACGCATCAATGAATACAGAAGTCAGTTTTTTGAGAGAATCAGTAAGATCGATAAGCCACTAGCCAAACTAATTCAAAAGATAAAGGACCTTAATTAAGAAAATTATGAATGAAAGGGAAGAGACCACAACTAATCGAAAGGAAATACAAACATTCATCAGAAATTATTATCAACAGCTCTATGTCAATAAGTTAAACAACCTAGAAGAAATGGATGCATTCCTGGAAACCCATTATCTTCCAAGACTGAAACAGGAAGACATTGACAACCTGAATAGACAAATATCTAGTAATGAGATTGAAGCAGTGATCAAAAACCTCCCAAAAAACAAGAGTCCAGGACCTGACGGATTCCCTGGGGAATTTTACCAAACATTCAAGGAAGAAATAATACCTATTCTCCTGAAACTGTTTCAAAAAATAGAAACAGAAGGAAAACTTCCAGACTCTTTCTATGAAGCCAGCATTACCCTGATCCCCAAACCAGGCAAAGACCCCATCAAAAAGGAGAATTTCAGACCAATATCCCTGATGAATATGGATGCCAAGATTCTCACCAAGATCCTAGCTAATAGGATCCAACAGCACATTCAAAAGATGACTCATCGCGACCAGGTGGGATTTATCCCTGGGATGCAAGGGTGATTCAACATTCGCAAATCAATCAATGTGATAGAACAAATGCATAAGAGAAGAGAGAAGAACCACATGGTTCTCTCAATTGAAGCAGAAAAAGCATTTGACAAAATTCAGTATCCGTTCCTGATTAAAACTCTTCAAAGTATAGGGATAGAAGGAATATTCCTCAACATCATAAAGTCTATCTATGAAAAGCCCACAGCAAATATCATTCTTAATGGGGCAAAGCTGACAGCCTTCCCTTTGAGATCAGGAACAGGACAAGGATGCCCACTCTCACCACTCTTGTTCAACATAGTACTAGAAGTCCTAGCAACAGCCATCAGACAGAAATCAAAGGTATTCAAATTGGCAATGAAGAAGTCAAACTCTCTCTTTGCAGATGACATGATACTATATATGGAAAACCCAAAATACTCCACCCCCAAACTACTAGAACTCATATAGGAATTCAGTAATGTGGCAGGATACAAAATCAATGCACAAAAATCAGTTGCTTTCCTATACACTAACAATGAAAATATGGAAAGGGAAATTAGAGAATCGTTTCCATTTACTATAGCACCAAGAACCATAACATACCTGGGAATAAACCTAACCAAAGAGGTAAAGATTCTGTACTCGAGTAACTACAGCGCTCATGAAAGAAATTGAAGAAGACACAAAAAGGGGAAAAGCATTCTGTACTCATGGATCAGAAGAATAAACATTGTTAAAATGTCTATACTGCCCAGAGCAACCTTTACTTTCAGTGCCATCCCGATCAAAATTCCACCAGTTTTTTTCAAAGGGCTGGAACAAACAATCCTAAAATTTGTATGGAACCAGAAAAGACCCCGAATTGCCAAGGAAATGTTGGAAAAGAAAAACAAAGTTGGGGGCATCACATTACCTGATTTCAACCTTTACTACAAAGCAGTGATCACCAAGACAGCATGGTACTGGCACAAAAACAGACACATAGACCAGTGAAACAGAATACAGAGCCCAGAGATGGACCCGCAAGTCTATGGTTCAAATAATCTTTGACAAAACAGGCAAAAATATCCAGTGGAAAAAAGACAGTCTCTTCAATCAGTGGTGCTGGGAAAATTGGACAGCTATATGTAGAAGAATGAAACTTGACCATTCTCTTAAACCATACACGAAGATAAACTCGAAATGGGTAAACGACCTCAACGTGAGGCAGGAATCTATCAAAACCCTAGAGAAGAACATAGGCAGTAACCTCTTTGACATCAGCCACAGCAACTTCTTTCAGGACATGTCTCCAAAGGCAAAGGAAACAAAAGCAAAAATAAACTTTTGGGACTTCTTCAAGATAAAAAGCTTCTGCACAGCAAAAGAAACAGTCAACAGAACCAACAGGCAACCCACAGAATGGTAGAAAATATTCACAAATGACACTGAAGACAAAGGTCTGATATCTAAGATCTATCAAGAACTCCTCAGGCGCCTGGGTGGCTCAGTTGGTTAAGCAACTGCCTTCGGCTCAGGTCATGATCCCGGAGTCCCGAGATCGAGTCCCACATCGGGCTCCCAGGTCCATGGGGAGTCCGCTTCTCACTCTGACCTTCTCCCTTCTCATGCTCTCTCTCACTCTCTCTCTTTCCTAATAAATAAATAAATAAAAATCTTAAAAAAAAAAAACTCCTCAAACTCAATACTCACAAAACAGATAAATACATTAAAAAATGGGCAGAAGACATGAACAGACACTTCTCCAAAGATGACAAATGGCTAGCAGACACATGAAAAAATGTTTATCCTCTTTAGCCATCAGAGAGATTCAAATCAAAACCACACTGAGATATCACCTTACACCAGTTAGAATGGCCAAAATCAACAGGACAATAAACAACAAATGTTGGAGAGGATGCGGAGAAAGGGGAACCCTCTTCCACTGTTGGTGGGAATGCAAGTTGGTGCAGCCACTTTGGAAAACAGTGAGGAGATTCCTCACCAAATTAAAAAAAGAGCTACCCTAAGACCCTGCAAATTGCACTACTGGGTATTTACCCCAAAGAAGCAGATACAGTACAAAGAAGGGCCACATGTACCCCAATGTTCATAGCAGCAATGGGCACAATCACCAAACTGGAAAGAACCAAGATGCCCTTCAACAGATGAATGGATAAAGAAGATACGGTCCATATATACAATGGAATATTATGCCTCCATCAGGAAGGATAAATATCCAACTTTTGTATCAACATGGACGGGACTGGAAAAGATTATGCAGAGTGAAATAAGTCAAGCAGAGAGAGTCAATTATCTTATAGTCTCACTTACATGTGGAGAATAAGGAAAAACATGGAGGGCATTGGGAGAAGGAAGGGAAGGGTGAATGGGGGGAAATCAGAGGGGGCAATGAACCATGAGAGACTGTGGACTCTGAGCAACAAACTGAGGGCTTTGGAGGGGAGGGGGTGGGTGTTGGGTGAGCCAGGTGGAGGGTATTGAGAAGGGCACATATTGCCTGGAGCACTGGGTGTGGTGCATGAACAATTAATCTTATAACACTGAAAAAATAAAATAAACGTATTTGGGAAAAAAATAAATAAAATGAGTAAGTCACAAGGATGCCTTGTGACAGCAAAAATACAGCACAAGGATTAAGGTCAATCGTAATAGTGTACAGTTAGAGGTGGTAACTACACTTACTGTGGTTATCTTTTCCTAATTTACAGTTATTTATAGTTATCAAATCATTATGTTGTTCACCTGAAACTAATATAATTTGTCAGCTATCCTTCAGTTAAAAACCTTAAAGAACAAAATTTAGAAAGCACCGGTTATGTTCTGAGTTCTTTGCTAGACTAACAGAAAGTAATGTCATTAACATAAGAATAATGATATACAATACCTGGATATCATTCAAGATGAACACAAGAAACGTAAAGTCCACAAAGATCTACTGCAGAGAATCACTAAAAAATTCACATGCTACTTAAATGAGGAAACTTTCAGTACACATTAACATATATACAATTAATAAAAAAAAAAAAAAAAACCATATACCAACAAAATCAACCCAAAGAAAACTTCAAATGTATATCCCCAACAGACTTTAAGGTATTTCAGTAAGCATTTGAAGATATGAAAAGCATGATGCCTGGGTGGTTTAGTTAAGCATCTGACTCATTTTGACTCGGGTCATGATCTCAAGGGCATGAGATCAGGCCTTTTATCAGGCTCCACACTCTGCTTCTCTCCCTCTCCGTCTGCCCCACCCCCAGCTGACACACAGTCTCTCTAAAATAAAGAGATCTTAAAAAAAAAAAGAGAAAGAGAGATGAAAATCTACCTTAAATCAAAAATGAAAAAATCAAAATCAAAATGAATTTTAAAAACCAGGAGCTTCATTCAACCAAATTATGACTGTGAAAATTTCAAAAAAGGGTGGTGAGGATTTTTAAAAATATATACCCATAAAAGCAGAGATGAGGAGATTACTGTATCAATGTTACATGTTTTTAATTCATATGTAATTGATATATATTAGTTTCAGGTATGCAACGTAAGGATTCTGTATCTGTGTACATTACTAAGTGATCATAAGGCTAGTTAGCATCCATCACCTATCTATGAATTGTTTTTCATTGTGCTGAGAACTTCTAGGAAGCACTGATGTATTCTCTTAGCAACTTACAAATAGACATTATAATACTGTAGTCACCAAGCTGTACATTACATCCCCAGGGCTTGTTTTCTACCTAGAATTTTATACTTTTTGACCACCTTCATGTTAATCTATTTTGTATTCAGGAATAATACAACTAAAATGTGAGACAAGAAGGAAGCAAAAACACAAAAAATTTATTGTTTTATAGGCAATAGGTTGCTATTAATGGTTACTATTCCCCTCCCCAAAAAACTGATAAAGCTGATAGTAAAAGTTTGAAGAAGCCAACAAGGAAGTAAAGTCATCAAAGGAAATTTAAGTACCAAGGTAACCCCTAGAACGAAACATTCAACCTTCTTCAATACCCAATTTTTTTAAGAAGACAGAGAATGTGCTTCCTATACTTAAGGATAGCAAACATAACAAGAGGTGCATCATTTTAAATTATAACTCATCTAAAGATAAACTCAACAGTTCTAAAATAAATGTGAACCAGCGTAATCCATATATTAAAACAAAAAATATTTTCAATCTGGAACACATGTTGGTTCACAAAAACATAATCGTAATATTTCTAGTGTTAAAAAGGAAACCAGCAAATAAAGTCTGACAGAATTTATAATAAAAGGGGCTAATATTTCTGTGGTCAAGATTTTCCATTTTATTCTCTCACTGAACCTTATAGCTCCAATTTCCCCATCAGGAACTATAGCTTTACTGAGTTTCATCGAGTAACTAGAAGAACGATAGGATAGTACATGTTCATTACAAGGGTATTCCCAAGCTAGTTCAGCTAGACTATTTTCAACTGAGCCTTGGTGTCTTTGGGGGAGACAAAACATTTTTAATTTATTTAGATGTATTTTCCTGTCTTATCCAAGACTTGTGAGATTCAGTCTCCATATGTGTTTTCACCTCCCTTTCTGCACCGTGGCCAATCACAAATGTTCTGTTTTGTTATTTATCTCGCTAACCCAGTTATATATGTCCTTCCATCTGTCATTAAAATAACACAGTTTATTTAGCTTTCTTTTTCAGTGATGCACAGTCACGCTGGCGTTGATGTTGTAATGGTTCTGGTTTTCTTTTCTCATCTGAACTCTTAGAAAACACGTTCACAGTATTTCCAATGTTAAAAAGCAAACTAGCACTATCTCCCTACAAAGTACGACAGTCCACAGGCCAAGCCAAAAAATGTCTAACATTCCCATTTACAGCACACTGAAGTTGCACACCTTTTTTGCAGTTTTCAAAGTGATGCAACAACGGATAATTGTCATAAACAGTCCATCGTGGTTGCCAGTATCAGTCATCGTAGACAACAAGGTCACAAACAGTGACTACATTTGGGGGTAATCTCTACTGTATCCGTTCAACACGAAGTTGAAAGATTACAAGTTCCTAAAAAAGACTACGTTAAGATGAAAAAATATGTTTTAGGAGTCACGCAGCAAAGCCTCTCAAGCTTAGGTTTACCCTATTTCCTTTTTGAAATAAGTGTTTCAACAGAAGGAAAACAAACAGCATTGTTTTCCTAAGTAAGTTTCTGGATCGTAGAGACATACTAGCATGTACCTGTTTAAGAGCGTGCGACGCTCAAATGGGGGTGGGGTGTTCTCCTATCTGTGCAGGACACAGTCAAGCACAGAAAGGTTGCCACATTGCACAACTCCGGGGCAAGTGAGCAGCTGCCCATGGCTTCCTTGAGTCCTAGGTGCTAGTGAGTTAGCAGTTAGACTGGGAAAACACTCCAGGGCAACCCGACCCCTCAAGAAGAGGGAGCCAGGTAGATGTGGGGGGTGGTGCCTGGCAGAGCCTCGAAGGTGCCCATCTAAAGCTGGAGTGCCAGGCACGTATCTTGTCTCTACGTTACTGTTGCAGACGTGTAATACGGCAACTTACACAGACATTTCTTCCTATTCCAAGTAGCTCATGAAATAATACTGCTGACATTTTCCTCCCTTCCCAGAGCATAAACTCGTAACTCTCCCTGGCATAATATTTCCTCAAGTCAATTCTAATTCCCATAGAAGAGGCAACATACAGGGCAGAAGCAGTCTGTGTAGAGCTGGGCAGGAGATCAAGTTCCTTCTGATGAAAGCCTAATGGTATCATACAGCCTCAGAGGAAATCAGCTGCCTGCCAGTGATGTGGAATGAAATGTTTAATGAAGCTGTCAGCGCAGGGTTCTGACGCATGTATAGGTCTTTACGTGCTGCCACGTTCCTGGACACTGCACATGACTCTTCTGAATAGCTTCTCATCTTAGAGGAAAATAGTTTTTCAAAGTCTTAACTATTTTTTGCAGTTAATCTTGAGGATAGATTATTGAGGAATATTCGATCCGGTTACTTTCTGTAAAGTTTAAAGAAAGTTTGAAATGCAATAGCTGATGGCACAAGATGCTCCACTATTTTCCTTACGTGAGACTACGTTCTTTAACTGTGTCCACGGAATTAATTTACTTGATAGAGATCATTTTATTAACAAGTCATAATATTCTAATTTTAAAAGCTTTAGTAAGGGGGCCTGAGTGGCTTAGTTTATTAAGCATCTGACTGGTGATTTGGGTTCAGGTTATGTATGCCCCTCCCCCCACCTTCATGCATGTCCACATGCACTCACTCTCTCTCGAATAAAGAAATATTTAAAAATTTTAATAAAAATATAAACTTTAGCAAAATTGCTCATGTTTTTCCGAATATACTCAAGTTTCCAATTGTTGTATGTTATTCTACCTGCCATTTGTCACTGCCATTTGATTCCCTACCATTTATAGAGCCCCTTTGAAATTATCTTTCAAATATATACACATATAGTTATATGCACACATATGTTCTAAGTAAGACTATCAACAGTTATTCACTATTAATTAAATGGCACTAAAAACTCCAATTTCTATACTAAGTGAAAATATTTCTCCTCATCAATTTGGGAAGTAGGGAAAGGATCTATAGAGAAACAAAAAGGGTGAATGTGTTAGAAAAAAGCGTCTAGAGGAGGATTCAGGACTTCCTGTAGACTAGTAAACCCTTGGCGTACTGATGTTGCCCCAGCCTTATCTCACGTTATCACAGAATATGTCATCCTCAAGAACTATAAAACACAATGTTTAGTTGATGTGAACCTGAATAGTTATCAGTATCCTAAATGTGTAGTCGTTATTACATCACTCATGTTCAAAGGGTTTTATAATTCACGTGGACTGGTGACATCCACACCTATCAACTCTGGTCAGCCCGAATGAACGCTCTCTGAGCCTTCGGACACAAGCCAGCCTGCCATGGCTTCAAGTGCAGCTCTGCTGGCTAACTGTAAATTAGGTAAGCTCTTCTTTGCCTTGGTTTCCTCAACTTTATTTTGTTTTCATTGTTCCCAATATCTCACCTTTATTTTAAACTTTTTGAGTATAGTTAACAATGTTACAGTTTCAAGTGTACTGCATAGTGATTCAACAACTCTATACATTAAACTATGGTAACCACAAGCAGAGTTACTATCTGCCCCATACAACACTATTATAAACTCATTGGCTATATTCCCTATGCGGCACCTTTGGGTCCTGTGACTTACTCCTTCTGTCACTGGAAGCCTGTCTCTCCCAATCCTCTTCATCTATTTTGCCCATCCCCTCACCACCCCAACCATCAGTTTGTTCTCCGTATTTATAGATCTGATTCTGCTTTTTGTTTTATGTGTTTGTTCGTTTAGATTCCACATGAGTGGAATCATATGGTATTTGCCTTTTGCAGTCTGACTTATTCTACTTGTCAAAATACCCTCTATGTCCATCCGTTTCCTCAATTTTAAATGGAAATTATGGTAGTACTTACTTCCTAAGATTTTAACATTAATGAAGATGATACAACTACGGCCGCCTGAGTGGCTCAGTGGTTTAAAGCCTCTGCCTTCGGTTCAGGTCCTGACCTCAGGGTCCTGGGATGGAGCCCCGCATCAGGCTCTCTGCTCAGCAGGGAGCCTGCTTTCCCTTCTCTCTCTGCCTGCCTCTCTGCCTACGTGTCACCTCTCTCTAATAAATAAATAAAAACTTTAAAAAAAAAAAGATACAACTATAATACTTCCAACATTACCTAATACGGGATAAATTTTATAAAGCATTAGGTTTCTATGATTAAGACACAACTAAAATGCACTGAAATGTTGTATACCATCTTACAAACTAAGAAGGAGATTCAAGTTTCTAAAGGTAATTCCAACAGGAACTCTTAATCTCTAATATTTATAATCTCTAAGAGGTTTTTGTTTCATAAAATCAGATAGGTGCGCCCACAGAAAACTGAAATCCTGGTTCACACTCCAATTTCTTTCAGCTTTTCTGGGCGTGATGCCGATAAAAGACACATGCATTTGTTTTCTTTTGCTTTGCTTTATTTCACTTTCAGTAGTGACTTCCTCTTATTTCTTTTGTTTATCGTTTATTTTGTCTTTGATATCTTAAGCTTTCCCCTGACGAACACCAGCCGCGTGGTATGTAAAGCACCAAGTGAATAGTCTAAGTACTATAAATATTGTATCAAGGACCTCTCCATTCGCTTAAGGTGATGGAAGATGACTGGAATTGGGAAAAATCTGAGCAATGAGTACTCTGTAGTCTGGAAAATTCCACAGCATATTAGATGTCATGAATCAACACGATTTCTTGAGATTCTGTTGGCTTGAAGATCCTAGCCTTTTCTGTATTCTTTTATACTACTCCTGGTACCTCCGGAGTCAAAGGTTACGTTGTGAACAGATTGTAGTAGCTGTGATACACTCAGGAATGTATCAGTTCTGGGGAATGTTCCAGAATAGCACCACCCCCTCTCTCAAATCACTCTCCCGAATTATCTTTCTTGTGTAGTTACCTTAAGTCTATTATTAATAAGTTATTTCCTCAAGCTAGAAATACTCCCAGTCTTTTAAAATTCCTCTAATTGAAATGCTCATGTAAACATAAGTGATTATTTCTGATTTCAATGTTCATTGATAAATATTTAAATTACTGGTGTACACTTCACAAGTTTATTATTTAGCACATGCTGGAGATGTAGATCCTTTAGCAATGAGCCACAAAACAATTCTTTGGAACTAAAGTAAAAAAAAAAAAAACCATTCAATTAGATAGGCACCAAGATAGGCATTTCAAATACACTTTTTTTTGCCTGAGACTGAAATCAATTGCCAGTTATTTAATCCAAATTATAATCAAAATTATAATTTAATGATGATGTAATATTCATTGTTGTATTACTAAGGTCTAGCAAAGAGCCTAGTTTACAGTAGGAACTCACTAAATATTTATTAAAAAGCTGAATGAGTGACTGGATCAATAATTATACCAACAAATTGCAATTGTTGCACTTACAATTTGACCTGGACTCGGGTTTAAAACTGTTAGTTCTTCAAAAGCAGCTAAAATCTCCCTTAGTCAAGAATAAATCTCTTGATTTCTGCTTCTCGACAAGATGGAGTAACAGAGACAAGGTATAAATGTGACAAAATCGGTACAAGATCTGAATGATCAAACTGTAGCATGTTGATCAAAGAAATCAAACATCTAAATAAATAGATATTCTGTGCTTATGAATACAAAGACTAAATATTGTTGAGCTGTCAGGTCATCCCAATTTGACCTATAGAGTCAATGTGATCTCCATCAAAATCCCAACAAGTTATTTCTGGATACAGACAAACTGATTCTGAAGTTTATATAGAGAAGCAAATGACCCACAACAGCCAAAACAATATAGAAGAAAATCAGAAAACTGATACTATCCAACTTTAACTATTGTCATAAAGCTACAGTTATCGTGATAGTGTGGTGTTGGGAAAGGAATATACAAATAAAAACATCAAACAGAATAGAGAACCTAGAAATACACTAACAAATAGAGTCACCTGTTCTTTAACAAAGGCAATTCAATGGGTAAAGTATAGTCTTTAACACATGTTAGAAGAACTGGACATTTGTATGCAAAAAAAAAAAAAATGGTAAGCATGACATAGACCCTACACTTTCCACTAAAATTAACTCAAAATAGGTCACAGACAAAAATATAAAACAATAAAATTTCTAGAGGGTAACACTGAGAAAAAAATCTAAGTGACCTTGGGTTTGGTGATGGGGTTTTAAATATACCACCAAAGAATGATCCATGAAATTAAAAGCTGACAATCTGGGTTTTATTAAAATTAAAAATCTCTGCTCTGCAAAAGATATTGTTAAGAGAATCAAAAGACAAAACCGCAGACTGTAAGAACTTATTTACAGAGCAAGTATCTGGTAAGTAAATTCTATCCATAATATGCAAAGAGCTCTTATAACTCAACAATTAGAAAATCAACCCAATTTTAAACAGAGCAAAAGGTATGAACACAAGCCTCACAATAGCTATACATGCAAATGGCAAGTAAATATATGAGAAGGTGCTCAGCATCATATATCATCACAGAATTGCAAGTTAAAATAATAATTAGATAACATTTTAGAATGCCTGAAATCCAAAAAAGGTAATACTGAATGGTGGCAAGGAAATTGAGCAACGGCTACTGCTCAATGCTACTGGGATTGTAAAATTGTACAGCCATTTTCAAAGTCAGTTTGACAGATTTTTTTGGTTTTGTTTTTTTTTTTTTAAAGATTTTATTTATATGACAGAGAGAAAGAGATCACAAGTAGGCAGAGAGGCAGAGAGAGAAAGGAGGAAGCAGGCTCCCCGCCGAGCAGAGAGCCCCACACAGGGCTCGATCCAAGGACCCCAAGATCAGAACCTGAGCTGAAGGCAGAGGCTTTGACCCACTGAGCCACCCAGGTGCCCTGGTTTGACAGATTCTTCAACTAGACATAGTTTCCCCATAGAGTCCAGCAGTCACTCTTAATTACCCAAATAAGTAGAAAACTGATAGGCACTTGAAAATCGTACATGAATGTTTATAGCAACTATATGTTTTTTGTCATGACCTGGAAGCAATGAAGATGTTCTTCAACAGGTGAGTGAATAAACAAACTGCAGTGTACTGCAGGGCAAACAGTGGAATATTACTCAGCAGTAACAAGAAATGAATTATCAAGCCATGAAAATATGTGGAGGAACATGAAACGCATTTTGCTAGCTGAAGCCAGTCCCACAAGGCCACATATCGTATGATACCAAGTACACAACATTCTGGAAAACGCAAAACAGTACAGACAAGATTAGTGAGTGGTTGACAGGAGCTTATAAAGAGGGGAGGGAGGAAAGATGAATAGGTGGACCTTGGTAGATTTTTAGGGCAATGAAACTATTCTTTACCACACTGTGGATAACGGGTACATGGCACTATAGGCATTTGTCAAAATCTATAGAATTGTATTACACTACAGTACCGTACAGTACATGCACACATGCGCACACGCGCGCGCACACACACACACACACACACTCGTCAGTAATGGGGTTCATTCGGGGCACCTGGGTGGCTCAATGGGTTAAAGCCTCTGCTTTCAGATCAGGTCATGGTCCCAGGGTCCTTAGGATCGAGCCCCGTATCAGGCTCCCTGCCGAGCAGGGAGCCTGCTTCCCCCTCTCTCTCTGCCTGCCTCTCTGCCTACTTGTGATCTCTCCCTCTGTCAAATAAATAAAATCTTTAAAAAAAGAAAAAAAAAAGAAATGGAGTTCATCCATTTAAAAATTTAAGCAATCAACTCTAATAACAGGCTGAGTGAAGAAGAATCACATGATCATCTCAATAAACAAGGAAAAGGCATTGATAGAATCTCTCAGAAAACTTGGGACAGAAATCTCAAAAAGGACATAAAAAAAACCCCTACTACTGACATCATATTTAATTGTGAAAGACTGAATGTTTTCCCCCAAGTTCAGGAACAAGACTATGATGTCTGCTTTTAACATTTACAACACAGTGATGGAGGTTTTCAGAATCCTTCCAGATTGGGAAGGAAGAAATAAAGATGTGTTTACTAACACAGGACATGATTATAAATGTAGAAAATATGACAAAATACACCCAAAAAGTTACTACATCTACTAAGTCTATTTAGCAAAGTTGCAAAATTCATCATCATATCCATCAATCAGTTGGAGTTCTATATACTAGCAACAAATCATCAGAAATAGAAAATAATACCATTTACAATAGTATCAAGCTATACGAAATACAGATAAATATGAGTGAATATGTGAAATCTTGGCTGGAAACCACAAACTATTACTGAGAGAAATTAAAGACCTAAATAAACACAAGGATCATCTGCATCTTCATGGTTCAGGACACTCACTATTCCTGTCAATTTCCCCAATCGATCTATGGATTCGGTACAATCCTAGTCAAAATTGTGGTGGATGTTTTTGCAGAAATTAAGGAATTGATTTAGAAATCCATGTGGAAAATAAACAGGGTGGCTGGAGGGGAGGAGGATGGGAGGGCAGCACATACCCTCCCCAATGTCTATCACCATTGGTTAGGGTGGTTGGGTGATGGACACTGGGGAGGGTATGTGCTATGGTGAGTGCTGTGAATTGTGTAAGACTGATGATTCACAGACCTGTACCCCTGAAACTAATAATACTTTATATGTTAAGTAAAAAAAATAAATAAATCCATGTGGAAACACAGATTAACCTAAAAAAACTTTTAAATAAAAGAGCAAAGTTGGAGGACTGATGCTATTACATATATTTAAGACTTGTATGTTATGTAAGTATACAGTATGTTAAGACTCCAATGCTGCATAATGCAGACACCACTATCCTGACATAAATACTGATAAATAGGTCAATACAATAGAATGAGAAACCCAGAAATAGACCTGCACCTACATGGACAATTGACTTCCAACAATGGCAAGTTAGTGACACAACAGTCCTTTCAACCAATGATGCTAGAACAAATGGACATCCATATACATGACAATAAACTTGTATTACATCTTATTATATTTGCTTCCTTGGATTAGGGAAAGATTTCTTAGTGCTGACATAAAAAGCATGCTCCACAGATGGGCCAATTGATAAATGGAATGTCTTTAAAATTAGAAACGTATGCATTGTGAAACAGATTATTCAAAGAATAAAAGGACTAGCCACATATTGGGAGAAAATATCTTAGAAGCATATATATAGTCAAGGACTTGTATTCGGAATATATAGGGAGCTCTGAAAAGTAGTAAGAAACTTGTTTTTTTAAGTGGGCAAATATTTGAAAGTGCAGTTCACTAAAAAGAGCAGAGCAAATAAGATGAAAAGATGAACCACATAATTCATTAGAAAATGTAAATTAAAACTGCTTGAAATAACACTACATATCAATTAGAATGTCTACAATTTAAAGCCTGACTAATACAAAGTGTTGTTAAGGATACAGAGGAACAGAAAGTTCACATACATGGTGGAAATGTAAATGGAACTACCACTTTGGAAAATAATCAGATTTTTTTTTAATTTAAATATAAACATATCACATGACCTGATCTAGCCTTTCCCCTTCTAGGGATAGATCAAGAGAAAAAAGAATGCCTACATTCATACAAACACATGTACACTGACTGTCATAATGGCTTCCGTTTTAAGAGCCAACACCAGAAACAATCCACAAGTCTTTTAGCAAGTAAATAAATACTTAAATTATGGTACATCCATACAGTGTAATACTACTCAGCAACAACAAAATGAGAAATTGTTGATAATAAGCAGCCAGCCACATGTATACATCTCTAAATTATTGTGATGAGAAAATAATCCAGACACAAAAAGAGTATATATTATGTTATGCAATTTATATGAACTTCCAGATCTGCAAATTAATTTGTAGTAACAGAAAACCAGTGGTTGTGGTGGAAGCAGGGGAGGGGAGATGTGGGATAAATGGATTATAAATAGCTTTAGATAAACTTTCTAAACGATGGAAATGTTCACTTCCTGGTGTGATTAGTCATCATTTCATAGGTGTACACATGTCAGAATTTATAAAATGATACTATTTAATGTTTGGTTTACTTTATGTCAATTTCACCTCAATATAAATTAGGCAAAATATTAAGAAAAAACAGATTAGTAAATAAGGAGACAAATATACTCAGGGTGCCAATCATTTTAAGGCAAGTTTATGTAATGACCATAAAATATTTCTCATAACTAAGATGCCATTTAATTCTAAGAACATTTTTTCCCACATTATTAAGTATTCCCCAAGTGTCCAATATTATGCCAGGAGCTGAGAATTTAAACAGGTAGTGGAGTCTATGTGGAATACTCTAGTATAAGTGGTTAAGAGCATCAGATTTATAGCATACTGCCCTGGGTTCACCACCCAGAAGCATCACTTCCCACCTGAATGATCATGGGCAAATATTCAAGTTATCTAAGCCTCATTTTTTTGCAGGATAAAACGAAATTAAATGAGATGGTGTATATCACGTTCTAACTAATGCGCAGGGCATGTATGTGTTCAACAGATTGTTACTACTGCCTTGGCCCTAGTAAAATAAAGACAATGCTTTCAAGTGTATCATTAAGAATCTAGGGAAATAAAAGGAAAGCCTGATTTAGAAAACACTGAAAAGCTTTTAATAGGTTTATTTCTCCTAACAGGAGCTGTAACAATTTGTCAGTCTAAAAATACATTTTCTCGAAAACTTCTGCCTTTAGCATCGTATTTTTCAATGGCTAAAGAAACCCAAGATTCCTTTAAAATGTCAGAATGGTACACATGACACCAACTAGTGTTGTCTCAGTTAGCAAACTGCAATTCAATTATCCACATGCAAGATGAAGAAAATAAACTTCAGAACCCATTTTAAAGGCCTTCTGTCAGCTGTAGCAAAGATCACCTGCTGCTTCAAAGTTGTATTCAGCCAAAACATCTAATATACCTTCAAAATGTCTTTTTTTCATTTCAGTTAGAACATAGAATGTCTCCACTGATAATCCTCAGGGATTTCTCAACAGTACCTAAATTTTGAACCATAATTTGACAAATTTGTGATCTTCACCTTTGGGACTAAAGGCAAGCAGGATAAAGAAAAAAAAAATCAAACAATAAAATCCCTGTTTAAAGCATGGTTTCCCTTCGAAAACATCAGCAGGAGGGACAGGTACCATGAAGGATGTATGCTTGGCTGCCATGTAGATTTCACTCCTCTTTTCTTCAGAATTTCCAGGCTAAGTACCCATTTCAGTGGCCAAGAAGGGCTAATACTTAAAGGCAAAGATACTTTGTCAATCTATTTGCATCTTATAGAATACCTGTTATTTATGTACTTATGAAATATTTAAGCTCCTTGATGCCAAGGTCTAGGACTAGTCTATAAGAGTAGATAATAATTTGCTATTTTGAGGCTGGATCACTCCCTGCCTGAATGAGTCCTCTTCCACTCCCAATCACTGGTGGAACACACACAATCCCTGGCATTCTACTTGTTAAACTTCTACCAAAGGTGAACTGGGCCAGCATGCTGGTCAAGGGAATGCATTCCTACCAGGTATTTGAAACTTATGGGAGGAATAGTAAGTACAGTGGGATGGGGTGGTTATTGATAAATAACATTGATGCTGTAGAAAAAATTAATGAAATGCTAGACAGTCATCAAACATTTTAAAACCAAGTATGTAAGTCAAATGACCTACTGGGTAGAATGCAGAGCCTCTGTCTCCCACATCAGGAGTACAAACGAAATATCACATCCTGGGCAGAAAAATCAAACCCAGGAAATAGTAGTTTGAGCAGCTGAGCTACAAAATGTTAGATACTCTATCCAGGGAATCCTTTAGGCCAAGATCAGTGTCCTGGTTGGGACATCTTATGAGCATGACACATGGAATGGAGAGCTCTGAGAGAAATCCTGTAAGATTTTAGGTACCCCACATTCTTCTGAACCTACAGAAATGGCTGACCCCTATTACAAGGTAGGGCTTTCCTCATGCTGGTGGCAGTGCCCTTGCCTCTCCCCATCAAAGAGAAATTCCCCCTCAGGATTTGCCCCATCTGCCTTTCTGTCTAAGTGGGCACATAGCTATGATTAACTCACAGTATAGGTGAGTTGAGGATATACCAGAGCTGTTAAGTGAAAAAGGTCCTAGATCCTTAAGGAATTCCAAGACCTATTTGGCATATACTTACAGAAGTTATAGAAATATACATGGGAATGCATTCTGGGAGTGATTGTTCACAGGGTTCAGAACAAAAAAGTGGACCCGACAGAGTTTACAGATTGGAGACACTCTCCAAAGATTTAGAATTTTCAATAATCGAGGACTTCAAAATATGGTTCCTCATAATACAGAAAAAGTGAAGAGAAGGCCTATATTAAAGGCAAGTTGAATTGTTGTGGCAGATGGTGGGAGAAAAAAAATCACACAGCTCTGGTAACTGAGCTTTCTTTAATAATACACTATATATGTTCAGAACACCTACCAGATGATTTTGTTTCATAGGAAGATACAGAGCCATAAGGAATGCCACTGGAGAAAGGCCTAACAACCAAAGAGTTAACTGGTGGTTCTTTTCTTCAGACACGAGCTGAAGGAAAGAGAAGTCTTTATAGACCTGGGTTTGCTGAAGGTAACTCAGTTCACGGACACTGTGAACACAGGAGCAAAGTCTGATTTTGGATGCCTTAGGCAGTGTCATATTGATTGACATGGGTACAGTTGTAGCCAAGGAGGCCTGGCAGCTAGAAAGTTTTTGAGTGGGCTAACAGAACCAAAACAGTCATAGGAACAAAATGGATGAGCATCCAGTAAGAGGACCCCTCAGCTTGTACAAGAATGATTGGGAGTATGACAGTAATCACTCCTCTAAGAAGTCTTCACAACCTTGACCAGTCCACAGACCTAAGTCAGTAGGACTATGTATTCAGGTAACTGTTCCAGGAAAAACAGAACACCTATTTCAAGGAATACTAGGAACAGGATCTGAGTTCATAATATTTGGAAAAGGTGAATGGTATCCTGGCCCTGCTTCTCTAGGGAGTCTATGGGAATCTGGTAATAGATGGAGTCCTGGCCAAAGTCTGACTCATGATGAGTACCCGGACCACGTGGACCCAGTGAGTAAACATGCACCAGTTCCTGATGGTCTAATTGGGATTGACATACTTGGCAGTTGTGCCAATTGCCACACTGAGTCCTTGACCTCTGGGTTAAGAGCTACTGCAATGGAACCCCCTGAAACTACCCTCATACAGCCAAAATACTAAGTCAAAAGCAGTATGACATTCTGGAATAGGGTGGCAGAGATCAGGGCCCCGCTTAAGGATTCTAAGGGTTTTGATAGTACTATTCCATTCCTACAACTTTTAATTATTCTTGCTTTGGGACCTTATTTCCCAACCTCATTTTGTAGGTTTCCCGTTTTCTCTGATTTTCCTCCCCTCTCTTTGCCCTTTGAAAGCAGAATAGCATTTTATAAATACCCACCTATTTTGGAAAACTACATTTTAATTTTCACATTTTAATGTATACTTTTGCATTTTAACTGGCATACTTATTTTTTTGAAATATTTTGAAAGTATTCAAGCTACTTTCCTCAACATAAAGGTGTTCACTTCTTTATGCCAACTACTGAATAACCCTACTATTTTATTATTTTTGGCTTAAGTTTAGCTTTCTTTTTATAGCACAAACAGGTGTTACTTTTATAGTCAAGAGTAAATTAAGTTTTCCAATACATTTTGTCAATTACTATGGTATCTCTTACCTTGTCTATCTCTATCTTGCTTCCATCTTCCTTTTCCTTTTCACTGCAACATATTTTTAGTTGTTTCACAAAGTTCCCTGGCTATTAAAATATCAGAGTATTTGTATTTTTCAGTATTTTAGCTTGCACTTACTCTTTTAATTTTTTTAAATTAAGTAATCTCTATGCCCAATGTGGTACTCAAACTCATGACCCGGAGATCAAAAGTCACATGCTCTATAGACTGAGCCAGCTAGGTGCCCCATAGTTTGGTCTTCCTCTCAAATGATTATTTAGCTGGGCATACAATTCTAGGTTCATAGTTACTATTCTTCAAAAACTTCTAATACATGATTTTATCGCATTACAGCATCTGTTGTTGCCGAAGAGGAGTTTATTGTCTAAAGCTTATTCTCTTATCAATCCTCTGGCAGGTTTTGAAGTGTTCCCTTTAATCTTGACAGTCTATGGTTCAACTGTGATGTTTGTGTGCTTGTTTTTAATTTTTATCTTATCTAGAAATCTAAGAGATATATCAAATTGCCGATCAGCTTGTTCTTCAGTATTTGAAAATTCTCAGCTATTATCACTTCAAATACTGTTTTTTTCATTTTCCCAGGGTCTGTTTTTCCATCTCTTAGAATTGTGATGGATCCCCTAGGACTGGGTTATTTTTTGACTCATGTGCCCTGGGATAAATATTCCTATTATCCTTTCTCATTTTATGTCCAATCTAGAACTTTTACCACCTCTTCAATTTTTTTTATTTAATATGTTTAATATGTTGGTTAGGGTTTATTTCCAAGATGGTCATTTTCTTCTTTCTCATACCCACCTTTTCTTATTTCATTTATATTTTTGTTTTACTATGTTATAGATGTGAGCACCCTACACAAGGTTATTTTAAATTTTAATTGTTTTAGAAAATCACCTTCATTTAGCAAAGATGTATCTTTTCATTGTTGATTTTGCATTACTTGGTAGGCTATTTCTTTACAGCTCCCCCTATGTTAATTTACCAATTTAAGATGTCTATAGCAAAATCATTAACTCCTTCATGTTCTTGAGTTGGAGAATTTGGGGTTGCCGAGACTTACTCTAAAAATGTAGGGTGGGTTGTTTGTTTTTTCCTCCCTGCATTCCTGCCCTCCGCCCCTCACTTCCTGTACATCTTTGACTAGTCATTCTGAAATTACCTCCTGGTCAACTTCCCCAGGCTCTAAGTTAGAAAAGTAGTCTTATAATAGGGATTTAGAGTGACTTTTTTTTTTTTTTAAGATTTTTTATTTATTTATTAGAGAGAGAGACTGAGAATGAGAGGGGAGAAGGTCAGAGAGAGAAGCAGACTTCCCGCAGAGCCGGGAGTCCGACATGGGACTCAATCCCGGGACTCCGGGATCATGACCTGAGCCGAAGGCAGTCCCCCAACCAACTGAGCCACCCAGGCGCCCTAGAGTGACTTTTACAAAGTTTGAGTACATATCAGATCCAGTAATGGAACTAATGTTGTTTTCATAGTAGTGTATCTGGACCCTACAACCTCTGGAGGCCAATACTTATATCTAAAATCTAAATGTAGGAAGCATTTATAGGATGTTAGTTTGCTTTCCTTTTCTTTGTGCTGGAGGGCTGTGGTTATCACTAAGGCACTCGTTCAATAAAGTGAGTCAGATTTATTTCTTCATCTTGAGTTGTGTATTTTTAGCCCCAATCATCACTAGGAGGTAAATTCTCAGAGAGTAATGCCCATTTGAAGACCTGGATCCAAGCAGATCCAGGATTCACATTTACTCATTTTCCTTTACCTCGGCCATTTCTTCATTTATGTTTTTAAATATGTCTTTACTATTTTAGAGCAATAAAGAAAGAAAGAGAGTGAAAGAGCATGAGCAGGGTAAGAGCCAGAAATACAGAAAGAGAAAATCCCAAGCAGACTTCCTGCTGAGCCTGACATACAGCGCTCAATCTCACAACTTGAGCTAAAATCCAAAGTGGGAGACTTAACTGACTGAACCACCCTATCGCTGCCATTTCTAGTTAAAAGTTCAATTTTTAAAGTAAAGCATTACTTTAAGAGGTTTTAATAATTTCCATTTGTAGAGAAAATAGATCCCATGTATCCAAGTGTGATTTGATTGATTTCAAAGAAAAACTTCCAATCCTACTTCTAAGAGGGTGATAGATTAGGAAGAAAAAGCACATGGAAGACTTAATTTGATGACCATAGAAAGAACACTTCTATGTCTAACATGTCTCACATCTTTTACATCTCACAAGTATAGGTAATTAGAATAGGGAAAGACTAGATATGACACCCACACTAAATATATATATGCGAACATTAATTAGGTAAAGCGGCCCTATGAGCAAAAGCTCTGAAAATAAATTCCATAGGATAGAAATGAGCTAATTAAAGGATGACTGTTACAGGACAATTAGATACATAGAATTGAGTATCTAACTGTGAGCAGCAATTCAGTATCAAGGAAGGAAGGAAAAGGAAGAGGAGAAATGGAAAGACGGATGAAGAGAGCAAGACATGGAGGAAAGATGGATGAAGGATAGGAAAAGAATTTAGTGCAAGGACCAATCTCTCTGATACTAAAGATTATGAGATATTAATGCAAAATCTCACTCCCTGGGGTTTACTTAGAAAAGTGTAAACAGTTCTCTTCTTGAACTAGTTTAAATGTACTTAAATAGCAGCCTTTGCTAAGAACTTATTATTGAAGTTCCTTCCAGCTTAGTCATTCCCTACCATGCCTTGGAGCTAGACCTTGTGCCTCATAAAAGTGCTTTCAACCTCTGCATATTCTAGCCATGAAACTTTGAGCTAGTTTTGCTGAGATTCACACTTCAGTATTACTCATCTAAGAGGTTTCTGAGCACATATAAACCTTTGGATACTGATTTGAACTATACTCTAGGGCTTCTAGGGTTGTCTGCTACTTAATTAGACCTTCCACATAGGGAAAGAGAAATGAGCTGGTGTTCCAGCTCCAACAGATGCCTGTGCCAGATGCTCTGAGAAACACACACTCCATTTCCTATAATGTTGTCTACTGTTCATTTTTATACTGTGTCAAAGAAGTCTTTTCTGAGAATACTTCAAAAATTTACAATGGAAACAAATAGAATAGAAACAGTAAAAGGGCTAACCTCTATGTCAAATTTTTTGCTTATACGCCTTTTCAAGAGTCTTCTCTCTTTTCTCTTGTTCTGTTGCTCATACTTCAACTTCTACTTAATTCTCTTTGGTGATTCTAAGTTGGAGTTAATGTGCACCAGTAAGAGCCCTGATTATCCACAGTATTGCAGACACTGGACGATGCCTGAAAGTCCACAGAGTATCTGTCTACCTTAAGTCAGTTTTGGTAAAATGTTAGGTTGAATACATTTCCACCTGATGCAGAGAAAGAGATAAGAGAAAGATTATTTTTCAAGGTAGGTGAAGATTTTGGAGAAAAACAAATGATAAATCATATTCACTGTGTTATTTTGCTTAAGGCAATCTCTAAGAAGTTTTCTATGAGGGCATTAGAAGGAAGAATTCAAAGAGAAGGACAGCCAGCCAGGCAGTAAGTCCCATGTATCTGTAATCACCACGGAATTTGTCATTAAGAAATATCAATAATGTCACTATTTGTCATCAGATATTACATCTGATAAGAGAATGTGTTTGCCAATATTTTCTTAGAATTACGTGTTTGTGAATATTTTCTTAGAATTACGTGGAAATCTGTATTCAGGGGCATCCAGGAATTGCAGTTAAATTCTTACTTTATATATTCATCAACACAGAATGAGATATAACAGAGAAAACACGGGTTTTGATAGCAAATGTTCCAATTTTTATCACCTATTAGTTATGCTACAGTCTCTCTTCAGCTCTTATGTGTCACTTGGAGATTATACTCACATAGTCATTATTAAGTTCAAATGGTATCAGTGTCCAAAACATTTAGCTTAGTCCTAGTTGGTGTTTAATGAATCTCAGCGTCCTGCCCCCTACTTCCGCCCCACCACCAGACTTTTCTGTCAATGATTATTCTTCATATGGCCCCTCCTCTATATCCCTTCGAATATGACAGACCTCAGACATAAGCTAAATAATACCCTGCTTTTGGATAGTTTGAAAAATAACCTTGATTATCTATCTCATATTTTATGCAAAATCCAAAGCACTCTAAAATCTCAACCAATTCTCAAGAACTTACATTCGTGGTCTTATCTGGACCCTACTTTCTGCTCTCAAATTCCTTGCATCTCACCATCTGCTGCCAGTTGTTTCGCTTTCCTCCAAGCTGATCCCTATATCAAACTAATTCTTACCCTTGATTTCAACAACAAAAACAACAACAACAAAATCACATAAGCAATAGAGCTGCACACTGCAGAGATGAACTTAAAACAGAAAAATAATGTCCTTGTTTCTGCACTTTCCTTCTCTGTCCAGAGTTGGAAATTTCTTTTTGGACATCCTGTTCCTCAAGGTCCAGGCCCCTAACTCTGATGCTTAGACTTTTTCTCCTGTTTTTCTTCCTTCACTCATCATTTGGCTTTTTTCTCCACCACTGAATTTATGTTCGTCTTTTAGCATTTACATAGCTTTCCTACATTTTCTGAACGTACTTCTTCATGAGCTCACCTTGTACCCTCCGTTAACATAGAGCATATTCAGTTCCTTCACTCAGAGAAAATAATGTGATATAAAAAATTTAGAAGTATTTTTTACATCACGTTAGGAGTTGTGAATACATTTTCTGAAAGAAAATTATTTTTGACATCAACATTATTGCAAATCTGAAAGTGAAATATCTTTCTTTATTCCCCCCCCTTTTTTTGGTTCTTTGATTCTTTTGGTTCTATAGCTGAATTACTTTTAGCATTCATGGATTTAATGATCCTCAATATATTGCTCGCACATTGTACAGAGTCTTAGCCCAAGAATGAATAAACCCTGATTACAACAGTCAGAACAAGTCCTTCAGCCACAGAACTCTCAATCCGAGAAAGCGCTCATTTTGTTCTGACCCCTAGTAGGCTGCAGTCTCCATGAGGACACCAATTTTGTGTTATTCACTGGAAAATTCCAGCAATAGTTCCACAGTGCTTGGCACAGTAGGTGCACAAATGGTATTTTGCATATATTTATGTTACATATTGCATTATAAAGTGAGTGAGTGGTCTTTGATTCCTTGTTCTCATTATTCCGCCCCTGGCAATAACAGTAACATATTGTTCTGTAACATATTGTGAACATATTCTTCATAATGGTAACATACTGTGTCACAACTATCAGCCCAGTAAAAGTACTATGTTTTAACACAAAAGTTGATTATTTCAAACCGTTATATAGATTACATGGGCTCAGCTAGATGGTAGTCACTTGAGGATCTCCAATGCCAACAGGAGATAAAAACTGGGCCTGGAGTTCTCTAAAGACTCAGCTGAGATGTATATGCACTGTGACCTTTGTACTCACATGCTTGGCCCTTCGGTGTGATCTCTAGCTGTAGAAGGAACCTGAATTTCTGTTTTGGTAGGTCAAGACTCTGAGACATTAAGGCAGAAGCTGCCAGTGCACTGAAAAACCAAGCATGGCACTAGTATAGTGCTATAGACTGAATGCTTATTTTCCCCAAGAATTCATGTTAAATCCTAATGCCCACTGTGATAGTATTTGGAGGTGGGACCTTAGGGGAGTGATGGCAGGGCCTTTACAAATGGGATTAATACCCGTATAAAAGAGACCCCAGAGCTCCCTGGCACCTGCTACTATGTGAGGACACAGTGAGAAGATGGAAAGCTTTGAACCAGGAAGCTAATTTCGACCAGAATCCAATGTTGCTGGCACGCAGACCTAGGACTCAGCCTCCAAAACCATAATAAATATAATTTATATGGTATTTTTCTTATAGTAGAAGCACAAGTGGACTAAGACACATACTATTCACTACTTCTCTGATAATCTATTGGTCAGAATAGTCACTGGTAGGCTACCCCAGAGTCAAGGGGAGGAAACTGTATTCTACTTCTCAACGGGATTAACATCAGTAGCAAGCCCCATACAAAACCAAATATATATATTATCTCATTGAATGCCCATAACAACTAACTTAGATAGCTACTACCATTGTCTTAGTCACACAGTCAGTGAATTAGGCGGCTGGCTATTATTGCTCCTTGTGGTCGGACTTAGATGACCAAGCTCTTTATCATTATGACACATAGGTTCTGATTTAACTCACCAGAAGATTCTCCTAGTATGATTTATTGCCATCAGTCTTTTAGTGCATGGACAGCAGTTGACACATTCATTTATTTTTGAGACGTCCATACAGTTGTTTGTGCAAAGACAAGATTGCAACTCAACCTGCAATGGTGGGTTGTTTTTGTTTTGCTTTGTTTTGAAGTCCATTCTCAACCAACTACATGAAACCACAGCTAAGACTGGAAATTTATACTTGGTCATGGTTGCTTGTGAGGAAATAAGAACCACACATGTTTATATTCTGTTGGTTTTTAAAATTTATAGTGACTTGCTCTCAGGTTTCAAGCTTGGGACAGAGCTCAGATATCTTTGCTTACCCAATGATAGGGCCTGTCAGATAATTATTTCAGTTCTTGTTCTGTGCTATTCCTTTAATAGCAAAGATGTTGCCGTAATACTCCTGCCTTTTAGCCTGATCTCGCCAGTCCTAAATATATGAGAAGTTATATTTGGCACATGAACAAGCAAATAAACTAAAATAATGAAAAAATACTATAGCATGCTTGCCTTCATGAACATCCTTTATAATAATCTAGAATAGCTTATCAAAGTCTATAAATTAAAAAAAAATTACTCATTTTTAGCAAGAAGTTTCTTCTGGTTATTTAAGTATGATCATTTTTTTTCCTAACTGAACTTTTTCCATTTTACCAAGAAATCACAAGGGAAAAAAATAAAGACTTCCATACCTATAGAAGTAAATCACTAAAATAGTAAAATTTGTTTTATAAAGCACCGTACACCTTCCATTGCTCAAAATTATCCCTAAAATATCCCTAAAATATATCCCTAAAATAAAAACATTATATAGATATTAAGACACTTTAACAAATATTTAAATTGTTTAAGCCTTCCTTTTTGTCTAAAAACTACTCTGACAAGTTGATGGTCTCAATGTTCGAGCAAAAACCTGATGTTCTGATTTTCACATATTCTGTGATTTTTTTTTTCCTTTCATCCTACTCTTTGTCATTCTGTTAGCAACATGGTATCACTGAATGATGTTTTCATAGAATTAGCCTTACCTTTCAATCCCAAATTCTTTCGTTTAAAAGAAATGAATTTACCTCTCATCATCGAACCCTTACAAAATTTGTTGCTGTGATTATTTCAGCACACTGTGTTTCAGAAAAGTAGATCCAGCATTTCAAATTTCCCAAGTGACTGTGAAAAACAACTCAGTGGTGAAGACTCAAAGGAGAATGTGAACTTGCAGTTTAAAATTAAAAACAAAATGATAATCCATGGCAATCGGTCTTTCTTATTTCTTTTGCCTACTCTCCAATCATCTTTAGGGACTAAGAAAATGGAATGGGGCCCAGAATTATGCTAATAGCCCAGAGCATAATCATTTAAATAGGGCACACAGTCTGAAATCTTGAGTTCATTTCCTGCCTTGCCCCTATTTGGTTAGGAATTGCTTGGGGGGCTGGGAGCCATTATGTGAATGCACAACCTAAAATACACGTTTCTTCTGAAGAAAGAAGCATGATGCTATCTTTCAACACTCTTTGAAATCCTGAATTAAAATTTATAATGTTGCGGGTGGCAGAAATTATGTAAAACTTGGTCTAATATTATGTGAAGATTTCACTATTAGACAAACCCTAGTATGCTTTCAGAATAAAAGACATCTTTTATTCTGAAGATTAAAGAAAGCACCAAGAGTAACCGCAAGCTTTATAATGAATCTTTTTCAAAATGATGTTGTGATTTTCCATCCACACTTAGTAATGGTATTCTGAATAATAATGAGTACCTTCTCAATTCTAAATGCCATTCCTAAAATATGGTTTAAAACTTGAGTTCAGCCCTTCTTTTGTCTCTAATGACTTGACTAGCTCAATGTCTAAGCTATGTACAAGTATTTTTTGCGTCATTTGGTCAGTTAATGTGAAAAACAGTGACCAAAGTTTAGGAACATGGGCTTTAATAAAACAAATGCCTGCTGGGGGGGAACAGAAGAGGAAGAGCAGGTGCCTCTTGGTTGAATAGTTTACTGAAATACCGAAAACAGATGACAAACAGTATACAATAAAACACTGTCACTTCTATTGTAATAAAATACAAATATCTTCTCCTGAAAGCCTGAGAAATTGTAATTCAGAGGAGGCAAATATGCCAACTGCTCTATTGATCTTTATGAAGTAACAGATAATGAATTCATAATAGCCCACTTAGGAACAATGAACGTCTCTCATTCTAAGTTGAATGCAGAGGAGAAAGCGAGGGGACAGACGGGATAGCAGTAAAGAGGAAGCACTATTAAAACGTCGTCCTTCAATTAGTTTCTACCACAGAGGTTCATGTAAGACAACACAGTCAAGATCAGGGCCCAAGGCAGTCAGGAAGTGATATATGGGCTTGTGGCTGGGATTGACTGATGTGCTATGTCATGACTAGTCTACAGTAAATTAGCTTAATTTTCATTGGAAAGTATTAATATTCACCGTGTATTTAGTACATTGGAATGATGAGATTATTCTCTGGAGGGAAAAAGTTAACTCCTCACAAGTGAGAAGATTTTTACTTCCATTTTTATTGAATTGTGACTGTTCATATCAAGGACAACACAATTAGGTTTTCTCTCTGATGTTAGGACAACACAATAATATTGATACAATAACATTACAGAATTATGCTAGAGTTGCTAACCCCTTAATAAACCTTCAAACTGAACAGAAAAAAAAAAGTTTTACCTTTAGGCAGTAAGAAGTTCTCATACAGTAACTGTTTGCTTTCAAAGAGATTAAAGTTTTTGGTATTGAAAAATCAACACCAATATTCTCAAATAATATTTTAATTTGAAAGTTTACCTAATGAATTTGAGCGGTTTACACAACAAAACTCCTCTGATTCTGGAGAAACAGCCCTGTCTGCTACTCACCTCAATGTCACGAGGATTCCTCGTTAGTCTGTATCATTTTGACTTGTAATAAAATGCCACTTTATGCTTTCAGCGTTTTTTATCTAAAATCATAAACTTGTATTTATTCCAGTTTAGATAAAAGTTAAATTATAACTAGTATTTTCAGGACATTTTAAGCACTGCTAAGTACTTTTTATATCTTAAGTCCTTAGAATATGCTGGTGTTTGGCACTTAATCATAAAACTTTTGGACTTTTAACTGGGCAACTGAATAGCTGAATAATAAGCAAAATAAATGCCAGAAGATGCATTACATTATTTCAGAAATGTACTTTTAAACTACCCGATATCACACATTTTTCTGATGTTTAAATGAGGAAACAATTATAAACTTTCTTGAGGGATATTAAGTTAATACATGGGACATATTTGAAATATTAAACAATTAAAGAATTGAAAAGGAACAGAGCTTGGGTCTGCACAGACATCATTCAGGAATGTCTGAACCATCTTGATGATTAGTACATGTGGATAATGCTTTCAAATGTTGTGCACTACTAAATAAATGTGAGGGATTATACAGATGGAAATCTGAATTTAAATTATATGACTGTGAATGTGTCAAGGCGAATAGATACACTAAAAAGATTGAAGATTTTTTTTTTATAATGATGATCTAAAAATGAGTCTTGCAGTTGGAGCAAGGAACATTCATTTAAACTATGTGGAAAAATAAAATATAAAGTCCAATGTTAAAAAAGAAGAAATTTGGTTAATTTAGATTACAAAGCCAACTGCCTCAAAAATTTGCAGGCTGCTAAATTTAAAGGGAGCATTTATATCAACCTATTTATACCCTATAAGCATCCAGCTTCCAATAGAATGCAGATATCCAAGCTGATGACCAAAGCACACATCACCATAGGTCAATTCACCTTCTTTACTGGAAGTTAAGTGAAATGTCCCTTTGCACACAAGTGGACACACAGTCTATCAACAAGGTATTTTAGTTGCTATAATAAGACAATTCAAAGAGAATCGAAGTCTCAAGAAATTATCAAGATATTGAGGTAACGAGGTATCCTCATCTGCAAATTACAGAACTTTTGCTTTAGTTGAAAAGATGGTACTACCAGTCAGAATAATCTGGGGGGTACAGTTTGGAGCTCTCAGCTGCTTAGTACTGTGGGGTCCAAGGGCAGCTACCCCATGATGAGCCACTTTGAAAGGAACATTAAATTAAAAGTAATCATCTTTAGCCATCAGGGAGATTCGAATCAAAACCACACTGAGAGACCACCTTACACCAGTTAGAATGGCCAAAATCAACAAGACAGTAAACAACAAATGCTGGAGAGGATGTGGAGAAAGGGGAAGAACCCTCTTAAACTGTTGGTGGGAATGCAATTTGGTGCAGCCACTTCGGAAAACAGTGTGGAGATTCCTCAAGAAATTAAAAATAGAAAAAAAATAAATTAAAAATAGAGCTACCCTATGACCCTGCAATTGCACTACCGGGTATTTACCCCAAAGAAGCAGGTCCAGTACAAAGAAGGGCCACATGTACCCCAACGTTCATAGCAGCAATGGCCACAATCACCAAACTGTGGAAAGAACCAAGATGCCCTTCAACAGATGAATGGATAAAGAGGATATGGTCCATATATACAATGGAGTATTATACCTCCATCAGAAAAGATGAATACCCAACTTTTGTATCATCATGGACGGGACTGGAAGAGATTATAAGTCAAGCAGAGAGAGTCAATTATCTTATGGTCCTACTTACGCGTGAAACATAAGGAAAAACATGGAGGGCATTGTGAGAAGGAAGGGAAGGGTGAATAGGGGGAAATGGGAGGGGGAGATGAACCATGAGAGACTGGACTCGGAGCAACAAACTGAGGGTTTTGGAGGGGAGGGGATGGGGGGTTGGGCGAGCCTGGTGGTGGGTATTAAGGAGGGCACGTACTGCATGGAGCACTGGGTGTGGTGCATGAACAATTAATCTTGTAACAATGAAAAAATAAACATATTTGGGGGGGAAAAGTAATCAAAAACCAGCCAATTCAAAGAAAGCTCTTTATAGCCCCCTCAACTTCCTGCCTGTACCAGGGAAAGAGCTATTAACAGAGATTCCTCTTTACCTAAGAAAATTTTTTTTTAAAATTTTATTTGAGAGAAAGCAGGCAGTCAGAAACCGAATCTGAAGCCAACTTCACGCTGAGTGCAGAGCCCAAATCAGGACTCCATCCCCAAACCCCAAGATCATGACCTGAGCCAAAATCGACAGTCAGACACTTAACCAACTGAACCACCCACGTGCCCCTACCAAAGACACTTATCTTTGTTCTCCAAACTTCTCTTTTCTTCCCACTAATGGGTCTTTCTCCCTTCTGTATTCTCAGACTCCACTACGCTCCTTAGCTCATAGAAGCCTCATGTTGCCTGACTGTCTTTGGAATTTCCATGTCTGTGTGGATTCCCCTTATATATACTATTAAATTTTATTTTCTCTTGTTAATGTGTCTCATGTCAATTTAAGATTTTATTTATTTATTGGAGAGACAGAGAAAGTGAGAGAGAGCATGAGAGGAGAGAAGGTTAGAGGAAGAAGCAGACTCCCCGTGGAGCTGGGAGCCAGATGTGGGACTCGATCCCGGAACTCAAAGATCATGACCTGAGTCAAAGGCAGTTGCTCAACCAACTGAGCCACCCAGGCACCCCAATTTAATTTTTAATCCAGCTAGGAGGATCCTGAAGGACAGAAAAAAGTCTTCCTCCCCAACAGTACAACAGAGTTTATTTTGTGTGCACTCAAGTGGCTAGTAAAACCATGGGTGGGAAAACCAAGTTATTATCAAAAGTAATGGTATCCAGCCTACGTAAAATAGTACTGGATAAAACTAATTCAGTAAGTCAAAGTTCTAGAAGGCATCTAGTCCTACTCACCACAATGGCTGGCATTAAAATACTCAATTAATAATCACTTTTCTGAATTACTTAACTCAAATGTTTGAGAAATATTGCTGTGGTACTATCAGTCTCTGAGGTACTTTTACTATTGCCTTTGCACTTTTCAGACTTTAATGCTTTTTATAAGTTGCTAAGTTTAATAACCCAAAATATTTTTGCACATATTTTATTTTAACAATTGTTAAGTCTTAGAGAATTGTTCATAAGAAGGCTTGCTCATCCCATACATAGATATTAAGTTTATTTTTTAGACCTAGAATTTTATCTATATAGTGAGAGAAAAACGTAAAAATGCTCCTCACGCTTATCTTATGACCCAGACATAAGATCAGCAAGAGAAAGCAGTAGCTATTGTTATCGTCCTTAGTTTAAGAGAATCAAGTAAATCATGTGCATATAAAATGATCACTGGTACTTTATTACGGGGTACAGGTAAAGAGGTGTCTCATTGACAATAAGAAATAAACCCCATGTTCAAGAAAGTTGAGAGTCCCACTTGAATTTACAAGTACATCTACTGGAATCTTGTAAACTAGTTTTTACTTACAAACAAAACATTTTTAGACAGCTGTTTTTTTATTTTATTTTTAAGAGAATCAAAAAGTCTTCTTAATCAGTTGGATTCATTAAAGCTAACTAATGATATCTGAAATAATCAAGTTAAGTTTATGGCAAACAAGTGTTCATTATTCAGGTGTAAGCACCCAATCATTTAAAGCCAATGTTCAAACAAAATACACACACACACCCCAACATTCTAACAAAGGTATTTTCTCCTAAAAAATAATTGTAGTTTTAAGCCTACAAGTCTCAAGCCATTCCAACTATTATGACAAACATTTTTTACAGCAAAGCTCTTTGCCCAGTTAAGTAAATATACTTAGACAAAAATTCAATTCAACTCAATTATCTGACCCACAGTAGGTACTGATTTAACTTAAATTTTACAGTAATTCATATAGACACTAATATTCTTTCTTATCTAAATAATGGCTATCTAATGACTAAACCAAAAACTGTTATTGAATTACATAGACCTTCCCACTGAGTGCCATTGAGATTGATGTCTTCTCATTTCAGTTACTGTTTTATTAAAGGCTGAATGTAAGCTATTTGTAGCTCATGTTATTAGGCCAGAAGTTGTGATAACATATCTCAGATTTTTACTAATGGTTTTAGAAATTCTAAGGACCAAGGTCAGGCTACCCCAAGATAGGCCACAAGGAAGGTACATTATCTTAAGCTGAAAACAAGGCCCAAAGACTCAAGAAGCAATTTTTATCTTCCCCACAACTTCCTAAAAGAATTTAAATCTGCAGGTGCCTGGGCGGTTCAGGTCATGATCCTGGAGTCCCGGGGATCGAGTCCCACATCCGGCTCCCTGCTCCAAAGGGAGCCTGCTTCTCCCTCTGACCTTTCCCCTCTCCTGCGAGCGTGCTCGCTCTCTCTCTCTCTCTGTCTCAAATAAAAAAAAAATCCATCTTTAAAAAAAAAATTTAAATCTGCTACAGGCAGAGAACACCACCATACATAGCTACATAATAGTATGCACTAGGGGTGGTAGACAAAGAGGAATTTAGCAAACTTAGAATTCTTCTCTTTGTCCCATTGTTTCTGCATGGCCCAGCAAACATTTGTTTACCTGTAACTTTCTTTCCTGTGATTTTGCTGAGACTTTCCTTCCTTTTAAGTCCCAGATTCTTCCTCCTTTAAGTCAGAATGACCTATACACCTCATTTTGCCTGTCTTTGTAATTTTATGTCTTTGTAAATTACCCATACATGTGAAATTCAATTTGTTTTCTATTAATTTGTCTCATGTTTACTTAATTCTTAGCTAAACTAGGAGAACACTTGACAGAGGAAAAATTTTTCCCTCCCCAACAAGACAAATTCAACTTTGGACACTTCCTTTAAGTCATGTAACATACATATCTGATAGAGAGAAAAAAATACATCTCTTACCGCCACAAAACCCTCTGTAGAGCAATCTCAAAGACTTGTACCTACCAGTTCTGATCAAGCAACAAAGGAAACATAGTTCAAGGCCATGGAGATGAAAAAGAAATCCAATAATGAATATCCTTCAAAGTACAGAAAAGAGAAAATAAAGAAACCAAAGTGAACTTATAGGAACAAAATGTCAAATCTGAATCTACAGAAAATGCCCAACAATATACTCATATAGGAACAGGCACAAATAAGAGTGACATATATTTCAGAAAAGCTAATAGTTTAGCTTTTTGAATCCATTTTGGTGTTGAAATCAAGAAGACTTCCATTTACTCTAAGCCTTTGGACCTTTTTTTCAGAATGATGAAGCCCTAATTTCTTATGAATAGCTGCCCTTCTGTTTTTATTGGAAGCAGAATTACCAGCTTTTGCCTAAGTTTTGTCATTTTTGACCACACATCTTCAGTACTTTCCCAAGTTCAAAGGCAAAGTTGGTCCTTTACTTAATCCCTAACCATTCCAGTCATTTTCCTTTTGTGCTCTGTGAATGTCTTCGTCTGTTTTACTAATAAATGTGAGACAGAGCAGAGACTGGACTTAATTCTCCTCAACTCTGACTGCAAAATCCAGCACTTTGTCTTGCCTCTATAACAACAACAACCAAGTTTAAAAAGCTAAAACTCTCTTCTTCTTGAGGAGCCTATCTTTCAGGAATGCAGAAGGAGGATGCTCACTACAAAGACCCGTGAAACCAAACCAAAGCAACCTTTGCCAAGATGGAAACCAGTGCTGAACTTGCACTGACTTCTCCCCTCATTATAATAAAAAAAAAAAAATCACAACCACGGGTAGAGATTTAACATATTAAATAGACATGCAATGCATAAAGAAGCATGATCTTTAAGTGCACAGGTGCTAATAAAGCCCCACCTCTCCATGCTTAGATGTCATTCTTTTCCCACCTAGGTTTCTTTTAAAAACTCTCCCTGTCCTCTCCTTCTGGAGTCAGCCTGAGGAGTCTTTCCTTTGTGCTGCCTCCCTTGTTGTGAAACTTAAGCCCCCATAATGCCTTGCCTGAAACTCCAATTTGACCTCTTGTCAATTTCTATGGCTTGGAGAGCCAAAGGGCCCGGTTCAGCAACACACAGGCCTAAATAAACTCAACACTACAGATCTTGACTCAGTAGTGTTGCAAGGTCGCAGGATTCTTGTCTGGAGGAATCACAAAAGTGTTAAGTGATAGTTTATTAAGTAAAGATGAGAAAGAAGCCTCTCTGGAGTCAGAGGGGTCCCTTTCTGGTCACCAAATGACCTAGTTTTAGAATGTTAGTGAGGTCCAGAGCCAACAGACAAGAAGGAATATTTGAGGTATCTTTGGGGCAAAAAAAGTGGTTTTTATTCAAGTATAAAAACAGGACCCGTGGTCAGAAAGAGCTGCACTGGGGTCATAAAAAGTGACCCGTTATACACTTTCAATTTGGGAAGGGGTTAGAAATAGCCTAAGCCTCTGAGGAAATTTGGAAGCAACGTTTCTAGGACCTTGAGGAGGCTAGCTATTGTTAGAAAATGGTCACTTACACATGAAAAAATGCTCAACATCACTCAGCATCAGAGAAATACAAATCAAAACCACAGTGAGATACACCTCACACCAGTCAGCATGGCTAAAATTACCAAGTCAGGGAACGACAGATGTCGGCGAGGATGCGGAGAAAGGGGAACCCTCCTACGCTGTTGGTGGGAATGAAACCTGGTACAACCACTCTGGAAAACAGTATGGAGGTTCCTCAGAATGTTGAAAATAGAGCTACCCTACAACCCAGCAATCGCACTACTGGGTATTTACCCTCAAGATACAAATGTAGTGATCCGAAGGGTCACATCCACCCGAATGTTTATAGCAGCAATGTCCACAATAGCCAAACTATGGAAAGAACCTAGATGTCCATCGACAGATGAATGGATAAAGAAGATGTGGTATATATATACAATGGAATACTATGCAGCCATCAAGAGAAACGAAATCTTGCCATTGGCAACGACATGGATGGAACTAGAGGGTATTATGCTAAGCAAAATAAATCAGTCAGAGACAGACAATTATCACATGATCACTCTGATATGAAGAATTTGAGAGGCAGGGCAGGGGTCATGGGGGGATGGGGAAGAGAAATGAAACAAGATGGGATGGGGAAGGAGACAAACCATAAGAGACTCCTAAACTCACAAAAAAAACTAAGGGTGGCTGGTAGGTAGGAGCGGTAGGGTTATGGACACTGGGGAGGGTATGTGCTATGGCAAATGCTGTGAAATGTGTAAGCCTGATGATTCACAGACATGTACCCTGGGGCAAATAATACATTACATGTTAATAAATAAATAATTTTTTTAAAAAAAGAAAATGGTCATTTATTACCATTTAATCAAACCTTAGTCATGAGACCCTTGAAATGTATATTGGCAGGTCATATTCTTGGGAGTTGATTGCCAACATGGGTCTTGGATGGGGGTGGGTAGAGATAAAGGTAGTTTCCAAAGGAATTTTTGTAAGTTAAAGTAGACTTACGGGATCCTGGGGGTCAGGCTAAGATTACCTTTTGCCCTTAGCAAAGAGTCAACATCCAGGCAGTTCGGTCCCTAGAAGAATGTCACTCTATTTCAAGGACTTGTCAGTGGGCTTTAGGTAATAAGAAAATTTAATGATTTTTCTTCTGCCTTTGTGTCCCAAATCAGTCATATAGATCACATTGGTACTGCCTTAATGTAGCACAAATTTTTTATTACTCTATTTCAGGTAATACTATTTTATCTTTCCTGATATCTAAATTGAACTACTGGATTATACATCAGTCTGAATTAGCAGAGCCTACCAATTGCCTTAACTAAGTATATAGTATAGTATCTGTATATAAGAATAGTTGGCAAATTCTTTGAGGACACCTTCAACATGTCCTACAAACATTCATGATAGGTTTTTTGTGCCCAGCATCAAGTTTTTCAACGTATGACTACATATTCCCTAAGAAATTTGAAACTACACATGTGCACATAAACACAGCATTATTTTAATGTATCACATCAATAAATATTTAAAGCACATAGCTAAGAAATACCTTTTATCTTTTAATCCATATATTCATTCTACTCCATGATTCTTACAAACTTTAATATGGGCAAAATCAAACATACTTTAGTAATAAGTATCTTACTATCAGCACATAAAGAACACAGAAGTCCCACTTCTGTAAGGGAAATCTACATTTATAAAGGGAATGGCCATTTTTAAGGGTATTTCCCTCTGTAGGACAGGCAGAGAAAGACTACTAAAGCACAAGAAATCTAATAATGGAGAAGACAAGGATCTAAATCCACAAAATAAACTTTACCCCTGTTTACTATGCTTTTCTTGGCAACCTTACATAAACGTGCTGCCCCCCCTCAACACACACACACACACACACACACATGCACTCCCATCTTTTGTCATTACTTAAGATGGTATTTAATGTGTTAGCTTGGGACTTCTCTGGTAGTTACTCATTCTGGGTATCTCCTGTGTATATATGAGGTATACATGTTAATAACATTTATCTAAAAAAAAAAAAAAAAGAACCTCTCCCTCCACAATTTAGTTTTTTCCAATGCATCTTCCCATCATTTAGCTGAGTTTCTTTTAACAAATATGATCCTTGTTATCCAATTACTTACTTACATTTTTTAAAAAGTCCAAGAAACAAAATCTAATAACATTTCAAGGACATCCAAATGACTCTTTTGAGTTGAAATGTCACATAGTCTTCAGAACCAGCACTGGATTTTTCCTTTACTTCTGAGATTTGACTGGCTCTAGAGTAGGAAATTAAAGGTAAAGAACTACCTCTCAAAAAAAAAAAAATCTAGTTAAAAAAATGATTTTACCTGAATTATCTTGTGATTCTAGTATTGTTAAAAAGAATACCGCAGGCCCAAAATGGTGTCACACTGGCCAAGTCACTAAACCAAACCTTATAGAAGATCTTAAGATTTACTTATTTTAGAGAGAGTAGAGAGTGCATGCAAGTGAGTGGGGGGGAGCACAGGATGATGGAAAGAGAATCCTCAAGCAGACTCCCCACTGGGCACAGAGCCCTATGTAGGGCTCGGAGCTCGATTCCAGGACCTTGAGATTAAGACTTGAGCAGAAATCAACAGTCAGATGCTCAATCAACTGAGCCACCTAGATACCCCCAAACCAGAACCTAATACCTAACGTAATTACACTTTCAACTTTTCCCAGAAACATAGTCTTAATGGTCAATCATCAGCAATCAGAGAGATAATCTGACACATGAGCCCTCTTCATGTGACAAAGACAAGTGATCATCTACATGTTGAAAGCCTCTACCCTCACCCTTTTAGAGAAAATGACCTGGCCTAAAACAATCTTTTATTTTCCGTTAGCTATTAACTTCTTGCCCCACCTCCTTCTTATAAAAAATTTAATTAAAAAAAATGTCATTTTGTACAACCCCTGGGAGCTCCCCTTTACTTGCTAAAAGGGATGCTGCCCAATTTATCATTTAATAAAGTCACTTAAACCTTCAAATGTACTCAGTTGAATTTTGTTTTTTAACACTAGTACACATATACATAGGAGAGTGCACAAATTTTGGCAGTTGTGAAAAATTGTACTTGATGTTCACTTCCATTGTTACTGGCCATATGACATATGGCAGGTTACTGACCTAACGAAATGCTATTGGCATTCTATAATGTAAATATTTTTAAGTAGGATTAAGAACTTCTCCCACCCTTGTTGTAAAATTTTATTCCTTTTATTCTGCTTCGGTGATCTTACTGACATTCATTATTTTGATTTCTCTAAGTTGCTTACTCCTAAATAAATATCTTCCAAGAAACATTTCTTTTTAAGTTCCTTAAGTATGTATCTACTTGCTTGAGATTCCCATCTTTTTGTAATCTAGGCAATTCAAATTCACTGTGCAAAATGAAAACTCACCATCTTCCTCCTTTAAACTTTCTGTCCTCTTATGTCATACTAGTGTAGGTACAGAAGTCTCATTTGATCTGCTACTGTCTAGCACGGTCATTTTCTCTTCTACTTCAGCTACAGGAGTAGATGTTCTTGGTAACTCAATCCTGCCATTCTCTTAAATACTTTAGTGAATTCCAGTCTCTTACCAAGTAGAATTCACATTCCATAATACTATCCAGGATCTATGCAATCAACCTGCCTACTCTTCTGGTTTTAGTTGCATCACTTCTTGACTCACTACCCATGCTGTTTTTGAACTGTTGGTATTTATCTATAAGCATCAGGACAGTTACAATTCTTCTCCCTTTCCTCCTGTTTTTCTTTATGTTTTCCTGCTTTCTCCTATTTGTTAATATTGTTAGGTGTCATCTCCTATTGTAAATACAACTCTTTCCTACTTCCTTTTGCTTCCTCTTCAGATTCTTTTAAGATAAAAATTTACATGTTATTACTACATTTCTAAGGTATTTTAATTATCTTTGCCTATGTCTCCATTTCCTTATTCCTGTGGTCCTTTTCAGTTGACTCTAATTCATCTAAGAGGTACTCACTATAGACAGGAAGGATAAATGAATAAATAAATCCACATCTGAGCTAAGCTTTAAAAAGACAGGAAAGGTACTGACTTGCACAAGTGACAGAAAGGTTGTTCCAGGCAAAGGCTTAACTTGAGCAGAGGCACAAAGAGAAAAGCAGAGAGTGCATCCAAATCAATGTGAATCCAGTCAAGAAGAAAATGATTCCTACCGCACAGTGCAGTGACTACTACTGACCTAGCTATGTCCTCTCTGGGTACTTGAAATTGTCCCAGGAGCCTGTCCTACCAGGTATCCTTCTTTACCTCAGCACTTTATACAGGTGATAAATGGATTTGCTGAGAATGACTCAATTCATACTTTGTAATAAGTACCTATATAAAGTCAAAGAAATATAATTCCATACATGATAAAGTAGCAAGAACAGAGTTCTGTAGATTTCTAATTGCAACTTCACCAGGAAATGATGAAAGCCTTGTGAGTGTTTAGTAACATTAATCATCTGTTAAGCTTCTAACACAACAGTCTCTCCTGTGGGCTTCAGTGGCCTTAGAGCACACCTAGTGCCCCACCATTCTATGCTGACTGTTCATCCTTGCACTGCAGGATTTCTTCTCTCTGCTTGAAGGTCACCTCAAGTTTTGTTTTTTTGTTTTTTAACTCAAGTGATAGTTAAAGTAGCATTCTGCCTCTATGTTATGCTCTACAAAATGTCTGGCCTGCGTTACTTGGTTCTGTGGACTGACTTCTATTTGGGGGGACCTGAATTTTTCTGTCTCTAATCTTAGGACATTGTGTTCTCTAGCCATCTGCTTCTGGGTTCTGCCTACACAGCAGAGACAGAAAAAAAAAAAGTTTTATATTCTACTTCTTTTGTTGGTAAGAGTAACTTCCAGATGAATGTGAACTAACAGCAGAAACCCCACTACATGGGAATTGGGACATTCAGGTAGAACACAGTGACACCCACAGCCAAATCCATCAACTCAGTTAGTATCTAAAAGACAACTTTATACTCAATTGCATGAAATCAACAAGGGAACATTTTAAGGTGAGAAAATACAATTTATGAAGCTACTACATTTGCAAAGTCAGATAAGGTCAGCATCATGGAGGGTTTTTAACGAAGGGCTCTATAAGGCCTGAATGAATAAAGGAAGAAGGAAAGGTAATTTAATGAAAATAGTATCCTCAAAACAGTGATATTTCTCACAATAAGGAGTAGAACAGTTGTGTTTTTACTTTATTATTGAGAATCCTAAGTGGGATGCAGGTGTTGTCAGTATATAAATTAGTTTGGTCATAAACTTATCATGTGCTCCAAAATTCTTAATATTTTTTCAACATTACTTGGAATTTTCCATTAAAAGGTGTGACCTGTTTTTCAAAGCAACAATAAAACCTTTTTTTTTTAAGTTGTTTTGATACTAAAAATAAATTGCCCCTAAACACCCATGCATTTATGCAAGGGTAGTATCCACCACAGCATTATTCCTAAAGGACAACCAACCATACTTGCCTGAAGTAGAAAAAATGACCTCTATTTACCCTTGGAAACCATGAAAGTTAGTGCTGGGAAACAGGCACTAAAATGAGATTTTGGAACCATACTATCCACCGTCTAGTTAGACACCATACATCACTGGTGTTAAGTGAAGCAAAGTTAGACCCTAGCATGTGAGTTTTTTTCATTGGTAAACTGGGATAGGATGGTGATAGAAGGGAATGTTTTGGTCATTGTATTATCTCTGACATCTGAGAGCTTCAGGGAAGTACCAATTATAATGACTGTAGAACAAAATGGCTCTGGCTCAGTGTTACTGATGCATTAGATAAAAATATAAAAATAAATATATATTATATATATATTTTATATATACTATATATATATAAATATAAAAAGGTAAAGAGTGATTAATTCCTAATTCACAGCTAAGTATGAAAGCCAGAAGAGCTCCCTAGTAAAATATAAGAATAGAGAAATACTTAAATATATAAATATATAACATATATAGAAAGAATATATAAATATATCAAGAAATATATAAAGAAAAATATAAAAAGAATTCTATCTCCTGCATCCAGCAGGTAGTTAATGCTGAGGACCAAACCCCAGGACTTAGAAAAGTAGAAAACCCCTCAAGAATATTGAATCCTCAACTCCAGCAAGTCTCTATGCCAAGGTCAGATCTGTTATTATCAAGGAATGAACATCTTAAGATTAAGTTTGGCAACTGTGTATCTACAAGCTAAAATATACTGAATTCCCACATGCTCTAGAAGTCTCTAGTCCTGAAAAAGTGGCTCACTTCTCTTTGTTAATGGCTGCCACTCCTTCCCCTCAATCGAACATCAAGTTAGAATTTACTGCCATGGTGATACCTTCTGTGATTCGGTACTTAAAATTCTCGAAAGGACCCCAAGAGCTAGGTGGTAACATTCTACTAGGATGGCTCTAGAATCATGGGAAAATTAATACTCCACACTAAGTCAAGTAAAAATGACAAAAAACGTCATGGAAGCCCTACAAGAATTCACAGAAGGCCAACAGAAGTGGACATGCTGGAGGAGGTATACTACATAAAACCAGAAAAATCTGAAAACCCAACAAATGACTATGTTCGACAGAGAATACCTGGAGGACACTCTGTACACCAAAGTGTAAGAAATCTGTTAGTGGTAAGGGCACCAGCATTTTGAGGAAGCTCTGCGGCAGCTGTCCTCTGTAGGGCAAGGATAACAGTAGGATGCGCTGTTACTAAAATGGTTTCCCTGATAGCAATGGCAAGGATGTAATCCCAAAATAATAGAGGCCATATGGTGTTACTTAACCATTAGAGACAAAATTGGAGCAATTATCCCAATGAGCAGCAAGGTTGGACTGAAAACACAAGAGGACTGACTCACAGAAAGGCTTAGAAATGGTTAACAGAACACAGTGAACCCTAGGGAAAAGACCGGTTACTAATGAACACAAACAGAAATCAGGATGGATGATCAGAGACTATGGATGGCTGCCCTAATAAAATACAATCTCTTTCAGAAGATCCAGACCTGACCAATTTTCAGATCCAGAACCCCTTTGTTGTAGGACAGACCAGGTTCCCAGGAAGAAGAATTCTGTCTCACTACAGAAAAAAATAATAATTTCCTCTAGCACTTTATTCCAAGTATCTATGGTCACTTACTAAATTAACTTCACACTAAAGAAAGGGAATAGGCCTATTTTTTTCGAACACTGGGCCATAGGGTCTAAGTGGATATTGCTACCTAGAAAACTGGAGTATCAACATGTCCATTCCCTATGCCCACCTCTGTTAGACTGTACAAATGTGGAGGCCAGGCAGTTACCTGTGGCCTGGCCGAGGTCTGACTTCAGTGTGAATATGGGGTCCACTAATCTATCTTAATTTTTTTTGGCTCCTGAATTTATCATTGGAATGGCTACGTAGTATAGTTGTCAGAATTCCCACATTGGTTCTAAGGTTTCTGAGGCAAGACCACTGTAGGGGGGAAAGCCACATGGAACTCTCTGAAACTAACTCTACCCTCAGCCAAGATATTAAACAGCTCTATTGTATCTCCAGGAAAATTATCCAAGTATTTTACAGTTAAAGTGTTGAAGGTCCCCATCATTTCCCCATTTACTTTTCCATGCACATCCTCATGGAAGCCAAAAAGATCCTCGAGAGTAACAATGGCCTACTGCAAACTCAACCAAGCAGTAGCCTAGTTACAACTTCTTGGCCTAAGTGCTATTTTTTGGCTTGAAAAGATCAATAAACCTGAAGTAAAGCACCATTAATTTCCAGAATACATTTCCCCCCCATGAATATTAAAAAACAACTTATATCCTCATGGCAATGACTCCAGTATCCACTTCCAGTTTTCCTGCTGGGATAGGTGTAGTGTCCAGGACACAATTGATATTGTCTGAGGTAATATACATCATTTTTATCACCTTTGGAATATTACGTTAATGCAGCCAGTAATGACGACGTATTAATCAAACCAAAGTACTAGTTTAATTCGGCTAAACAAAATCACATGTTAATCAAATCAATGAATACTTTTCTGCTAAACACGTCTCAACCTTCGTAAGGTACACTACAAGATCTTCTCTAGATTTTTCGTCAAAGTTTTTCTATGTCCTATGGTCTGGGACATACCAGCATGTAGCCTTCGTAAATGACTATTTACAAAGTCATTTGTAAATACCAGCATGTAGTCATTTGTAAATGACTATTTGTCATTTGTAAATGACATTTGTAAATGACTATTCCATCTCCTACCACCAAAGCAACATGAAAATGCCTGTCTGGATCCTCCATTACCTACAGGTGTATAATCCAGATTTGGGACTACAGTACTGATACATTTACTTGATTACACAAAAGGGTCAGCTTTGAGTGAGGTCAAAAAAAAGAACAGAGCTGGACAGCAGGCTCCGGGTTCAGTAGAAACATCCCTGCCTCTTGAGCTGTATGATCCGGCAGACCTTATGGTTTGAGAGGTATTTATGGTCAACAAAATATGCAATCTGGATTGCAGGAGGAGAATTGCAAAATAAACTCCCGGAGTTCTTGGTCATGGCCATGTTATCCCCAACAGAGTGTTAAGGATTTGAAAAACAACCTGCATTGCCCTTCTGGGCCTTGGTTGAAATACATCAAGTGTCCACAGAGCTAGAGTATCCAGTGTCGATATAGCCAGTTGCATTCTATCCTAATAAAGGGTGGACCCAACAATTCCTTCTGAGATAGAAATGGAACATGTGGAATGGGGCTTGAGCAATTCAGAGGCTGTAAGGATCTGTTCGTGAACAGATTTTGTCTGCATCTCTCTCTGCTCTATACAACAGAGGAGGATACCTTAAGAGGACAGGACAGAGGAAACAAAGGCCAATCTTGTATCATGAACGCACATAAGCTCAGTATGTGAATTTGAGAGAAAAAGTAATTGCTACCACAGGTCACAAGTGAGGCTGGCCAATATAACCATTGGGGAAATTCTTGCCATGTCAGAGCTTTGGACAGTTAAGACCATCTGTTTTGTTGGGGGCGGGGGGCGGGGGGGATTCAGGGGAAATGGCCTGAAAGAAGTCTCTTTATAATCCCCTAAGCGGTGGTGGATGACTTGGCTGTGGGTCGTGGACATGGAGAAAAACAAAAGGGAAAACCAGGAGGTCTGAGGAAAAATGGATGTAAAATCGATCTCTGTCTTGTAGGTTTACGTCCACCCAAGAGCATCTACCCCAGAAATGGCACTAATAACCTGGACAGAATGACTAAACTATGTGGTAACAGCCAGCCTCTATCACTGGCCACTCCAGTGCTGTGGATTCAGAGTACATCTGATGGACGGGATGCAAGCTAAACACAGACCCAGGAGGAGGGGTTCTCATTCGCTGTGTCTGATTTAGGTACTATCAGTACTGAACTTCTAATTTTTCAGCAACAGAGACTACATCTCAGGTCGTGTGCTAGAAAATGAGTATCAGCTCGTCATCCAAGGGGAAAAAAAAAAGCCCCTACTTCTGTGGCGCACACAATGCTCCCAGCATGGTAAATTTCAACTTGCCAAGTGAGACATTACTGAACTCTGAGACGTGCAGAGATGCACACAATCACCTCTGAAGAGGCAATGCAAGCCAGCTATAGCACAGCCTTGCCATCCTGACACTATCCGTCAGGAGCCCAGCCACATACATGGAGCCATGGACCCTTTCCAACACGGAATGGGCAACGGATCATCTTCACGGAGATGGATCTACATGTGTGTTTCGTCAAAGCTGCTTCTCCAACTAACAGGGATGAAGTGAGCACAAACTATCCGAAGGTTAAAAGAATGTTTGATCCCCTAAATGATCACATATAACACTGCATCTAAGAGAGTCTTGCCCAGCAAATAGCTGCGGCTGTGGAAACAGGATCATGAGGCACTGATTCTATCACCTACCACACCATAAACAAGCTGCTGATATAGTTTCACACTTAAATGGACTTTAAAGGTACAGCTCCGTGCTTGGAATTATGATAGTCCATGTGAGACACCATTTTTCAGGGCTCACGATATACCCCAAGTCAATGACAATTGTTTCTACATGGAACCAGTAAGGAGGACATAGAAGAGACCATGGTTTCTAAGAGCCATGATTTCATGTTTGGTCAATCAGTGCCTCCAGATCCTGAAGTTCTGAAGTCTACATTTCTACATGTCTTATTCTCACAGAAAGTAAACCCTTCTACCAGGGGACTCAGCAAGCCCTCCAGGGCCTTTCAGGCCCTCATTCCCCAGCAGAAGAGGCCATCACCCCCTGAGACCTCTCATCTCACTTGTCCTCTGAAAAAGGTTGTTGCCTCACCCTAGTTTATGTTCTCTTCTGAGGGACAGATGGCATCAGTCCTGAACGTCGTCTCTCCACTTGAGATACCCGTGAAGGGCCATCTCAGATCCAGAGCTCCACTCACGCCCGGCAAAGCCTCGGCGGAACCGCATCACGATTCCCATTCTCCCCCCTGCCCCATTCTGTTTCCCTCACTCCCTCAGGGATGCTGGTCCTGAAGAGTACTCATCAAATCCCTTGCTTGAGAATCTCCCTTTTAGCGTTTCTACCTCCTGGGAAACCCAAAGGATGACAGATACCACCGATCTCAATCTCCTCTTCAGAAACATATCCCAAATCCACTACCCTGTACTGCTCAGGTCACTTCATAGCAAAGCTCTGAGATTTCAATTTTTCTATTCTTGCTTACTCTCACAATGAAAAAAAAAATACTGGAAGCAATGTTCATGCAATCTGGCATTCAATTTTCTGAGTACATTTATATGTGCTATAAGTGACTCTTTTATGAGGAGCAAATACCCAGCTGTGAACGAAATTAGCCCTCCCCTACCACCTCACCACAGAACACACACGGTCTGACTTCTCAGATCTGTGCTACTAAGGGAAAACAACCAGAACACTACTGCTCAGTTTAAAACAAAACCACACACCTTTTAGCCAAGTGCCACATGTCATCCCCTTAGTCTATAATTGCCTCACTATAAATAGCAGTTTCCTTTCTCTAAAATTGCTCCAAGGCTCCCTTATAATTTTAACACACATATAGGTGGTGAGGCCTTCCTCCCTTTCTAATGGAGATAAAGCCTTTTGTGAATTACAAAGACTATTTGGCTTCTTAACACATCATTAAATCTTTGAGCACTTTTACGACTTTCTGAAAAATCTACTCACGCTTCAAATCCATTCAAGATACAAGGAGTACTAAAATAAATAGGGTGTTAAGAGAAAACTCCTTTCTAGGCCATCTTATAGGTGAGATAAACAGTACTTTCAGGTAAAATTTCTCTTGTTCTATTCGTCTTGATTTCACGAACCTCTTTTCTTGCCGTAAGTCATCTAGCAAGATGACAATTCATACAATTCAGGTACTGCCTGTGCTTTCCCTTCTGTTTTTTCTTTTTTTCCTATTTTCAAAAGGATTGCTTCTGTAGCAAAGAAGTCATGTTCTAGTTGGCTTCAAAACTATGTATTTTAAAGTAAATGAGAAAAAAAAAAAGGTAAACAGGCAAGAGATGAGTAACAAAACAAATTTGTGTCTTTATCTATTCAAGTCTATGGTAAGATAGTCACAGAATCCAAGGGGTTTCTTGACACGTCAAACTATGACGTACGAACAAGATGTATTAGATCAAGGTATCAATTTCCCTGCAAATCACACATTACATTATCAATACCTGGGATCAATTTCTACCCCTATAACTCATCTTTCTTCCCATTTTATCCTTAGTGTTCAAGTAAGGATACTGGTTTCTAATGATCGGCAAATTTTAAAGTCAATTATAGAATTCATTTCTCATTTTTTTCTCTAAAATGTCATGTATTATACCCACCACATATGTAATTGCTGCCATTTTTTTGAAAAGACCAGAAAATAACTTCACTGTGTAATAGATTCATTGTATTGTAATTGGTTTTAAGGTAAAATCGACACCCAACACATACAAGATGGAAGAGAGAAAGCATTCTTTGAACTTTTAGAAAAGTAAGTTTATAAGGTATTTAACATGGTATCATTGAAATATACCACTTAATGTGCTTTTAGCCAAGTTACATTTAGGAAAATAGAATTACTTTACTACCTGTTTGTCTTTCTGTTTCTCTTCTCTCTTCTGGCCCCTACGTGTATCGTTTCTTTTAGAACCGCAAACATAGCAGTACACAATTCCCACAGAAAGCCTTTAATAGGAAATCAATGAGTGATTGAATTTTTAACTGACTGGATTTAAAATAAGTTATAAAAATAAATCTACATCAGCACAGAGGCAAATCTATTTCTGAAACAAGATCAAATGAGCACAGCAAGTCTATTATGTGACTTCATCGACAATTAAAACACTTAAGAGGCTCGCAGAGTAATACATAAAAGTAAGCAAGCATCATTGTAACTATGGTAATTCTTGAACAACTACCAGATCTTTCAGCAGGTGAGTTTGAGGAATTACTTTTTTACTTTTGTTCTCATCACCAACTCAAATTGAGTAATTATCTTACATGACGAGTACAAAATTCTCATATTAAAAACAAAATGAAACTGGTACTGAAAGATAGTAATTCAAAATATATAGCCCTGGACATGAAGGCTGGCCATCTCACAGAATTCAAAGTATCTGTTCACCCAGAATTCACTGTCCAACAGTCCCTGGAATCTGTGACGGATTAACTGGAGGAAGGAAAGCAATAAAGGAACGGGCTTAAAAGCGAAAGCTCCCAGTTACACCAAACTGAGCACTCTAATAGCTTTCTTATAGTGCATGACAGTGGGAAGTATCTTTTACTCAAGAGTCAGGAAGGCCGGCTAGGAATTTAAAACCCCATTATGGTTTTGTGAGATTAAGGAATTCGCTAGACTTCACTCAGTTCACTAAGTGAGCAAATCACCTCTCCACTGCATGGTCTTGCGAGTTTTTCATCAGCTGAGGATCATCTCACCTTCCCTTGCATCTCAACAGACATGTGGTTTAATCGAAAAATTTAGGGGAACATAACTACAAATAAAAAAATACTGTTAGTGTCTTTAAGTGGTTTCGTTCTTTATACATCATTAAGGTATTTGTGGCTGTATATGGAATCAACTACAAGTACTTTAAAGTTCAGGTTTTGTTATTTTTTCCCTGCCTCCTCCTTACCTTTTACCTGATGAGAATTCTGAGCCATTTGAAAGACTTCTTTTTTTATCTTTTTTTTTTTTTTGGTAAAGATTTTATTTATTTATTTGACAGAAGAGAGATCACAAGCAGGCAGAGAGGCAGGCAGAGAGAGAGGGGGAAGCAGGCTCCCCGCTGAGCAGAGAGCGCCATGCGGGGCTCGATCCCAGGCCCCTGGGATCATGACCCGAGTCAAAGGCAGAGGCCCCAACCCACTGAGCCACGCAGGCGCCCCCATTTGAAAGACTTCTAACTAAAAATTACGTCCTCAGCCTTAAAAAGTTTATCTCCTTCCTCCAAACCTTACCAAGAAGAAAGACACCTGGGAACTACTTCCAACTTCAAGAACAACTTATTTATTTATCCAGTAGATACTCAGTATCTGTCCTTCATCAAGCCCTACTTTCCAACTTTGGCAAAACAAAGATCAAAGTTATATAGTTTCCGCAGGTTAAATCTCACAACCCCTAGCCTAAGATTCTTAAGGGATATGACTTTGCTTATCACTTGGAGCCACTCTTTCTAGAAAACATCAGGGCAATAACAGACCTGGGACTAGACTGGACTTTATGAGGGAGCTGTAGGCTTTTTGTGAAAACATTTTATCCCCAAACCACAAACCCTTGAGCTTTGCCTTTTTCTAGTCAAATTCTTTCAGCTTCTGCATATTAGAATTCACTGCAGTTCAATCCCACAGTGAGGTATTTAAGAGCTTACACCCCACAGTTACACTATCTATATTCCAGACTTGGTTCTTTTATTTACTAGTTTTGTCTACTTGGGTACATATGGAAGAATTCTGTGCCTCGTTTTTCCTCATCTGTAAAATAGGGGTGCCGAGGGTTGTTGGAAGACAAATTAACATACATCAGGCAGACAGAACGGTGCCTGGCACGAAGTAAAGATTCAGTCCTCATCATTGTCACTACTGTGAGCCATTGATAAACTTAGAGGTGACTGGCAGCAAACAGCTTAACACTGAAAAGCTTATTCCCAAAAGTCAAATGACCCAATTAGTCTAAATTTTCCTTCAAAATCCTCTGTGTTACACTAGACTAAAAATAAATAACCTGATAGTGAACAGTGGACCTTCAGAGTAAATGTCTTCGCCCATGACTTACACAGAATCTTGATATCCCTTGAGTTAAATGACACTTGTACTGACCCAAAGATAAGGGCCTGTAATAGAAATGCCTTTGCATCATGGTAGTCATTTTTGATCCAGTCCTCTTAGAAGTTCACGTTCCACATCTGTCTAATCAATCAGGGAACCCATTGGACTTTATTTCTGAGACCATTTGTGGATTTCATTTCATTCTTTCCATTCTCATTCCTATTTACTATGATCCCCTACTTCAACTTCAGGGAATGATGCCATGGTCATTCCTGCTTCTCTGTTCACCTTTTCTGCCTACAGCTCCAAGAATACGGTGTTGAAAAGACAAATGGGAAGATGTCTCTCCTCTCTCATTAAAAAAAGATTTTAATGCTCACTGTAATGAAATGTCAAGACTTTACCATGAACGACAAGGCCCTCTAGGATTTGTAGATCAAATATAATTCAGGCCAGTCAACATACCCCATCCCCATTTCTCTCCCTGACTGGGATTTTTCAAGTCCTCCAGGCAGCTGTACTTTCTTCACTTCCCCAAATGCTATTCCCTCTGCCTGAAGAGCAACCTAACACACCGCCAATATCCTTTTGACCTGCTAATGACTGTTTATTCCTCAACTGTCTACTCTAGACCCCTTTTCTCAAAAGAAACCAGTGTAGGTCTTATCTTTAAGAAATCATACTTCTCTTTATTAACACAATAAATTGTACAATTACACATAGAATTAACATGTTTCCCTCTGTTTAATCTAAGTTCCACCAGAAAAGGGGACTCACTTTTTTTTTATTCCCAGTTGATTTCCATTGATACTCAGTATCTGTCTTTGATGTACAAAAAGTTAACTCAAAAGTTTACTTATTAAAATTCGGCAGAGTTATCACAGGTCAATTAATATTTCAGAGAGCTTAAACTTATTAAAACTTAAAATCTTGATTCTGAATTCCACATTTAATTTTCGAATAAAAAAGAACCACCTCCATTTCCTTTATTAACAGCAAATTCAGGTCTCAGTTCTGGAGGTTTGCCCAGCTCTTCACAATAGACAAATGATTAGTACTTTATTCATATGCTAAAGAAATGAACATCCTATTTCTTATATACACACACACACACACACACCCACACACACACACACACACACACACACACACACGAGAAATTACCTGCACCTGTGGGAGCTTTCATTTTGCCTGAAATCAAAGGGGAAAACAGTAATACCAGTTCTAAGGCTTCAGCAAATGGAGTATGAGAAATTAAAAATTAGCCTTTACTTTTTCTTAAAAAACAAATAAATATGTTTTAACTATTAAGAGAAATTTACAAAGTGTTGTTACCTTTATAGGACAGTGTATCCAAACCCTGAATTAATGCATTTCTTTTATACTCTCCTTTCCATGTGCCTGTGACCTCACAGCCTGCATAGTAATCCTTTAGCAAGAAAAGTTTAAAACAACAGGTTTTAATCCCCTATCCTAATTTTCTAGGTTTATGAAAGCAAATAAACTTCTGGTATATAATTTTCTAAAACCATTAATGCATTTATACTAAAAATATTTTTTCTTCTCTGTTTCAGGAAAGATACTTTGTGTTTTTTGGTTATTATAGCTACTCCTTTTCGACTTTTTTGGAAGGTACTTCTTTTTCCAAGAGTTACTTAAATATTTGCATCCTTTTGGATTCTGACTAGGCAATCCTAGTAGATTCTGTTTTTGTTTACCCAGCATCTGCTTTCCCTCCCTGGCAGGGAATTTACTTCCCTCACCCCTCAGCTGCCTGACCTTGTGATTTGGTTTGATGGTGGAAATGGGAGAAGTTTCATGTGTTACAGACAGAAGTTTTAAGGCTCCTTTCATACTGCATGTTCTCCCTTCCCCCTGTATAATGATAAATGATGTTCTATACAGGAGATGTATAGGAAGGCTATGTCCCAGAGATAAGAAAAGTCGAAGCCCACCCACAGTAGCACATAGCAAATGAGAGAAGACAATCTTTGTTGTAAATCATTGAAGTTGGGTAAGGTTACTGCAGTATAACCACAGGAACCCTGACTGATCCATCTGTCATAATTTCTCACTCTATTCTTGCTCTCAGGCTCTGTAGCCATAGCTTTAGTTTTCACCTACAGACTAATTCTTCTCCCACCAGAAAGCTTCAGCTCCACCAGGAAAAATCACCTCATCATTATAGATTTATTTTACATGCCTCCCAAACAATTTCACCTGCATGCCATTCAATCAATTTATAATAATCACAAAACTAAATTCATCATCTGTCTTTAAAGTTATCAATTTTCCCTTACTCCAGTATTACTCATCCGTGGCAATCTTCCCCAACTGTTGTCTCTTTCAACCTCACCCCATATCCCATTGATGGTCAAATCTTGTCAATTGTGTAACCCAAATAGCTATTAATTCTATTCTTTTATCTTCTTCTCATTGTCAAAGTTCTGGTTTAGAACTTTATCTTTAAGCTCCTAGGATTTAAAAATAACTCACCCAATTCTATCTACTTCTAATATGGCACACTCTCAGTTTATTCTTCCAAGTTTCACCAGCATGGTCTTTCTAAAATTCGAATGTGCCTCTATCACTTCACTGCTTGGAATCTACCAATAGTAACCCAAGCATTCTGCACAAAGTCTGTACCTTTGGTATAGCATTTGAGATTCCCCATGATCTGACTCCAACCCCAATCTTTAGTTTTACCAACCAATACACCCCCACATTCATCTTCGGATTTGCCCGACTTCTGATGGCATCATATTCTCTAAAACCTCTGTTCTTTTTACTATGTCCTTGTTTATCAGTGGTGCTTTGCTTCCACAAGCGTGTGACTAATTCTCCTCAATGTGAGCCTAAGTCTCAACACTGCGGATCACTGAAAGCAGTAAGCAGGTACTAATGAGCCACCTTGGACCTATCCACCATAGGTATCATGAAAGAAAAAAAAAATCTATTCAGTTTAGCTATCACATGGGATGTTAAGTACACAAGCCAGTTTACAGTAGGTTGACAATTAAATGGAAAGTGGGACTTGGAGAGAGTAAATGAAAATATGTCTATCGCTAGTGTGGATCAGTCAGGATAAAGAGACATAGTAAAACAGCTTGAGTAGACATAATATGAAGAAAGAATTTTCTCAGAATAGGAGGTCAACGTGAAATTTGGAGACAGATTAGTTAGATCTGCTAGAGGGGATTAGAGTCAAAGGTAATTGTTTTTGAGGGAGGGTCAGACCCAGTGCAATGGTAGATCAAAATGGAGTCCGAGAAACTCCACTGTTTTGCCCGAAGAGAAGTATAGAAGTTTATGTTTAGTCTGTGGAGTTTGAAATGAAAGCAGCACTGTGAAGTAGTAATATCCTACAGATTTGAAAATACTGGTGTGATCATAGAAGAAAGGTCACAGTTGACCTTTTATAAATCCCATCCATTGATTTCCCCAGAAAACTAGCCCAGGAAACTATCAAATTGTTCTCCGAGGGATGAGGCACGGAGTTCCATTTATCATCTTCCAACCTATTTTTCAAAATAGCATCTTTAAAATGATTTCACCAAGCATCCTTGACAAAACCATCTGACAACAGAGAATGAATTTTCTGTCTTTAAAAAGTGTGAATGATACAGAAAACCATGTGTGAATGATGTGAAGAGCTAGACAATGTAGAAACCATACAAACATATATAGAAAGAAACAAAGAGCCCCAATAAATACTTGAAAGAAACGGGAAAAGAGACATAAAGAGAGGATTTTTACATCTCCTAATTTTGCTGAAGACCAGTCTCTCTGGGGGAGCGGGGTGGCATATAGTGATCTGTCTTTACTGGAGTCAACTAACTGCTTTGGAAGTAATTTTCTCCTCACTAAGCTGACCTTAACAAAAATCAAATTCCCACCCCCAATTTGTATCAATGTTTCAAAGATTCACTGTTGCTCATAAAGCTTGTGGTCATCTTACAAAAGTTATTCTCCTCGTATTAATTGCCAATCTACATTCAAACAGAGAAAGGTAGAATTAAATGCTCAATCTATCACCCTGGTGGAATATTTTTCTGAGGTTCATCATTGTCTCTAATTCAAACTATCTTTCCTAAAGCCCAATTTCTAGAGGTTCACCGACGTAATATTTACAACTGTGTTGGCAGAGTGCTTCCTACCTTAGCCTTTTAGACAGGAGCATGCTTTGTTACAAATACTAAGTACTGGTGTTACAATGTCTTGGAAATAGTTCATTTTATTCCAACTTCTACACATTTCTGACTTTATTTTCCTAGAAATATAACAAAAATGAATGAGGATGCTTATATTGTCCATTACTCTAGCAACACTTCTGCATATCTTGTTAAAAACTGCATGTATCTATGTTTACAACATCAAAAATCCACATGACACATGAATATTCAAAGGAGTTCTACTATCAGGCAGCTAAACATTCCTACTGCATTTTCTTTCCCTTTTCAAATTGCTGATTTGCATTAGAAAAAAACATACGTTTTCCTACCATTAGGAAAAAAAAAGCGAAACAATTTTTCTGCTCTGATTAAGACACTTACACATCACAAAAAGGCAGTTCCCATATTACTTGGCACTGCTTCTGATGTTTTCATTTCTAGCTTTTAAATCCCTTTAGAAGTCTTGTGTTTTCCCTTTTTCATGCGAGAGTGCTTTAATTTATCCTCCTTACAAAGCCCCAGAAACCGACCAAACCACTTTGGACTTATAGGAACCGTCTGACCAATTCCAAGCTGGCCGAGAAGGGAGCACTTACACAGAGCTCTCCGGCAGCCGGTGTGAAATCCATCAGTGGCCTCTATCCAGAATGGTGACTAAGTGTCCACATCAAGAAAATGCACCATTGCCATTGATACTAAGTGGCAGAGGAATTTAATATGAATGATGAAGTTCCAGTTTGTGGTCTTTCATCAGTCACAATATCACTCTCAATTTTCTTTGTAAATTCTTTATCCACGTCATCCAACAGTAGCTTATCTCTTGTGGAAATTATTATCTAGTTCTTGCAATTATTAACATGGATAGAGACTAGATAGCTACTTTAGGATGAACATTTTAATGGTTAGGTCAACGAAGAAGAGAATGTTAAAAAAAGCAAACTCTTTTTTAGATGTTCGAAGAAGAAAAATAATAAAGGATAACAAAGGGTGAATCAAGTTATCTCTGGTTTAAGCAAAGTAATTATTGCTCAGAAAATCATTTCAGATGCAGATTCTACTTGACATTGTTAAAGAAACCTAAGTTCTAAATCTTGAGCTTGCTTTTCTGTTTATATGCCCAACTAAAACACAACCGTAACAGAGATACCCAGGAAGGCCCACAATTTGGCATCTGAAACAACCATCACCAACCACTGATATGCGGAAGTGAGGAAAATCTGAAGACTGTGTGAAGTCAGGCCAACGAGAACAGCACGTAAAAGCTACTTAAGAGAGACTGAAGGCAAATTCCTCAATACTTCATTAAAAATGGGCATAAACGGTTTATTATCTTCATTCATCCAGATCAAGTCAAAATTATCTACATTTCTAACTTGCCACAGGATTATACTGTATTTTGCACAGTTAAATATAATTCTTTTTATGATTCTTTTCATTTCTGTGGCTTCTCCATGCCTGCGTGCTTCGAGAGGTTCTAACTACACAATTTAAAGTAGGGGCCTCTCTCCATGGAGAGGCTACTTTGTCCTTTACATTGTTTGATTTCTTCAGTTTTCTCCCCCTCTTATCTGCAATGATCTGATCTGTGTATTTGATGACTTGATTACTCTGTTTCTCTCCCAATAACGTAAGCTACTAGAGACAGAGACTACCTCAGCTTTGTTCACCGCTATACCCCAACCCTTAGAACAAGGTCTGCCACGTGGAAGATGCTCACTGTTCTTGAATAAATAACAATTACTTTCACATAAAGTTACTGCATTTCAGTCAGAAATTTACCAACGTACGGTTTTCAGCTATATTGGAAAACTTCTTTTATCTCCTCCCTCCCCTACCAACATCAACATTTATGGCACTGTAATAATCAAAAGAGGACAAAGTCCACAATTTAACACTTCGTCATCCAGTAAAACATTCCTTTTATATTTCATCTTTAGTGTAGTTAAGTTGACCATCTTTTGGGGGAACAAGGTACACAAAGTCCACTGTTGATATGTATTTATGGATGCGGGAAGCAACTTTTTGCTTAGCATTGGACCATTTGGGAGGTTAACTTTTCCAATACTTGGCATTATCTTAAAATGTTAGAGCCAAATCACCATGCTAAGTATCTCCAGAAGAGCGCTGACATGGAACAGCACGTAAGGAAAGGAAAATGTTAGTAATTAATGAAACCTCACCTTGATCTCCTTGGGAGCTGGCAATGGACAAGTCTCTGGATCTGTGCTGATTCCTGAATAGCACTCACCTTAGTGACTGCCTTCAGTTTAAAGGAGACTCAGCATCCGAAAACACTCTAAGTGTTGTCAAATATACAGTTCAAGTCATACATATAGTAATGTCAAAAGTGCAAAGACTAAAATTTAGGGTCATTGATTATCAGTTTAACCTTTCAATTCCAAAACATAATCAGAATTGTTACCTTCAGGAAAAGCTCTGGGAAGACTTAGGTATCCTTCTCAATTGCTTCCCCTCCTAAAGCAAAGAAGTCAAAGAGTCCAAGAGGGAGGGGCAGGTAGAAATGGGAGCAGCTAAGGTGCCTGGGTGGCTCAGTCACTTCAGGGTCTGCTTTCAACTCAGGTCATGATCCCAGGGTCCTGGGATCAGCCCCACATCAGGCTCCCTACTGGGGAGTCTGTTTCTCCCTCTCCCTTCCCCCACTCATGCTCTCTCTCACTTGTTCTCTCTCTCAAATAAATAAATAAAACCTTAAAAAAAAAAAAGATAAATGGAAGCAGCAGTCAGTTCTAGAACTGGTCACAGAGCACACAAAGGTCAAACTGATTACTGCCTTTGAAAAATTTCATAGAAATTATCTCAACTCTCCTCATATGGATTGTTATCAATAGTTTCCTTCCCACTAGCATATATCTCTCCTCCATATTTATCATAAATATCTCTAAAAGAATTCTGGTCTTAATTTGATTGATTCTTGTTGTTTGTGGAAGAGGGAGGAATATATGAGAAAAACTGGAAGGGCTGAATATAAAATACAGTGACCAGTGAAACTGCAAAGACCATTTCATCCATTCACCATATTTAACTTGTACTCTCCTCTCTTTCCTTTCTCTCAAGCCAAACAATGAAAGAGGCACTGGGAGTGCTTTTGGCTACTTCACTCATTTTTTTCTCAATAACATGAAGGTATGTTTTAAAACATGACAGACGTGGGGCGCCTGGGTGGCTCAGTGGATTAAAGCCTCTGTCTTTGGCTCAGGTCATAATCTCAGGGTCCTGAGATCAAGCCCCGCATCCAGCTCTCTGCTCAGCAGAGAGTCTGCTTCCTCCTCTCTCTGCCTGCCTCTCTGCCTACTTGTGATCTCTCTCTCTGTCAAATAAATAAAATCTTTAAAAAAAAACATGACAGATGTAATTTTTCATTTGCAGTGAAATTCTTCCCACACAATAACGATGTTCATAGCCTTCAATCACTCCTAGACTTGTAACAAAATGCCACTAAGTTTGACCTAGCATATTAAGTATATGATTTCTGCCCCCCACACCTACACACGCCATTTTTTTCCCTTCCAAATCCCAGTATTGTGCCTACGGTGACCAGTCATAAAAAAGTTATTTCATGAGGGAGATCTGGCCTCTATCTCTGCAATATTTATGAAGTGTGGCAAATAAGGAATTAAAGTTTTGAGGATCATTTTATGGGGATCCTCACTGCATGAAATACTATTTTCAAATAGGGTTATACAGAAGGGAAAAAAGAAAGGATCAGAGGCAGACAAAAAGAAAGACTTAGAGAAATAATCAGGTCTAATCATGAACTAGTCAAACTGATTTGGGACCTGTGACTCCTTCCAGAATGGTCCTGTTTTATCTGTCCTTCCTCTTCCTCCTATCTACTCAGCCCAGCCTTCTGGAGTCAGAGGTGACCTGTCTGCCCTCTAACTACACATCTTCCAGAGAATCATTAGGAGAAAGGGGAACATTGTAGTAGGTATTATATTATATGTGTGTGTGTGTGTGTGTGTGTGTGTGTGTACACATATATAGTATGTATGCAATCTTATGTAATCATAACAATATATTCCTGAGTGTCACTATACACGTTTCACAGGTCAAGAAATGGAGGTTTCATAACGTGTTCATCGCTGCCCAGATTCTAAGTGGAAAAATTTGGATTCATACTGTTTTACCTCACCGTAAAACCTCAGTCTCTTCAGTCCATGGCATTGTCGGTCCCTCTGTCTCCTTATCTAAACTTACTCTCACTTGGCCAGCAGTTGGGTTGAATTAGCTAGTTCCACCAGAGCCTGAATAATGAGTGAGACTTAATATGCATTGCCTCCAAGGAGTGCACATATTTTCACAGGAGAAAACATCCTTAACTAATGAAGGATTTCCTAAATTACAATTTTCTGGGCTAAGTATCACTTTTCCAGTAGAATGATATTAGGGCTGAATGCTCTACTTACTTCATTCAGCAAGCCGTGACTCTCAAAATAGTCAAATGTATTTTGTCCCAACAGACAAGTAAGTGTTGTGTTACACGAAGTGTGTGTCTGTTTTTTTGCATTTGTTTGTTGGTTTTCTTTTGGTGACTGTTACTGGCAGGCCTTGAAAGCAGTTGCAGTAACATTTGGGAGAACATTGTTTGCTAGGTGAATTCGGCTCAGTCCTTAATAAGTGCATTTGTCATGTTTTTAATTTTCTTTTTGTATTCTTCAGATACAGTTGCTTCCAAGGCTTAAGTCGAGATAACCTCAGTTTGATTATGTTATCGTCTCTCCTGTCTCCTTCAGGCTATCCAGGGAGACAGAAATAACGTGAATGCTGGACAGTAATAGGTTTTGCCACAGGTATTAATGCATCACATTCTAGGGTGGTTTGAACACTTTAGTCATGCAGCGGGGATTACTAAGTTAGCATCACTTTGTAGCTACTTCCTCAACTACAAATGATATTAATAGTAGCACCTCCTGGGAAGTTGTCTAAACCAATTGGCTTCACCAACACAACATTTTACGAGTTAAGGGTCAAGTTCCAAAGCCAAATGTCCAAGGCTCAAATCTCACTGATACCCCTTAGTTTTGTGGGCTACAAGTTAACTCACTTAGCTTCTCAGCCTTGGATTGCTATTGTACAGTAATTACACTACTTACCTCATTACTCCTATGATTAAATGAAGAGTATCAAAGAGTGCCTGACACATTTTGTTATAGGTGAAATTGTTTTGTAATTCACTCAGTACTTCAGAAACATGCCATACCTCCCTGTGTTGCATTCTAAGTGGCCAGAAGGGATTCCTGATTTTCTTCAAGGTATGAGAAAACAGAATTCATAGCAGGCTAACAAGAGAGCCATTTATTTGCCACTGTGCTCAATCCTTGTATGACAAAGCAGGTCGTGTTCCAACTGCATAGGGTTCACCAACAGCATCAAGTGATAAACTAGGAAAAGAAGAGGCTACAACACTGAAGGCAGCATGGGAATTCAAAATGATTTCTCAGAGCCAAAGAGGAAAAAATTCCATGAGACCTTAGAGAAGAAAATCTAACTTTAAAAAAATAGCAAGCTGGATTAGAAACAAGAGGTCACAATGATAAAATAGAATCATCTAGAAGAGGTCTTCAAAGCCAAAGTGATTATGGCAAATTCAGGATATATTATGTCAGGATATATTATAGACAAAGCAAGGGTATGGTGGAGCCTAATTTTATATGGCCTAACTATATAGTGTACTGGGGAAAGATTTTGAAGGTCCAAACTCAACTGGGAAAGAGACTTCCTCCAGAAATACTGAAATGTGATTGAATAGTACTGTTGGTACCACTCTTGTTTTCAATGAGGAGAAATTGATCGACGACAGAGAGCCTAGAAAGAGAGGTATGGGAAGTAGAGGAAAGCAGAATGGATTATAGCAAAGTTCTGTAGATGAATTCATCTATTGCCAGGAAAAAAAAAAATCATCTATCACTAGTATTGATCGTACCTGCACCACCACCAAATCCCCTGTCAACACCACAGGCTGTTACTTGAAATGAGTCAGACATACAAACCAAACACAAAGCTTTTATCAAATATATACATTTGAAAATGAAAATAGTCAAAACAAGCAAAAACCAGCAACATCCCAGGAGAGCTGACCATTAGTCAAGGTCCTCATTCAGGGACTGGCGACAAGTTAGTCCTTCGCTCCAAATACATTTTTCCATATAAACATTTTAATATATTCTATCATTTAAATATTCTTCATTAGAAACTTGAAATTACATATCTACTTCTGAGAATGAAAATTCCTCTGGAAATGTGAAGAAATTTGCCTGCTTAACATTTAACAGAGATGAACTACATTGAGAATTGCAATTATAATGCAATTCTAATGCAGTTATAATCCAAGAGGGACAGAGGTAAATTACCTGGAAGAAAACTCAAGAAGGCAAGTTGACCTCACTGTGGGTTGAGTCAGGACCTACATTCACAGAATAGCATCCACTGGGCACATGGGAAATCAAAGAAAGAAGCATAAATAGAAAAGGAAGGACCATTGTTAAATTTTGCATCAATTCTATTTGGACTATCCTTACCCAAGAAAGGCAATCAAGTCTTGTCTTTGTCATCCCATCCTAACGTTCGTAGCCCCAGGAACTGGATTATTTTTTAATTGAATACTTTATTTCAGTTACATTTGTTACCAGTTAACAGACTTCTGAACAGATTTTGAACCTAATTATGGAGACTCTTCGGGCAATGTGTACCCAATGTATATCTCAAGTCACTAAAATGTATTTTTTACAATTTTGACAAAAGCTAGAGAAGATCTTACAAACTGCAACTGGAAAAAAAAAAGAGGTTCAGGGAATAATAGGTCCATTTATAAAGGTACAAGCCATTGTGCAAAGACAAGAACAAAATGGAGTCCCCAACAACCATTGCTATAGGGGTAGGAAAACAGGTGAGGAAAACTTCTGCCTTACCAGCTCAAGTTGCCAGAGAACACACTTCAGTGCTGCAAGAACAGCTGGAAACTTAAAAGAAATCCTGGCAGCAAAAATACAAAAGAAGGAGATGATCTAAGTACAGTATCTGCCCAAATCCCTAGCAGCTAACTTACTCACAAGTGGGGAAGAGATCCTCAAGCAAGGTGGGAAGTTAGGCAGAAACCAGAGCAATCTACTCCACAGAGAGAGAGCTGCAAAGTCAAGCCATGAGTTTGTTGCTTTCAGAATTGAGAACATTTCACTCAACAGTAGACAGCTAAAATATCAAAGGCTGATAAAACTATGCACTGATGAAAATGTAGCAGAACTAGAATCCTCATCCATTGCTGGTGGGAAGGTAAATTTAGAGAATATGGCAGCAGCATCGACTGAAAAGGACAATTACCATGTGACCTACTAATCACACTCAGACACTTACCCAAGAAAGAAAACCCATGTCTAAATATCTGAATGTGAATGTTCATAGCAACTTATTAATAATCACTCAAAGCTATTGATAATACAAATGTCCATCAATACATCAATGGATAAAGCCAATTATGGTATTTTTGTACTGCTGATACTCGTAAGCCATATAAAACAATTGAACAGCTGATAACATGGATACTTCTCAAAATTATGAAGCTGAGTCAAACAAGTCAGATACAAAAGACTATATAATACATTATTCTTTTGGTATAAAAGTCTAGAAAATGTAAACTAAGCTATAGTAACAGAAAGCAGATAGATTATTTCCTGGGTTGGGAGAGACAGACTACAACAGGAAACTAGGCAACTTTTGAGGTGATGGAATTGATCTGTATCCTGAGTGCGGTGGTTGTTACCCAAGTGGCTACATCCGTCAAACTCACTGCACTGCACACTTAAAAATAGCTCCATTTACTGTGTGCGGACTGGACTTCACTAAAGCGGGGATCAAAAAGCGGGTGGCAGCTTCTACTTCATCAGAGTGATTTCAAAGTAGTTTTGCAAATGCCCTTCAACAACTATTTACATAATCCAGTCCTTTTTTAAAGTAGCAAACTCAGCAGTACTTGTGACCAAATGACAGCGATGTAGGCTGTTCTATTCGGTATTTTAACACTTCCTGCGTCCTCCAGGTCTCCCTCAGTTCTGTGCACAGTATACCTCCACTCTCCACAGTTTCTACTCTCTTCACACTTGTGACATTTAAAAATGCTTATCACCTGAAAGTAATTTTTTTAACAGTTTAGAAGTTCAGTGCAGTAAAAAAAAAAAAAAAAAATTGGCTCTTTTTAGGAAAGACCTTTGGTAAATGAGTCAAGAAATATTGTAGGGAGAGGGAAAAAAAGGTAAATATTTTATTTTTATTTTGATAACTATTAAAGGCCCCTTAGAGATGTTAGCACTCAGCCACCGGCAAGATTCACCTTTCCCCTTCTCTACTGAGGGAAGCTAGATTTTGCACGACATGGCATTGCTCTCAGCTGAAAATCAAACAAACGTCCAGCTTCATTCTCCAACTTGCCTTGTGACAAGCAGTGGCCACATAGCATAATCGTGGTCAATGAGAAGCAGAATGACTGAACAGAGCTTATGGGGTAATTTTAATAAAAAGCTGATGCTATTTTATTATGATTTTTATTGTATGCTTTTCCCCTTCTTTCCTTCAATTCAGACACAGTGCCAGGGTCAGAGAAACCATCTCGAAACCACGGGTTTTAAACAAGAGAACAAAAGCCTAAGGACAACTGTATGGTTGGTGGAACAGAAAGTTAAGTGGATCCTCAGCCCCAATACCTTCCTTGGGCTACCAAGCATTTTCTAAACCTCAACTTTTTTGTTTGTTTTTACATACAAGATGAAAGGAAAATACCTAATTTGATTAACTTGAATTTTATGCATCACTGGGCCTCTTCCTAAATGATACATGCAACCGCACCACCTCCTAGGCTAAAACCTCTTTTTACAGATTAGAGAATGGAGGCAAAAGAGGGTCATTAATTTCTCCTCTCTCACTTTAATCAACAACCTAGTTCTGAAATCCAGGTCTCTTGATTCTCTGTGCCATGCAAAATTCCTCCAATATATGAAAAAGCTTGTAGGAAAAAACTTCAAAGATAAACTTATTTCTTCAATCATCCAAGTTTAAGAAAGCTACAACAAACTACTACAGTTTAACACCTTGGAACACAGACCTTTACATTAAAGGTTTCTTTGTGTGTTAAAAGATAGGATTTGCAGTGGAATATACTCAACAGGAGTTAAAATACTTTAAAAAAAAAAAGTATGTGTCTTTCTAAAACAAAACTATATTGAGAAAATAAATTTAAAATATACCATGGTCTTCGATAGGAGACTCAACATTGTCAAGTTATCGGTTCTCCTTGAGTTATTTATAAACCCAATAAAAATAAGCATTTAGGAGCTAGGTAATCTAGTACAAAGTTCATCTAGAAGATAATCAGGAAGAATAGCCCGGAAAACATGATCCCCCCCCCCCCAATAAAATAGAAATAGTTCCACCTGGTATTAAAAATTACAAAATTCACCATCATTAAAAATACATGAAAAAATAAAAGTATTTGGGGAAAAAATACATGATATTCACACATAAATAGCACACACTCACACACACAGTAAATATTTGAGGTGATGGTTGTGTTAATTAACTTGATGGGGGGAATCCTTTCACACACAGTGTATATCAAAATACATTGTACACTTTAATTGTGTCATGATTTTGTCAAGCCAATATCAATAAAGCTGAGCAAAACTCAAAATTTATCCAAATTTGACTGTAAATTTAGTACACAACAGAAGTGTGATTATTATCATTATAGTCATCAAAAGGTTAAGGAGAGCCACTCCTTACACCATTCACTATACTAAGTTCCAAGAAATTTTGGAATTTAAGTAGTAAAAAGTGAAAACATATAAACACCAGACAAAAACATGGGTAAATTCCCCTGTAACTACCGTTGGATAAATATCCCTAATTAAAAATCGAATCCAGGTGCAAAGGAAAAAGACCAATAAATTTGACAAAGACTATGTAAAAATAAATCAAAATATGTTTCCTGGCAAACAAATAACCACAATAGTGATACATGAAATTAAATACCATACTGACATAATAATACATATTCAACTTCCAGACAAAATACTCATGTCACTAGAACATAGGAGCTTCTAAAGAGCTGAAGAAAAACTGGCAAGGTCGAAGAATGGATGGTTAATACATAAAGAAATATCTATACCCCCTGAACTTGTAGATTCAACCTCGTTCATCCTAACTGAATGCAAATTAAAGCTGAGTTTCTATTTCTCACCTACACATTAGAAAATATGAAAACTTTTCACATTATACTTTGTTGGCAAGGTTGGGTAATGTAGTTATTTTCAGGTATTTCTACTAGGGATGCAAAATAGTTGGAGCTATTTAAGTAATTTGATTAAGGCAACATCTAGCAAAATTATGTAACCATTTACCATTTTTACTCAGCAATTCTACTTCCAGGAATCAACCCCCAAGGAACACCGGCAAAAATTTTAAAGACGTGTATGTACAAGGATCTTCACTTAACAAATGCCCAAGAAGAGCAGACTATTTAAAGCAACTATACTTTGTCCTCCAGTGCAATATTTTGCAACTATAAAAAAATAAAGGAATATCGCCTTTAGGATTAAATCCCCTCCAAGGTTTACTTTTATGTGAAAAAGAAAAAGAGGGAGAAAATTGAGCTTCTAAGAAAAATAGATTTATAAATTTAACTATAATCGAAGGTTAAACCGTATTTAATTAAAAATAGAAGGAAGAAGATACAATAGTGACAAAAGCTAGACTTCCCTAAATATACAGTTTTATAAACAATTATGTAAAACTAAGTATTTCATGTAATTGCAAAACACAAATTTGAAAGTGATCTCAAAAATCTTAGATGTGCAACAAAATGAATACAACTGGATTCAATTGATAACATCATCACAAAGAGAAACTATTCCAAGTTACTGTAAAACTTCATGTATTCCAGATAAGATACATACTAAGACAAAAAGGGTTTTAAATATTCTTAAACTGTTTTCACAAATTGCATTTTTGGTGGCAGTGTTGATATTTCTTATGCTTCTGCTATTGCATGGTAAGTATTGTGGGATGAAGAAATTGAGTGATTTTATTTGAGCCTGAAATCCAGGATTTTATCCGTTGAACACAGAGACATGACACTGGTGAGTTCACCTACACTCTGGGACTAAATTGCAATTGTTAATGTAAATTCAAGACTTTAGTTTCTACAAAATAAACTAACATTTCCAAGTTCAATGAAAAAGGCTTGAAGCAGTAACAAACCAATAGTAGTAATGACTCTGTGTCTAGATTGTCATCTTTCATGATCTCTAAACACTATTTCCCCCACTAAAAGCATTTGGTCTTCTTGAGGCAATAGTGATTTAATATCCAGGACAGGATAAAGGACTACGGTTTCCAGAGAAATCTTGCCCAACAGAAATTAAGAAGCAAGCTGACTACTAGAGACATGTCAAACAGCCAAAGCCAGGGAGCGAAAGAAGGAGCTGCCTACCCATTACACATGAGTAGGAATGATAGAGGATCATTACAGATTCAAAACTACAATGGACTTTCACACAGAAAGTATGTTTAAATACATGACCTCATAATACCCATTGGAGAATCGGCCACCACTGGCAGATGCCGTTTTTAAAACTAGTCTATAAAAGAAAGCTATCGAGCATTTATCCACTCTTTGGGGTAACACATATTGATGAAATATGATGCAAGTTTTCTCCTTGTAGAGGCATTCTTGCTAATAAAGGAATGACGTAATTAAACTACCTCCATTTTATAACCCCAAAGGAAATAACAGATCTAAGCCATGATCATTAATGACTGTTAAAAATATGTCAGGTGGAAGAAATGGGCATTATATGCTTATAATAAGGATATTACCTATGAAGTATATTTGCCAAAAATACTCACACTCAAATCATGCATTTGCCTCTACCTACCAATTTGCAAGAAATACTGAGGACAGTGTTATCTTAAATGACTCAAGAGGAATTAAGTAGTCAATTACGGGCTATGAGAAAGTCCGCAAGACACATTTACAGGATTATTTAATAAATAAAAGACCAAAAAATACTTAAGAAACTGAAAAAACTTGGATATATAAACCTTATTTGATACCCCACCTGATCAAAGCAACTATTAAACAATCCAAAAATCTTGAACGATGACTATACATTTTATAGTACTAAGTACTTCTTGGCAACTTTTAGAAGTGTTGATTATATGATGGCTATTTGGAAAACATCACTTACAGAAATGCAATATAATACTGACAAATAAAATATGTCAAGTGTCTCAAATGTGCTTTAAAATGATCTGGGTCTTGGGGCACCTGGGTGGCTCAGTGGGTTAAGCCTCTGCCTTCAGCTCAGGTCATGATCTGAGGGTCCTGGGATCGAGCCCTGCATCGGGCTCTCTGCTCAGTAGAGAGCCTGCTTCCCCCCCCAACTCTCTCTCTCTCTGCACTCCTGCCTCTCTGCCATCTTGTGATTGCTCTGTCAAATAAATAAAATCTTTTTTAAAATAAAATAAAATCGGGACACCTGGGTGGCTCAGTGGTTTAAGCCTCTGCCTTCGGCTCAGGTCATGATCTCAGGTCCTGGGTCCTGGGATCGAGCCCCACATCAGGCTCTAGGCTCAGCAGGGAGCCTGCTTCCGCCTTCTCCCTCTGCCTGCCTCTGCCTACTTGTAATCTCTCTCTCTCTCTCTCTGTCAAATAAATAAATAAAATCTTAAAAAAATAAAAATAAAATAAAATCATCTGGGTCGTGTAGGTGAGACCAGAGTTTACGGTATTTTAAAGCCGGGTGGTTGAGTTCATGACCTTATTCCCTGTACATTTGTGTAAGATAAACATTCTGTATGATGAGGAGTTTAAAACTGTATTTTCAAAAATATACAGATACACACAACAGCTGAGTATAGACAGTTCTGCGAAAGGATCTAGAGCAGTTACGTTTACAAAACTCTTTCCTATTTATGGCCCACACTGGTTTTACCCTTTAAGCCTAAAAACTATTGTTTTGACTGCAGGGACAATGAAAGGTGGCTGAGAAATGTGCCATTGGAACATAGTACCAGCAAGTACTTTATACATGACCTTGTGTCTAGGTACAAAGAGAGGCAACTGGGATGTGCTCATGTATAATGCTAGATGGAGAGTAATTTACTCAACTTAGCAAATTCAAAGGTTTTCACCCAGAATTTTATCATCATAACAGCTTAGTATTATCTACAAGTAGGTTGTGTTTTATGATGCAGAAACAGGTAGCAAGTAGCTTTCAATTCCCTTAAGCAGTGTGGAGAAATTACAAGCAGGGCCAATACAAAGGACTTGGCATTGAACTTTGCTGGATTTTGAAGGCAGAGGGGTGCGTGTAAAAATAGATTCTATCTTCTCTAACATAACCAGAGGTTAATTTAAGTTGCTTCCTATATAATGAGGTAAGAAGGAGATTCCACAGTCAACTAGAAACACATTATTATGAAACAATTAAAATTGTTTCAAGGCTATAAAAGGTTTTGTTCTTTCTTTTTTTTTTTTTTACATAGCATTAAAGGGTTTGGTTTTTTTTTCTTAAGATTTTATTTATTCATTTGACAGAGAGAGTGAGAGAGACCCCACAAGTAGGCATAGAGGCAGGCAGAGAGAGAGGGGGAAGCAGGCTCCCTGCTGAGCACAGAGTCCCACGTGGGGCTTGATCCTAGGACCCTGAGATCATGACCTGAGCCAAAGGCAGAGGCTTTAGCCCACTGATCCACCCAGGTGCCCCTAAAGTCTTAAAGGATTATTTTGCTTGCTGATAATTTACCAAGTTTTCAGCATATTGTATCCATTCTTGCTAAAGTAGGAAAAAAAATTGTGGGATCCTCCTTTTTTTCTATTCCGGTTCAAGTTTTATGTGTTGAGTGTAGAAAGCTAAAAAATAATAAAGCAAAAAGAAGAAATGGAAGGGAAAAGGAAAATAAGGAAACCATTACTGGATAGGAAAATATGTTGAACTAAAGCTCTAACAGTTTACTCAAGCATTTCTTCCTGGAAGGGAAAGAAACCTAAGCTTTGCATAATTATGTATTTCCAACAAGACATAATGATACCCTGAAACAAGACTCACTGTAGTAGGCAACGGAACAAAATAGTGTTCTATTATAAACAGTTTTCAATTTCAATGATGCATTCTCGTTCTTTTTAGTAATGTGTAATTTCAAAGTCTGCCCTGGTAACTGCTGGTTGGTCATAAGAAATCCTGGGATTCTTATACTTAAAATGGGTGGGATGGGTGCCTATGCGCATGTGGCCCAACAATGCATGTGTATCTCAAATAGTTACTACAAATTACCCGACTTTGAATAGAGCCTCAAAGTATCTACAAACCTAATCGTCTAATGAGAATTTTGTTGTGTTTCTGGTGGGTTTTTTTTGTTGGTTTTTACAGAATTTATAGTTAAAAAAGAAAAAGCTCAATATTTGGTATTAACCCGGTTATTTTTCCCTTAGTATTGAAGAGCCTCATACCTGTATGCCTGCATGCACAAGTAAAGTAGTTTGCAGTCCCTCCTTTCCTTTCCTATACTGGAAATGCTTCTAATAATTCTCATAAATTTAGATATATAACTATTTTGAGTATTGCTTGGAGCAGCAAAATACTAGCTACTTCTTCAGAGTATTAATTACCTCCACATTTGTCAGTTAATATAAAACCATTAGAAGATCCTGACTGTATCACCCCATACACATGGAACAATTAACCAAACTAGCAATTTGATTAATGGATTTCATGAATTAAACTAATCAATATTCCATTAACTAAAAGACAGCCCCAATAGGCAGATCAACCATGACTAATTATTGCTTTGAGATTGGAGCTGCCTAAATTTAGATCTGTGTTTACTATATGGAGGAGAAATGTTGAAATATTTAATGTGATCCACCTGTTCGACACTTTCCCATTCTCAACTGGCAAATCTGAAATTACTACAAGATTCTTTAACTTTGGTCATACGTTCTCCAAAATAGAAACAACAGAAAAAAGCAGTTCAATAGATCTTCAGAGAGTTTAAGTAAAACCATACAGCAAAAACTCAGTTGGTAGCTCAGAGAAATAAATCAATTTCCAGAGCTTGCTAATAAACCATTAGACCACATATTCTCTGCTGCACTGATGGGCCATATGGTGATCGATTTATTGTATGTTGGCAAGAGAAAAATTTTTACGGAAAAGAAATTAGATTGACATTTTGTTTTATTTTTACACATTGCTAAGTTTATTTATGAGCTAATTATATGTGAAATATGGTGTGTGCCTGTTGATGAATGAGGCTTGATTATGTTTTTAATCAAAGAAATTATTTAAGATAAATTTCCATTCATCCACTAATTGAGATCTACTGGGGTGAGTGAAGGAGAACAGGTCTGGGGAACTGCAGGCACAAGAACTCCTTAAAATTTGCTCTTCCATCTCCAATGAAGCTTCCTGACAAACCTCAAACCTCGACTCCTAGCATCAGTCTGGAGGCAACTCCGCTTTAAACAAAGTAGGGGGAAGGTGTCAAGAGATCAGCTTTTTGGTCTCGACCACAGAATGTAGTACAGTTCTGCCACCTAGTGGTCGGGTTCTCACACGTGACTTGGCAGCATTTACACTTGTGTGTCCTCTGTCTGCATATGCCAGGAAAACAGTGACGATGCTGGGAAGGGCCCGCAAAAGTTTGGCAAGTCACTTTCGGTCATGTGAACAACAAAATTATCCAGGTTTTAACCGATAAATATAAATGCTCCTACATTTAATGTACCAAACATGAAGCTCTTCGTAATGCGATTGCGCCCTGCCCACTGTCCAACTTATCCCGCTCCAGAGAGTAACTTGCTGTTCTCCAAATACACTGTATTCTCTCATGTGCTTCTTCCCTGGGTGCCCAACCCCCTCACTCTTCTGGGATGCACTGAACATTCCTTTAACTTTTAACTTGAGAATATGTCCCCATGAAGCCTGCACTTACTTCTAAGCACTTTGCCTCAGAACCTTTTTGTCATCTAACTGATCCCATTCTGCCTTTTGCATGTCTGTCTTATCTTGTAGAAGTTAAGGCCTTTAAAGACAGGGATTTTACCTTTTTAATCTTTGAATTCCCTCAGGGTTTACTGTGCCTCCACGTGTACATGATATGCACAAAAACTTGATTGTATGAGTCTTTGGAAAGGGTGTTTAATTCCTAATTTAGCACAAGTATTGTTAACTAAAAATGAAGACAACCTTTAAAAAACTATTTTCCAGGCATGGTCTCCTAATGCTTCACAAACCATATTTCTCTGGTTTCACATCATTCAAGGACATTCGTGTCAAATATATGGCAAATTTGGATCCTTGGCCTTAGGAGGAATGCAATCTTTAGTAGTGCTGGAGTTCTTTAAAGTTGGTCATGAAAGCCAATGTGAAGAAATTATAAAAAACATTTCAAGTTGAATGGGTAAAATGAAAAATAAAACTGGAAGGTATAGGTATACTCTATTTGGAAAATCAAATTCCCTGAATTACTCTTCAATTTGTGCAAAACCTTTAATCTCAAATGCATAATATAAATTTTCATGATGGTTGGAAAAATAATTACATAAAAACACCACTTTTCACCTGATTTACCTCCTCCTGGCCTATCTTCAAGCCACACCTGCTTGCTGTGTTGATCAACACCATTTACTCGTTTCCATATTACATAACTGAAATGGTTATGGAAGGGCCAGCTTAGACTTTTTTCATGATCTGCTGAGCTTACAGCTAAATCCCGGTTTTTAATTTTGTTCCCCCAAGACATACTCAAAAAGATAAAGTTTGAGGCTGGAGGCTGCCACGTGGAATTTGCGAAACTATTTCAGAGTTTGCACCAAAATCGCTTTTGTATGTAGATATAACACGTGATGTGGACAAGTATGGCTTAAAGGACCCTGAAAAATGATTAAGTGTGGCACTTTTTAGCGGGTAATGGCATACAATCCATCATGAAAATGTTCTTATGTCAGAGTTCACCTGCCTCATTCCTCATGTCTTAGATGACTGTGTGGCAGATAACATTGATAAATTTTGAATAAACAAAATGCCTTATTGCTATGTTTATTAAGTTTCAAAAGAGGTAATGAACAGATCTTATTAAGTACCACGTATGTCATGATATACATGTGGAATCTTAGCATACCAGCTTTCATGTGCTTTTAAGGACCTAATGCTCAATTCCATCCATCTTTTGGAAGGGACTTTATTTTAAATATAAATTCAAAGTTTCCTTACGTTAACTGAAATCAAATAAACCACTACTTCCCTAAAAAAAAACCCTTCTATTTACTGTTCTGTGCCTCTAATCAAAGACTTTTTTAATTGCTACATTGGTTCTAAATTTTCAACCTAAGAGAAGCTCAAGGGAAATAATACAAATCCAGTAAGTCTTTAGCTCTAGATGAAGAATAGTTTCCAAACCTTTATTATTAATAGGTCCTGGGAGCTTTTAAAAAACGCAGATGCCTTGGTCCCAGCCTAGACCTCCAGAAATACCAACTCTGAGGGTAAGTCCCAGGGGAATCTATTTTTAAAGTTGTCCAGGTGAGTCCTACCCATGTCCTCGAGGCCAAGGAATAAACTGCTATTTGTGGAGATTTGTGTCTCAGGGTGTGGGCCTCCAAACAGCAGGGCCCACATCATTCCGGAGGTTCTTAGAAATGCTAATTATCTCACCCAGACCTACTAAAAAGTCAGGAATTTTGAGGGTGGAGCCCAGAAATCAGCATTTTAACAAGCCCACTAGGTGATGCCAAGTCATGCCAAGGGTCATGTTCGAGGTACTGGTTCTGGAAACAAAGTCGAAAATTAAAAGTTCATTTAGTTCAGTGAAACTCATCAAATGCTCACTATTTTGAGAAAATATAAACCAGAGAAGGTCCCTAACCTTACGAAGAGCAAAATATAACAAAGTCTATTAAGTCTTTGTAATCTTTATGATTTTTTAGAAAGTCATTTATCTCTTAATACCTCCATTTATAACCATTACGTATTTTTTCCTAGAATCCACCCATATACAATGCGTGAAGCTTTAACACATTTTTTTTTGTTGTTTTCAAAGAACTATCTCCTGAGCAAACTGCTCTCACAAATACCACTTTTGTGGATTTTCAAAGTTTCCTCTTTTTATAGGGATGACAAAATTTGGAGGGACTTGCAGGACTCATCATTTTGCCTCATTTTACATACTCATCAAATAAAAGGCACAATTATTCTTTGAAACTTGAGCACAAAGTCTTACACATGATACCAGAGCTCTAGATATTTACAAAGCTTTCCCCAATATTATCTTGTTTCTCCTGCCATTGTGACAGGTATTCATGTTCTAACAACATAAATGCAGAAAATGAAGTTAAATGACTCTGGTGGCGTTAGTTCACTACGCTCTTGGGAGATTCCTCAACCGAAGGTAAAAACTGGCCCCTGGTATGTGTAGGGGAAGGAGAGATGGAAGGAGGTGGCAGGCCACTCCAGGGCGGTAGGTGGCAGTTTTAACAAACAAGGGAACTGATGTAGGCGACTTGTCTTGGGCTGCAGCTAGAGGAATGGGTCCCTGGATCTGCCTGCTGGATCTTTAAAGTTTATGTCGAGACAGGCCTTGACTGAGTTCAGTCCTGTATTCATTACCGGTGTTCTCGACACTACACCACCATCTCAAGGCTTTGTCCTTGGAACAGCCTCTGGGAGTAGGGAAACAAATAGAACATTCCAAGAATGCAGAAAGGGGCAGGAGCCTCGGAGCACCCTATTCCAGGTAACTGGTCAACTAGTATCACCTTTTTGATAACCTTCCCAATCCTCATCTGGTAAATACCTGAACCCAGATTACAAAACCAGATAATTTAAGTTTAAGTTCCATGTTCTTTACATTAAACCCCAGTACCAAGTCTACTGAATGCACACTGGAGCTTGTCTGTATATATTTGTACAAAGGAACCAAAAAAAGAGAACCTTCTCTCTAGGATGAGAGAAAGGACATCATTGATTCCCTTTGAACAGAGACAGTTTAAGAAATAGTCCTTAGAATTCCCAGCCACCTGCATCAAGTAAGAAAATCCATCCATCTCTACTGAGGATACTGATTTATGAAGGTTCCCAACAAAGTGAACTCAGAAAGCATTCACTTTGGTACCTGCACAATATTGAGGGTTGTTTTCCCACCATTAAAAGCTTGAATGCATTATTCTGGCTATAAGACAAATTAGTGCTACCACAATCACAAGAGCTCATGTTCTTAAATACCCCATCAACTTTTCAACTGAGTCTTTTCTTTGTCTAGCCATCACATTTTAGCTGAGCCGTGGATCACTGTGAGTTTTTTTGTAGTAAGTATGAATTGCTCCACAACATTCAGCGTGTCAGATTTCCCGTTTCTATGGTCAGCCAAATCAAAACCAGGTATTAGCTGCCAATCATCAGAGTTGACAAAGCCAGTATCAATCCTTTTTCAAAACTCACTCCCTGCTGTTGGTCAAATAGTGACACTTAAGTTTACAAAGTTCAGAAAAATGAAGCCCTGCCCCCACCACCATCCACGAGCCTTCATGTTGGTCACTGGAGCCAATGACCTTTGCTCCGGCTTGAGGTACTTAGAAGAGGGCCCGTCTGCTTTCTCCCACTCAGTCCCAGATCATGCCATGGGACATTTCCAAAGACCCCTGAATGATGGTTCTGTTTCCTCAGGGACCCAGAGGGCTGTTACTCTCAAGACTGTCACACCAGGGGTGCTTTCATGATTCCAAGAACCCATTCTTAAAATTTCAGAAGGGTTTTCCCCTCTTCAGGTATTCCATGCTCAAAAACTACAATTATTTGTGAAAGACTACTTTTCTTTCAAAATCCCTAAGGACAAAGCCATCTCTCCTCCCTCTTGCTCTCAATTTCATTCTCTGAACATCCTATCAATTTGCTTAATGTACCAATACTTCACACCTTCTCAACAAAAGAACTTGTGCATTAGGGATCTGCCTGATTATCTCCTCACATTCTGTGGAAAATTTCTCTCTCAAATTCCAAATGGCCACTTACTTCCTTCAGAGTCAGGAGATCCCAGACAAAAAATGTATTCCTGGCCACTCTGATGAGTCCATAGCAAATATTCCTGTTAATGATAGTAATAAATTAAACATCCAAGAGCCAAACATAGTGTTTTACCATGTCACTGTGCATATTAATTACTGAATCACTCAGAAACTGTGTAGCCTAGAAGAATTACAAAAGCATGTAGAAAGAACATTCTTTGATTTTTTTTTCCCTAATTTACCTTAAAGACCACATTAACTCTTCCCATAGAGAAGTTGGGCAAGAACAAAGTAGATTTACAGGAGTCCTATTCATTTTCAAACAGCAACAGGTCTCCCCTCGAGTGAAGTACCAAAGATCCATGTATGGCTCCACTGCACACACCCCATGTAGACACCACCCCTCACTCATGGACCTTCCCACTAAAAGCACTCTCAAGGTGGAGGTTGAGCACACAGGTTCACCCTGGTCTGAATCAACGAGGAAAGCAGAGGCTACACTAGAGAAACTGGAGAAGGACTCTATAGCTGATTGGACGTGGAGAAAGCAGTTAAAGGAAACGGGGGAGTCAGGAAACAACTCAAGTGCTGTCACCTGCCTCTATAACCATCTTTCATGGAGACCTGGCATTTTAGATACAAGAGTGCAATCTTACAAAAATCACAGGGAGTTTAATTTGGGACACGCAGCATAATGCCTCTGAGAGGTGCGAGGTCCCTGGGGACCATCCACCCCGAGAGTTGCCCAGGAAAAATCGATTTAGGTTGGCCACGCAGGAGAGAGGTCTGAGCATTAAACATGCAGCTTTCTATCAAAATTTTCAGCTTCAATCAAAAACTTCAAATTGCCTTTTTAATTAATCACTTTATTGCTAAAGCCTTATCTTTCCCTGCATCCTACTAATCCCCAGGATTTAAATTTCTGTGCCCTCTTTTCCAGAAGAGAACTACCTCTGAGTACTGCCTCTATTTGTGTGTGTTCTGAGGGGAGGAGGGAACTTGCTTTCGGAAGACTAATGCAGATATTTGTAGGTTTTAACTAAACTACAAGGGCTCTTGGGGTTTTTTTGTTTTGTTTTGTACTGTTTTAGTTTTAGGTAAATGGAAGGCAGAAACATTCCAGAGTTTACAATTGTAATCAAAATCCAAGGGGTCCAGAGACCAGATTTTACAGAGCAAATCGGCAAAAAGCTCAGGGGATCCAAGTGATCTAAGTCAGTCCATCTGAGCCCCAGGAATAGTTTAATCTTGGTAAATTGCCACCTCCCTCATTGTCTTCTGTGAATGAAATCATACGTATTGTCTGTTCAAGCTAGGAACCTTTTCATCTGGCAGTGCCTTTGCTGCAATCATTTGGCTCTTTTCCTGCCAGAATAAATTCAGCCCTTTTCCTACAAACCCACTCAGCAGGCTCTCCTGTGGGCCTCACCGATGTCAACAGCCGTCCTGTCTCCCTGCCTAGTGTTGACACTCAGAAGAGCCTGGTTTTGAAGCCTGCGCTCCAATCCTCCACCCTGCTTACTACCTGGGAAAACTTGGGTCCATTACGCAGTCTCTGGGAGAACCAGTTTCCTTAGACATAAAATGGTTGTAATAATACCCAATTCACAGGATTGTGAGGAGTAGTTGGTAGTGTAGGTATTAAGGCAGTTGGCGTCAGGACACCTGGTGGCTCATTAGTTTAGGTGGCTGCCTTCGGCTGGGGTCATGATCGAGCCCCGCATTGGGCTCCCTGCTCGGTAGGAAGCCTGCTTCTCCCTCTCCCACTTTCTCTGCTTGTTCTCCCTCTGACAAGTAAATGAAATCCTTTTTTTTAAGTACTTGGCATACTGGTTGGCACATATGAACCCCGAAGCGTTTTCTCTGCGCCCCTCCCCCTTTATGCTTCCTTTCCTTCCATCTCCATTATCTCCCCTTCCCTGGGCTGTGCCTTTATCGCCCACCTCCCAGCTTCCTCTCCTCATTCCTTCTTTCCTCCTCTAACTGTTCCTCCGCAATTTTGATAGATGTTTCACCTAATAAAATGCCTGGTCCTACCACTCCTGGCTGACATTTTTCAAATCCTCTCCAAATGCAACTCCTTCAGTCTCGGCTCTCAACTGCCCTCTTCTGGAGCACGGCTGTCCAGGGTCCGTCACTGCTGAAGCCGTCACAGTAAGCGCAGCAAGACCATCCTCAACTGTGCGGCGACCGTACTGTCATCGTGGAGGCAGGTACTCAAGATACTCACCCCTCACCCTCAGAGGCACCATGGAAAGAAGACTTATAAATAAGGAACCCAACAGGCACAGAGGGTAATTAAGTTGCCCCTAAAGACATAATCACTAGGTGGCAGAGACCAGCCCCCCTGTTCCCAAAGTCTCTATTCCTCTGACAGCTACCTCCTTGCCCTCTTGCTAACCTATGTGTTCCAACTCTGCACCATCAATCATGCCATCCCTTGTACTCCCTGATCTACATGGTAAACTCCAGCTCATGTGTCGAACTCCCATCAAATGTCATCTCTTTCCTGAAGGATTTCTCGTGTCCAAAGGCAGAGATAACAGCCTTTAGTCTTTCCTGAGCCTAGAGCACATTCTACACAACTCTCTATAAATAACTATTAAAGAGCCAGTAAACTGTGAAATCCTCAAGGGCAGAAACTATTTTATTCATCACTGAATCACAGGACCTACTATATATTAGGAATTCAATAAATCTTTCAAATTCTTTTACACATTGTCTCATTCCCCCTATTTCATTGAGTCCTCTATAACTACCTTAGCTCTGAATGTTAGCATGCCCCAGAGCTAGTCCTTGAACTTCCTGTTCATATATATAGTTGCTTCTTGTATTATTTCAACCAGTTCCTTAACTCTAAACACTGTCTAAATGCTGAGGATGCCTACATTTCCTTCAGTCTGGAATTCATATACTCAGACTCATTCAACTATGAATTTAACAGCTCTACTTAATAATGTATCTCATAATTACAACTTACAGAACCAAGCCCCCTGTCTTCCTCACAGCTTTTCTCTCCATCGCCTTTTTATCTACGCCAACATCAATTTCATCCTTCATATTGTGGTACTGGGTCCTCCATGAGAACTCACCTTCTCTAACAACCTAGGTCTACTCCACCAGCAAATTTTGTTGGTCAACACTAAGAACTAGATCAATAATTGCTTTCTTCCACCTCAATTGCTACAACCTTAGTCCAATATTCATTATTATTGGAGGTGTATTCTCACTATTGCCTCTTGCTTTCTTCCACGCCTGTTCTCTTGAAGTCCATTCTCCATCTATCAGCAGATTAGTCCTTTCATAACAGAAAGCCAATGACCGTCTCACTTGGAATCTAATTCAAAGTTTTTACAGTGGCCAAAAGGAGTCAAACCCCACCTCTGTTTCTCAATTTCTTACTTTTCTCCCCCATCTCCATTTGATCTTCTTTAATGTTCTTTACACACACAAAATTCCCCCATCTTAGTGTCTATGTGCTTTCTGCTTCTTTCAGAACTTGCCCCTTCCCAAATACTCACATAAACTCACTCACTCGATTCCTCCGGGTCCGTGCTCCTATGTTTTCCTGTGATTGCACACACCCAACTGTTACTTTCTGCTGCTTCACAAGCTTTATTATTTTTTTTAATAGCAGTCATCACCATCTACCCGATTATGTGCCCATTATCCATTTCCCTATACAATGTAAGATCCAGGAGAGCTGGAACCTTATTTGGTTCACTATTTGATACCATTGTATAAAACGGTACTAGACTCACTAATGTGAGTAAAGCTTACTCTGTCAAATAAATCGAAGAATAACCTCATCAATGACACAATGAAAGCTATCCACGTGGCCTGCACTAAAACCCAATCTCATTTTTTTTTTTTGCCCAATCTTACTTTTCCATCAGTTCGCTACTTCTCTCTCTGAAAATACAGTGAAATGTCATTGGAAAGCTAACTGCTTCCTGTGACTTGGCACTCGGCACACGGAATCAAACCCCATGATGCTTTCACGTTCGTGGACCACTGCACAAATGGATGAAGTCCTATTTGCTCGGCCAGAAGCTTAACTTTGAACATCGGCTATTTCGTACACAGGAGCTATTAATGAGAGAGTCTTGAGGAAAAAGCCCAATTCAGTCCAGACTTTCTGAAATTCTCCCCAGATGAGATGGTAATGACTTGGAGCCAAGTAGGGAGCAGGAGAGCTTGCAGAAGGAATTTGTAGAGAAACTAACAGTGAGCTGCCCTGAAATATGCACTCCCCAAGACTTCTTTAGATTAACTTTAGTGAAAAGAACAGAAAGTAGATCGTGTGTAAAAAATACAAAAAGTAGCAAGTGTGCCCCAAAGCCCCTGGGCACACTTTCAACAGATTAGCAAGCCATGTACATGTTCTTGAGTAAAGGCCAGTGAAAGCTTTAATTCATTTCAGCTTAGAAGGTTTCAATCTCCCATGGGCTTCTAAGATTCCAGTACTATGTACGTTGGGCCCCATTTCAGAAATACCCTAAAGTAGTACAAATGTTGGCTCAGACTCTACTGTGCCAATATAACTTACTAGATCCCCAGGTAGTCTTTTATCCATGTTATTACCTAAGTCATTTCTTTGGAGTATAGCTCCATTCACAGACCAACAGGGTTGGACTAAAAAATAATCACCCATATAGTAAGTTTTTTAATAAGTAAACGTAAATGTAAGATTTCTCATTAGAACTCCATACTCAAGGGAAATATTGCCTGAAAATTAAGCCTGCTCTAGAACACTTTAATAACTGGAAGTGTTTAGGCACTGAAAAATTCTTGGAACAAAAGAGTGCACTTATCACGTCTAGATGCCAGAAAATCTGGGACATTACTATTGGGGTCAAATGGTTCCATTTTTTTCTGCAGGTTCGTGCTCTCAATGAATCAAGGCATTAGAAGAACAGACCACAGATGTCCCCTAAAAAAAAAAAACTGGCAGGAATCCCTGAAATGAGACTACTTCAAAAGTGTTATTATTGATTGATTCTTGGTGGCTTCCAGTAAGCCCTTTAGTAGAAAGAAGATCTAAATATAGTGGTTTTTAACCTTTACATTTAAAAAAAAACCTGACTCAATTCAACAAATACATATAGAATGCTCCTTTTAATTGAAAATAGAGCTATCCTACGGCCCAGCAATTGCACTACTGGGTATTTACCCCAAAGATACAAACGTAATGATCTGAAGGGACACGTGCACCCCAATGTTTATAACAGCAATATCCGTAATAGGCAAACTATGGAAAGATCCTAGAGGTCTATCAACAGATGACTGGATAAAGAATATGTGGTATATATATATACACATATATATGTGTGTGTACATACACACACACACACACACACACACACAATGAAATACTACGCAGCCATAAAAAAAAAAACACCCAAAATCTTGCTATTTCCAATGACGTGGATATAGTTACAGGGTTATTATGCTAGGCAAAATAAGTCAATCAGAGAAAGACAAATATCATATGATCTCAAGGATATAAGGAATTTGAGAAACAAGACTGAGGATCATAGGGGAAGGGAGGAAAAAATGAAACAAGATGCAACCAGAGGGAAACAAACCATAAGAGACTCTTAATCTCAGGAAACAAACTGAGGGTTGCTGTGGGGCAGGGAGAGACAGGGTGGCTGGATGATGGACATTGGGGAGGATATGTGCTACAGTGAGTGCTGTGAATTGTGTAAGACTAATGAATCACACACCTGTACACCTAACATATAATGAAACAATACATTATATGTTAATAAATAAAAGAATGCTCCTTTTATAATCTTTCTTGTCCTTGGCTCTCTAGGAGAGTAGAAACATGTCTAAGATATAATTCCTGTCTTCAAGGCCCCTATAAATGGATAGTGTGAGCGCTAAGACTATGATTACAAGAAGGAGAGGGTATAGGTCAGCAGAGGTGCACCAAATGCTTTGGGAATTTAGACACTGGAAAGATCCCATGTAACTGAGAAACTCAAGGGAATGCCCAAAAAGAGACCAGAATTGGGTTGGATCGTGAAGGCTGAACTACATTTGAGGGAACTTTTAAACCAACAAATCCTCAGTGGTAATGCGAATCACCATGCCCAAGGTATGTTTAGGTCCTAAAAGATGAACGATGTAAAAGGTGGCTTTCAAGAGGACACTCCAAGATTCCCAGTTCCTGATACACCAGCATGTTGTCACCTCCCTTTGAATGGGAGACGGACCTCAACACTAGCTTCTAAGGAACAGAACCTTCTAAGGCAGAAGTGATAGGATGTCATTTCCACAGGTCACAGGTGACTCTAACTTCCACCTTGCTGTAGTTTTCCTATTGCCTTCTTGGCTCACCAACTGATGAAACAAGATCTCCTATTGGAGAGGCCCATGTGCCAAGGAATCGGGGGCAGGCTCCAGGCAACACTATGGAAAACTAAGCCCCTCAGTGCAATAACCCATGGGGAACTGAATCCTGCCAACAAGGATATGAATGAGCTTGGGAGGACATGCTTCCCCACTTGAACTTTGAGATCCCTAGAGCACCAGCAGACACCTTGCCTGCAGCCTGGCAGAGACCCTGAAGGCAAAGATTTAATTAAGCTGTGTAGAGATTTCTGACCTAAGATGCTATGATTTAACTGTTGTTTTAAGCTATAAAGTTTCAGAGTCATTTGTTATGGAGGGATAGACAATGTTTGCAATCCTGATTGACCGTGGCTTGCTGCATGGAATAATTATTTACAGGGTGCTTCATTCTTTTCAGAGTACTTTGCCAGGCATTGTCATTTGATTTTTAACAATCCTTGGAGATGGAAAAAGCAGGTGCAATACTCGTTTTGTAGATCAGGAGAAATTGCTGTGGTTTTATGGTTTATATTCAGAGTCACACTACTAGCTAGTGTTTTGTCTTTAGTTCAGTGCTCTTTTCATTACAACCCTTAGAGGAATAGAAGACGGAAATTTGAAAGATTTTACACTAGTATTACGGTCTTTAACGGGGACAGAGATGGCAAGTACCCAATCACTAGGGAATTGGTTGTGCTATTTATCTCTGCCTTCCTAATTCGTAAAATCTGAATACTTCATAAATAAATCTTCCACTGGATTTTATAGCTTTGTTTTGGTGTCTTTGTCCTTCTCCTAAGTATGTCACCAAAATGTCAAAGTATGTTGACATTTCAGTCGGTTTTGAACGGCCATTGATTTTTCAAGGAATTGAAAACACGCAGTATGTAAACAGGCAGGTTTTTCCATATAGCACATGACATAGGTATAGACTGTAATACATTTCATTGAATTGTTCTGAAAACCCATAACCCGCCTATTAAATATTCGGTCAGTTGAGGCTATTCCCTATTGTTAACATTGTATCTTTATGTTACCATAATGAAGTTATAAATATATACCTTCTCTCACAAATGAGGGCATGCAAAATAAAATTAATCCTGACAAATGTGTTAAGATGAACTCTAACAGAATACTCTCAGTAACACTAAACAATGCTGCACTTAGTAATATTTACAAGCCTCAAACCCCTCAGATTTCCATTATTTTTAAACACTGAATGATTTTAGATTCTTTATTCTAGCCATCCGCGTTTTCATTTTAACTGGCACCTTTCATTTCTAACTTCCTGCTTTTTCTGTTAAAAGGGAACTCATGAAATAGTCTGTTTCTAATAATGATGTTTACGATAGGACTACCCACGCTCTACTACACAGGAGTTAAGTATGAAGGAGATTATACGAGCCAACCTGGGTGAGTTGGAAGCCTGCCCCTTATTAGCTGGGAACATTAACTTCCTTACAAAAATCTGTGCTTCTGATAGGAAGAACTGCAATCTTATGAAGTTGTTATGAAGATTAATAAGTTAATATTTTGTTAATTCGAATCCCTGGTGGTGGGTGCCAGATACTGGAGATTATGCTGAGTGAAATAAGTCAAGCAGGGAAAAAAAAACCAATTATTATATGGTTTCACTTACTTGTGGAACATAAGTAATAGCACGGAAGACATTAGGAGAAGGAAAGGAAAATTGAAGGAGAGGAGAATTCAAAGGGGGAGACAAACCATGAGAAACTGTGGACTCCAAGAAACAAACTGAGCATTTTGGCGGGGAGCATAGGTTGGCCCGGATTAAGGAAGGCATGTATTGCATGAAGCACTGGGTGTTAGATACAAACAATGAATCATGGAACACTACATCAAAAACCACTGACATACTGTATGGTGCCTAACCTAATAAAAAAATGATAAAAATTTAAAATAATGACAATAGAAGTTCCTAGTAGCCTCCAACAAACCCAACAAACAAGATTTTAGATTTCCTCTAAAATCTACGGCTCTCAACCTGGCTGCAAATTAAAATCACCTGGTAGCGCTTCAAAATTACTGATGCTTGGATCCTCTATTCCTTTCCTATTGCGTCGGTAACATATTACTATGAATTATAGGAAATAAAAAAGAAAAACCAGAAATAAATTAACTTACTGTTCTGGAGATGAGAAGTCCAAAATGATTCTCACTGGACAAACCTCAAGATGTTTGCAGGGCTGTGTTTCTTCTACAGGCTCTGGGGGAGAATATGTTCACTTGCTTCTCTTGTTTTCTCTGGCTTCCAGGGGCTGCTTGGATTCCTCGGCTGGTGGACTCCTTCTTTCGACACAAACGTCCGCAGTGGCTGCTGAAGTCCTCCTCACACAATCTCACTCCAACACTGACTGATCAGGCCTCCCTCTACTCCGTTTAAAAACCCCCATAGGTACATTGGGATCACCTGGAGATTCCAGAATAATCTAAGGTCAGCTAGTTTACAAAATTAATTCCATCTGTTACCTTAATTCCCCTTCGTCGTGTAACGAATTTTAGGAATTAGAAAATAAACAAGGGCGCCTGGGTAGCTCAGTTGGTTGAGCGACTGCCTTCGGCTCAGGTCATGATCCCGGACTCCTGGGATCGAGTCCCGCATCGGGCTCCCAGCTCCACTGGGAGTCTGCTTCTCCCTCTGACATTCTCTCTCTCTCTCAAATAAATAAATAAAATCTTTAAAAAAAGAAAAAAAAGAAAGTAAACATATTTGGGAGATCATTATTCTGTTTACTGTCGACTCCCATCCTCCAAAGACACAGATCTGACACTCTTGGTATGGATATTCTTCGCAAATACAATAAATGATTCTAATGGCCAGCTTCTTTTGAGGACTACTAATTTGAATATAATCGGGGTTCCACGAAATAGCAATGAGATGTTTAATAATGGTCAAATTAGATTTGGAAAGCATTTAATTAAATAAATGAGGTGTTAAAGATAGTAAGAAATTCCATGAGTACAATCTGCTCAACCTTATTTATGAGTCTCACAAGCTTTTTGGAGTAACAGCTATTAAAAGTCCAAGGAAATATTTTAAAAAAGATTTTTTATTTATTCATTTGAGAGAGATCACGAGCAGAGGGAGGCGGGAGGTGCAGAGGGAGAGGGGAAGCAGACTCCCCGCTGAGCACGGAGCCTGATGCAGGCCTCAATCCCAGGACCCTGGGATCATGACCTGAGCTAAAGGCAGATACTTAACCAGCTAAGTCACGCAGGTGCCCCCACCAAGGAATTATTTTTCTATGTAAGGCCTTTGGGATCGAATGTTCTTGGGAGAAAAATGGGTGTAATGGCATTTATTTTGTTTTGTTTTCTTTACTCACATGCTTTAAAAAAGTTTTTTTGTTGTTTTACTATTAAACTATCTGTTGCACTCAGTACATGTCAAAAGCTTAAAACTCAAATCCAAGACCTATCTATCTATTCAGTATTGTATCACCACATATATTAATAAGAACCATATGATTAATACAGTATAATTTAATCTTTCTTTGAGGCGAGAGAGAGAGAGAGAAGGGAAGAGCTAGAAAGATCCAAAAATAGAACTGTTTTGTTAAATTAAAAAAAGTGGTGTTTTCATGCTAATATCTGAGGACTTGTTTGTTTATACAAAAATCATATAATGACTTAAGGGCATAAATAAAATTAAATCACTCTATTTTATATTTATATACTATGAAGACATGCCATCCCTGAAAAATCAGGAAAATCAGATGCCTATTGCCTAGAAGACTCAAGAATATACAAGTATTTAACTGTTTTCCTCAAGCTTCTCAGCAGAAATCTACCTTCTTGAATAGCAAATGTGGAGCATACGGTGTTTGGAAAATTTCGTATCCATTGAAAAAATGGATTACTAATCAGTAATTGGAATAATTTGACAGCTACATTCTCATGTTTTAGAAAGAGGATAATTCAGAACAAATAAAGAAACTAAATACATAGCTTTGGTAGTCCAAGAGCAAGAAGGCTACTTAGGAAAGATTCTCCCTTCAGATAAACTAAGGTAAATGGTTGTTTCTGGTTATTGATTTTTCCACGTCCCATGGATGGAACGTTCCCAAATGCAAACTGGATTTACAGTTCAGCAGCGTCTCTAGCGCTAGTAATTAGTGAGTGTAGGAGTTCAGAGGTCGAGCTATTGCTCAGGGTTACCAAGAAAATATTCTACCCCCGCTCTGTTGCCTAACTCAGAAAATACTGTTCAGAGCTTTTTTTTTTTTTCCACCTTGGAAGTGACACACAGTGAGACAGACAATGGGAACAGTGGTGAGCTGCGCAGCCCTGAAGCCCAGATCCCTATGTGAAAATCCTGACTGCGCTTTTTACTGGATGTGTGACCTTGAATAGGTTAACCTCTATGGCCTTGGATTTCCTGAGTAAAATAGTGATACCTCAATGCTTGGAACTTAGTAAAAGACTCTCTAAATCTTAGCTCTTATTTTTTAGAGTTCATTATATTTATACTTGTTACAAAAGTAATGTGATCAAATGCTGAGACAAATTTAATTTAAATGTCTTATTTTGTAAATGTTATTAAAAGTACATTTGCAACTTATACGAGAAGTTAAAGAAGTGGAATTTAATTTGAAATCTTACTATATGAGATGTGCATAATTTTTCCACTAATTAATGCCACTGGTTTTTAGAAATAGAAACACTTTTAAAAGCTCAATTCTCATATTTACAGATAAACACACTGAATCCCAAAGCGTTCAAGACACTTTCATATTTTTTAAACACATAAAAAATAAAGGACAAAAAGGCAAAGTGGCTAAGATTTCATGCTTAATAATGTTTCGCTCTATTAAGATCTAAAAACTACTTAAAATTCTTGAGAGGAGCTTTTTAGTATTTAAGAATCTCCAAATAATTCATTCAGAAAGCATGCATTGAATATTTACTGTGTGCCAGTAACCAGTCACCACTAAATGCTGAACAAAAGTTGAAAAGTGATAAAAACGCATATGGGAATTAACAAAATGAGATTTTTTTAAGAGTGTTAGAATGGAAAGAGACCTTTGACTCCCAACATTTTTTTATTACTGACAAGGTCTTTAAGTTTTAGAAAATGTTTAAATAACTTGCTCATAATCCTTCAGCCAGCAAAGCACATATTTTGAGTTCTACAACTCCCATTTTGCCTATCCAGCAAATATTGAAATATTCATAGGAGATTTTGAGGCCTAAGGGAAACAACATTATCTGATCGTTATATTGAGTAAAAGAGGAAAAATGCAGTACTGGAAATTCTCTTCGCATTTATTTCAATTTAAAAACCAGTAAGAAACCATTTGTGAATTTTCTCACAGGAGATCGGATTTTAAAAAGAAGGTCTTGAATTGAAGAAGCAGATTTTATATTTTGAAATTACAACTAGCTGTAGCAGGCTACAGGGAAAACATTGAGAAGCTTTCAACCTGCGCTTGGGGCCAGAGGCACAGGCGTCCTCGCTTTGCATATGTCCCTCTGACTGCAGAGTTACGGCCTGGGAGTCTCCATCTGATCTTTCTTGGATCTGAGCTACTTACCTCTTTCCAAAGGAGAATCAGAAGACCGTCCTGTTTTTCCAATCTCCTTACAATGGGTTTCTGCAGAATGTCGCTCTACTGTGCTGGTCTACGAACCTCATTGGGTTCCTGACTATGTGTTATTCTTCTGACTTCTGCTCTTGCACACACACTGTCAAATCGAAAAGGTATTTCATTTTTTTTACACTTGAAGAAAACAGTCTGAAAATACAAAGCCTGACTCACTTGCTAAGCAGTTTCCCCGCATCCAGCACAGTGCTAGGCATTATTTATTGGAGGATTGCATTATTCCTCTGGTGAACTTACTGTAATAATTCTTATTTGGGCTCCCCAATTCCAGTCTTGCCTGTATACTCTTGCCAGCTAATCTTCTTAAAGCCCAACTCCCATTATATTATCCCCCTGATTAAAAACTAAAAACACCACACACGCACAAGCGCATAAATAAAAACAAGTTTTAAAAAATATTGAAAGCAGAATAAGGTCTACATTCCAGCTAATGGTAATTTATCAGTCAATTTCCTGGCTTTGATATTCCATCCCAGCTGCACAAGATGTCACCGTCGGGGGAAGTTGAGTGGTGGGTACACAAAACTGTTCTATGTATATACTTCCCGTGAGTCCCATAATTAGTTCAAATTTTACATTTTTTAAAAAGTGAAACCCA
>CM052806.1:23968704-24016242 GCA_028533885.1 Nasua narica
AACAAAAATGTAAATACTGCTGCCTGATCCTCATCCCTACTGACTCTGGTTTTCTTGATAAAAGCTATAGCCTGGCAATCTGAATTTTTAAAAAGCTCCCTAGGTGATTCTTCTGTCAAGTCAAGGCCAAGAACCACTGGTTCGGGTTTTTCTCCTTTCCCTCTTTCTATTGTCCAGGGAACTGGACTGTCTCAGAGAGGACAGTGAGAATCCAGGGAAGTAGAATTCAGAGTCAGCATTGGTTATTATTATTAGCTGGACTTCATTATGTTCCTTGAATATATCCATTTGTATTCATGTGTCAGGCATTGTTCTCCAGTCTTGAAATACAGAGTGAACAAAAGCAAACAAAGGTCTCTTCTCTTGTGAAGCTTATGTTAGCCAGGAGAGACCTAATAAACAATAAACAAATAAATGCCACTGTATATTAAAAAGGTAACAAAACACTCTATAACAAAAGAAAAAGTAAAGCAAGGTATAAGGGAATCAAGAACACTGGGAGAGGTGATGGGATTACAATTTTAAATAAGGTCAACAGAGAATCCTTTCATCTGACCTTTGCTAAGCACCTTCTCTGTATTGTTTCATTCCTTTTTCCCTCAGAACCTGTGGTATTATTACCTACATTATACAGAAGTAACTGAGGCTCCAAGATGTAAAGCCACCTGCTTAAAATCACCCAGTAACAAAGTATAGAGCCAGTAATAAAACTCAGTTTTGTTTGAGCCCAAAGCCAATGCCCTTACCTACTGCACATGATTCCTTCTTTTAGTCATATTTGTATTTATCAAATTAATACATCTGGTTGTGTTTCCTCCCTGGCATCACATGGTTCTTCCTGGATTGCCTTAACTAATGTTCCCCAGGGATAGTCTGCCTCTAAGAGAAGCCTAACTAGAGCCTTGGGACAATGATCCCAAGTTCCAAAAGAAGATAAGTATGATTTTTTTCACATCTCTGAGTTAGTCTAGATATGTGCTGTTTTCAATGACTGTCAAAAGTTGAAAACACAATTTCTAATTTGCTGATGTTTAATAGTCGGACTCTCACTGTATATTCATGCAGCTTAAGTGGCAAGGGATCAGTCTGGGGCCTCTTCCTTGGGGCCCCAATCACCTTCCAAAAATCTCGTTTCCTAAAACCGTCACCTTGGGAGTTAGGATTGCAACATGAATTTAGGTGGGACACAGATAATCAGTCCATGGCAGGGGTGAATATAGCACTTGCTGAAATTGTGGAAATGCCACATAATGATGATTTCATTTCTAAAGATGTGATGGATACAAAGCACAGGTGTTTGTGGTGTGTGTGAGTAAAATGCTATCTTTCCTCTGCAATATCTCAACTCTACCATGATACAGGAAACTAAGCTTAATATGCATATACTGAAATATCTGGTCTTAAATTTCAGCTTTTGGGGGGGGGGGCGCCTGGATGGCTCAGTTGGTTAAGATCCTGCCTTCGACTCAGGGCGTGATCTCAGGGACCTAAAATGGACCCCGCATCAGGCTCCCTGCTCAGCGGGGAATCTGCTTCTCCCTCTCCCTCTGTCCCCCCCACCCCCAACTCATGTGCTCTCTCTCCTGCACTCTCTTTCTCTCAAATAAATAAAATATTTTTTTTTAAATGTAAGCTCTTCCGTCCATTTGCCACTATCTTTACTAAACAACTGATTTTATCAAGAAGATATCCTTGAGGGTTAAGTAAACTTTGCTCCAAGGCGATTTTTTAGACATTGAAAAGGAACATTCTTTGTGCTATGTTTAGAATATCTGAGCAGAATAGTTAGTAAATCAATATGGATACTGTGAATAGTCAATCTTGTTCTATTTTTAAAATATATCTTTGGTATGTCTGTTCTCAAAGTTCTTGTCCAAGTCCTCATCTTCCATCACAGAGGAACTTACACATTACCTTCCAATATTCAGTGTGGATGAAAGAAGAGAATCCAGAATCCTGTGTGGCCCGAAAGGCCTTTGGAGTCCGGCTCCTACAACACCATTGTCACACAGCATTCTGCAGCCACAGTAAACCTTCTTTCTTTTCCTCAGCCATGTCCCCTCTTGCCCATGCACACACTTTGCACATTTCCTCTTCTCCCAGCTTTCTCCTGACTGTTTTCATTCTCATCATTTATGGCTCAACCCCAAAGTCCTACCATTTAGTAGACATATGTGTATCTGTTAATCTGTTTAACATCCCAACTATGTTATCCTGCTGTTTGCTACAATCTTCCTTGCAGTCTTTGTTAGATTTTCCTGTTGTTTTCTGCCTACCACTCTTCTTATGTTTATTTGTTTCCTTGGTTATTCTGGCCTCGCCCACTAGAAAATAGGGTCCCTGATACACAGACCTTATTACCTATATACACAGACCTTATTTGTATCCACAGCAACGACAACACTGCCTTCAAGAAACATTTGTTGAATCAAAAGATAATGAGTAAATTATCTGCATACTATGAGACAGACATTAAAGCCTGATGCATTTTATCCACAATGTGTATGAAAGAAAGAAAAGGATCCTCAACTCCGGGATCATGACCTGAGCCGAATGTTTGTCTGTGTAGAGATACACTTGTATTCTCTGCATCCTGTAAGTGTGAGAATGTGTGGGTCGATCATTCAGAGCAAGCCCAGATACGTACTTATGAAATATGAATTTTTCCAGTTGTCTCACCATTTTATTAACTGTAGTTCCAATCAGCTGCACAGTGATTTTATTTCTTACTATATAAAAATTACCTTTATACTGGTTTGGGGGGGACCTTACACTAGTTTTTGGGAGAATTATTAACATATGAATACATTTGTACTTGCCCACTATGATCCAGTAAAAAAAAAAGCCAGGCCACTGATGGTTTCTAATAAATAAATTAATAAAATGTAGTAACAAGGCCTTCAAATATGCAAAGGAGAAAAGACATCGGGTAGTTTCATGCTACTTAGAGCTGGAGAAATCAGATTCAAGACATCGAACTGTGTAGTGTTCCACTAAGCGACACTGCTTTAGGTGGCTTGGAAAGAAATATAAGAAGACTTTCCCATTTTGCTAAGGTTGGTTTTCAATGCAAAAACAACAGTTGAGGGCGCCTGGGTGGCTCAGTTGGTTGAGCGACTGCCTTTGGCTCAGGTCATGATCCCGGAGTCCCGGGATCAAGGCCCATATCGGACTCTCGGCTCTGCGGGAAGTCTGCTTCTCCCTCTGACCTTCTCCCCTCTCATTTTCAGTCTCTTGCTCTCTAATAAATAAATAAAAATCTTTAAAAAAAAAAAACAGTTGAGAGGAATTTGACATTCAAGGAAACACCATTTTGTCAGGAGAGTGATTCTCAGGAGGGCAAAGGTTGCATTCACCTCCCCAGCAAGGGTATGGGTCTATCTTGAAAAAAATAATAGGAGGAAAAATTAAGAAAGCATATTGTTTGGGAAATATACAGAGGGAAATCATCCGTTTAAAAATCCCACAGACAACTTCGGATGTGTGGCTGCCGGTCTCAGCAAAGCTTTGGTCAGTCAACTCCCTCAGGGCTGTACGAGGGCAAAAACGGGAGACCCCAAGGTCTGCTTTCTGCATCTACATTTGCTCCATCCCAAGGGCTACTTATGTGGAGTCCTTTGTCACCAAGCTGAATGAAATCTTCTGCATGTGAAGGCTCTCTCTTACAATTGTATTATCCTTATTTTTTAGATTATTTTTCCTCCTGTTCCCAGCCAAGATACTAATATTATTCAAGTGCTTCAAAGATATATTGCTCGCACTTTGCAGACAATATCAGGTATCGCCTCTGGTTAAGCCTTTATGAAAAAGCTGATTTTTCTCTATAAGAGAAAACTTGTGTAGCAGGACAACAAAAGACTTTCATACTGCATTCTTAAATCTGAATGAACCTGCCGGATTGATAAGAACACTAAAACCAGAATTAGCATATTGTTCAAACTCGGCCTCTCAGCAGTGGCCCTGAGCTATGTAATTCACTTTCTCTCATTCATTATTATTCCCAGACAAGGGGAAAGGAAGAAGAAACTCCAATGTACATATTAATATTGGCGTTGTGTGAAAAAAAAATGTAACTTTCTATAGGAGGATGAAAGATGATGAGATTTTCCATATGGAAATTTCCTGAAGAGTGATGACAGATAAAAACTTAAACGGTAAGACCTTGATTCCTTAAAACCAAAAAAAAAAACAAAAAACAAAAAACAAAAAACAAACTGACCATATCTTCCACTTCGAAGTTGTTACGAATATTGGTGTTATTTCAAATTTGCAAGTGTCTAAATCATTATTTCCAGATATACATAATACAGAATCAGGTGCACAATTAATTAAATGAGAAATAAGCATATTTCTCAAATATCCTTGAAAAAATACTGGAAGTTATATTTAGACTGTGTTAAAATCTTCCTAAATCCACTAATCTCCTAATTACAGTTTTAAGATTATAAGAAGATTGTACCATCATCTCATCTCCATCTTTTTCCAGAAATCTTCTCTAACTTCAGCCATTCCTATATTCAAAACAACCCACTCTGTCAGCTAAATCATTCTAACAAGCTCATTTACAACAAAGTGCTACTAAGTAACAACAGCTTGATGTTTTACCCAGAAGAATGTTTTATTTAAACAAAGGGCTATGAGAGAGAGAACGTTTAATCCAAAGAAACAGTTCTCAAATGGTAAAATGTCAGGTATTCTTGCCAGCACCCCCATATTACAGGAGCACGGCCCTCTGCAATTAAAACCACGGAACGTATCATCTGTTTTGCCTGCATGTGGCCCATCCCTCTGAGACTGTGGTCCTCCAAATTTAGCACACATTTGAAGCACCTGGAGGACTTCTTAAAACACAGATTGCTTAGTCTCACCCCCAGAGTCTCTGATTCAATAGGTATGAGATGGAGCCAAAGAACTGGTACTTCTAATTATCCGCAATGCTGCTGGTTGGGGGGCACACTTGGGAGAACCACTGATCTAAGTTAATGATTCTCATACTTATCTGAAATCCCCTAAAGAGCTTTAAAAATCCGGATGCCACCCACAGAGATCCTGACGTCATGTGTCTTTCACGGGACCCAGAATCAGCCTTTTCAAAAGATCCCGAGGGGATTCTATTGTGCAGAAAAGGTTTTGATCCGCTAGTCAAAGTACATTAATGATCCTAATACTAATACATAATTAGATAATACTGCTCTTATATGCCCAACCTAAACTAACAATATTAGATGTACGCTCACTAAACACCCATCACGTGTGCTAGGTACTAGGAGCCCTCTCTCCCACAAAGTTCCAAGTGATGTGACCCCTTGAAATCTTTCTGGCCTCACATCTCAACGCATTCTGCCCCACCCGCCCACAGCCCCTCTGCTCTGGGCACCAAGCCTCCCTGTTGCTCCTTCAGCACATGGAACACACTCTCAACTCAGGGCCTTTGTACCCACTGTCCATCTCCCAGGAACACTCTGACCCTGTGGCTTCCTCCCTCCCTTCCTCTAGATCACTTCATCTTTGAAGTCATTACTTCAAAGATACCTTCCTGACCTCTTTATCTAAAACAGCCCTCCCTTCTCTCACTCACTCACTTATTCCCTAACCACCACCAGCCTTTGTCTTCAGGGCACTTAGTACTCCCTGAGTTAGTATATACATTTATGGTCTCATTCTACTGAACATCAGCCCCTTGGCAGGAGAGTCTGGTTTAGTTTTGTTCTTATTTAAGTTCCAGCTAGTTAGCATAGTGTAACACTAGTTTCAGATGTACAATATTGTGACTCAGCACTTCCGTACATCACCCCGTGTTCATCACAAGTGCACTCCTTTCTCCCCATCACCTATTTAATCCCTCCTCCCACCCAACTCCCTTTTGGTAACCATCATTATGTTTTCTATAGTTAAGAATCCATTTCTTGGGCGCCTGGGTGGCTCAGTTGGTTAAGCGACTGCCTTCGGCTCAGGTCATGATCCCGGAGTCCCAGGATCGAGTCCCATATCGGACTCCCGGCTCTGCGGGAAGTCTGCTTCTCCGTCTGACCTTCTCCCCTCTCATTCTCAGCCTCTCTCTCTAATAAATAAATAAAAATAAAAAATCTTAAAAAAAAAAAAAAGAATCCATTTCTTGGTTTACTTCCCTCTCTTTTTTCTCCCTTTGGTCATTTTTTTTGTTTGTTTCTTACATTCCACATATGATTGAAATCATGTAGTATTTGTCTTTCTCTAACTGACTTATTTCACTTAGCATAATATTCTCTAGCTCCAACCATGTCCTTGCAAATGGCAAGACTTAATTCCTTTTGATGGCTCAGTTATTATATTCATATATTAAATATATTATAATCATTGTGTATATAGACCACTTCTTTATCTATTCATCAGTCAATGGACACTGAGGCTATTTTCATAATTTGGCTATTGTAGATAATGCTGCTATAAACCTTGGGGTACATGTATCCTTTGGAATTAATATTTTTGTATCCTTTGGGTAAATACCTAGTAGTGCAATTGCTAGATTGCCGGGTAGTTCTATTTTTAACTTACTGAGGAACCTTCATGCTGTTCTCCAGACTGCCTACTACCTTTTGTTCAGTGCTATATACCCAGTGCCTAGTGATGTGCTCGGCCTATAACAGACAATCAATACTGTTAAACCTTTGAATGGGATTCATAGGTTTAAAAAGAAAATGGGCACTAAATGATATGAGAAGACTATCCATAAGGCTAGAAAAGCACAAAAGAAGGGCAAGAAACCACCCTAAAGTAGTCAGAGAAGACTTTCCAGAGGTGATGAGTTCTAAACTAAGTACTGAAAATAAGTAGTCATCTTCCAGGAGAAGAGTGGTAGAAATTGCTCAGAGTATAGCACATTGATGACCTGAAAGAAGCCTAATAGATAATTCAGCATGGGTCTACTAAATTTCCACTGGGAACAACATGCTATAATTGAAAAATAAAATACACAAAAATGACTCCGAATGAAATCCAAGAGCATGAGATCCTGAAAGGCCAGAATCAGACTGATGGATTTTAAAAATCTTTTCCTGCCCTATTACTCTAGCAGGTGATACTGTGCACACAGTAGGCTCTCAATTAGCACCTCGATGAATTAGTTTATGAATGAAGGAATTGCAAACCATGAGATTTCAGGATCTCATTTTACTTTTCCACCGTGACTTACACACAAAAAGGGCTCAATATAAGTATTGATCAATGATCCCCTAAGATGAATGATATTTACTATACTTCACACAAACACCAGACTATAGGACTCATCCTACATGAACATTCCTTAGATATTATCATTATTGTATCTGTCAGAAAGAAACAAAAATTATTTCATTCCATTACATTTTCTTCACGAGCCACTATGTAATAAGACTGTTTCCAACCTCTAAATTTTCTTTACAAAAATTATTCAGTAAATTATTTGGTGCAAGATGCCTCTTTGTACTAACCAAAAGACAGACAAAATCTTTTGTTTTTTTTAAACCTGTCACCCTCGTGAAATGGTACATCCAGGTTTTTGTCATCTTTTTATCCTATTTTTAATGTTGAGATACCTGACAAATTCTTACATTCTTCTGTTGTGACACATCTTAAAAAAGACACACAGAGAAAACTAGACTGAATACTTCTCTACCAATCAAGTCTTAAAATTAACTTAGATTCAATAAACACTAACCTTTTAACTCCAAGTATCCTCCGTTAGAATCCTGAAGATAACAAAAACGTGATTTAGGTAAAAAGAACCATATCTAACTAACTCATCACAGTTTTGGTAGGCTTGCTCCAAGGTAGCCCAGGGATCCCTACCTCTCGGTATTCTGGCTCTTAGGCAATCCCCTCGCCTTGACTTGGCTAGGCCCTCCAATTCCCTCTAATGAAAAAAATACACAGAAGCGATGAAGTGCCACTTCCAAGGACAGGTTCCAAAAAGACAGTGGCTTTTGTCTTGGACCTACTGTAGTTCTATCTTCTTTTTGAGCCATCAGTCACGGACGGAGACACTTGGGCAGCCTAGGGAGGAGGCCCACATGGCGCACAAGGTGAGGCCACCTGCCGGCACCTGCAAGAGTGAGGGGGGGGGGGGGGAGGCTTGCAATGCTACCTGAGGGAGCTGTGAAGAGGATTCCACAGCCCCCGCTGAGCACTGAGGTGGTTTCAGTCCCCACTGGCAGCATGTCTGCAACCTCGTGTGATACCGAACCAGAGGCACCCAGCTCTGCCACACCTCGATTCCACGGAAACTGTGACGTAGTAAATACAGGATGCTATACGTTGCTAAATTCGGGAGAATTCTGTACCTAGTACAAGAAGGAAATCCAAGAAAGAGGCCATTATTTGATTTCTCCCCTCCTGTGGTTGCCTGCCTTCTCCTGCGCAGAGGTAATCTAGCGGAGTGGCTGAGCACTAACTCTGAGGGCCAATATCTGAGTGTGAACCACTGCTCTGACTCTTGTAAGGAATAACAAACACGATGACAACACCATCTACCCCATAGGCTGTGATAGTAATTAAATGAGATTATAATTGATACTTAGCGTTCTGAGATCATGGCTACTTTTATGATCCCTTCTTTATCGACTTATATTTACATTCTCCACTTCACGTAAACAATAGGTGAATGAACTGATGAGCTCAACCCCCTCAAGGCTCGTAATTTCTCTTCCCTTCTTCTACGGTTTTCCTTTCTGCCGTTCTTCCTCACACACCCAATATTTTTGAAGTTACATTGCCCTGATTGTTTTGTTTACTGGACACAGAAACAGTCTACAGCCAACGGACATGTCCATCTTCCTCATGTGAGAGTTTCTAGCTGGCTTTGGCTTAATCTCTTTAAGAAGACTTTAAGATCACTGAGTCTCAGATAAAAACCTATTGATATAATTAAACCCATTATATTTAAATTTTTTAAATAAATATTGTAATTGACTTGAAATGCTTGCTTGCCCTCATTTTAAAATCTGTTTACTTTCTTGATATTAGAAGTGTATAATGATTACATTTGGAAACATAAATCCATTCCTATAAATAACCTTTAAGTTTCTTTAGGGATTTATATACTTTTTACCAACTAGCTACAATGAAAAAAAATATTTTTTTTTGCGGAGCATTTAAGTGATCTCTTTAAAACAAAAGATTTATTCATTTATTTGAGAGAGAAAGAAAGCATGAGTGGGAGGGGCAGAGGGAGAGGTAGAGAGAAAAATCTCGAGCAGACCCTGGGCTGAGCACAGAGCCCTAGGCAGGGCTCCATCTCATGATCCAGAGATCATGACCCACACTGAAACCAAGAGTTGGACGCATTACCCACTGAGCCACCCAGGCACTCTGAAGCGATTTCAATAAAGTGACATGTGCTTCTAAGAAATGCTCAGTGATTCTTTAGCACAAGGTTGAAAAATACTGCAAACTTAGAACACAGTGAGAAGTAGCATGGTTCGCTGCCTACAAGTGCCAACTTTGGGAACCAGACTGCTTGAATCGAATTCTACTCTATTCCTAACAGCACCACCCAGGCAATTTACTTCACCTCTGTAAAATACAGGTAACAATGGTATCTGTCCGGTAAACTTTTTATGAAGATGACATGAGTTAATACTTCTAAGGTGCCTAGAATCTGGTACATAGTATATATCATAGTGCTTGACAAATAAGAATAAAATAAAGAATGAGGTTTAGAAATGGAAATTTAAAAAGAAACCAAAACATAAAAGAGAAAGGAGAACTTTGCAATAATCATAAGTGTTCTATCTCTGAATCCTATAAAAAAACAACCCATCTCTTCTCAAACACAACACACTCTTCCAAGAATATCTACATTCAGAAGAAATACAGTGAGTACTCGAGGACTGTCTAGGAGACGACACTAGTTGAAACAAGCAGAGACTTGAATGGACACTGAATAATATGGAATCAAACCTCCTATATTCTAATCATATTAACTGGGATACAAGTGATTATATAAAGGTTATATACAGGCAAGCCACTTTAATTCAGCAGTTTGGGCCAGTAAACAGGTATCAGCTGAAATGAAAATTTATTTGTACATTCACTCATTCACTTGGCATATACTGAGAAGCAAATTTCTTGAGAGAATAAGATGAATAGTTAACTGGCTTTAGGAGGCTACAGAAAGAGTAAGCACGACAATGTATTGAACAGACAATGTGTGTGAAGGAGATAATAAATATGGGCTTTTCAAAAGAAGTAAAAACATAAAGGCATTTTAAAAAGGAACAAAGGTTGGAACGATAACTAAAGGCAGGTGACATCCCAGGAAGAGCAATCAGGCTCTACAAAAGCACAGACAGGCACCTGAGTGTTGAAAATTAACAAGCTCAGCAATGCTGTGTGTGGAATGTATGGGAGAAAGCGGTAGAAAATATAGATACATAGTAGTGGGTGAAGTCTTGAAAGGGCTGAGTAGCAAGAATAAGATACATAGTTCCCTTAAAGGTCAAGAAGTGCTCACACAAATGAAATACCGGTCAAATAATCTTGGGAAATGCTGAATAGCACATCTCATGGGAAAGTCCTTTGTCTATAAATGTTCTAAGCAATCAAAAAGAAATTATTTTACACTTATTTGAATAGGCAAATTCAAATGGAATTCCATGTCTTGGAAATAAACGTCCTCGGGAATATAGTTCAGAGAACGCTATATTGTAGGCAATTGAGGGGGGTAAGTTTGCTCTTTTTTTTTTTTTAAGATTTATTTATTTGAGAGAGTGAGTGAGGGGCAGAGGGAGAGAGAGAATATCAGGGACACTCCTCACTGAGCCTGTTACAGGGCTTGATTTCATGACCCCAAGATTATGAGTTGAGCTGAAACCAGGAGTCGAGCTCAACTGACTGAGCCACCCAGGCACCCCAAACTTTGCTTTGATACGAAAAATAAATTTGAATAGAAAAAAAAGACTGAGTCAGGGGGAAAGGCAGGAAATGAGGAGAGTGCCAAGAAAGGATATGGCAGGGGGATGTCAATGATGAGATCATTAGGAGGCAGAATAGGATACGGTGTCTGATTAAAGGTGGAGTCGGAGGGAGACAAGTTTAAAGTGACCCAGAGATCTCCTCATTTAAAATCGAATAGTTGTCTTCCTTTTAGGTGTCAAACACAAAAAAGTTTCAGAAAAATTCAGAGTATAAGAGAGACACTGACTTTAGGAACTTACAGATAGGTAAAGAATGACAAACCGAGACAGAGCAAATGTGTTAGAGGTATGGTTTCTTCAATGCTCAGGGATTTTCCTTGTTGAGCCAATTTTTCCTATCCCTGCAGAGCCCCACCCCTCTTCAATATTCCTGTGAAAGCCCTTACATTCCTGTTGCCACTGAACTTCTTTCTCCAGACAAGATTCCATTCATTTACATCTAGGGTGAATTTAAATAGATGCATTTGTCTCTTGGATATTTCTAATTTAAGCCTATTAGTCTGAAACACATCAAAAGCTTTACATACCTCAACAAAGGGAGGAAGAGTATGTTCCTGGGGAAAAAAGAATTTGAATCACCCTAAAAATCACAGGGTCCATGTGGCTGGTTTACTCCTTGTTAAGGATAGCTCTAGACCTGCAACGGAGAAGAAAAGTAACATCCCCTCGATTTTCTTCCCAGTGCTTGTGAAGTATACATCACAGCATCATCGTCCCAAAATATCTAGGAGCATATACAATGAAATGCACATTTCCGCAAGCACAAACCACTTTTCTTTACATCAAAATAGACAGAGAAGATTATTTAAAAGATGAAGATTCTCGGGGTGCCTGGGTGGTTCAGTCAGTTAAATGACCAACTCTTGGTTTTGGCTCAGTCATGATGTCAGGGTCATGAGACTGAGCCCTATTTCAGGCTTCCTGCTTGGCGGGGAGCCTGCTTAAGATTCTCTCCCTCTGCCTTTCCACCTTCACTCCCTCACTCTCTGTCAAATAAATAAATTTTAGAGAAAAAAAAAAGGCAAATTCTCAGATTCTATCCTTAGGATCTAGATTAGATCTCTAGACTAGAGACGAGGAATCTAAATTTTTAACCAACATCCCTAAATGACTCTTTATGAACACTAACATTCTAGAACTATTGACTATATAAAATGTATGGAAATTATGGTAGGTAGGAAGCTTAATATAAAATATAGGCAAACAACACTTGGTTAATCAGATATGGGGCTATTTTTCTCAGCAGTGGTAGAGAAGCCAGAAAGCCAATTTCACTGAGAACTTGCTTGAGGTAAGTTAATTATAGAGGGATTTGCCAGTACTTCTCAGAATGGATTTAGAATCATCTTGGAACATTTTTATTACCTTGATTTAAGAAAGGATTTAATTTTAAATCATTCTAATTTGAAATAGCTAGTTGACATAATCAAATTTTAACCAAAAATGGTATTGGTATTTAATTATTTGATATTACCTCAGTCTGTTGTTCACAAATTTGAAATAGCTAAAGATCTTCTTGTGTAAGACAAAAAATGTAAATTTAAAATAATTATTTTGGAACATTCACATCATAAAACTGAATGATTCCTTTTTTTGCCATTGATAGATAAATATGGGACTGTGAGGACAACCATCTCCATTTTAAGTTTACAGCCATATTTTTTAATACAAAAAAACAAATTATTTGCAATCTGGATTTTTCCATCAATAAATAGGTATTAATACATATGTAATACTATTTAGAAAAAGCTCATAGGTTACATTTTAAACCTCTCTAGAGACAAATGTTCTGTGTTTATTTTAAATGTTGCATAGATGATATCTGCCCAAAGAAACACGAAAAATTGGAAATACATTGTTATCCCGTTAAATGACTTCATCTTACTCTTTTTGTTTATTCTGATTAGAAATTATATTTTATTTGCTCAAAACTCAATTTTGCAATTTAATATTCATTTAAGCAACACTTCTTATGTTGGCAAAATATAAGGATCATCAGGGAATTTCTTAAATTTCCTAATTCTCAGGTCCCACAGCAAAATTTGAGGGATAGGACTAGACTACTACATGTTTAAGGAACTCAGTGGGTAATGCTAATGTCTGACTAAGGTTGAGACACCTGGTTTACAGGAAAATGACACCAGTTCTAGATGTGCAGAAGACTCTCTTATTGTTAGATTTGCTTATCACATGAAGAGTTTCAGTTAATAGACTTCAGCTGTGTAAGTGACTCACACCTGCTCATTGGCACGACATATGTATGTGTGTGTGTATATGTGTGTGAATGCACGTGTGTGTGTGTGCATTGGGATTTGTTTGTTCATTTGCTTGTTTTTACCATTAACAATAATTTTCTGCATCTTTTACTCTTCACACGGGTCTCTCTTAGGCATGGCTGGATGTTACAGTCAAAGCCAAATTTTGCCTTACATGTCCAAAATGTCGCTGCCACCAAGTATTAATGAAGAAAGGAGCTGAAGACAGCCCTTGACTTGCTGTTAGGCATCTTAAAACTTACCTTAAGTGTTGGTTTTTTTTTTTAATATGTTGTCTGAAATACCTTAAAACTTAAAGGCATAACAACTTAAATAAAAATTAAAATATAGAACATTTCCAGTTTGGTATGTATTGGTTTCATACCAATATATCAAATGAAGATTATGCTTAAAGTAATATAGCTATTTAAGGATAAAAGCATGAAAATATACTCAAAATATATAGTCAAAATTTGACTTGAAATATATGTATGACAGAATTTCAGTTTTACTGTGGAAAATGTTCTCAGTATAAATGGGGAAAAGACAAAAGCTATAAAACATAATGTTAACATTGCTGACTTCTAGGTGATGAGTGCCGGCGATCTTACATTCTGTACTTTTCAAATTTTCCCTTAATGATCATTGCATTACAAAGCCAAATTACTTTCCAACTGGTTTTATAAATCAAAGGGATTTATTAAAAAATACTTATATTAAATTTATTTCCTAATATATATTTATTTTTTTTAATTTTGTTTATTTGACACAGAGAGAAAAATGACAAGTAGGCAGAGAGGCAGGCAGAAAAAGAAGGGGAAGAGGCTCCCTGCTGAGCAGAGAGCCTGATGCAGGGCTCGATCTCAGGACCCTGGGATCATGACCTGAGCCGAAGGCAGAGGCTTAACCCACTGAGCTACCCAGGTGCCCCTATACTGTTATTTTTAACTAAAAATAATGCAAAACTACATATTTTACCCATACTTTTCTGATTGCTGAATTCTTAAATTACAACTAGAATGATTTTGCCTATTTTTACCTTAGGAGAAATGATCTAAGTTGAGTCAATTTGGCTTATGCAACTTACTTGGTTGGATTCACACATTTGCAGAACCCAGGGAGGCAAATATGTTCAAGAAGATGCAGCAAAATATCCACATGCCAACTCTCATTTTATCTACCCATTTTCTAATTTGTCTTGTCTCTTTTTCTTCTATGCTCTTCTTTCACTTTTAATCGCGTGTTCACAACAAAAAGAAAAGTTTAATTTTGGCATTTTATTAAATGCCACTGGAAAAGTGCCTACAACACGCTCAGCTCGTAACATACATGAAACAGAGAATGCAGACTTTGTTTCAAAGCCTATAAACCAGGCAAGAATAAAGCAATTTTTAAGTTTCTCTATTTTCATTTTTTTAATTTTTAAAAGATTTTATTTATTCATTATTTTAAAGAGAGAGCAGGAGGAGGGGGAAGGGCAAAGGGAGAGGGAGGGAGATAATCTTAAGCAGACTCTACAGTAACCTCGGAGTCAACTTCCGGGGCTCAATCCCATGACCCTGAGATCATGACCTGAGCCAAAATCAAGAGTCAGATGCTTAACGCACTGAGCCACCCTGGCGCCCCTGATTTCTCCAATTTTAAAGAGTAACAGAAAAGATCTCCCGTCCAATAATTATCCTTAATTAGGACTTCATAATTAAGTAAATATATGTTTACTAAGATGAAGTAGAAGTGGTGGTTAGAACAAAAATAGGTTAAGTGATTTGATTTTTGAGGAAGGACAGTAAGTTAATGACAGAGGAGGCTGAAAGGTGAGAGACGGCTAAAATTAATGTAAATTAAATAGAAGAAATTAGTGGATGTCGAACATCTCATCAGAGACATGCTGCATGGTTCAGAGCTGACTGCAGCTTCTTCTCCTAAATTTCTATTTCTCTAATTACATTTATCCAAGTTAGTAAGAATGGTAGTTACAGAGCAGTCACTCTCATCCATGCTTCTAGATAAAGGGCAATTATACATAAATTTTAAAAACCAAATGCTCAGAAATCCTGTTCTTAATAATTATGAGTTAATAAAAATACAAGTAGGAAGATGTTTTAATGGCCTGTAAAAATGTGCATAATAAAACGTTAACTAAAACCCATGGGATACAAATTTATAAATAAGGTAAGATAGTAACTATTTAAAAACATGTGTACATGCCAGGAAAACAGACTGGAAACAAATGTACCCAAACCGATGACTGTTAACAGTTGACTGTGGAAGAATTGAGAGCAATTTTCAAATTACTTCATTATTTTCTATTTTGAAATGCTTATTTCAAAAAGGAACTAGCTGTTTATTCAAAAAGATGAGTACCAAAAGTACACAGAGATACGTAAAATAAAGCGAAAATAATTTGAAGTGAGGAAAATTTAATCTAACAAAATCAAATAATCAAAAGACTTACTTAGACACGCCAAACGTAGAGCTTAAGAATCGATATTTAAAAACAAACGAAGCAGTCCATAAGGAATACTAGCTAGAATTTAATGGAGACACTTTCTTGACTTTTTTTTTTTTTTTAGGTAGGCTCCACGCTGGGTATGGAGCCCAACGCAGGGTTCCAACTCAAGACCTGAGCCAAGATCAAGAGTCAAGATCAAGATCAAGAGGCTTAACTGACACCCAGGGACCCCCTTGACTTTCTTAATCACCTTTTTGTGTATACTGTTAGTCCCATGACATGACAGGAAAAACATGAAGTTTAAGAGCTCCTCATCAGAACATAAGGAAAATGAACTGAGTAAGGTATACAGGCACTGTTTCTTGAAAAAGTAGGTAAATATGTGCTTGTTTTTAGCTGATTGTTGATAGTTTCAGAATAGAGGCTGTGATTCAAGCACTGAGTGGTGCAATACACCATTTTAAAGTGAAAAATGAATTCGATGCTGAAAAGAATCTTCAGACTGAAAGGAAGTGAGGGAGCTGCTTTAGTCCCACCTGCCTCCCATCTTAGGTAGGAATCTCCATTTAAACACTTCCTCACAAGGCAGCCTAGTAAGTCAAAATGTCGCTCTACATTCACATGGTCCCTAATGACTTCTCCCAAGTTATACAAAAGGAAACTACACAAATTTGGCCAATGCTGTCATCTACAAAACAGGCCTTCAACTCCTGGATGGGACTTATCATGAGCACAGCCAGACTAATCTTTTTTAGACTTCTCTTTTTTATTTTCATGCTCTGGCTTGATTTATTCCTTAAAATTTGGCACCCGGGACTAAAAATTACTTCAGAAATGGTCTTACCAGAAGGGGAACTTTCAAAGGAAATGTATCCCAGATCCCCGCAAAATACTCAAAGTCACAAATCTCACCATAATATACAATTATTGCAATACAATGCTTAATGCACTATTGAGTATGCACATATGCAGGCCTGCACCTGTGAACACACAGCCTTACACACACACACACACACACACACACACACACACACTCACAGGAAAAAAGGAGAGGAAAGAGCTTGCAGGATTAAGTAGTTAGCAGTTAGCTGCGGGATGTCATTCAGAAAGGAAGGATGGTGATGCAGAATGGTGACAGACAAGTCTGGCCACTGAACGGGAACCAAATCAAAGAGCTCTATGTGTCATCGTCAGGGGTACTAACCCTGTTCAACCCTACAGAGCACAAAGATCGGTGTATATATAAGCATCACTCTGATGCCCAGGAAAAACACAGTTGAAATGGCAGCAACAGAAGAGGAAAGAGGATATACTGTGCGCATGTTGCAGTCATCTATGGGAAAGTGATGTTCTAATCTTAAGGTGGTGAACTCGAAGAGGAAGGTCATAATTGAGATACATTCAGAATTAGACTCAAATTTATGTTGTTGGTGAGGGAAGGAGAGGCAGCAAGGATTATGCCAGGTTTCACCTCACTTTTCTGGGCATAGCTAGTAATTTTTATTTAACTTTTCAAACCTGAGATAAATAACAGAGATAATAAGCTTTATTAGTCAATAAAAAGCTATTCTAGCAATCCAGTTTCTAATTAATACACTAAATAGAGTTAGAAAACGTTTTGTTGAGAGCAAAATATTTAGAGCAAATAGATATTTATGCAAAATTATAAAATGCTCATAATAAACACATTTAAAGGAAAATACAAACTCATTTTAATTTATAAAGCCAATTAAAGACTTCAGAAACTTAAACAGAATTGTGGTATGTGTTACCACTAACCAGGAGAGTAAACCCACACCATCACATAGTATGACAATAGCTATCGAGTAGGTACCTGGATATACGGGTCACGCTTTGTGAAGGGAATCGTAACTAGAATTTCACTCATGATTCTTAAGTTATGTAAATTCTTAAAGCCACGTGAAGGTGCAAAATCTGAAGATGGATAGCTTCCTATGAACTCAAGTGGATGTATTTAATGCCTTCCCATCCACTTTCTCGTTGCCATTATTAACAACTGAGTGTCAGACTTCTACCCAAGAATAGGGTAGAAGTCTGAAAAGTAGACTCTTCTACTCAAGAGTCCACTTGGGAGCTTACCTACTTAATGAAAATTTTGCTCACAACTAAATATTCCAAAGTTTACCTTGTGTCTATTCTAATTTTTAAAATGACTTGGACACTTCCTTTTGAACTTCCACTCACCACCACACCACAAACTTCCCGTGAACCAACATTAAGAATACCAAAAACAGTTGATAGTCTCTTGTTACCTCTCAGCTAGACAATCACAAAGTCAATTTCCTTTTCCATGAAACACAATCATGTGGATCAGCTCCAATAAAGACTAGCTCCGTGCAGGTGTCTTCTATCCAATACTTAGTGATATCTAGGATTACAAATAGAGTCGGTAATGGTGAAATATATGAGCTCTGGAGCTAAACTGCCTGGGTTCAATTCCTAATTCTGTCCCCTTCAAGCTCTGTATTCTTGGGCAAGAAACTTGACTCCTTAAGTCACAACATTCCCATTCTAAGAGAAGAAAATGGTATGTATTTCTTGGTGTTGTTAAAAGGAGTAAACAGAAAGTACTAGAAGAGTGTCTGGCTCATTGTAAGTGCCATTTAAGTGTTACTTTTTATTTTTATTATTTGTTGTTTTAGCATTATTTTACCTACCCACCAGTCTTTCATACAAGATTCTTGGAATCCGGTATGACATTATCAAAAAATGTGAAACACCTACAATTAGCTGTCAGCTTCCTATAATGAGAAAAAAAAAGAATGTGGGTAAAGAATTTTTCTTTAATCTTTGTCAGTAGAAAAATATGCTAAACTTTCATTCTATTATGATGCCTGTACATTTTTATAACAATCAATAATTTAAAGATAGATGATGAATATTTTATGGATTATAGCTGTGGTCAATCACTAATAATTCCCAGTTATGTGTAACTTCAATAAATATTTAATATCTTTAGCCAAAAATGATCAAGGTGGGGAAGAAAATAGCATTGGCAAGTAGAAGTATAATTTATTTTGAAATGAAAAAGTCTCCATGTATCCATGTATTTAATGGCAGATTCGGCCGTTAAATATAAAAAGGCAATCAGCTCTAAATTGCAGGAGCGTCGTCAGAGATATGGCTCCGTCAGGACTGTCATTGGCAGGCATTCATTGGTGATGGTGTGCACTTGTGCAGAAACCGCTGCTGCCCACAACGCAGAGCCACCATCTCATCTTGAAAGTCAACTACGGGAGACTCTGAGAGCTGCTCTTCAACCTTACAAGATTTTCTCAGTGTCTTGAAGACTCATTTACTGTATAAGGATATGTTTGTTGCAAGTAATCGAAAATACAATCTACATTGTCTTACACATGCTTTGCTTCTTGTAACTGAATCATTCTGAGGCAGGACTGGCTTCAAGTATGTTTTCTCACACTTTAAGCTGCGTTCTTCTTTGATTCTCTTTGCTCCAGCCTCATCCATGCATGCACATTTCATTTCCAGCCTAGTGTCCATCATGTAGCAAGTTGGCTGAAACAGTATCAGGCCCCACCAACCACATAGGATATCCTCCAGAAGACACACAGCTCCCTTCCTTGACCACAGGTCCAAAGCTCTGAGCTTCACTCAGTTACGACTAGCTTATGGCACAGGTCCGTCCCTGATCAATTATTCTGCAAGAAAGATGTGATTTTGCTGAGCGGTTGCGGCTGCTACAGAGTAGGGCAGAGACAGAACAAGGATTACCACATTTTGCTATTTTTTTCCTTAGCTTCTATTACGGAGTCAGGTCTGAGATTCCATTCCTATTCTTGTCAAAAGCTTCATTCCTTATATTTCATGCAACTAAACCACCATCAGTCAGATAAACACTGGGGAACTGTTTTCACAAATGTCATGAGGGCTCCACATGAGCCAGATGTCAAGTTTGTATGCTACATCAGCAGAAGTTCTCATATCCCTTGCTACGTGGATCAGTACTTGTTCATACAGTGGAAAGTGTTGGTTAAAGGGTACATTAAAAAAAAAGAATTAAAAAAAAAAAGAATTTAAGTATGTTATTCTAACTTATTATTTAACACTTATTTAAGAACTTTAGTTATTTTAAGTTATTCCCAAGAAAGAATATACTTTTCCACAAGTTTATCTCCAACATTTCATCAGAATATTATTGGGCCATTCAGCTGTACATCAATATAACATACAATCATATCTATGACTTTTCTGTGTAACACATGAGTTATTGGTTCTGGATTCAATTTTATAGCTTCTTCATATATATCTTTATTTTTTTTTCTGTCCATACATGTAGGAATTCTGCATTTCGAGTAATTTAATTTGCCAGAACATTTACCACTAACCCCTATGTATTACTGTCTTCCAGTAAATCTCTGCACTATTTAATGGGTCCCAAATCAGCTAATACTCTACAGTATTTATTATTCCTCATTTTTCAGAGTTTATTACAACAATGTAATTCTCAGGTGGCATTTTTCACCTATATTTATCAAAGGATGAAGTCGAAATTTATATCTTTAATAATGATACATTGTAAAAGTCTTCGTTTAGTGAATGCTAAAGATTCCTTAAGACATATTCTTGTCTTGTGTTTTTGCCAAAGCAGAAAAATTTTTTGCTTGCATCATCTTTTTAGGATACTCTAGAATCCTTTAATGTATAGGCTGAAATCAACAATGTCCCACTGAAGAGAAAAATAAAGTCTTTATAATACCTTAAGTTTTTCAAATTGAGTTATAAAAGTATGTTATCTAAAATGAATTTGCTTTTCATGTAACTTCACTTTTTTTCACATGTTTCTTTGAATAATTCACCATCCATCCATGCTGGGTTTTGTGAGCTGCACTAAATTGGTAAGGATAAAAAGATTTATGTTTTTAAAGCTCTACGACTTGCCGATTTAAAAAATAGCAATTTTGGATATAAGCTGCATTGTTGCAAGTGGTTGCTGTGATTTCTTCTTTGAATTTCTGATTCTAGATGCTGCATGCTCTTATTTTTATGCCATTATTTTTGTAAGTAAATGTGACATATTCTCATTTAGACCTGCTTCTCCAATTTTGTAGAGTCACTCTCTAATCCAATTTTCTCTGTTGATAAATGACTTTAAATTTTCTGTAAGTCTCTGAGCAGCATGCATATCACCAGGTGATTTCTCCTAGTTGCTGTTCAATATGTGGATCCCATGATTTTCTTTCCAACATCTATACCAAAGTCAGTTTGTTAAAAACATGTGGGCTACCCACACTTTTGATGCAATGAAAGGATCTTTCTGAGTATGGTTGATGAAAATTCTACACCGTCTCTGCTGTGTAAGAACTATCCATAACGGATCAGTTATAACATAATTCGAATTTATATTTCTGAGATAGGACAAAAAATTAGAAACTTGTAAAAAATCTTATATACAAAATTATAGGTTGTTGCTTTTCTGTAATGTTCTAGCTCACACATTACAAAGTGATTTTATCATGTCTTTATAAAGTATATTACAGCTTTTATGCCCAAAGCTCTCTTTTTCCACTCATTTATCACTGCTTTTCCTTGTTAATTAAACCAAATGATTAACATAGCATGTGTACAATTGCTGTGGCAAGCAGACTCTATGATACCCTCAATAATTCCAATATCCCAATATTTACAATGTTGGATAATTCCTTTCCCTTGAGTATGAGCTATCCAGAGACATGCTTATAATCAATATAACTTAACAAGGGAGATGGGATGTCACTTCTGTGATGAATCCACATAAAATTGTGACTTTGGTCTTGCTTTCAGACTTGAATAAGCAAGCTGCTCTGTTGGAGGCCAAAATGGCAATGAACTAATGGTGACCTCTAATCCATGGCCAGCCAGGAATGGAGCCCCTCCTTTCAACAACGTTCAAGGAAGTAAATTCTGTCAAAACCTACATGAGTTTAGAACCACATCCTTTCACAGTTGAGCCTTCACATGAGACTGCAGCTCTGGCTAACACTTTAAGAGAGAACCCCTGAAAGAGGGGTCTAGACTAAGCTGTACCCACACCTCTGACCCACTGAAGCTTTAAGTTAATAAAAGTGTGTTGCTGTAAGTCATAAGTTTATGGTGATTTGTTATACACCAGACAAAAATCAAATACACTTGCCACAGACAAGCTTGAGAAAAATCAAAACTAATTCTGAATAAGCTCAAATAATAAGGCACCATAATCAGATACTAAGGGCTAATCCACTGTCATCGTCCTTTAGGGGTCTGTAGCCAGTGCTTTTAACATAAGGATGGACAGTATTAGAGTCTGGTAAGTCAGTGAAGTAAAGGAATACTGAAAGTTCGTTTGTTTGTTTGTTTAATTTTACTTATTTATTTGAGAGAGAGCCTGTGCACATGGATGAATAGGGGAAGGAGCAGAGTGAGAGGATCTCAAGCAACTTCATGCTGAGCACAAAGCCTAATGCAGGGCTCTAGCTCTGCATGACCCCAAGATCATGATCCAAGTGGAAACCAAGAGTTGGAGACTCAACCAAATGAGCCACCGGCGCCCCTCTTAATCCTGAGAGTTTTAAACACTCTTAGAGATTTGGTTCCTTCATTCAACAGTGTATTAGGCACCTATTAATTGACATTATCTTAGGAACCAGATATAAAAGAAGAAATAACACGGTCCATGCTCTACTGGAGTTCACATTCTTGTGGGAATATAGTAAAAATTAAATAAACTAAAAGAATTTCAGAATGTAAGTTCTGGGAAAGCAGGAATCTATCCCCTTTTGCTGTTGTATTATCCTCAGACCCCTCAATAGTGAATGACCCACTGTAGACACTGAGAAAGTATTTGCTGAATAGATAAGTAGTAGTTAATGAAATGGAGAAAATCAAAACAATATAAGGTAACAGAGTGACTAGTATTGTTACTTTAGGTGGATAATTTAGTGAAGGCCTTTCAAAGAAGCTGACGTTTGAGTTGAGACATCAAGGATGAGACAGAGCTGTCCTTTCCAAAGTTCAGGAAAAGCACTTAAAAGAGAAAAAGCAACAAAGACAAAGATATTGAGGATTAAGAGTGCAGCCTGTGGCAGGGGACAAGTTCATATATAAAGAAATTAATCCATCCAACTTTTGAGCCAATGACATTTCAAACATGCATATCTCCTGAGGAGTCTTTCAGCATGAATAGAAAACACCATTAGAATGTTCAAATGCCCCCAACATATTATAAATAACTTTTCTTTGCAAGGGTGATAGAAAACATAGTTAGTGCTCATTATGGGCTTAACTATCCTCTCATTAAGAAGGTCATTAACATTAGGATTTTGTAAATTGAACATTCATTAAAGATGCATTTTAATGTAAGACTGTAATTTTATTGTAGTTAATACTTGCTCTCCAATGTAGTACACTATCTTTATCTATCATTTCACTATACTTTTGTAAGAATCATTTTCTTAATTAAAGAGGCAAATGAGAAGAGTAATTTAGCCAAGTCTGGCACTGGAATTATTTATTGTATCAGAAAGCTTCTGTAAGTCTCAGAATGATAGTTCTAAAAATATTTGCATCTGTCTTTCCCTTTATGCAAGTTTAATGAAAGCTCCAAAAAACAAGGAAATTTCTAATGTATACTTCATGTTGAATTCAGTTCTTTTATGCAATTCAATAATTCTATTCTATTATATATAATATATGTATGGTAAGTTTCTTCTTATTTATCTATTCATCATACTTTTACCAGAATACAGTGGGTCATATTATTAGAGTTCAAGTTTCAGATGTTTTGCCTTAAATATAAACTTTGCAGTACACTGGAATACTGGTTTGGGAGAATCTAGAGCATACCTCAAAAGACAGCAGACATCTTCTAGGGAGAGCCCTCGGCCAGTTCCAAAGTGATTATTAGCAGAACAGGTATTTGACACCCTTTTTGACCCTGAGTATTAAATATAAATGAGAATATATAATATATATTACTATATTTTATCTTTATCACAACAATTAGGACTGCGTCTACTAAGAAGAAAGATAAAGTACAAAGCTAAGAAACTAACGGGCTGGAGAAACCTGGAGGGCATCCTCAGCCTTCACTCTAAGATCTCATGATTTAAATCAAAGAGGGAGAATTGAACCCCTCAGCAAAGTGCATTGGGGTGTTCGTTCCTCGCCCAGAAAACTTTTCTAGCATTTTCATTCACATAACATTTATCACTAAGTTTTGCCAACATAAAGGTAAAGATTAGCCACTCCTGATAGAACCTCCATTCCCCTCTTTAGGATTACTGCCACTACCTTCCTAAAGTGCTCAGCATATGTTTCATGTGTTCATGTACATGATTCTCTCTGCTATGATTCCATCATTTTCCTTTTATTGAGTCCATATCTTCTGCTACATTTTTAATTAAAGACTTACTTAGTTTAGAGACACCGAGAGTGTGTGCAGGTGGGAGGAGGGGCCGAGGGAGAGAAGCTTCAGGCAGACTCCCCACTGAGCGCAGAGTCTGTCACTGGGCTCAATCTCATGACACATGAGACCACGACCTGAGTCAAAACCAAGAGCCAGGGCCCCTGGGTGGCGCAGTTGGTTGAGCGACTGCATTCGGCTCAGGTCATGATCCCGGAGTCCCGGGATCGAGTCCCACATCGGGCTCCCAGCTCCATGGGGAGTCTGCTTCTCCCTCTGACCTTCCCCGCTCTCATGTGCTCTCTCTCTCTCTCCAATAAATAAATAAAATCTTTAAAAAAAAAAATCAGTAGGGGGGGCACCTGGGTGGCTCAGGCTCAGTTGGTTAAGCGACTGCCTTCGGCTCAGGTCATGATCCCGGAGTCCCGGGATCGAGTCCCACATCGGGCTCCCAGCTCCATGAGGAGTCTGCTTCTCACTCTGACCTGCTCTCTCTCACTCTCTCTCTTTCCTAATAAATAAATAAATAAAATCTTAAAAAAAAAAAAAAACAAGAGCCAGACATTCAACCAACTGAGCCACCCAGGCAGCCACTTCTGCTAAATTTTAAAAGCCTCTAGAGTGACTTAGATGTACAGTTGCTCTTTAAGACCAACAGTGGCTCTCCTGGATGGTGTTATATGTCTTTAAAAATACACCTTACAAAGCTTAGGATTGTGTATGGTATACGGAAATTGTTGTCTAAGGGTTAGCTGCTCCTACACTACCAATACTACTATTATTATTTATAGTATCTGAATATCTCGATTCAGTCATGTTCAAGTCATCAACATTCATTTTGGGTTTTAGCAGTGAGCCCCAATAAGGGAAATATATTTCAAATCCCCTCATTTTCTCACCACCAAGAGGCATAACCCTTAATCAATACTGAAAGCAGTATTGATGCTGAGCTCCTCTCTTTCAGAAAATACATGTTTCTTTCACATATTGACAGTATCTTCTGAGGTTTGAGAGTATAGTTTCAGCAACAGTTTTAACAATGATCTGAATAATATACATTATGCAATATATTTCACATTCCCTCTCCTCTAATCCGCGGACTTCATGTTTAATCCCTCAAAATGAGTTCTTTCTAAAATCTTTAAGTCCTATTTAAATAAATTTTGAGTAAGTCCCACCCCACTATTGCTATAGACATAAGTGGAAATGCCTAAATTCTGGAGACAATATGCTTAAAAATTACAATTTAGGTTATCACTCTACAACCTAAGAAAATTGGAATGAGTCCATTTCCTTTTAAATAATATTAGAATTGATAAATCCCCAATTCTTGCATCCAGGACTTAGTATTCTTCAGAAATATCCAACTATGGCACTCGAAAAATAGCATTCACCATTACATAACATCAACCTTATACTTACCACTTCCGTGGCACTACCATATTTTCTAACATCCTCTCTGGAACATACGTTTACCTGGAAAATAATTACAATATAATGCACACTATTTGATTCAGAGCCAGGCTGAATAAGAAGATCGTCTATCTGTACATTGACTAAAAAAGAAATCTATACCAGAGAAAAGTAAATGTTAAATCATAACCATAAAAGTGATGATTTAATTTACTCTGAAAATGAAATTTAGCTATTGGTCTAGAGAGTATGTATTTCAGATAATCAGTCCTGTAAATTAATATTTAATAATCTGCTATGAAGCTTGTCCTTCTGTGACCTGAAATCCTAGCCACAAGCTGTGGAAACATGAAGATTCAAGGTCCTACAGTCAATTATTTGGATATGAAATGAAGATGAGTGTTATTCTTACCTCGATTAGAGAGTAAGCACAATCTTAAGAAAACAAGGCATCCATTTTTCTGCCCTAAGATAGGTCTACAAATACTAATGTATTGTTCTGTTTCAGAAGATGACACCATTGACCCATTATGAGTCATTGCAGTACTTACCCATTAGCTGAGGATTTTTTCCTATTTTATCCCTTTTTATATTGATTTATGGGATTGGGTCTAAAGTCTCCAATTACACTGAAATCAAGTGAACCACTCAAGAGAGAACCAACAGAAAATCAAACCCCAAATCACATTAAAGTCACGACTTGGTAACATACCCACATACACTTGAGTCTAAGTTACAGACTTCGCTTATTTGGTGTAGAAAACGTAATTATTTTCAATGGGACAGGGAAGCATGCTCTACATTGAAGAATTCAGGATTAATAAGTAAGGCCCTATTTTTCCCCCAAGTTTGGAAATAATGAGAAATAGAGAAATCAGACAGAGTTGAAAATGGCAGGGATGTGTGGTGGTTGCAACCAACTACCGCTTTACCCTCAACTCACGCACTCAGCTCCTGGCAGATCACCCTAAGCAGGAGGGCACTACATCAAAAGGTAGAGAACTGACTGGAATCAGCAAGCAGAGGAGAAGTGGCCACAGTATGCATCTCGCTTCCTTCTTGCAACCTCCCAGCCAAAAGTACTGCTCCCTATTTCTAGAAAACAGTAAGAGAAACAGCAAGAAACTGAAATTATTTCCCCCACACATATCTGCCTTGAAGAATAAAAAGAAAATTCTTCTCCTTCCTTTTGGAAACATGAGGAGTGGAAAGTGAGCTTTCCTACCTTCAACACTCAACACAAAATGCCATCTTCTTTCCACAGATTGTGAATTGCAAAGATCGGTTAGTTTTTACTTTTTTATTATTGATTTCAATATCTCTTTCAAAACGTAATCTTAGAAAAGTGACACATCTGATTAGGCCTGTGTAGAATCCCAAGAACCTAACTACCTCAATGACAGATTTAATAAGAAGTCTGCCTTTAATTGATACGGATTTATTTTAAAATTCATGTGGGTTAAGGAAATAATTTTATTTGATAGTTATAAAATCGTATGTAGGAGATCTGATTACCAAATTAAAGGATTTGTAATTTTAACCTTTAGTTGACCTGAAAAATAATCTTCCTAATTCAAAAATAGCCTTTTCTACAACTTGTTTATGAAATTTTCTTAGGAATTATGGTTGTCTTAAACTACACCATATTCATCAAACATTTAACAGTGACAAATAGATGTAGTAAAGTCTCATATTTGCATACATTTTCTTCAAAAGCAGTTAAAAATTCATGCATATTTTTCACAAAAATACTTTAAATCTATTTCAAATTATATCTTCATTGAGTATTTTTTGAGATATAATTGACATAGTAACATTGTATTAGTTTCAGAGGTACAGTATAATGATTCAATATTTGTATATAAAAATATATTGCAAAGTGATCACCACAATAAGGCTAAGTGACATCCACCACCACTCACAGTTACAAATCAAATATTTCTTAAAATAAGTCCATGTCAGGGGTGCCTGGGTGGCTCAGCAGGTTAAAGCCTCTGCCTTTGGCTCAGGTCATGATCTCAGGTCCTAGGATCGAGCCCCACATCGGGCTCTCTGCTCGGTGGGGAGCCTGCTTCCTCCTTTCTCTCTTCCTGACTCTCTGCCTACTTGTGACCTCTCTCTCTCTCGGTGACAAATAAATAAATAAATAAAATCTTTAAAAAAAAAAAAAAACAAGTCCATGTCAGTCTATGTAAATTGATTTTACTATTAATCCTGTGAGCAAGAAGAGTGAGAAGAAAAGAAAAAGTGCTTGACTTTCTGCTTGTTCCCTTCCAATCATAAACTTAAATTTTATATTTCACATTGTGTCATCCAACTGACTAGTTCTTTCTCCATAGATTATCCAAGACTGAGAAAAATCCTTTATTTATGGGATATTTACACAAACTACAAGCAGAGTGAAAACGTGATTACTAGGCATGAGTCCTTTCCCATCTCCATTTCTGAGACGCATGTTACAATGAAGGATATCAAATGACTGTTAATCACAGTCGTCATACATTGCTTTATAGACACTTGATTTAACCTGACATATTCAGCAAGGATTAGAAAAATCAAAGTATTGTATGGCTCATTAGTCTTTTGCAAATACAAGAGCTTCTATAAAATATTTTTTTTATCTTTTTTGACTTTAATGTTTTTTGTCAGAACTTCAGAGCTGCAAAATTATCTGCATCTTCCATATAAACTGAGAGGCAAAACCATTCTCAAAACAACCAGAGAAAGCAAATGTAATATTTTCTTACATAAAAATTAAAACTTTTTCTTTTCATCTATGATAATGAGTCTCTATTTTCTATACAGAGTCGGTTTTATAAATTACATTTTTCAATAGATGATGCTTTGTTAATGTTTATGCTACATTTTTAAATGCTTACATTTTATAATCTTAATTTTGAATTATAATCATTAGTATCATCTAATTGCCTTTTTGCTTCATTTCTTTACATGTGTTCATGGGAAGGTACAACTGTAACTTTATTATATCTTCTGGCAAAACCACCATTTCCTTGAGAACCAAGATTTCTTGTCATACTAAGCCTAACTTTTCAGGGATATAAAACACAATTTCTCCAAATGAGTCACTAGGAATGACTTGGTACCTGGACCCATGGTTTCTACCTATCAGAGGCCAGCACCATATTTGGTTGTTACTTCAAAGTATGTGCCTAAACTGGATCCTCCTGTCTACATTTAAGAGATCATTCCAAAGTTTTATCAGATCTCCAGCTTCTAGGTGACATGGATTTGGCCATGTGCTCACGGTCATACCTTCGATGCAAAGTAAGTCACTTGCCATTAAACAAGGCCATGTAGGGACCCATAATAATAAACAATCAGAAAGTCTAAGCCCTCAGAGAGTGGTGCCAGTTAAGGCACTGCAGGCAGGAAAAGCAAACTCATACCCAGAATGCATGTCAATCACAAAAGGACAAGTATTTCTCCCTCTGAGAAAGAAAACGTTCCACAGAATCTACTTGCCACAGAGAACTGGCAGGTCTTCTCAATGACTCAGTGCTGGTTCCTGCAGCAACAGCAAAGGCTGGATGAACCTGTAATAGGAAACTCTTGCTTTGGGGCTATGCAAAGTCTCCATTCTGCAACTATAATCACTCCATCCATGGTCTTATAACACCATTGCTGGTATGCACCAGAACAGAGGCTTGGACAAATCAGCACATCAGCTAGTTCAATGTCATCCCTGAAGTGAATGTTGGACTATGGGCATTGCCGTGGATACAAAAATCTGTAGGCTTCGAGCCTGCTCCCTTAAGATTATCCTTCCATAAAACTCATCTCCAATGCCTCAATCTTTTTTCCTACCAGGCTCCTGACTAACTAATCATGCCATTTTTCATAGCCAAGGAGATATATATATATTTTTTTAACTTCTGACCAATCCACTCGTCACATCAGGTAAAAGACAAAGTACATTATTTAAGGATATTCCCAGCAAAAGTGTTTTCCTTCAGTATTGCCCTTAAGGGCCACTTTTGCTGTAATGCAACCGCAGTCCATTTTTGGCTTTTTTGGCTAATTTAGCAAATTAACTCATCCATGAACCAGGCCAAGGTATTTTTCACTATGTCCTCTTGTCATAGAACTTCACCACAACGTGTGAGGATGCGCAGAACACTGAACCCCTAAAAAACTCATCACGGTAGCAGGTCCCTAAATCTCAATGCAGTATACCTCACTCTCTGGAGTGTATGTATTTTAATACATCCAAAGTTCTTTCCACTTCCTGGTCTCACAGTATTAATATGATGATACCAGATTACAATGAATGAACACGATGTTCTGTGGAATGTCTAAAGCAGTACTGTCCAGCAGAAAAATAATGTATACATAGAAATAATTTTTAATTTTCTATCATTTACATTTTAAAAGCTAAAACAAGTGAAATGGATTTTAATAATATGTATTATTTAACCCAAAGCTGTTATTTCAAAATTTAATCACTATAAACATATACATTAGACATTTTATATTATTCTTTGATATTAAGACCAAAATAAAGCATGTATTTTACACAAACATCACATCTCAATATGCGCTAGCCGCATTTCAAATTACTTCTGGCCAGGATGAATAAACAGGGACATGACTTACTCCTCTATCAACCAAAAAAACTGGACAAAATACATGAAATGATGGTTTTCAAGATGCTGGTCATTAGGAAACAAAAAACCGGGATCCAGTAGAGATAGGGAACAAATGAAGTTAGCCCAATAATTGCCGAGTACTGCCTTGAAAGAATGTCCAGGATGTTGCACAAAGAGAGGAAATCCAGGAGGAAGTCAGCAGACTCCCTCATTTGAGGATTGGGCTTGAGAGTCCAAGGAGACCAAGGCAGTTACAGTCCTTCGGAAAGAGCCAGAAAGGAAAATGGTACACATAGAGAGCCCTAGAGATCTTCAAAGGATCATCAAGAGCATGAGGAAACTAGGTTAAGTAAGGAAAATAATCACATTAATGGTTTAAAGGAAACACCACACTAACACAAATCTAGGAATAGTGCTCCTCCCCACCAGGCATTGGGGAGAATACACAGAAGTGTCTCTGCTTCAGTAGTGGGTAATAATTAGGTCTAGAATAGATACTTTCGTTGTTTGTCCTAAAAAATCCAAAAAGCAAGACCCAAAGGGATCAGATTTCCAAGTAACTAAGCTATTCCTAAATAAGACTTGAAAATATTTATAGGACTACAAAAATATCTACCAAAAACAAAAAACAACAACAAAAAAACTGATAAAATTCAAAATATCTGGCCTCTAATGAAAAATTAGGAAGCTTGCAAATAATCAAGAAAATACACCCCATAATGAGGAGAAAAATTAATCAACCGACACCAACTCAGAATGGACAGAGATGTTAAAATTAGCAGACAAGGGGCGCCTGGGTGTCTCAGTCAGTTAAGCATCTGTCTTCAGCTTAGGTCATGATCCCAGGGTCAAAGGATCGAGCCTCACACCAGGGTCCCTGCTCAGTGGGGAGCCTGCTTCTCTCTCATCCCCTCTTGGTGCTCGCTCATCTCACTCATGCTCTCTGTCGCTAACTTTGTCTCTCTCTCTCTCAAAAAATAAACAAAATCTTGAAAAAAATAATTAGCAGGCAATAACATTATAGTAGTTATAACTATATTCTCCTAAGTTCAAAAATATAAGTTGAGAAGGACTTTTGATTTCAGACACAAAATGGAAAAAGCTTGAAAGTTGACTCTTATTCTTAAAATGACCAAAAAAAAGGGACAAATTAAAAATCAATGATTTGTCTTGCACACATTAGAGAACTAAAGTCACAAAACCAAAAAACCACTCTGAAATCTGCGGAAGCAGGTGCTGCCAGAGACACAATACCTAAGAGCTACCTACCTGGAGAAGAAGCTGCTGGAGCTATAAACTTGTAGGAACATTTAAGTGGCAATTTGATAAACTGCTGGAGGTTGAATAAGGACTAACAGAAGACCCAGAAACTCCTTGGAGGTAATCCTAGGAGCCCAATGTTTTTGTGAGCTTTCTCGCCAGGGACCACAGCAGATCTCATTGGAAGGATTGAAGAAAGATCTCCAGTAGGGATTGAGGAGGTCAGGGAGAAAGACAGTGAAATACCTCTAAAGCCTTCGCCATAACAAAAGCCTTCTCTCCAAGAGTAAGAGCTTTGTCAGAGCGTAATTTCAAAATTTTATGCCAGGTAGGGGAAGGGAAAGGGAAATTTCTCACGACACCATCCTTTCTCCAACCTTCCTGTTTCATCTAAGGAAGTAAGTGGGAAATGTAATCAACACAGATCAGAGCTTCAAAGTTATAGACTAGAAATACTGAAGTCAAGTAAAGGAATAGTATAAAATACAGGGTGGTAAATGGAGGGACCGTACTGAAGAAACAGTTGTGAAGATCACAATTCTGAGACATTGGTCCATCAAAAGACTGAGACTTAACTCGAAAATTATGGCCTGTTTCTCTTACCACTTTAGTACAATGACATTGGATTATACCATTGGATTATACCTGAAGAACCTGTAAGACCCAGACTCTGTCTGATGGGAGTACATAAGAGAGCCCAAAGCCAAGAGGGGAGGAAAAACAAGGACACTGCAGGAACCAAAGCCTCTGGAACCTATGGCTCCAACAAATAGTAATCACAGGCCTACTCCTAGCCATATTAACACAAATCCCTAAAGCAAAAGCCTATTTACCTACTACCCAATATAATATGTATGGCTTTCAACAAAAAAATACAAAGTATGCCAAAAGCAAGGGGAAAAAACACTCTGAAGACACAAAGCTATCACCAGAACCAGACTCAGACATGGCACAGATACTACATAGTGTATGATTCCAATTGTAAGACATTCCCGACAAGGCAAAACTGAAGACAGCAATAAGATCAGTGGCAGCAGGTGCTCAGGGAAATGGAGAGAAAGATGAAAGTGTGAATCACAGTGGAGTTCTAGGTGCAATTATTCCATATGACACACTAACAGTAAATCCATGACACCAGGCATTTGTCAAAACCCATAAAAATTTACAACCAGAAGAATTAAATTTAATGTAGGAAAAAAATGTGAAATATCTTTGAGAAGTGAAGAGGTCCAGGATGATGATATGAAATAACCTAACTGGTAGGGCAGAGGAAGAAGATTCTGACCAAAGGAACTTGGAAAATGAGTTGAGACTGTAAGACTAAAGGTAAAGGAAACTGTATATAAGCTCTCTCCTCTAGACCATAACATTTTTTGTAGAGGGAATGGAGGTTAAACATTTTGAAACTGCCATGGTTGTATGCTGGAACTACAAGACTGAAGTACATGAATGGGGGATAATGGAAGCCAGATTTCTTGCTTTTGGAGTGCAAATTTATAGATTAGCAAAGGGAGGAGGCCAGAACATCCATGTGGCAAATGATCAGAATTAGACAACTCAATGGTAACTCCTGGTTAGCTTACTAGAGATTCAGATAGCCATCTGTATACATATAGAAATACTGATATTTGAGGGCACCTGGGTGGCTCAGTCGGTTAAGCATCAGACTCTTGCTTTTGGCTCAGGTCATGATCTCAGGGATGAAAGAATGGTCCCCACATCAGGCTCTGGGCTTAGCACAGGGGTCTGTTTGAGATTCTCTCTCTCTCTCCCCATCTGCCCCTGCTCACTCTCTCTCTCTCGCTACAATAAATAAAATCTTAAAAAAATAAATTCTTATATATATGTGTATATACATGAGCTAGTATACACATATTAATTTCCTTGCTCTGTCATCTGAGAGCTCTGAGAGCTCCAAACGCAATGACGCTCCAGTAGTAGCAAGCACATTTAATACCTACATTTTGGTTTCTAATAACTTTCTTCTTTAAGATGAACCAGAACTCTTTGGAGAAATGTCTGACACTAGAGCTCAGGCAAGGAAAACACAAAATAAACTCAGAGCACTTTGTAGCACTAGAAAGTAAGAAAATTATCAAAAACCAAATATACAAAAAAACCCACAATAATAGGGATATGTCAAGAGACACAAGAGCTAACTTAAAGAGTTCTCAGCGGTTAAAGCTAAAACAATTTGAGCAACAAAATAAATAAGTAGTAATGGATTATAACCCAAAGCATAAAATAAATACCCGTAAGTCCATAATGGTATAAATAAATGATTCTATAAATAAACAGGACACTACAGACAAGTCTCCTGTTGAAAACTCTGAATAATTTCTGTAAATACTCTACCTTCAAGGACAAAAGCATAATTCTCCATTCTTTAAGGGTAGGCTGTATATAGTGATTCCCTTTCTAAGAACCCAGTGTAGAAACGAGGGGAAACAAGAGACTTTGCAGGAGAGAAATCTGACAGACATTACCTCAGCCAGGTGACTGAGGTTAACAACAGTAGCAATATAGCAGGTTAATGGTATGTACTCTTAATACAGTGTGATTTAAAAAAAAAAAAAAAAGCACATTTCCTCTTGGTCCTCCTTCCAAAAACCTAGTCCAACTATGAGAAAAACATCAAGCATCAACTGAAGGATCGTCTACAAATCTGACTCAAAAAATGTCACTCGCCAAAAATAAGGAATGTCTGAGAAACCATTATAGTTAAGAGGAGCCCGATACAAGAAAGCTAAATGTAATTTGATAACCTGGATGGGATCCTGGAACGGATAAAAGATGTTGGGTAAAAAGTTGGAAGCTCTTAATAAAGTATGGACTTTTACTAAAAATTATCCATCAACATTGATTTATTGATTATAACAATGTAGCATACTAATACAAGATGTTAGTAAAAGGGAAACTGGTTATGGATTTTATGAGAAATCTCTGTACTACCTTCATAACTTTTTTGTAAATCTAAAAATACTCTATGAGAAGTTTATTTAAATGCGTCAGTGACATGGCTGGTCTTAAAAAAAACTCAAGCGAAACTTCTAGAGATGAAAACTACAATGTTAAAATTAGGGCCTGGATAGGCATTGCCTCAGATGCAAATTTTAAAGGGATGCCAAATCAAGATAAACAATATTTTAATGCAATTTTTTAAAAATCATAAGTAATGCAAAAAGTATCTTGTGATGAACATAATAAAAAAAATTAAAGAGAGAAAGAATTAAAAAATGCTGTGCCAAGCTCTAAGAGACACTGAGGCAAAAGGAAAAATGTGAGCCCCATATATATTATTTCTATGTGTTTCTTTAATGGTTTCTCCCAGAACACTAGAGTAACTGAAAAAATATCGGAAAACTGAAGGTATGTACATTAAAACTCGTAATGTTATCTGAAGGTTAATTATTTAGGATATATATCCGTACCACTTGATAAAGTATATATTCATCAAACAAGTTACTTTCATTTATTTCAAGTAATAGTCAAAATCAAAAATGAGATAAGCAAAAAACAAGGTTTGGAAAATATTACTGATGAGTTTACTTTGATGAAACCCAGGAAAATAAAACTGTAAGACTCTGTTTGGTATATAAATAAACATTTAAATAGTGTACATTTTAATGTACCTACTTTTTAATTGTTCAGTATTTTTCCATTCCTGGCATGGAACAGAAAGGTCAGCAGCAGACTCACATATGCACTGTCACTTGAGTTATAGAAAACGAATTAGCACAATTCACTTGGCAAAGGACAGTACTTTCAATACATGATATTAGACAATGGAAAAATCAAGGAAGAAAAGATCTTGACTCCTTTCTCATACCATGCATAAAAATTAGTTCACAATGGATCACAACCTAAATACGAAAGGTAAAATAATATATATTCTCGATATTACTTTTACATTAGGTAATGCAAATATTTAATAGGATACCAAAAAACACTAATAGTGGTGAAAAAAAAAGAATTGGACCTTATTAAAATTAAGTATTTTTATCTAGTAAAAATTTTGTTAGGAGAGTGAAGAGATAAGCTAGAGGTTGGGAGGAAATAGTACATATATCTAATCAAGGATTCATATCCAGGATATACATAGCATTACTACAAATCAATAAAAGAAACTCAATTGACAAATGGGAAAAATACTTGGATAAGCACTTCAACAAGAGGGTATCCAAATAACCACACACAAAAAAGTATGTATACAGAATGTTGCTCAAAAGTATTAATCATAGAAATGCAAACTAATACCAAAATGCAGTATCACTGCATGTGTATGGAACTCCTGTTATATTTACCCTTGGGGATAACTTAAATAAGGACCAAGAACAAAAATCAAAAATAACTGCTTCAGTGTTTTCATATCTCATAAACAAATGTTGCTTTTTTATTTCACGAAAGGGAAAGATGTGTAACTAAAACCCAAGTAGTCTGGCAGCTAGCATAAATTTTGAGTTTTGTTAATAGAAATCAGAAAATATTAAAAATCTAATGAGATAATTTAATATAACTGATTAAATTTGTGTTAATATTTTATTACATGATTAACAAAATTATTTCTTAGCGACCTCAGAACACACCAAGATTCTCGAAGAAATGACAAATTTACGTTCATATGTTATCCCATGGGCTGCGAAAAATTTGTCATTTCCAAAATCATTCGAGTTGCATTTGAAAGAGTTAGCATCACCAACATATGAATTAATTTTTAGGAATTAATATCAAGAACATACAAAGATTCATCACATTTAAATACATGTAAAGGGACATTTTTAGCATTCACCACTTCTTACCACCGTCTTGGTTTGCTCCAAAGCTAGGCATTTTTTGAAATTTCTATCAAGGAATAAAAAAGGCAGAGTTGCTAATTGAAAACTCATGACTCTGTCTCCCCCACTATAGTATATATCTGAATTCAGACATACCCTACATATTCCATAACCCTAAATTTAAAGCCAGACTTCACACTTAACAGAAATATATATGACAGGAAAGAATAGGTTTAAAAAAGGTATTTCCTTAGTCTGGTATTCTTTAGATTTTAAAACACTGGGGCGATGTCCATTGGCCAGGACTTGGTGCTGTTAGATGAGGGATATGCATATCTTCTGTAAAATGTGAGAAAAATTATTTTGAGCATGGCTGCTTTTCAGAGGATTTTAAGATCAATTTTAGGAACAAATACATGCGGAAGTTCAAAATCTACAGTTAAAATAATCTGTGCATATAGTCAATCAAAACAGATTGAAAGATACAGAATTTCATAAATTTATGTCTTGGAAATGCTGTAAAATTCAGAAGAAATAATGGGGCTATTTCATTTGTGAGTTGTCTTAGATTGTGGTAAATCAGAGGTTAAGATAAAGGAGAAGCATTTTCCATTTGTAAGTTCAAAAATTGATTCCTGCTAATAAATGCAAATTACTGAAATAGTAAGCATCAAAGTATTGCCGCTGACCATAGTAAATGAGATAAATGTTTTGTCAGCTTTGTAAATGACCTATAATAAAGGTAACAGAAAATGCAACTTGAATAACTTACAATGCATTTTTCTGAGGGCATTTTAAGTATAAAGAAAGTCTTTTATTTTTTCATTGTTGAAGATAGGTCTAGTACCAGCTTCTATAAAGCAAAAAACAAAACAAACAAACAAAAAAACAGCAGTTGTGCCAAGTTTAAGGTGGCCATTTTTGAGCCAATTCAACTGAATGTATTTTCAAAAAGGGCATATTTTGAATTAGAAAATGAAACTTACCAGGCTTTTCTTCCCCTGGTTGATTCTCTGATAGTTTTGCTTACTTGAAAAGCTATTGCTCAGGAACATAAGGTAACATCAATTTGCCTCCAGGAACACATTCTTGATCTTTTGACCCCAGATGATTCCCTTAAACTTCATCTTGTGATAGTGAGGAATAAATTGTTTTTATTTTTACATGACTTCCACACTTGACAAAATCTATTGTGTTCTCAGAAGAGTGCCTATGTTCGTTCCTATGACATTATCACTCAAAAGTACTAAAGTAACAAAATACTTTTTCCTGGATCCCATAAAGAAAGCTTTTTTTACACTTTTTTTCCCCAGTAGTAAAGTCTCCAGGAAATAAGATGTGTTCCCAGCCATCATAATCCAAGCTAAACAGATTTTTCAGGATTTTACTCCTTCCTTCTGCTGGTTCAGTAAAGGCCAGAAAGAACTTAGTGCTTCTCATCAACCTGATACTTAACTGACGATCTAAAAAAGAAGGCACCTCTCCAAATCACTATTATTTCATGGACCTGAGAGGACCTATGCATTTCAGCACTTAGAGTCACATCCGTTCTCATCTAAATTACACAGATAGGTTTTGGAACTACGCCACCCATTTCAGGATTTAAACCTAAACCTTCCCAGCACAGGAAATGTAACCAATAACACTGTAACAATTTCATATGGTGACAAATGATAACCAGACTTATTGTGGTGACTGTTTCATAACGTATACAAATATTGAATCACTATACCCGCAAGTAATGCAATGTTATATGCCTATTATTTTTCAATAAAAAAATAAAGCCAAAGAGAAATAAAAACCTTAATCTCCTGTTCTGCCCTGCTTCCAGCCCCCATCCCACACTCTCTCCTTCAATGACACCCCACTTCCACAGCCCCCACCACTAAGGTACTTATTTATCCATTCATCTCTTAAGTATGTGTTGTGTCCCAAGCGTTCCTAAATACTGGAGAGATCAATGATTAAAATAAAGATCTCTCCCCTTTCAGAGGTTATACTCTGTCAGGTATAGAGAAATTTTAAAAAAGAGTGAAAAATTAAATTATATAGTATATTAGAAATAATATGCACTATGGCAATAAAACAGAGGATAAGGGAAGTAGGGAAGATGAATTGCAATTCTAAATACAGTGGTCAGGATAGGCCTAGTTGAAAAAAGACTTTTAAAGGGCACCTGGGTGGCTCAGTCAGTTAAGCATCTGCCTTGGCTCAGGTCATAATCCCAGAGTTCTGGGATCAAATCCTTCATCCCTGGAGGGTGGGGGGAGGGGTGTCCTTTCTCAGCAAGGAGCCTGCTTCTCCTCTGCTTGCTACTCCCCTTGCTTGGAGGCTTGTTCTCTGTCTCCCTCAAATAAATAAAATCGTAAAAAAAAAAAAAAGGACATTTAGGGACACCTGGGTGGCTCAGTCAGTTAAGTGTCTCCTTTCGGCTCAGGTTATGATCCCAGGGTCCTGGAATCAAGCCCCGCATTGGACTCCCTGCTCAGCAGGAAGTCTGCTTCTCCCTCTCCCACTCCCCCTGCTTATATTCTTTCCTTCTCTCTCTGTCAAATAAGTAAATAAAATCTTTTTAAAAAGGGGACATTTAAGTTAATTTTAAATGGGGTGAGGTCAATATCCCTATAGATATCTGGAGGAAGAATATGCCAAGCAGAAGTAACAGCTGGTGCAGAGGCCTGAGGCAGAAAAAGAACTAACAAGTTCAGGGAAGATGAAGAAGGTCCTTAGCCTGAAGACAATAAACAAGAAGAGGAGCAGATGAAGCTAGAGAGCTGAGTCCGATCAGGCAGAGCATTAGAGGCCCTTGTAAGGAATGTGGCTTTTACTATGAAACAACAGAAGGCAATAATGCTGGCAGGATCTATCTTAAGTTTCCAAGCTATTATTTGAAAAGTAGGACACTTAGGCAAGAACTACCAACAACAGGCTGTTGAAGTAATCTAGGGAAGAACTAATGGGGGCTCAGACCAAGTGATAGGACTATTTTAGTAAGTGTGATAAGAATAAGTTATAAAATGAAGATATTTTGAAGTAAGAGCTACTAGGATTTCCTAACAAAATGATGGTGGCTTGAGTGAGATGGAGAAGAAGAAAGGAAGACGCCAGAGTTTTAAACCTGATATATCCCTGATTCTATTCATCAGCCATTATTCTAAGTGCATGGAAAGAAGGGGAGAGAGACAAAGAGACATATAGAGAGATGGAGTCAAAGAAAAAGGAAGAATGAAAAAAAAATCAAGGAAAAGAATGAACATTAAATGATAAATGTTTATTACTGTGCTATGGGGGGGTATAAGTGGAAAGGGAAGAACTGAACTTGAATACTAGTTCTACCATTTATTAAGCAAATTATTTAGCTTCCTGACCTTCCATTTATATGTCTCTAAAAATACATACCATCTATTTATTAAAATATTGAGAGGAATTTAATAAAATAACATAAAATGCCTAGCATATTTCTTTCTTTTTTTTTCTTAATTGTTACGTATTAAGCAAAAAAATAAAATGAGGTTATTTAAAGACCAACTCAGGAATTCTCAAACATACTTTTTTCTGTTGTCATTAAATCTCTACTATCTTAGGTTTATGGTCCTTATATTTCCTCCTCTCATAGAAATTTACCCCAAATTCCTCAGAAATGATTATGGCTATTTCCTGAAAGCAACTTAAAATGAAGCAATTTCATATAATATATTCATATTGAGAACTGAGCCTCTGTTATGATTTTTCCTAAGTGGAAACCAAAAGGTCACATATAGTACCAAAGAGAAAAAGAAAAAATAAACACAATACTGAAATTATTTCATAAATCGACAACCTTACCAATTAAACTCAAATCTACATCATAAAAAAATGACCTGAGCATTAGTAAATATCTAAATGGAAAAAGTATGTCTTCTCAATATATTTGTCTCAGAAATTTTTTATTTTTTAAAGATTCTACTTCTTTATTTTAAGATTTTATTTATTTATTTGAGAGAGAGAGTGAGAGAGAACATGAGAGGGGAGAAGGTCAGAGGGAGAAGCAGACTCCCCCTGGAGCTGGGCGCCCAATGTGGGACTCAATCCCGGGATTCCAGGATCATACCCTGAGCAGAAGGCAGTCACCCAACCAACTGAGCCACCCAGGGGCCCCAAGATTTTACTTATTTATTTGAGAGAGATTGACCACATGAGAGAGCACAAGCAGGGGGAAGGGCAGAGGAAGAGGGAGAAGCTGGCTTCCCACTGAGCAGGGAGCCCAGATGTGGAGCTCCATCCCAGAACCCTGGGATTATGACCTGGGCCAAAGGCAGACGTCTACTGACTGAACCACCTACATACCCAGAGATTTTTTAAAAACTTTGCTCTTTATATCTTTCCAACAATCTTGAGTTAAGTTCAATAAAGGCTTAATTTCCCCAGAAAGATTTCATGGAATATTTTAGACCATATAGTAAATGTATACCAAAACTCACAACCAGTGGCACCTGGGTGGCTCAGTGGGTTAAAGCCTCTGCCTTCCGCTCGGGTCATGATCTCAGAGTCCTGGGATCAAGCCCCACATGGGGCTCTCTGCTCAGCAGGGAGCCTGCTTCCCATTCTCTCTCTTCCTGCCTCTCTACCTACTTATGATCTCTCTCTGTCAAATAAATAAATAAAATCTTTAAAAAAAAATCTCACAACCACATCAAAACATAACTTGCCTTTCAGTTTGTTCTCAAGCTATAAATTAAAACTCATATATAAAAGGCCTTGGCATTTAGAACACTAGTAAGTTCTAAATGAATTCATTTACTATGAATTCATTTACTATTAAATGAATACAGATAAAAAAATGCATATAGATACTTGTTTCTCCCATATAATTTCATCTACCAAATAACAATTCGTAGTATTTTATACTCAATAACAGCTTGGAAATTAGTAGAAGAAGGATCAATGGGGGATGGAATGGGTGAAAGATATACCAGATATTAAAGAAAGTTCTTGAAGTTCATGAAGAGATAAGTTGATGCCTGGTGAATATGTGGTTCTACACAAAGGACTGAAGAGCAACAAAATGATGAAAATTTATGTAAATATTATTAAAAAATCCTCATTTTTAAATTTCTTTAGAAGATAACTGTCAATAGCAGAAAGAAACCACAACTCACAACATACGGTAAAATTTATAGCTTACAGGGGCGCCTGGGTGGCTCAGTTGGTTGAGCGACTGCCTTCGGCTCAGGTCGTGATCCTGGAGCCCCGGGATCGAGTCCCGCATCAGGCTCCCTGCTCTGAGAGGAGCCTGCTTCTCCCTCTGACCTCTCCCCTTTCATTCTCTCTCTCTGTCTCAATTAAAATAAAATAAATCTTAAAAAAAAAAAAATTTATAGCTTACATACAACTAAAACTATGACTGCAATAGCTCAAAGAAACGATCAAAAAATTTCTTATATATTATTTGAAAGTGTATACTATTTGAAAGTAGAATGTGGTAAGTTAAAGTTCATATTGTAAATCCTAATACCACCACTAAAATATTTTCTTTAAAAAGAGAGAAAACTAACTCTGCAGATAAAATCAAATACAAAAACAACAGAAAACACACATACTTTCAATCCAAAACAAGGCAAAATAAAAAAACTGAACAAAAAACAGATGAAACAAATGAAAAACAACTTGCAAGATTACAGACTTAAATATAACCATATCAATATCACATTAAATGTAAATAGCCTATACTCCAATAAAAAGCAGAAATTTTAAGATTGAAATGAAAAATTAACATCCATTGTATTTTGTCTATTAGAAACCCATTTAAAATATACACACAGAGGTTAAAAATAAGAGAATGGAAAGAGACATTATCACACAAACCCTAGTCATCAGAACACTGGTATGGCTATATTAATATCAGAAAAATGTACACTTCAGAACGAGAATATCACCAGGGATAAAGAGAGCTATTTTATAATGTTAAAGGGTCAATTCATCAAGAAAATGCAAAAATTCTAAATTTACGTGCTACTATAAAGCAATAACTGAAAACAATGCAAGAAAAGTAGATAATACTCTCAATAACTGATAAAACAAGCAGTCATAAAATGAGTAATGATATATAAGACTTAAAACTGTCAGCCAACTTGACCTGACAATGATAAACACTCCACCAAACCACAGAAGAATATACATTCTTTTGAGGTTACATGGAATAGTCATGGAGATAGGCCATTTGTTGGGCATTAAAATGTCCTTATTAATTTAAAATGAATTAAATCTTCCAACTGAATTAAAGTAGAAGTCACAAATATATAAAATCCTCAAATATTTTCAAACTACGTCACACACTTTTAAATAATGCCACTGAATCTAAGAAGTCACAAAAGAAAATTAGCAGATGTATTGAACCGAATGATAATAAGAACACACATATCAACATTCGCAGAATACAACTATAACAGTATCCATAGGCTTTGCTGGTGAATTCTAACAAACATTTAAGGAATAAATAATACAAAAATGTCTCAGAAAATACTGGAGTATGAAAAACACCTTATAATTCATTTTGGGAGATCATCATCACGCTAAAATAAAAAACATACAAAGATATTACAAGAAAGGAGACCACAAAAAAGTGTTTTTTTCTAGGAATAGATACTAGGAGTGGAAGGAAACTTTGTACTCCCTGGAATAGAATAGAAAGTAGACACTAAGAATATAAAGAATGTTCCTTAACTTGGTAAAGGATATCTATGAAAAAAATTAATGGTGATTACTGAATGTTTTCTCCTTAAGATCAGAAAAATGTAAAAGATATTGACTCTCAATTCTTCTACTACACATTACAATGGAAATTCCTGACAGTTCCTTAAGGCAATAAAAAGAAATAAAAGGCCTGAAGATCTAAAGAAAGATTTAAATCTCTTCACTCATAGTTCACACCATGTGTATAGAAAATCCTAACGAATTTGCAAAAAAGCTACTATAACCAGTAAGTGATTTTTACAAGGATATAGGATACAAGAACAACATCCAAAAGCTAAATGTATTAAATGTATTTTAATATAATAACAATAAGAAGTTTGCAAATAAAATAAAAAATACACTTTACAAAAGTATCTAAAATCTTAAATATATTAGAAAACTTAATAGTATTAAGATACTAATTCTCCCTTAATTGACACATTGATTCAATATTATCCCAGCCAATTCCTAGCAGGTTTTCCTGAGATTCTGACAAATGAATTTTAAAATTTAAAGAAATGGAGGAGGGCAGTGGCAGATGGGCAAATTAGATGATGGGGATTAAAGAGTGCACTAGGCATGATGAGCACAGGGTGATGTACGAAACTGCTGAATTACTACATTGTACATCTGAAACTAATATGACACTGTATGTTAGCTAACTGGAATTAAAAACTTAAATAAAAAGATACAATCGTTTCTTAAAAAATTGAGGAAATGTAATGTAAATAACCTTATAATGGAACATAAGGGGGGGGCGCCTTGGTGGCTCAGTGGGTTAAAGCCTCTGCCTTAGGCTCATGTCATGATCTCAGGGTCCTGGGATCGAGCCCTGCATCAGGCTCTCTGCTCAGCAGGGAGCCTGCTTCCCTCTCTCTCTCTACCTGCCTCTCTGCCTACTTGTGATCTCTCTCTGTCAAATAATAAAATCTTAAAAAAAAAATTATTTTGTGAATTATATCTGTGAAACTCTGGCTGCTGCTGGGAGTGCCCGTGAGCCCTTTGGGATCTGTATTTTAGGTGTCACTGGGGGTTTCCTGATGGTGTGTGTGATGTATTTAGTAGAATCTGCAGTCATCTGGTACATCCACCATGCCCTAGCTTTCATTTTCTTAACCACTCACTGCTTCCAAGTCATGAAGGTCAGTACTCATTATTAAGGATGGGACAAAAGAGGGATGCCTGCGTGGCTCAGTTGCTTAAGCAGCTGCCTTTGGCTCGGGTCATGATCTCAGGGTTCTGGGATCAAGCCCCGCATCGGGCTCTCTGCTGGGCAGGGAGCCTGCTTCCCCTCCACCCCCCGCCTGCTTGTGATCTCTCTCTCTCTGTCAGATAAATAAATAAAATCTTTAAAAATAAATAAATAAATAATGGAACATAAGGGAAAATGGGATATTTACATTTCCATGGTAAATAACCAGTGTTAATAATCTAGGTATAATAATGAGGACAGTGTGTTATTGCTATGAGGATAGTTAGGGAGACCAACTGAACAGAATAGAAAGTCCAAAAGTGGAAGTAGACATGTATAATCAATTGATTTTCAACAAACATCCTAAGATAAATCAATAGAGAATGAATAATTTTTTCAACAAACTATGCTGGAAAAATTAAATATCTACATGGAGAAAAAAGGAACCTCAACACTTCTTTCTTTGTGTTTCTATACACAAACAATTTAGTGAAATGGATCACAGTCCCAAAAACACAGAAGAAACTTTTGGGTTAGACAATGACTTCTCAGAACAGAAAAAAAGCGTAACTATTAAAACACTGAAACATCTCACTTGATCAAAATTAAAACTTTTTTTTTTTAAGATTTTATCTATTTATTTGACAGAAAGAGAGACAGATACAGAGAGAATACAACCAGGGGGAGCAGCAGAGAGGGAGAACAGGCTCTCTGCTGAGTAGGGAGCCCAATGCAGAACTCAATCCCAGGACCCCAGAATCATGACCAGAGCTGAAGGCAGATTCTTAATCAACTGAGTCACCCAGGTGCCCCAAAATCTTAGGATGTTTAAAAGCCATTATTACAATGAAAGATAAAAATGAAAACAATCCATAGTCTAGAGGATAATTCCTAGTATTCTCAGGACATACATTTAACTAAGAATTTATACCCAGAATATATTAAAAACCTCTTACAGGGGCGCCTGGGTGGCTCAGTGGGTAAAAGCCTCTGCCTTCGGCTCAGGTCATGATCTCAGGGTCCTGGGATTGAGCCCCGCATTGGGCTCTCTGCTTGGCGGGGAGCCTGCTTCCCCCTTTCTTTCTTCCTGCCTCTTTGCCTACTTGTGATCTCTCTGTCAAATAAATAAATAAAGTCTCTAAAAAAAAAAAAAACCTCTTACAACTCATTATTAAGAGAAATAATATAATTTCGTAAAATTTGAATGTACATTTCACAAGAGTAGATATACAAATGATGGGGAAGTGCATGAAAGGATGCTCAGTATCATTAGATCAGGGAAATGATTTTAAATACAAATTAAATAAGATCTTGAACGGTTAGAATTTTGGTGAGGATGTAGGGTAGCTAGAGCTTTTATGCCTTGCTGCTGGAAATGTAAAAGAATATAATCACTTTGGAAAAGGATGAGAATCTCCCAAGCAATTAAGCATATACTTCCCATATCATCCAGCCATTCTACTCCTAAGATTCAATCAAGAGAAATGAAAAAAAAGCATGTCCACACATTTGTGCAAAACTATTCACAGCAGCTTTACTCATTACAGCCAAAACTGGGAAACAATCTAATGGCCATTGACAGGTGAACTGAGGAAGAAGTTGTGATATATTCATTCAAGGGAATATTACCCAGTAATAATAATTAATAATAATAATAATATTAAATTAGTAAATAATAGTAAATAATAATATTACTCAGTAATACTAAGACTGAACAAACTAATGTGATACACACAATGGAATCTTAAGACATTACGCTAACAGAGAAACCAGGCACAAAAGATTAGATACTGTATGATTTTACTTACTTAAATTCAAGAATAGGCAAAACAAGAGAAAACATTTCCTTGTGGTTTAAGTCTTTGGGAAAATTCAGAAAGCACTCAGTGGTTGCCTGGACCTGGATTTGGGAAGAAGTTTCCTATAAGTGGACATGAAAGAACTTTTTGAGGGTAATGGAAATTTTCATTATCTTGATATTGTGGGGGTTACAGAAATGTACTTAAAACAGGCACAAGGAAGTAATAAAACAGTAGATTATTAAAAATTATTGTTATATATTACATAAATATAAATATTAAATAAAACTTAGTAATCTATGGTCAAATTAACCTGTTCTGTAAATTGATCACTCTAGCCCACCCTGAATTATTTTCTCTACATGGTTAATGAAAATAATACAGTTCCTGAAACAGTAAGTATTCAAAAAATTGCATTCTATTCAGCAATAATAAAGTACACAGATAGAGATAGGGGTTTTTTTTTAATATTTTATTTATTTATTTGAGAGAGAGCGTAAGAAAGAGCACAAGAGGGAGGTATGGGACAGAGGGAGAAGGAGACTCCCTGCTGAGCAGGGAGCCCAATGCAGGACTCAATCCTGGGACTCCAGGATCATGACCTGAGCCAAAGGAAGAATAACCAACTGAGCCACCCAGGGGCCCAAGACAGGTATTTTTTAACACCTGAAACACACTCTATTTTTTGTTCACATCTAGGTATTGTCTTGTAAGTACCACATAAAAGGAAGTTATATTACCATTAGATTTTCTTTGAGCATACTTGACTTTTCTTCAATCCTTAAAGTAAATTCACTAAAAATTTAATTTTCTATTTTAATTTAAAAAATCCAGTGAGATGTTTCACTGTATTATGCCTTTCCATTGCAACTGCAAAAAGGAAAGTCAGTAATCCATTATGGAAAGTTAACAAAACCCAGGTCACCATGGTCTTTCATTTAAGACCCAGAGTTTTGGGGCACCTGGGTGCCTCAGTTGTAAAGCATCTGCCTTCGGCTCAGGTCATGATCCCAGGGTCCTGGGATTGAGCCCAGCAGCAGGCTCCCTGATCAGCAGGGAAGCCTGCTTTAGCTCTCCCACTGCCCCCGCTCGTGCTCGTGTTCCTGCTTTCGCTGTCTCTCTCGCTGTCAAATAAATAAATAAAATCTAAAAAAAAAAAAAAAAAAAGACCCAGAGTTTATACATTCCAAGAAACACAAAAATGCAAAACTAAAAATATACATTTTAAAGCTCTTCTCAAGTAGACAGGCGAAAAAAGTAATTGCATTTACAACAGAAAAAATATGCTGCCTCATTTCAGACTTGGTATTTATTTTACTAGTACATTTAGAGCTTTGTGTTAGCAAACATATGCCTCCTTGTGTTGCAGAATTCACTCACATCAATAAGACCACCTTATGTGATAGTTAATTTACAATGCATTACTGAAGTAAATTAATATGCTATGTCTAGACAATGTCAAAGTATCTAAGTGATAAAATTTATTAATTTTGACCAAAAAGATTTAAACTTCCACATCAGAATGAAGAATTTAAATCTTCAGTTTGTTAATAGCTCAAAGTCAGTGATCTCAGGAACTGGTATTTGAAGAGAGAAATTTAGAATGTCAAATAAAATGGGTGGACCAGGAACCACCTAATCAATGATTCATTATCCTTTTTCCTCAATGATTGTAACAGCTTCATTAAGTATAACTGATATACAGAAAATACACGTTTAATGTATACAATCTCATGAGTTGGAAT
>CM052806.1:24016742-24049651 GCA_028533885.1 Nasua narica
TTTTTTTTTGACTACAAAGTTTCGCTACATAAAGCTAACCTAAGGAAATTAAATAAAGTAGACATTGGTCTAAGCCACCAGCTTCCAAAAGTGACTGCAGAAAATAATGACTTTAGGATCTTTAAAAGTGCTTATTTTTGGTCAGTACCCCCCAGAAATTCTTATATAATTTGTATGGGGCACAACCTGGATATTTGAACTTTTTTAACAGCTCCTCAGTTGATTCTAATGGAAGCTAAGTTTGAGAAAGACGATCATAAGCAAACGCCCAATCTCATTTCAGTCTTTTATCTTGATTGCCCCAGCTGCCGAAGTTTTTCAAATTAAGTTTCATTCCTTCTCAATAAGGTTTGAATTTGCAAATACTAATTTTATTTAGAAATCACAAGCCACCTGCTTTATACATAATATTTCTTACTATCATACACTAAAGCTTTCACATTTGGCTCTAATAGTCCTTATGGCACCCACTCATTTCAAGTGAACATTATTATTTTCCCTGATCCAAAAAGCATTTTCAGGTTTTTATAAAATTCAGAAGAAAACATGCTCTCTAGTTTCCCCTTTACCCTAAATTATGCCACTTGGAGAAACCTTGCTCTCACATGTACAATGTCAGAGAGACATCACCCACTGGGTACATCAGCTGGTTCTCTTTCACCAAGCTGGTGCTCTATAAGACATCAGAATCAGCTCCGCATGTCCCATTTCCTCAGGGCACCAAAGTTATTTAATAAAATAATCTGTTGTAAAGCATCCATTGGAAAAAATCTCACCTCTGTGCCTTTACTCCAACTGCACATTTTCCTTGGAATAACCTTTCTCATCCCTATCATCTGGTTTTTGGACTGTTGAACACAGGTTCACGTTCCAGGCCTCAGATTGGTCATCCTATGCTACCATGAGGTCTGTTCTTAGCCTACTCTTCCCAGGAAGATTGATCACTCCATCATTTGGGCACTCACTGGGCAGCTGATGTTTCTAACATAGCCCTAAATTGTCTTATAATATTATTTTACCTGGTGGCTCTCTTTCAAAGGCTATAAAGTAGTCAAAAGTAGGACACACGAGCTCCTTATTTTTATGTCCCAAGATCCTATCACTGTACTTAACACTGCAGGTACAAAATAGGTATACATTTATCCAGTGAATTAAATTTTTTTATTAATGATAAGAATACGGGTTTTGACTATTTCAAAAAGATATATATGGCTCTATGTTCCCTGAAGCATTGCTTACAGTAGCTAAGATGTGGAAGCAACTAAAGCGTATCAATAGATAAATGGATAAAGAAGATGTAGTATGTGTATGACACAAACACACACATATATGCAATGGAACACTGGCCATGAAAAAAGAATGAAATGTTGCCATCTGTGAAACATGGATGGACCTAAAAGGTACAATGTTAAGTGAAATAAGTCAATAAGAGGGAGACAAATACCATATGATTGCACTTAGATGTGGAATCTAAAAAGCCAAAACAAACCAAAACCAAAAATGAACAAACTAAACAGACTTAAAAATACAGAGAACAAATTAGCGATTACCAGAGGGGGTAGGGGATGGGTAAAATAGGTGAAGGGGATCAAGAGGTTCCAACTTCTAGTTACAAAATAAGTAAGTCATGGGGATGTAAAGTACAGCATAGAGAAAACAGTAAATAATATTGTTATAATTTTGTATGATAACACAGGGTAACTAACTTATCTTGGCAAACAGTTTATGATGTATATAAATGTCAAATTACTATACTGTACACCTGAAACTAATGTAATATCACATATCAACCATACCTGAAAGGGAGAGGAGGGAAGGAGAGGAAAGGAGAGGAGGGAAGGGAAGGGGAGGGAAGGGGAGGCAAAGCAAGAAAGATGAGATAATATAAGACAAGAAAATGGGGTTTGGAGTCAATATGAGTACAAGTTTCAATTCTGCTTCTTCTAGTATATTTTTAACACATTATATAAATTTTCTAAGCCTCAATAACCCTATTCATAGAGTGGAACTCACAGAGTTCTTTTTGAGGAATGCTATGAAGTATACTATAATGTTATATGTGTAAGGTATCTCATTGTACATTCTCCCCCAAGTCTCATCTGTGGTAACTTAGTGCTAGTGGAATTCAGCATCAATGTCATTTGTTCTCTCAAAGCCTTCCTCCAGATTATAAATTTATCAGTATCATCTCTCCATATTTCAACCAAGCTCTACCTGTCCTGAATATTTTACATTATTTTTATTGAAGTATAACTGACATACAATGTTATATTGGTTTGATGTGTACAACCGTGATTCAAAAAGTCTATGCTCACCACAAGTGTAGCTACCATCTGTCACCATACAGCACTATTATAATACCATTGACCATGTTCCCTGTGCTGTGCCTTTTATCCCTGTGACATATTCATTCCATAACCGCAAACCTGCATCGCCCACTACCCTTTGCTTATTGTGCCCAAGTCCCAGCCCCGGTTCACTTCGGCAATCATCAGTTTGTTCTCTGTATTTATGGGTCTATTTCTGCTTTTTGTTTGTATATTTGCTATTCATTTGTTTTGTTTTTTAAATTTCACATGTAAGTGGAATCATGCAGGATTTATCTTGCTCTTTTGACTTAATTCATTTAACATAATATATATAACATTATATCTCACATCTTCTTCTATCCATTGCCCTAAATACTTTTAAACAATTAGATAGCCACCTTCTTATTCTGTGATATTATCAAATGATGTTGAGCTCTGGTTTCTAAATATTGGAGGTTAGCACTTACTTTTATCAAAGTGCACATAATGTAAGAAAAGAACAAGAATGCCACCAAAGCTATGACACTGCATCATAAAGTTGATCTAGTATCTGACAATTGTAAGGAAATGTCGCTTATGGGAAGAATAGCAAAACAGAACTACATGGCACCTGGATGTCTGCATTTACTTCCTACTTGCTGCTGTCTTTCTAAATTATAATTTACAAAATCTAGTATCTTGGAGAGAGAAGACATTGGTACTGGGCAAAAAAATAAGCTCCTCTCCCTCTACTCTTATCTCCTCTTGCCATATCCCTAAATAAGAATAGTTATTATAACTAGTTTAAAATTCAAATGAATTTGTGGCACTATTTATCAGATTATCAGTTGCTTTTTTAGATATAAATGCATAGAGATTTGACAATTGTCAATATTGTAATGGCATTTAGGGAAAAGAGAATGCAAACTTAGTTTCTTTACTGAAGAGGAGCAAGCAAGGAATGTTGAATTGACTTCATTTATTTTAAAGAATATTAAAAATATACCATATAATCTACGTAATAAATATGTTTTTAATGACTTCATAAAAATCTCCTGGTTGACAGTAAACTATTTAGAAGGTCCAAACCATTTAAGACAGAAGTACTCATTTTGGAAAGCAAATATTTTTCTGGTTTGCTTAAAGTGCAATACAATAGTACATGCTATAATTCTACCGTAATATATGGTAAATAACCAAAAATCTAGTTAGTTCAAAAACTTCTGATTTCATTAAGAAATTCTAAACTTGTTCCTCCGGAAATTGGTGCATGCTATCTTTTTAAAAGTTTTCCTAGTTATAAAAATTTAAGAATCTTTCACTATTAAGTGTCACTCTTCACTGCACTTATGATTAGCCTGTAGACATCAACTAGGTTACTAGACATCAATAGGTTACTCACTGAAAGGAAAAAAGTCCTTCTTCCATATCAGGACTGAGTTATTTACAATCCTTGGTACTCAAGTATTACTAAGTACTTATCCTTATCATAGAACTTATCACATGCCATTGAAATTGTTACTCTGCTTGTATGGATCACTGAGCCCCAAGCTCCTTGTCTTATTAGTATGTGCATATATGTATATATATGATTATATATATATGATTTAAATGTATATGATTTATATGTGTACTTATATATTTTTATAAAATATGTATATAAAATCATAGTTTATTGTATGATTTACTAATTGTATAATGTATTTAGTGTATGTATTGACTAGTGCTCCATTATTGTTTCTTAATAAATAAAACATAATCAACCTCACTGGTGAAGAGATGAAAAATGGCAGTGAAATAAACATATCCTTCCAGACAAGTAAAAGCAGAAATAATTCACAGATGGTAAACATACTTTACAGACTGTTAAAGGAGTTCTTCTAGCAAAAGATGGAAATCTAGAGCTTACACAAAGCATTGGAAAGGATAAAAATGTAAGGTAAGGTGCCTAGGTGGCTCAGTGGGTTAAAGCCTCTGCCTTCGGCTCAGGTCATGATCTCAGGGTCCTGCGATGGAGCCCTGCATTAGGCTCTTTGCTCAGCAGGGAGCCTGCTTCCCCCTCTCTGCTTGCCTCCCTGCCTACTGTGATCTCTCTCTCTCTGTCAAATAAATATATAAAATCTTTAAAAATATACATATATGTATAAGGTAAATATAAAGCACATTTTTTTACTTTAATTCCCTTAAAAGACAATTATCTAAAGCCAAAAACTGTAACAGTATACTGGGGAAAACCTTTCTAAGTATAATACATAATAACAATAACACAAATAATAAAGTGGGGGAAACAGGAATATATCATTATAGAATTCATATACTCTATGTGAATATAATATTTTTGAAGATAGATTATGATAAATTAAAGATATATATAAAGGATTCCAAAATAAGAAACAGGTATGACAAATAAAACAACAGTAGGGAAAAATGCAATCATAAAAAGTACTCAACTAATATAAACAAGTCAGAAAAGAAAATAATTATAAAAACAACAGAAATATATCAAAAACTACTAGCAAGACTGATTTAAATGTAAATACATAAATAGTTACATTAACTGCAAATGGTCTAGGAATGGCAGTTAAAGGAAAGATAACCACGTTAGACTTAAAAAGTAGACCCAGCTCTATGCTGCCTACAAAAAAAAACTTATATTAAATATAAAGTCAAAGATGGGTTAAAGGTTAAAAACTGGCAAGGTATAGCGTGCAAGAACTAAAATGGCTTTACTCATAATCACCGAAAATTGGAAACAACTCTAATGTTCTTCAAACGGTGAACAGAAGAACTGATACATCCATACAATGAAATATCACTCAGCAGTGTAAGAAATATACTCTGGATTCACATAATAACAGGGATTAATCACAAATGTGTTACACCAAATGAAAGAAGCCAGTGTGAAAAAGCTACATGATATATGATTGATTAATATGATGTGGGATAGGCAAAACTATAGGAACTTAATTCAGATGAGTGGCTGCCACGTACTAGTTGTAGGAGGGAGGGGTTAATGATGAAGGGGCATGAATATTTAGGGTGATGAAATTGTTCTGTATCTTGATTGCAGTGGTAGTAACATGAGTCTATACATGTATCATGTTCATCAAACTGTACACTGAAAAGGGTAAATTTTACTATATGTGAGTTATACCTTAATAAATCTGACTTCAAAAAAGTACTTTAGATATTAAAGACACGTTAATAAGCAGGTCAAATATTTTTCCTCTCTTAATACACATTAAAAAGAGGTATAAATGTCCCTGAGGAAATATGTGCCAAACAGCTCTGTATTTCAAAACCAGCATCAAAGCTTGAGGGTTTAATGCTATTAATTTTCCCTGGTTCAGCTCTAGGCACCCTGGAGGGCACTAAATAAACAGTCCTTGACTGAATGACTTTTCTTTATAGTTCCTGAAGCACAAAGTTTAGAAACCATTGACTGGAGAGTGGAAAAAGGAGGAAGGAAACTATAATTTTTCAGAGGACAGAAACAAGCCCCTGGAAATGTGCCCCACAGCTTAACCTTCATGTTTAAGCACTGTTTCGAGGGAATACAAGAAAGAGTCAGGGAATTATGCGTCCCAGCTTCCTTACTCTAAGTCTTATTCTTCCTCCTTGATAGCTCACCTCCTCACTCCTTCCCCCTTCCCCACTGTCTGTCTGCCTCTCTCCTCCACCCCTGCACCATCCCCACCGCCCCCCACCCCCCTCAAACACAAATTTACTTGCACAGGTACTACATACGCTGAAATTCCAGGTATTTTTTATTCTCACACAACTGCAACTATCTGAAAAGAGATTTATTTGCATTTTGGAAAGGATCAATAGATTAGGCTTTAGCTGCAAGATATCAATCACATTTGAGCCGGAAAGAAAAAGCTTTCCTAAACTCCCCAGATCACGCCTCTATGATTGGCCACTCCTCTAACCACAAACTGATCACTTCTTCTCATCTTTAAAGTATTACCAAATATATACTGAACTCTGAAAAGATGCACAGTGTTATCTGGATTTTCAGGGCTTTGCCAAGCCAATTTATTTAGATACAGATCTTACTCCAAAGGACTTACAATGCAATAGTTATGCCTCAAAGCCACTGAACATTTTCCCCTACTTTAGGAAGGATATTTATTATGTTGTTGTTGTTGTTTTAAATGTATATATTAGCATTGCCTTTATTTTACAAAATCCCACATTATGCTGTTATAATCAAAAAGTTTACATAATTTATGTTCTCTTGATAGTAATTATCTAAAGGATTTTTTAAATTTTTCTCTATTTAAATTCAATTAATTAACATATGATGTATTACTAGTTTCAGAGGTAGAGGTCGTGATTCATCAGTCTTACATAATACACAGTGCTCATTACACCATGTGTCCTCCTCACTGTTACCCAATTCCCCAATCCCCCTACCCTACAGGAACCCTCAGTTTGTTTCCTGTTATTAAGAGTCTCTTATAGTTTGTTTCCCACTCCGATTTCATTAGGAAGGATATTTGGAAGTTATCAAGAATTTCAGGAGACCAAAGCTCATAATAATAAAAATTTTGAGCCCCCAAATAATAATTTCAGAGATAATCTGCCCACTTTGTGTTAACTGTAAAATAAATAAACTCTCAGGTCATAGGTAAAGAATAAATTAAGGGTTTTATAACCCTTAATAACAGAACTGTTCTGTTTAACTCTAACTCACCTTCTTTCACTTTTACTTCTTTTATTTCTTTTTACTTTCTTTTACTTTCTGCTTTAGTTCTCTTGGTGCCCAAGAGGGGATACATACATGTTCTGGGGAGGTGGCTCCTCATCAGAAACGCCTGGCCCAGGGTGTATATTAAGAATGCAGATTTCCAAGATGGGCCAAGGAGATTCTGTTTCTTTTAGGCTCCGGAGGATCAGGGATTCATTCACATGATTGTGATGACTAGTCAAATTTGGGAAATACTGCTGCTCTTCCTCACCTTTCCTCATTATTCCAGGTCGGAGGAAGAGAACATTACATGACATGGAGGTAATATATAGCTATTTCACACACATTTTGAAAGCGTATCTCAGTTGAGTATCACCTGGGCTAGAAATATATTATTTACATTGTATGGGGGGAAGGGTAACTTAACTCTCCATATAACGAAATTAATAAAAAATTATGACTTGCAGTAATCATACATCATACTAAACAATTAACTTTCACAAAGAACTTCTATATACAATTCCAATTTTAACTTCTGACCTTTTATTTCTAAACCATCTGGTCTTTGAAAATTTCCAATATTTTCTAAGACCATATCTGAATTGAGTTATAGGCTTGCTAAATAAACATTTGCCTGTGAGAATCTTTGGAATCAGCTTTACTTATAAGGAACTATTTGTGCCCTAAACCTGACTGCTCTGCTAATCTTGTTTTACTCATTATTCAATACTGTATATATATCTTTTGGAAAAGTCATCTCATCATATTTGGAATTTTAACACAAATTACAGAATATTCTCATTCTCTCTAAGTGCAATTGCTCAAAATTCTCAATTCACTACAGTTTCATCAAACAGTATTCCTGTTTTCCTTCTGCAGGTACACTTTTCACCCTGTAAAATCACATCTCTTTCTCTCTCTCCTGCACTTTGAGCCACTTGTATTTGAGCAGTGCTCTAACAGAGGTGACGTGCCTATTCCACATTCCACTGAAAATACTAAATCAAGATGCCAAGTAGGATAGAGAAAAGGGCTTGAACTTCCAAGTAAGATGGAAACTATGTTTGAATACTGCCTCTTCTGGCTGCAAAGCAAACAGTATATCTAAATAAAGCCCTCCATGGTTCATTCTCCCTTCAATAGATATTTATAAAAACACTACCATCTGATCCTTGTTAGATTCACCAGTCTGTCTTTGAAGCAATTTTACCCACCCTTCACCAACTAACTTCCAATAATTAGGAAAGAATAAATATATTCAAGTTCCTCAATATCCCAGGAAATCCCTCAACTCCAAATTCTTGAACATGCTTTGTTTCCTTTGCCTAGAATACTCTCACCACCAACACCTCGCTTTAGATAATTTGTACTATTGAAATAATGCTCAGAAGTGATTTTGTAAGGTAATGAATAAAAGCTAATACTGGATTGCTATATCAGAAAAGGCTTCCCAGATGAGATCAATCTCCAAAGATGGGTATCTCGTTGGGCAAAGTGAGAAATGAAATTCGTACAGGAGAAGTGCTCGAGCACAGGAATAAGGGGTAAAGAGGGAAGGCAAGTAGGAGAGTGAAAAAGTTAAGGAGAAACTCAGTAGTACAGTGGGATTTAAGTGAAGGATATTACCTGAGCAGATCAATAACAGCCAATACAGCAATTCCCTTGGGCAGAGAGAAGTCACAGGTCAACTTAAAAGTTATCCTTGGCTAGATTCCAAGACTCAGAAAATTTCTTCAATAAAAATTTAACTCCCTTCTGCTGTCTTCTCCCTGTTGTATTTCATGCTTCCACTTTTCTCCTTTTGCCCATCCTGTGCAGCTCTGTGGATTGATGATTCTGTTGGAGTGTTGGCCCAGGTTCAGATTGGAGATTTTTGGTTTTTCGTGAAAAGATGAGATGCTGCCAGTGATCCAGTTATGTAGCCAACCAGAAGTCAATTTTAACTTACAAAACAATTCTTGTTAACTCATTTTTTAAAATCTACTATAATTACTAGCTACTCACAGTAGCCCACATAATCAGAAAACCATTCGGACCACCAAACCCAGAGGAGGACAGGAACCAGGACTCCTCTGAAGACCTCACTCAGAAATAGCTTTGAGGAAAGATATCAAGGGGAAGTATCAATATCAAAGGAAATAACTCTGAGGCTCTGTCATCAGAATAACTCAATTCCAACTCTGCACAAGATTCAAAATCCCGGGAGTCAGACTGGCCTCGCTTAGATCTCACGTGGATTCTTGGGCCAGTGGAACCAAGTAGTGGGGGACATGTGACTAACAGGTCCCTCATGACCCCTGAAATGGAGGTGGGAAATTCCTAAAAGAAAGGCAGGAAGCCATTACCAAAGTAAGAGTAAAGGGTGACAGGCAAAATCAAAAGAGGTCTCCTACAATTTTGACACCTCTACTGAGTAAATCTGACCACAAGCACGCAACAAGTATTAAGATAATGTTCCCAGTGAGTTTTTCTGTTTCCGTGATCCACAACCAATGGTGTGTCTGTGAACTCTGTTATGTGCTCCATAACCACACGTGAATTCAGAGGCAGGCGACCCAACAGATTCCATTTAACAAGTGAGCAATTAAGCTCCACATTCTCCCATACCTCAATCTTACAACTTCCGGAGGATACCTTCCTATGTCACCTCAAGTACATTCTTTTATCGTTTAATAATAATAAATTATTTTATTTATTTATTTACTCCAGAAGCAGAAATCAAGAGTACGCTTAATTGACTGAGATACTCAGGGGCCCCTAAGCTGTGGAATATTTCTGAATCACTTATATCTGTCAATAGTAGTTACAGCTATATATGAAGTATTTTCTTTCTATAGTAATAAACAGCATTCTAGTAACAGTAAGTCAAATTCTGAATTTACTGGAATTTTAAGACAACAAACTTATTTTCCTATATTGTTTTATTTTATAGCATGATACGTACTGAAAATATTTGTGCTCAATTTTCTAAAATAGTGTCAATAATCTCTGGATACACATACAGATGTGTGTGTGCAAATGCTATGGAAAATTTTAGGGTGCAGACTATAAAATGATATACAAAATAAACAATTTAATTACCTTACGTTCTTTTCATTTGATTTGGTTTGGCTTTTTTGCCATTGCTTATTGGTTGAGTTCTAAACATGTTTACAAAGACCAATTGTTCTGTCGACTCCACTTCAAGATTTCTTGAAACAAAAGAAATTCCATTCAATAATGGAAGAGAAAAAGTGGTTGTGCAATTTTTTGTCACTAATATCACACTGCATATGAATGTGCTAAACTTGAAGTTCCAAGGAAAGGAAAAGTTGAACTACATGAATTTATGTTGAAATTGAAATTCCTCATAGTAGAAATCAATAAAAATGCTTTAATATATTTTCCTAAGATAAACCAATATGAAGAAAACATCATTGAAATTGACAGAATTATGTAAATTGGCTGCCAAATACTGAAAAATTTGATAATTTATTGACATCGTTTAGGTTTTCTTTTTAATTTGTGCAATAATGTTTTGAAATTAATGTATTAAGTTGACAAAAATTAGTGAATTTTCTTAATTTAGAAAAATGTACTTTGATAGTCATTTGTGTTTCTTCAGTCAAATTTCTAAAGAAATGAATGACTATTGCCCATGTGGACATTAATATTGAAGGAAAATTATTTTTTAAATTATTTATTTATTTATTATTTATTTGAGAGAGGGAGAGTGCACGAGCAGAGGGGGAGGGGTAGAGGAAACGGGAGAAACAGAATCACCTCTGAGCAGGGACCCCAAAGTAGGACTCAATCTCAGGACCCCAGGATCATGACCTGAGCTCAAGGCAGATGCTTAACTGACTGAGCCACCCAGGTGCTCAGAAAATTATTTTTTGGTACTTGATTCACTTATTTGAAGTATTAAAATCTGTTCAAAATAATTTTGGTAGGTGAACTTACTTTTACAAATGTAAATATTATGAAATCTAAATATACATCATGTATTTCCGATATAAATATATGGTCCAAATTGACATGTGCTATAAATATAAAAATACACTCTCAATTTCAACGACTTATTACCAGCAAGGCAAAATTTGTAAAATATCTTAATAAATTAATATTGATTCTACATTAAATATTAAAATAATAATACTTGGGTATATTTGGTTAAATGAGTTATATTTTTTTAAAGATTTATTCATCTATCCAAGAAAGAGAGAGAGTGTGGGCACACAAGTGAATGGGGAGGGGTTGAGGGAAAGAATCTTCAAGCACACTCCTCACCAAGCAGGAATCCCCATGCAGGGCCAATCCCACAACCCTGAGTTCATGACCTGAGCCTAAACCAAGAGAAAAAACAAAGGGCTTGATCTCAAAACCCTGAGATGGTTTAACTGACTGAGCTTAACTGACACTTAACTGACTGAGCCACTCAGGCGCCTCTAAGCAAGTTATATTCTTTTTTTTTTTTCTTTTTAAAGATTCTATTTATTCATCCGACAGAGAGAGAGATCACAAGCAGGCAGAGAGGCAGGCAGAGAGAGAAGAGGAAGCAAGCTCCCCACCGAGCAGAGAGCCCAATGCGGGGCTCGATCCCAGGACCCCCAGACCATGACCAGAGCCAAACGCAGATGCTCAAACCACTGAGCCACCCAGGCGCCCCAGCAAGTTATATTCTTAAAAACTATCCTCATCTGTTTCTTTTTACATTTTTAATGTGGCTGCTGGAAAATTTAAAATTATGAGTTTGTTCACATTACATTTCTATTGGATATCAGTGATGTATAATAACTTTCTCCCTAATCTCCAGATTTAAAATATGCTTTAAATTCTGCCTTCTTTTTCCAGAACGCTTTCATTTTTTCTCTATAATAATTATATTTATTGTAGAAATTTAGAAAAATACAGAAAATCAAACAGATAACTTTAAGATAACCCATAATTTAGCTCAGAATGAGGGGCGCCTAGGTGGCTCAGTGGGTTAAAGCCTCTACCTGTGGCTCAGGTCATGATCTCAGGTTCCTGCGATCAAGCCCCACATCGGGCTCTCTGCTCAGCGAGGAGCCTGCTTCTCCCTCTCTCTCTCTCTGCCTCCTCTCTGCCTACTTGTGATATCTTTCTCTCTGTCAAATAAATAAATAAAATCTTTAAAAGAAAATTTAACTCAGAATGACTATTAATATTTTGATGTGTTTTCTGGTCTTCTTCCTAAGTCTCCCTCTTCTCCCCTGTCTTTTTCTCTCTCCCTTTCCCTCTTCTCTCTCTACACACCCAAGAATTAACAGACATCATTATATTTTTTCCAAACAAAATATTTGAGCCAATAGAGAAGCAATGAAAAGTAAATCCATGATGTAGCCAAGAAAAGATTAAAGAAGATGCGACTTTGGGGGGTGTAATGATTAAAAGCAAAATATTCCATTTCTCTCCAAAAGATAACGTGAACAGAATGAAAAGACAACCAACAGACTGGAAGAATACATTTGCAAAAGACACATCTGATAAAAGATTATTATCAAAAATATACAAAGAACTCATATATCTCGACAATAAAAATACAAAAAACCTGACTCAAAAATGAACTGGAGGCCTTAACAACACTTCACCGAAGAAAACATGGGATGGCAACCCGACATATAAAAAGATGCCCCACATCATATGACATCAGAGAAATGCAAATTAAAACAACAATGTGATACTATGTATCTATTAGAATAGCCAAAATCCAGATCACCAACAACATCAAATGCTGGCAAAGATGCAGAGCCATAACAACACTCACTCATTGCTTGTGGGAATGCAAAAGTGTACAGATACTTCGGAAGTCAGTTGGACAGTGTTTTACAAAACTAAACGTACACTTACCATACAATCCAGCAATCACGCTATTTGGTACTAGCACTCAAAAGAGCTGAAAATGTATGTCTACACATAAACCTGCACACTAATGTTTATAGCAGCTTTAATCCTAATTGCCCAAACTTGGAAACAAAGAAGACGTTCTTTAGTAGATAAATGAATAAACTGTGGTACATCCAGACAACAGAATATTATTCAGCACTACAAAGGAATGAGCCATCAAGCCATGAAAAGACCTGGAAGAAACTTAAACGCATATTACTAAGTAAAAGAAGCCAATATGAAAAGCCTACATATTGTATGATTCGAACTATATTACTTGCTGGAAAAGACAAAACAGTGGAGGGAGAGAGAGATGTGTAGGTGGAACATAGAGGATTTTTAGGGCAATGAAACTACTCTGTATGGTACGGTAATGGTGGACACCTGTCATTATACACTTCTCTGAATCCATAAAATGTACAGCACCCAGAAGGAGCCCCAGCGTATACTATGAGTGATTATAATGTGTCAATGTATGCTCATCAATGGTAAAACTGTGCGACTCCGGTGGAGGATGTTGATAGTGAGAGAAAATGTACATATGTGGGGGCAGAAGGTATATGGAAGATCTCTATACCTTTCACTCAGTTTTGATGTGAACCTAAAATGAATTTTAAAAAATAGTCTCTCTTTAAAAAAAAAAGCACAGGATATTCTATTCTTCTTTCTCTGAAGTTAGGTTTCTTTCCCTGTGAATTTAGTGTCTAGGCTTCCCAAAACAAATAACTCTTTAGAATCTGTGAGATGTTATTCTATTTAAACCCACTGAAAACAACTTACAGAGATGCCTAAAGTTAAGTAATTTAAACAGACTTGTACACTGTTGGCTCCTAGGATGATTAATTCATGTCTTTAAATCACAAAAACTTGCACAAACATATCATCTGTAGTTCAAGTAATCATTTACAAACATGGAGTCTTACCATCATTACTATCATTACTGACTGATAGAATAATCTAATACTTCTACGCATGCAGAACATAAGCCCACGTGAAGTCTTTCCACTTCATTTATTCAATGAATACTGTGTAGTAGTTATTGAAACAACAGTAGTTTCAGGTATCTCTTTCGGTCACTGTACAATATTTTTTTAAAAGTTGACTATAAAGTGGGTGTGTATATGTGTATGTGTGTGTGGTATTATCAAAGAGGAACTTCATTATATTTTGTGCTTATTTTGAAAAAGCTGTATTAGAAGGTAAGCTTTAGATTAGGTTTCTCAACGTAACTGTGTATTACATATGTTTTTATATAAAAGTTGAAGTTTGTGGGGTATCTGGGTGGCTCAGCTGGTTGGGTGTCTAGTTCTTGATTTTGGCTCAGCTCATGGTCTCAAGTCGTGGGATTAAGCCCCACTTTGGGCCCTGTGCTGGACATGGAACCCACTTGAGTTCTACCTCTTTCTCTCTCTCTCTCCCTCTCTCTCTCTCTCTCCCCACCCTGTCCAAAAAAGAAAAGAAAAAAATTGACGTTTGCATTAACTGACAATGAGAGCAACTTAAACTCAATCCCTCCATGTCAAATTTTAACTGGGATTTCACAAACTTAAAATAAAGGTTTATTAGGTAACAAACCACATGCACTAACACTTGTCCCTATACTAGAGACTATCCCACAAAATCCACTGAAACATGAATTTCTTCTTGATAAAAGTAACATCACTTGGAAACAGGTTATTGACCTTACAAAAATTATCAACCATCCAGGTATATTTTCTTCTTATTCTTCCTCCACAACATCCATAAGAGCAACATACCCCTCAAGCAGAGGGACTTTCAGATATAATGTATATTTCAACACAGAAGCACAATCTTTCTCTGTACTTTATGGAATAAGCCAGAGTTAGGAATTTATGAACTATCTCCCCTCCAGGGGTGTAATTTGTCCTGACTTGAAGCATTCAAAGAGTGTATCCTTCTCACATCTTTGATCATTTATCCAAAGTAATTACAAGCCAATGATAGCATGACTGTGACTTTCTTTACTAATGTCCTGGTAGCTCTGTAACCAGGAAGAAATAGAACTGTTTTTTTCTGGGGGTTTTTTGTTTCGTTTTGTTTTGTTATCTAAACATGATTAATCTCATATATTTTACCTGTATACTCCTCAGTGCAGAAAATGCTAATGTTACATTATTTTGAATTAAAAAATTGTGTTTGGGGCCTTTCCTTTCCATTTATTGCTTGGCTCGTTGCATCAACAAGAAGTGATGAAATTTAATTACCTTTATGAAAATGAAAAAAGTGTTACTATTTTACACAACTTCTAATGGCAATACCACTTTAGAATGAATAGCAAAAACAAACCAAGTGTGTCATAGTACTTATAGCATGAAAAGTAGGAGCAAGGAATTCTTATTAGAACAATGTTAGCTTTTCATGGTACAGAAAATTGATTATCCTTTCCTGATTTGTTTGTTTTCTTCATTCTCTGTGGAGCTATTATACTGCTTCTGTATAACTCTCTAACTTCTTATTTCCTGCTAGCAATAGTGTAGCTATTACTTTCTTGGATGATACATTATGTTAAGTTAAAATGTAATCAAATGATAGCATTTATAGCATCTGGACTCCCAGAATACAGATTTTTTTTTTTTTTATCTAAAGACAAGTGTTACACATTAAAATTCAAACAAACTGGAGAAGCTGGTTCATTTGCTTGATTTGTGTACACGGACTATTAAGGAGATTGGGGCAGGGAGTAACACGTGAAGGAATTTATACAGTGTGTTCATGGCTTGCAATAGTTTTCTTCCTTCTCTCTTACAGAGTTCCAAAATTTTGTCTTATTCAATAATTAAAATGTATGACAAAACTGGGATTACCAACACCCCACAGTTGGAGGAAGGGAAAAAAGACATTTTGCAATGCTTGACAGACAACAGTAAATATTCAGCAGGTATTGAATAATATGGAGGGATTGAGAAATTTTCTCTGGAATTTTGTCACACAAGGATGGATAGAAAATTTATCTCAAATATTTGCCAGCAATGTGACCTTGGGCAAATTACTCAGCTGTTGCCAATTTTTTATAAAAACCCTATACAGTTTTTATAAAGATTAAGAAAGAAAATGCATATAAAGGACATAGCACAAAACCTTGTTCATGGTATATATTCAATACATGTTCATTTGATTGTTGTTATTACGATCGATATTATTGGTATTACTAGTTGATCCTTGATACAAAGCAGAAGTTAAGGAGGTATGCAATAGATGTTGGTGTTTTATCATTGTTAGGACTGTTATTATTATGAGCACTATTACTTTTTCTCTTTCTCAAGCGCTATACAAGCAGAAAACACCCCGCCCCATCATCATCCATCCACGGAGGAGGATATTTCCACTCTGGGACTTGTATTGTTGGTTTTTTCATTTCTTTATCCTTGAGAGCACCAACTCTATTCCTAGCACACGTGGTAGATGCAGAGGGGACACAGAAGAATTATGAGGGACAATGATGAATAGGAACCTGGGGTCCATGCAGCCCCACCACCAACAAATTAGAGCCGGTGCTCCCTTCCTTCACACAATCTGTGGTAGCCTGAAAAAGCTTCACTTCGGTGAGGAAGAAGCCTGTCCTCTTCCACATACTTTCAGAATGAAAATAGCAATTAAAAAAAAAAAATGTTGGCTAGCCTCAACTTTCAGCTGATTCACTTTTGAGTAACTTTGAAGATAACAAAATTCCAGCAGCCTTTGCTGTAACAGAATGGATCTGTTAGCTGCCAAACCTTTCCCTAAAATGCATTATCATTGTAGGAAAAATCCTGGAAGATGAAGAAAACAAAGAACAAAAGATATCGTTTCAAGATAAAGGAAGAATTGCCACAGAATCCTGCTAAGTATATAGAAAAAGACAAAGACTCTTTGGGGTACAATTGTTATTTCTTTTTTTCTTCCTAAGGCGCACAGATGAATGTGCTTCATTAAATTTGCTGGGTAATTTATGACCACAGGACTATCAGTTCAAAACTATTATCTGAAATAAGGAGACATGGCCATTAAACACATAGAAGGAATAATAAGAACTGAGAAAAACAGAATTGTTGAGATGAAGTTTTCTTGATGCTATTTTCCTTCTCTTATTTTTCTTGACTCATCCAAAAGGATGAAAGATGCCTGTTAATAGTGGTAAGGAAAGAAAAACATCAATGAGATGTATCATGCAAAGCAAAGGAAAAAGCAACACAAAAATGCAAAAGAAAAAAAAAATGAGAAATTGGAGAGAGAGAGGAAAAAGAGGAAATGGGATGTTAAACAACCGAACTCTAAAAATAATAACAAAGGGAATGGGAAGACTATTCCAGAACATTAAAGGAGCACAGTCAAGTAAGGAAGAAGTAACATAAAAATAAAAAAAAAAACAAATAAAAGAAACTCTGAGGAAAGAAGAAAAGACAGCTGAAAGTTTTCAACAATTAAAAAAAAAAAAACAAAAAAACCTTAAGTCAAGGAAAAGAATGATCACAGCAAACTCCGGCCAGAAAAGAAATACTAAAAGAAGATTCAAAGAGACCAAACAAATTTTGAACAAATTTTTCTTCAAATGGACTGATGTGAGTGCACATTAAAATTACAAACAGTAAAAATTCATTCCGATAAAAATCAAGGTCATAAAAGGTTAATACTCTAAGGAAGCAAGATAATCTAATTATGGGGAACTGGCACTCCTTAAAAAGTGCTTTTACTGTTTCATAAATGCCTGTTGCCCAGCCACAAGTAGATAAGGTGGGGGCGCGGTATCGTCAAGGGGCTCTTCTGTGTAACAGGACACAAGACAAAGGGTGTTCCAGTTTTATCAAAGGGTCCAAGAAACAAAATCTTTCTCTTTGGACTCAAGAAAGAGATAACACTGAAAACCATTCAAGTCATAACAGGAAATAAGTAAGCTAATTTCATGCCGAAAAAGTGAAAAAGAGTAAGTATTGGGATGCTCGAGTGGCTCAGCTTGTCAAGCACCTGCCTTGGGCTCAGGTTGGGGTCTCAGGGTCCTGGGATGGAGCCCCACCTGGGGTTTCCTGCTCAGCAGAGAGCCTCTCCCTCTGCCTCTGTCCCTCCCCTCTACCCACCCATCACTTTCTCTCGCTATCTCAAATAAAGAAATAAAACCTTAGGAAAAAAGGAATGAATATCAATTAAATATTGTTTTCAGGGAAAAATGTAAATTTGGGGAGAAAGACTTTAAAATGTTTAAAATGAGAAGTGTTAACAGAACGTAAACCATAGTTATTAAGTACAATGGTCACAAATCAGAATTCCTAGGTTTGAATTCTGATTCTACCACTTACTAAATGAGTGATATTCCGCAAGGAGCTGAAACATTCTCTATCTGTTTATTCCTGTATAAAAGGGATATTATAAAATTGTCCTGAAGATTAAATAAGATATTGAATATAATCAGTTGGCATAGTACTTGGTACAGAGTAAGTACCCAACCACTATTACTTTATTTGTAATAAATTAACCAGGGCAAACATTTTAAAAGTTAGTAGCAGCTGTTAAAATAAATAATATCAATAACTTTTATTCAACTCTAAATGTCTCATTAATATTGTATAATTATGTCTCTGTAAATACTCCATTATTACACAACCATGTTGATAGAATTTTCTTCTTTGAAAAATTTAGTATTCATTCATTTCAGTATTAATTCATTAATTCATGCTTTTTGTTTTGTTTTGTTTTTAAATATTCATACACAGTTAACTCTGAGAGAACAAGAATAACTCAAACACAAGGAATATGAAAATGACATTGTAATGACATTAAAAAGGCAAATATTAAAAAAAACTCTGGGGTGTAAAAGAATATTGTGATTATGTACAAAGTGCATTTGGGTACAGATTACTTTTTAATAATTCAAGAATGATTTTGAAGGAGCTATTGGACTATGGCCTTCCAGTTTGTAATATTAGAAATGTGTCTTTCTACTAAAAGACTTCTTAGGTCTACCAGAATTCAAAAAGAAACTTGTTTCAGAACTATAAATTTTAAAATATATAAATAAAAAAACCAGATGTGTTTTATTTTAAAAATCAAAGTTCTAAATAATTATATAGTTGTGTAAAAATTCTGTGACAACAAAAGTACTTATGACACCATGGATAGGAACTTGTCTATCCGTATGTCATTCCTCTCATCATAGTAAAAGCATGTGATCTGATGAGTACTAGGTGTTACATGCAACTAATGAATCACTGAACACTACATCAAAAACTAATGATGTACTATATGTTGGCCAACTGAACTTAAGAAAAAAGATAAAATAATAAAATAAAAAATAAATGTTCAAAGTATAATACCAACATTCAATAATGTAAGTTTGAGTGTTTGAAGCATAAAATGTAATAGACTCTATAAGTTTAAAAAGGTATATAAGATTTATTATTGAACGATAACCACTCAAAATTTTCAGTTCTGTAAGTCTTCTGTTTTAATTTATTAATTGCTGCCCTTTTGAATTCTAATTACTATTTCAAGATTTTATTAAACTTACATCATTCTTTACCTACTTCATTTAATTCAGTTTTTAGTACACTGATTTTTTTTCTTGATCGCTAGGTTTTTAAGACAACAAATTTTCCTTTGCATACTTCATAGGCTCTAATTCACAGTGTTTTCATTTTTGTTAATTTTGATATATTCAGAAATCTTGGCTCTGATTTCAGATCTTTTAAATGTTTTTCATCTTATCTTGATGAAATTAACAGGGGATTCGGATTATATCTAGAGAGCAAGAACTGTTTTTTGCCTTATTCACTGTCTTTATGTCAAAGTAGCACAATGTCATTCACCTCGTAGGGAAAAAAATTCATGATGGACTGATGAATTATTAATTGGTCTAATTTTCAAATTTAAAAAACGTGAAATGGTAGACTGAGTAAAATTTTGTTACTTAAAAGCCATTAAATACAATGTGAGAGAAAAAGGAAGAAGTGTGAAGGAGAAGGAGGAGGAGAAAGGGGAGGGAGAGGAAAACGGTAATCTGGAATTTAAAAGGTTCTAGTTCTAGACACCATACTGCACAGTAACATGATGCCCTCATCTGAGAAGCCACTAGACTCATCTTAAATATAAAACAGGGAATTCTCTTCACATGATGTCCAAGATCCTTCTCTATATATGTGTTGTTATGGTTCAGCCTAATATAGATAGATCAAAGACAACTAATATATATATCCACATACACATCTTCGTACATGTGTGTATTTCCCCATCATTAACTGATTATTCACATAATTCAACAGGGAATTATAGCACCACTGAATTAGGAACACCCCATAACTCAACATCTAATGTAACAATTCAAATGATGCCTAAATTTCTTTTTTTATTTTTTCCGTTTTGCTTTTAAGTAAATTCTACCCCCAGTATGGGGATCGAACTCACTGGACATCAAGAGCTGCATACTTTACAGACTTAGCCAGACAGGCGCCCCACCCCTAAATTTCCTAAGCAAAACTACCCACCAACAGTTCATCCACCTTATTGGCAACACCTGTAGTAACAGGGAACTCTCTATAACTGGAGTCTTCTTTGAAATGCTGACTCATATCAAATGTATTTTGCTATCCATTCTAATTGTGCCTGATGGAGCTACACCAAGCAAAGTCATCTATTTCCATATAAAGTCACTGATGCAACTTTTTTAGTCAGTGTAAGACTGCAGGACCATAACACAAATTTATACAGGCGTAATAGAATACACATTAATAATCATTATCTTTGTTACTAGATGGAGTCTTCTCTTTCTGCTTCAGTGATGTTTCCACTAACCTGTCATCCAGGGAAGTATGTCAATGTGAATTATAGGTCACCTCGTATCTCACGTAAAACTCTTGTCTTTTTCTGAGATCCCTGGATGTTTCTGCCAGAGGAATACACTCTAGCTCTCACGCACGCCTCCATTTCCCTTTTTCTCGGGGAGTTCATTGTTTCGAAGGGGTTACTGCAAAGATCCCAAACTGAAGTTCTGGGACCAGGCAGGCACTGAAAATGCCTGCAGCCAACACCTGAGAACCCCGGTCATAGCCATAAATACTGGATTTCAGAGTTTTCAGATGTTCTGACTTTTTCAGATGATAAACTGTTTTCTCCAAGAAAGTATTTAATTTCATTAGACCACAATCAAACTACAAATAATCTTAGACTAAGGAGAATTCTAAAACCCTATTTATTCTAGGTCCGTTTATTATCTCCACCTATTTCTCCAGCAGTTTTTACCTTAAAGATGTTATGTTAATTTTTAGCCTCTTTTCCAAGAGATGGCAGTAATTATTTCTATGATCCAGAGCTAAGATTAGCAGACATTTTAGGAAGGGACCAGATAGCAAACATCTTAAGGAAATATTTTAGGCTTTGCAGATCATGTGGTCTCTCTTGCCACATGGCACCTGGGTGGCTCAGTGGGTTAAAGCCTCTGCGGAGCCTGCTTCCCTCTATCTCTGCCTGCCTCTCTGCCTACTTGTGATCTCTCTCCTCTCTGTCAAATAAATAAATAAAATCTTAAAAAAAAAAATACACCATTATAGTGTGAAAGCAGCAAAAACAATATGAAGCGAACGGCACACCTATATTCCACTAACATATATGTACTAAATGTGAATTTCACATAATTTTCATGTGTCACAAAAGATCATACTTTCCATTCTTTCAACCATTCACAAATATAAAAACTATTCTCAGCTCATGGAGCATACAAAAACAGGTGGGCTGAATTTGGCCACAGACTTATATTCTGTGAACCTCTGATTTGAGAGTCCATCACTCCTAGTATCAAGGTACCTGGAATACCAACTTATAAATATTTAATAATGTCTTAGTTGTGCTGCCAAATTACTAAGAGCATGGGTTAGAAAGTGGAGAATAACATCAAGTGTATTATCTGAAAAACATTTCACCTAAAACCAGGGGACTAACCCATATTCCACAAAAAAAAATCTGTCACATAAAAACTGCTAATTAAATATCCACTCCCCCCCTGAAATTTTCTTATTTTACAAATCCACAGTCTAGGAGAAACCTTAAATTTTCAGCTAAAAATTTAATTTAACTTTCAGCTGACCCCTGAACAATGCAGGGTTTAGGGGCCTTTGACCCCTGTGCAGTTGAAAATCTGTGTGTAACTTTTGACTCCACAACTTAACTACTAATAGCCTACTGTTCACGAGAAGCTGTACCCATGATAAAAACAGTCAATTAACATATATCTTGCATGTTATAGGCATTAAATACTGTATTCTTATAACAAAGATAAATCAAATGTAATTAAAAAATCATAAGGAAGACAAAATACATTTACAGTATTGTACTGTCTTTACTGAAAAAAGATCTTCATATAAAGTGGACCCACACAGTTCACATCCATGTTGTTTAAGAGTCAATTGTACTCCTAATGTTTTCCCAGCTCTGACATTGGTCAGTTGTTTTTAAAGATTATATTTCTGACCATCTTATTTTCTTTAACATAATAGAGGCAGATAATAGCCAGAGGTTGTAGGAGCATCCCTATCCCATGGGCTACATGAGTGGATACATTAGGAGATACGCTTTTCTTAATCTTAACTTTTGAACATATTTCAAGGGAACCTTGAAAATATTTGTTTATTAAATATCCTCATGGGTTTCCTTTTTCAATTCCCTAAGCAAACAATCATTTATTATCTCTTACTTTCTCTAAAAATTAAAAAACACACAGGAGATTCGTTTCATGCAATGCTTAGAGGTTGTTTATATATTACCATGACATTATAAAATCATTTATCATATATCCTTCTTGTAGGTGTACTCTATCTTATGTACTATACAAGATGTTCCCTTTCTCAAAGATGTTGCATCCAGAATAAATAAACTTTGGGAGGAATGTGAGTGAAGCTAAAATTATCTAACAGAACAATAACTGGTATTTTAATAATTTTTGAGTATTTTCATCCACATATTTCACATATGTCCTGAAAATATATACAACTAAGAATATCAAATCATAATATCCTTTGCAAATGCTTCTTTTAAAAGTTAGGGCCTGGACTCAGCATTTTATAGTTATTTAGTGTCTTCTGGAATAGATCAACTAGAGTTAAGCTTACCTTTTCACTTTGTAAACAGCAGTGGATGGATGTCTGTTGTATTTCAGGAGAAAGAAAGGCATCCTAAAGGCTTCATAGAACTGTGCAAATAGAATGGCTTAATTAACATTGCGTTATACTGAAATCTGGAAATGTAAGTATGATTAAATATTTCTAAAGTATGGAAAATTTCAGGAAAAATCAACTTTTGTGTTGGCTGTCCTTAATGTTGCCAGCTATTTCATTAAAATCCAAGAGGAGTCCTTGCTTTTCTTCCTTGGGGAATTTATTGATTTTATAAAATATTTATAACCAGGTGTTCTTCTAATGTCTTACTTGGTGATAAATCTCATAACATTTTATGTCCAGAAATGAAAGGCCTCAGAAGAAGTCATCATTTTATTTTGGTGGTGGTGGTGATGTACGTCCATGTGTCTTGCCTCCATGGCCATTTATTTAGACATTCAAATTATATGAAAAGAGGTTATCCAAAATGGAACAACTTTTAACAGAGAAATAAAGATGAAATTCATCATACACCTCTGTAAGTTTCCATAAAACTGTCATGATCAGCATTTCTTAATCAGTGGTAAATATGTAATACTCTTAATAAATATTACCTATTTCAAATTTAAATGCTTTAATCTTAAGGAATTCATAGAAAACTTTGGCCAAATATTTCAATGAAAATAAATAATATATGTCATGAAATCCCCCATGATGTAGTAGTCTGATAATTATTTTTGAAAATAGTCTTTTTTTTACTATACAACAGTATTACAGTATTTTTGACTATGTTCCCTATGTTGTACTTTTCATCTCTCAAACTAACATAATCTTGTATGTTGATTATACTTCAATAAATAAATAAAAATTTTAAAATGCATTGTTTTTATCTTCACATTCTTTTACAATTAGATTTGTCATTTAACTAATACTTTCTAGAATTTCATATGAGACCTGGAACTCATCGGTTTTATTTTATCTAGTGCTTACTATACCCTGCTACCATAGGTAAACAATACTGTTCGAAGCAATTTTAAAAAATTGAAGCTAAAAAAAAAACCAAAACCTGAAGCTAAGTCACCTTATAAAAACTATCATGAAACTAGCTGTCGTCCACTTGCCATCCAGCCTTAAAAGAATTTTTTAAATTATTAAACTGAAAATATTCGACTGGCAAGGATACTTTATGAACATGAAGTCATTTTAAGGGAGAAAGCCCTGCAAGAGAAATCAAGACTTTTAGTGCTGTCTCTGATATCAGTTACCTGTCGACTCTTCAGTTAAGTCTTCTAAAATCATTGTTTGGTCATCTGGAAGGTGGATTTATAAGGCTTATCCAAGTGATAAAGCTTTATTGTGTCTGAAAGAAGCTAACACACATGGAAGTCTTGAAATTTATAACATTCTCAAATTTTAGTCTATTATTGAATCAATTCTCCTTACATTTACTTATGTATTAGTCTATTATATTCACATTTCTATTTTACTTTCAGTTATAATTAGAGTTATAAAATTTTCAGGAAAAAAGTGTTAGGTAGGTGCAGGATAATAATATTAATAAATCTGATTGTGAAAATCTAGACTTTTTCACTCTGCTCCAAAGCTTCAGCGTATGTGTGTGTGTGTGTGTGTGTGTGTGGGTGTATGATCTTTACATTGAGAGTTGTACATTAAGAAACTCCAGCCCAAAGATCTATTTTATGTATGTTCCTGCCCACGCTGGAGCATGCTCCCAGAAAGAGATACTCGGCTGAGGTTGTAAAGTATTATCATTCACTTTGTTTACAACCCTATCATCAATTTAATTACAGCAACAAAAAGCAACTCATTAAAAGGTACATGATGTATTTTCTGGTCATGTGTCTGGCTATTAGAAGTCTTTCTGTTTAAAAAAAAAAATTATTAGACTGTCTTACCCAAAGCAAGTCACTTGGTAGTCTAATACATATCCCCACACTAATGATTCAGAATACAAGACAATGACATACATGCCGCTAGTGAACTAAAATTCAATCACCATGACAATATCAAGAATATGAATGATGTTATTATAAAAACTCATACAACACTGCTATGCATTCAGTATTAGTTTGTAGATGAATAATGATCTGTATTATGTTTAAAATCTTAAAATTTAAGGGGTGCCTGGCTGGTTCAGTCGGTGGTACATGTAACTCTTGATCTTTGTGTTGTAATTTCAAGTCCCACGTTGTATGTAGAGATTACTTCCAAAAATACAATCTTTAAAAAATACTAAAATTTAAGATAAAATGTCCTTAAAAGACTGAAAACTAGTATCTGAAATAGGGTTCAGAATTTAAGATACTTAAGAATTTAAGATTAAGACAATATTTGTCAAAGTGTTATTCTTTCATATTATACATAATCCACATTTGCTTTCAAGAATACTCAATGCAAATACCATTTGTCCCCAATGAGTCTCTTGCCATGAAAATATTGGTTAAATCTCCTTTAATCCAGGTTAAAATCCATAATGAGTCAAAATCTTTTTCAAAGTTCACCTACTCATGTGGGCTGCTCGGATTTGTTATCAGCTCTAAAACCTATCCAATATAATAGCTTTTGACTCATCTTTAAGTGACCCATGTGTATCAGCATTAGATATTTATTAGTTACCCACTCACTAGGCACAGAGCCTTAGGGCAATTCAGGGAGTAAAATTTAAATACTGTTCTCCAGTACCATGGAATCCAAAAGAAAGACAATACACAAGGAAATTTCCTGAGTCCAGACAGGGATATCCACAGCAAATATTACTGGCAAATATTTTACAGTTTCACAACAGTAAAGTACAAGACAGAAGAATGTGATCTACTGGAGAAATGGCTTTACATCATAATACAATCAACTTTCCCTGTCTCAGAAAGTATTCATTGGGTTGTTTGTCAGGGTGGCTTTGTTTTGACTCACCTGCTCCCCTATCAGGCTGGGTGACCAGAGGGATGAGTTTGAACAGGTCCATCTTCCTTGTCTAAATATCTGGAACATTTAAAATAGACACCATATCGTTAGAGGTATCCTCAGAAGCCAACGTTACTGTTCGACAATGTTTACTATGTGTAATTACTGTTGCTTCAAATTTAAATGTCTTAAAAGTGAAATGGGTGACTCACGCATATATATTCCTAGTCAAACACTGACCTGAACACATCAAAGGCATATGCTAAATATGTATTGATTGTTTGTTGATTAATAAAAGCCTAAGGAGGGCTCCTGGGTGGCTCAGCGGATTAAAGCCTCTGCCTTTAGCTCAGGTCATGATCTCAGGGTCTTAGGATCAAGCCCTGCATCAGGCTCTCTCCTCAGCGGGGAGTCCGCTTCCCCCTCTCTCTCTGCCTGCCTCTCTGCCTACTTGTGATCTCACTTTCTCTGTCAAATAAATAAATAAAATCTTAAAAAGGAAGCCTAAGGAGTATAATTTGGTCAATAATATTTATTATTTATATATAGCTCATCATATATACCTCATTTATATATCACATATATATATAGCTCATTTAGTGGTCTGAGAAAAATAGGAATCTTGCTGCAGCTCAATAATATGTAATCATCTCTTATAAATATTGGTAATTCTAAAAAAGATAATGGTACTTTTTTTTTTTTTTACCCACCACCAAATTACTAATTAGTCAGAGGTCTGGAAAGGTACTCAAATTATTTAAGGTCTTGTTTTATAAACTAAGAATTTGTCTGCTTAAGGAAATTTCATAATGGTCATATTTTCACTTTAAATTACAGCCAGGTAATATTTTAGGAAGACAAAGATTGTCAAGATGTGTTTGTGTTTGTGTGTCATGGTTACTTAAGTAATAAATGCTAATAGGAAAAATGCAATAATCAAGCATAATTGCCAGGTTATTTTAAAGAACTCTTCAAATTGAGAACATAATTATAGTATGGTTTCAAGGCATAAGTCTAACATTCTTAATAACGATTCATGTTTTAATGGTGATGGTTGTTTTTATAGATATAAATTTTTATGATGTCTGAATTATTTTCTAAGCAATAAAAATTTTCTATACTTTTCAAAAATATCTCTATATGTCTCTCTCTCCCAATTTGAGAAATAAAAAAGAGAACTTTGTTGTAGGCAAACCAAAGACTAATGATTAAGTTCAGGTAACATTTAGGATTTCCATTTGTTCTTCCAGTTTCTGCAGGCAGTTCTCTTCGTATATCTACTCTTGAAAAACAAATTTCTCTGTGTGTGTATGTGTGTGTGCATGTGTGTGTTAACAAAAAGAAGGTAGTAAAACATCCATATCCCTATCACCTCTTTGTGATTTCATGTCTCTCAGCTCAGGAAAGAAGGCTATCATGGGCTTGGTCATTCCTTCTCTTTGAATATATGTGGCTTTTGGTAAGACAACTTGTTAATGGCTCCTTAGATAAAGGATCCTCTCTGAGAGTTTTTGTCAAAAAAGAAAGAAAAACATGTGAAGAATAAATTGGGTATCAGAGCATCACCCCCCCCCAAAAAAAAAAATGGATATAGGGCAATCACAGTAAGAAAACCCAATAACAGAAACTCAAATCTTTTATGTCTCCAACACTTCACAGTCAAGTCTTACTTCTCATTGTTTGATTTCATTCTAGGAATGGGAAATGGAACAAGAAAGGGTGGATTGTCCAACCACTATTAGCTCACTTGGTTGATTTCTCTCAGAAGAAAAATGCTTAACACTAAATTTTCTCTTCCGTGGGTAAGACATTTTGACCACCATAGTTAGCTTTGTAATGTATTTTTTAGTCAAAAGATACAAGCTGCAAGCCATGATTATATGTGAACACTAGGAAAATATTTGCTTTAATTTTACAATTTTATAATGTTAATTTTAAATACGAAGTATTAAATTTCAAGGAAAAATAGAAACATCTTGTGATATATCCCTACAACAGAGGCTACTTCCCTCACTATGCTCAACACCAAGATTAAGTAATTACATAACTGCATTATCTGTATGTTATAAATTTTAATGATATTTTAAAGGCAAAGTGCAATTTAAGTAAATAATATATTAACATTATGTAAAAAGCAAATTAATACAAACATATGTAATAGGGCAAATGCTTCATTATAAATATTGTCATCTCTGATTAGTAATCACATTATTAAGAATATATTTTACATTATTTAGTACCTAGAGTGCTCTACACCGACTTTTTCATCCTTCTTTCATATTTTCTCATATATATTTAAAGTTTAAAATATCTTAAATCTTGTATAAAACTATATATAGATCACCACAGTTTTAGTATATTCTAAGATTATATTGCTAAAGAAATTGTTATGGTAACCCTTTCCCATAGAAAAGAGAAAATTACATTTATCTATATATTACCAAAATTTGAAAATCGAAAAACATTTTTGTTTTATTTCACTAGCCTTTTAAAATGATTTTTACTATACACAATTGCTCTATATAAAGTACCAAGATAACGGTAACATTAGATACGTTGTCATCTTCTTCAGATGGTTTCAGAATGACTCCACTTAACAAGTGTGTTGCCTATGAAAATGGAATTTAGGTACTAACTCTTTCTCTAAAGAAAGAATAGAAGACACCTTTTGAACATTATTCTCTTCCTGACTCTGCAAAAGGCTTTCACTTAAAGTATCTAATTTAAACTTCATAATGTCTCTATCCTAAAGTATCTATCCACATTATTTAGGTTGGGAAACTGATATTCAGAGAGATCAGGTAATTTCTTTGTGGTATTTTTATAATCGTGGTTGATTTGTTGTTATTTGCATACTAACTTTTCACAATAAATGTGTCTCATTGGCTGCACACATATGACAAGTTAAAATTAACTTACGGTAAGTGATGTTGGGGTATAGGAAGTCTAAGTGAAGTTATATAGAGATTCTAGAGTTAGGTTACAACTTTATTCAAGCTTTCTAGAGGCAAGATTTAAAATGTAGTCATTTTTATGGCATATAGCATCCATAAGTTAAAAATAAGTAGTTGCTTAGGAAAAGCACATTGGTAATCAGAGACTAAAGAGAAATGAACCTCTTTTTATAATCTCCTGTTGTGATCACTAACATTTCAAGAGTTTCATAAAACCATTTTTTTTACAGATTTTATTTATTTATTTGACAGAGAGAGAGATCACAAGTAGGCAGAGAGGCAGGCAGAGGGGGGGGGGAAGCAGACTCCATGCCAAGCGATGAGCCCGATGCAGGGCTCGATCCCAATACCCTGAGATCACGACTGGAGCTGAAGGCAGAGGCTATAACCCACTGAGCCACCCAGGCGCCCCTCATAAAACCATTTTTGAAAACCAATGTAGTTTTATGATTTGATACTATGCTGGAATGAAGAATGATTATTTTGGCAGCAATTTATTGGTTGACAGAGAAAGAAGAAGCTTTTCCTTTAGAATTTTATATTTCCATTGAAAATAATGCTTTCAAAAAATATTTATTGCCTTAGCTAATGGTTGCAATAAAATGTTAAGTGGGGAAAATATTTATATTTCACAATAAAATGTTAAGTGGAAGAATATGAAATTTATATTTTCATACACTTAACATATTTAAGTTTTATTATAAACTCCTTTCTAAATCTAACATAAATGCTTCTAATTTGTTCCAACTGGAAACACAAGTAATATCATTAAATACATACTAATTAGATCATACCTCTTTCCACCTACAGCCATCAAGTGTTAAGTAACATTTTAATAATATTCCAAAATATCACAACATAGTAAGGCAAGATAAGCACCATTAATAATTCTCTTTTGAATGTAAGTTCTCCATATTTTTTATTTCACCAAGAGAATGAATTGGTAATTTACCAATGGTCAGATCTAAATTCCAATTTGCTATAGTAGGACCTTAAAATGCACAATAGCACATTGCTTCTTAAGGTGATGTCTGTGTGCATAGGTAAAAATAGAAATTGAAGTGTCCTAAGGAACACACCCTTCTACTCATTACCATTTGCCTGGCAGGTCAACTAGCCTCGGGCCAAAATACATCATTTCAGGTCACCAGGCCAACAGTTTCCAGTTCCTAGTTCTCTAGTAAGAAGAATCAACACATTCCAGAAAACAGAAAATATAACCTTCCAAACTTTTTGGAAACCTGCAGAGATATAAACCAGGCTTTTCATTATTGCTGTAAAATTTAATGACACTTCCACTTATAATTGGCTTTTTTTTTTATTCAGGATTACATTACGTGGCTTCTGTGTCTTTCTCAACTTGACTTTTATCCCTTTACCACAGCTCATTAGGTATAGAAAAGAAGAGACATGAAACACAAATTAAATGGTTTTATTGTTGGTCCCTTAGGCAAAAAAGACATCTACACTCCCTAGAGAATTATATAGACTCCAAACTTCAATAGGATTTCTTTCTTAGTTGTTCTGTCTTTTGCAGTATATTTAATGTTTTCTACTGTCCTTGATAATATTTCCTTGAATAAATATTGTAAGACTTCAGCTTAATTATAAAGTCAAGACAGAAAAGTTGGAAAACACACACACACATATACACACACACACACACACAAAACAAAAACCACAAAGGAAAAAAAATCACCATTGCTAAAATTTGATATGTACAAGTTTTCTATTCAGGTAAAAACATACATATTTTTAAGGTATTTCATAGTATACGCACTATTTTTTAGAATTTCCTCAATTCTAGCAATGTATATTGCAACATAAATTTTAGGAGCTAAATGTTATTCTGTCATATGGATATACTATCATTTACTTAACTGAGGTTATTGCCATTATTTTTTTATTTTGCTATTAGAAATAAAGCAACATTGTGCACCCTTACAGACATATTTTTACATTTGAATTTCCTTATAAATTCCAAGAATTTTAATATTTAAGTCAAAATATTAAACATATTTTGAATTCCGTTGCCAAAAGATAATTTTGTATAGCTTCATCATTTTCCCCTGCTTATATTTTTTTTAAGATTTTATTTATTTGTCAGAGAGAGAGAACGAGAGCACGCACAAGCAGACAGAGTGGCAGGCAGAGGCAGAGGGAGAAGCAGGCTCCCCACTGAGCAAGGAGCCCGATGTGGGACTCGATTCCAGGGTCCTGGGATCATGACCTGAGCCGAAGGCAGCTGCTTAACCAACTGAACTACCCAGGTGTCCCATTTTCCTCCGCTTAAAGCAGTGTGAGTGCTCCTTTCTAAGAAGTCTATAAGACAGTGGATTTCCTTTACTTTTCCGATTTTATTGATAAATATTACATCTTATGAAATCATTTCAGAGAGTGAAAACTTGAAAGAATTAATCTCCACTATGAGAAACAGTGAAAGAATTTCTGTAGGCTAAAAGAAAATGATACCAGATGGAAACTGGGTTTTTTAAAAAGAAATGAAGAACAACAGAAAAAAAAATTGGTCAGCAAATATTAAGGACTATTGTGGTGCCTGGGTGGCTCAGTGGGTTAAAGCCTCCTCCGCCTTCAGCTCAGGTCATGATCTCAGGGTCCTGAGATCGAGCCCCACATTGGGCCCTCTGCTCAGCAGGGAACCTGCTTCCCCCTCTCTCTCTGCCTGTCTCTCTGCCTACTTGTGGTCTCTCTCTGTCAAATAAGTAAATAAAATATTTAAAAATATATATATTAAGGACCATTGAAATTATTATTCCTATATATACACATATTTTTTTCCCTTGGAGACAATTAGCCATGTAAAGTAAAAATTATAACCAAAAAGAAAAAGTTTTATTACACTTATATAGTCAATCTTCAACAGTAGGAAAAAATATGCAATAGAAACAAGACAGCTTCTACAACAAATGTTGGGACAACTGGACAGCTACATACAAAAGAACGAAAATGGACCACTTTCTTACACTATACACAAAAATAAACTCAAAATAGATTAAGGACTTAAATACAAGACCTGAAACCATAAAAATCCTAGAAGATAGCACAGGCAGTAATGTCTCTGATGTGAGCCACAGCAACATTTTTCTAAATAAGTCTCCTGAGGTGAGGGAAATAAAGCAAAAATAACCTATTGGGACATCATCAAAATAAAAAGCTTCTGCACAGTGAAGGAAACAATAAAAAAAAAAAAACTAAAAGGTAATCTAATAAATGGGCCAAGATATTTGTAAGTGACCCATCCAATAAAGGGTTAATATACAAAATATATAAAGAACTTAAAATTCAAGCCTCCAAAAACAAATAATCCAATTAAAAAATGGGCAGGAGACATGAAAAGACATTCTTCCAAAGAAGACATACAGATGGCTAACAGACACATGAGAAGATACTCAACATCACTCATTATCGGGGAAATGCAAAACTATAATGAGATATCAACTCATATCTGTCAGAATGGCTAAAATCAAAAATAAAAGAAACAAGTGTTGGCAAGGATGTGAAACAAGTAACCCTTGTGCACTTTTGGTGAGGATGCAAACTGGTGCGACCTTCTGGAAAACAGTATGGAGGTTCCTCAAATAGGTAAAAATAGAACTAACCTAGGATCCATCAATTGCCCTACTGGGTATTTACCCAAATAATATAAAAATACTAATAAGGGGCGCCTGGGTGGCTCAGTGGGTTAAAGCCTCTGCCTTCGGCTCAGGTCGTGATCTCAGGGTCCTTGGATCGAGCCCCACATCGGGCTCTCTGCTCAGCAGGGAGCCTGCTTCCTCCTCTCTCTCTCTCTGCCTGCCTTTCTGTCTACTTGTGATCTCTCTCTGTCAAATAAATAAAATCTTAAAAAAAAAAAAAAGTTGCCAAAAACTATGTTAACTTTAAAAAAATACTAATAAAAGGGATATATGCACCCCAAGGTTTATAGCAGTATCATCTATAATAGGAAATCATGGAAACAGCCCAAGTGTCTACTGACTGATGAATGGATAAAGAAGTGGCCTATATACACATATATGTACATCCATATACATACAATAGAGTATTATTCAGTCACGAAGAAGAATGGATTCTT
>CM052806.1:24049751-24115890 GCA_028533885.1 Nasua narica
GGGGAAATCGGAGGGGGTGTTGAACCAAGAGAGACTGTGGACTCTGAGCAACAAACTGAGGGTTTTGGAGGGGAGGGGGTGGGGGGTTGAGCCTGGTGGTGGGTATCGAGAGGGGCACGTACTGCATGGAGCACTGGGTGTGGTGCATGAACAATCAATCTTGTAACACTGAAAAATTAAAATAAACAAATTTGGGGAGAAAAAAAAAAAGAAGAATGGATTCTTGCCATTCGCAACAACATAGATGGAGCTAGAGAATATTATGCTAAGCAAAGAAAGTCAGTCAGAGAAAGACAAATACTACATGATTTCACTCATATGTGGAATTTAAGAAACAAATGAGTAAAGGGGGGAAAAAGAGAGAGAGAGAGAGAGAGGCAGACCAAGAAACAGACTCTTAACTATAGAAAACAAACTAATGGTTACCAGAGGGGAGGGGTTGGGGGCACGGTTAAATAGGTAAAGGGGATTAAGGAAGGCACTTGTCCTGATGAGTACCAGATGATGTATGGAATGTTGAATTACTATATTGTACACCTCAAACTAATATAACATTGTATGTTAGCTATATTGGAATTAAAATAAAAACTTAATAAAAATGGTTTTTAGAGACTATTTAGAAGTAAAATATATGACACCTAAAAATGTATTTTTATAAATTTCTTAAACTGCTCTTGAATATTTTTAATGTAGGTCGTAATAAAGTAAATATGCATATTTTATTACCTACAGAAATACCCCCAAAGTATACAGAAGAGTAACTAAAATGCCATAATACAAAATGGAATACAAAAACATATCTATGTATTTCAAAAAAAAAAAAAAAAGACAAAGGAAAGAAATGGAGGAAAAGGAATAGATTTTTTAGAAACTCAAATGCCAATATAAAAATCAAGCATGTCGATAATTACATTAAAAATTACAAACAAAACACCTGCCTTAAAGCACAGACTGTGACTCAACCATGGTTATTTACAAAAAAATAATATACTTTAAACATAAAAGCAGAAAAATTTTCAAAGTTAAAAATATTTTTAAAAATTTATGTATTTATTTGAGAAAGAGTGTGTGAGCAGGGGGGAGGGGCATAGGAAGAGGGAGAGAGAATCTCCAGCAGACTCCCCACTGAGCAGGGAGCCCTACTTAAGGCTTGATCCCACAACCCTGAGATCATGACCTAAGCTGAAATCAAGAGTCAGATGCTTAAATGACTGAGCCACCCAGGCACCCGGAAATTTAAAAAAAAAAAAGACTAACCATGCAAGCATTAAGTATAAGCAATCAGGTAGAGTTATATTAATACTAATATCAACCCCAAAATTTGAAGATGAATAGTATTATAATAGGAAATGAGAAAATACATCCAGTTGGATGATACTAAAAGTACAATTAATTAAAATTCTGAAATGCAACAAATTCATCTTTAGAAAAATGTGCATTTTTTCCAATTTTCTAAATTGTAGTAAAATATTCATAACATAAAATTTATGGCTTTAACCATTTAGCAGTACAGTTCAATGGCTTAAATATATTCATAATGTTGTGCAACCATCACCGCCTCCATCTCCTTAACTCTCTTCATCTTGTAAAACTGAAAGTCTATACCATTAAACAATAATGTCCCATTCTCCTTTCCCTCCAGCCTGTGGCACCCACCAATCTATTGTCTGTCCAGATGATTTTGACTACTCTGAATACCCCATGTAAGTGAAACCAGAGTATCTGGTTTTTGGTTTTTGTTTTTTGTGGTTTTTTTGTGACTGGCTTATGTCACTTAGTATAATGCCTTCAATGTTTATCCATGTTGTACGTTATGTCAAAAATCCCTTCCTTTTTAAGACTGAAAGATATATGCATTAACCACATTTTGGTTATCCGTTCATCTATCAATGAACACTTGGGTTGCTTCCATGCTTTAGTTATTGGGAATAATGCTGCTATGAATATAAGTGTATAAATATCTCTTCGAGGGCCTGTTTTCAGTTCTTTGAATGCCATTTATTTTTTATTTGCCTTATTGCTCTAGTTAGAACTTCAAATACTATGTTGAATAGAAGTGGCAAAAACAGGAATCCTTGCCTTGATTCTGATATTCAAAGGAAAGTTTTCAGGTTTACATTACTGTGTATGCTGCCCACTACAGATTTTTCACATACAGCTTTTATTATGTTGAGGTAACTTGCTTCTATTCTTCATTTGTTGAGTATTTTTACCATGAAAATATGTTGAATTTTGCCAAATATTTTTGTACATCAAGTGAAATGATCATGTGGTATTTTTTCCCTTAATTCTATTAATGTGGTGTATTACACTGATCGATTTTTGTTTATTAAATCATCCTTGCATTCCAGGAATGAATCCCACTGGGTCATTGTGCATAATCCTTCAATGTGCTACTGAATTTAGTGTATTAACTTGTTGAAGATTTCTGCATCAGTGTTCATCAGTAATATTGATCTATAGTTTTCTTTACTTATAGTGTCTTTGGCTTTGATATCAGAGTAATGATAGCCTCACAGAGTAAGTTAAGAAGTGTTCTTCCTATTCAAATTTTTGGATATTAGAGAAGGGTGTTAGTTTTTCTCTGAATATTGTATAGAATTCATTAGTGGAGTCATCAGGTATAAGCATTTTGTAAGTGATTTGTGATTGCTGATTCACTCTCCTTACTAGTTATAAATCTATTCCTATTTTCTACATGCTCGTGACTTCGTCTTGGTAGATTTTGTTGTATGTTCTTGTTATACTGAAAATTTTACTAATATATAATGTCCTTTGAATCTTGTACTATTTTTCATTTAAGTTAAAACTTTTTTCTGATGTTAGTATAACCAGTCTTAATCTTTTTGGTTATTATTTGCATTGAGTATCTTTTCCCTTTCTTTCAATTTTAATCTACTTGTATCTTTGGATACAAACTGAGCCTCTTGTAGACAGTATATAGTTGGATCATGTGTATGTTTGTTTTCCATTCTATCAATCTCTTTTTACTGTAAAGTCTAAACCATTTGTATTCAAAGTCATTATGGATAAGGAGGAACTCATTTCTGTTATTTTGTTATTTGTTTTCTATGTCTTCTAGCTTTTTTGTCCTTCATCTTCTATATTACTGTCTTCTTTCATATAACTTGGCTTTTTTGTTTGTTTGTTTTTTATAGTGAAACATTTATGTTCCTCTCTCCTTTCCTTTTGTGTATATTCTTTAGCTATTTACTTTATTGTTACTGTGGAGTTTACATTTGACATCCTAAAATTATAACACTCAAATCTGAGTTTATACCAGCTTACCTTCTATATCATACAAATACTGCTCCTTTAATAGCTCCACCCTCAACCCCTTTCAGTTGTCGACGCCACAAATTATATCTTTATACACCATGTGGCCCAAAACATAAAGTAGTGATTCTTCAAATTCATCAGTCTCTTAAATTATGTAGAAAACAAAAAGTGGAAAAAGAAAACAAAAAAAAAACAAAAAGTGGAGTTACAAAGCTCTGTTATTAGCTTTTACTCATGTACTTACCTTTATGGAGATCTATATTTCTTCATGTCTTCATGTTACTCTATAGTGTCCTTTTACTTCACCCTGCAGGACTCCCCTGAGCATTTCTTGCAATATAGGTCTAGGTAAATATTGCAAGAAATATAGGGGTAACAAATCCTTCACTTTTTATTTATCTGAGAATGCCTTAATTTCTCCCTCGGTTTTGAAGGACAGTTTTGTTGGATATAGAATTCTTGACAGGTTTTTTTTTCCTTTTAGAATTTTGAAACTTAATGGTTTCTGTTATTGTTTCTGTTTTTTTATTGTTATAGATTCCCTTTGTGTCAAGTAGAGCTATAAACCTAAGGTGCTTTCAAGTCTTTTCTGAACCTGCACTTTTCTCTGAGCACATGTAGTCACTTTCTCACTTTCCTTATATAACCAGTTGCTTTTGAATGTCTTAGTTTTCAATATCTGGTTTCTAAAGGGGGAAAAAATTAAAATGAAGAGGAGACATAACACTGGATATTTAAATTCCCTGGAAGTCTTTTCAATCATAGGTGCAGGGCTTGCAATGATGGAAGGAAATGCAATAACAAGGACTGCTAAGTTTTGTCTGTACCTCTCTGATCAGAATCAGTAATCAGAACAGAGATTCACCAGGGTTTGGAGAACAGAATCCTTTTTGCTCCCCCTGGCTGTGCAGGCTGTATGCAAGCTACTTCAGGAACACATGAGAGATGGGTACTTAATACTGCAGTAAGAGCTGAAGTCGACCAAAATTAACCACAAGTTACTGTCCAAGGCTTCCCCGGAGGTTGCAAGATTTTCATGGACTCCAGAGTTCCAAAACAATTACATCAAACAAATTCTGCCAGTACAATTACTGTCTAGGTAGGGAGACATATTCTGGAATCTACGTCCAGGAATTCCACTGTCTTCTAAGAAACCTCTCTGAGGAAATGTACAGTTTTAAGTGCTATATTAGAATATTCGAAAGGTGTAAGGCAGTGACTTCTATTCCATGTTCAAAATCTAGAGAATATTCAAAATAGAAACTACAGTAATTAGAAGAATCAAAATAAAGGAATAATAAAAATTCAAGTAAAAATAAGAAAAAGAAAAACAATAGATAAATCAACATCAGTTAGTCTTTTGAAATGATCAGTGAAATTAATAAACTCCTAGAATGAATATGAGTAAAGACACAATACCAATACTGTGTATGACTGATACCTACAGTAAAAGTATTATGATGAAATATCATGAGCAACTTTATGGCATTAAATTCAACAACTTAGATTACATGGAAAATGTATTGGAAGACACAAATTACTAAAATTGACCAGAAAAGAAACTGAAACTCTATATAGCCCTCTTTCCAAGAAATTGATTAAATTTGTAATTAAACAATCTCTTATCCAAAAAAAAAAAATCCTTTAGGCCCAGATGGCATTACCAGTTAATCCTAATAGATATTTAAATAAAAACTAATACCAGTCCTACACAAAATCTTTCAGAAAACAGAAGAGAAAGGAAATTACCAACAGTAATTCATTTTATAAGGTTAATATTACTCATTATCACAATCAGGTAAGAACATTATAAGAAAATTAATTTATAAATAAAATCTTCAAAAAATATATTCAAAAATCCTTTTAAAATATTAGTAAATCAAATCTAGCCATATATAAAGATTGTAATACTATGATCAAGTTAAATATATTCAGGGAATTCAAGGGAAGTTTAATTTAGGAGACTCTATCAATATAATTCACTACTTCAACAGTTTAAGACAAAAAATCATATGATTATTTTACTAAATGGAGAAATGGCATCTGACAAAAACAAAACAATCTCTGAATAAAAATCTCTCAGCAAACTGAGAAGAAAACTTCATCAATCTGATAAAAAAAACCACGATCAATAAAAAATTACAACTAACATCTTATTTAACAGTGTAATAGTAAATATTTTCCCTTTGACATGACATAAAAAGAAAAGACATCTAATCTAGCCACATGTACTGATCATGGCATTAGAGTTAATATCCAATGCAAAAGAAAAAGCAACAAACAGATGTGAAATGAGGAAAAGTGGCATTATTTACAGCTGAAAGGTTTATGTATACAAAAAAATCTTAAGAAACCTGCCAAAAAAAACTACTACAGCTAATGTTGCAGGTCATGTTTTTACTATACTAACAATGAACATTTTTTTAAAGGTTTTATTTATTTGACATAGAAACAGGGAGTACAAGTAGGCAGAGCAGCAGGAAGAGGGAGAGGGAAAAGCAGGCTCTCCACTGAGCAGGAAGCCTGATGCTCAAAGATGCTCTATCCCAGGACCCTGGGATCATGACTCGAGTCGCAGGCAGCCACTTAACTGACTGAGCCACCCAGGTGCCCAAACAATGAACACTTCTAAAAATGTATTTATTTATTTGACAGGGAGTGAGAGCACACAAGCAGGGGGAGCTGCAAGCAGAGGTAGAGGGGAAAGCAGGCTTCCTGCTGAGCAGAGCCCAATGTGGGGCTGGATCCCAGGATTATCGGATCATGACCTGAGCTGAAAGCAGACACTTAACTAACTGAGACACACAGGTGCTCCTAACAATGAACATTTAAAACAAATTTTTTAAATAATATTCAAAATAGCACCAAAAATGTTTAGAGATAAATTTAACAAAATTAAATACAAAACTTACATACTAATAATATAAAATGTTGCTAAGAACAATTGGATAAATGGAGATATAAATCATTTTTATAGATCACAAGACCAAATATTGTTAAGATACCAAGATTGATCTATAGATTTAACACAATCCAAATAAAAATTCCAGCATGTTTTGTACTAGAAAATGACAAGATAATTTTTAAATGTATTTGGAAAAGCAAAGGACAAAAGATAATTAAAACTATCTTGAAAAACACCAAAGTTAGAAGATCTAACCTTGGACAATAATCAAGATGGTGTGGTAGTGATGAAAGCATAGACAAATAAATCAATGGAAAAGAACAGAGTGTTCAAAAATGTGCTCCATGAATAAGTCAAATGGTTTTTGACAAAGACACAAGAGAAATTCAAGCAAAAAAGGAAAATCTCTTCTAATAAGGGCGTAGGAACAACTCAACATCCATATGAGAAAAAGAAAAAAAAAAAAGCCAATAGAAAGTATGTAGCCAAAATAGAAAGGGAATAGAATAATATAGGTATATCAAGCAATTCATTATTAAAGATATTATATTATTTCTGTATTAATTTCTGCATTTTGTGTTTTTAATGTTTAATACTATTTGTCAGCTTTTTAAATTTGTAATATTTCATGATATTTTTCTCATTCTAAACAAATACCTCGTTCATAACAAATTTTGTGTTTTCAATTTTCTATTTTTTTTGGTAAGGCCCTTTTCACCTAATTGAATAAGGTACAGATTCCACAAAACCTGCCCAATCTTGCCAGTTACTCAGCTTTGAATCACACAATCCAAAATTGGTGCATTTTGCCAGGAACACAAAGCTAGACCTATTCACGATTAGCTTCTTTATTAATTAAGAAGCTCACTACTGTGAAATATTTCTCTTTCACAAAGTGTGATTCACAGAGGGACTTCCCTTCATCTAATTTCACCTTTTTTTTTTTAAAGATTTTATTTATTTATTTGAGAGACAGAGAAAGTGAGAGAGAGCTTGAGAGGAGAGAAGGTTAGAGGAAGAAGCAGACTCCCCGTGGAGCTGGGAGCCCGATGTGGGACTCGATCCTGGAACTCAAGGATCATGACCTGAACCGAAGGCAGTTGCTCAACCAACTGAGCCACCCAGGTGCCCTAATTCACCTTTTTTAATCTCGAAATGTCTTTCTATAGGAAGAAATGCAGTCATTAAATTGGGTAATTTCTTTAAACAAACAATTACTTTAACACTTGAGTCTGGTATCTCAACAAAAGAAAGAATAATGATAAAGATTTTATATGGAAGAGATTATCTTTTTTGGGAAGACTACTTTATCAATATTTCTATTTTAAAAATGGGATTCTGAAGCAATGAATACAGATATAAGAACTCTGAATAATCTGAAGTAATAGTTTGCATTTAAATTTTTATCTAATGTGGATATTGCACCTATAGAAGAGAGATTTCTTCCTACCCTAAATGTCTTTATGATAAATATCAGAACCTCAAGCATGATGTTTGCCTGTAAAGTATCTCCTATAAGGTATTCTGATGAGTAGAAAAATTGGGGCACGGGGCAGGGAAAGAAAAACTTCTCCAAATTTGTTAAATTGGGTCTGTTTTGTTAAATTCCAATGTCAAACATTAGTATAAAAGGAATATTTATTGTTACAAGTAATCAGGTAATCGCTACACTTATGAACAAAATAAATTCAGTAGTGGAATGTTAGGTTGTTGAATGTGTTTTGCTTTGTTTAAAATGTACCTTCTGTTTGTTTATAAGAAAGTAATTTAAAACAAAAAAAATTTATAAGATCAACACAGAGAACAAACTGATGTTTGGCAGAGGGAAGGGGGCTGGACAAATTGGATGAAGGAGAGCAGGAGATACAGGCTTCCAGTTATGGACTGAATATGTCATAGGAATAAAATGTACAGCATAAGTAATACAGTAAAGGATACTGTAATAGCACTGTATGGTGACAGGTGGTAGCTACACTTGAGGTGAGCACAGTAAAATGAGATGTTGAATCACTAGTTGTACATCTGAAACTCATATAACATTGTGTGTCAATTATACTCAAATAAAAAAACTAAAATAAAAATCATAAATCATAAATCTCAGAATTGAATGTAAATTATAAATGTAATATAGACCTGGATCAACAAAATGTCCATATTATATACCTTTATCCAACAAACACTCCTGGGTGCGTCAATGTCTCCAAATAACTGAAACTCAATAATATATTTGTTGAATGAACGAGTTGTTAAAAACCATCTAGCGAACACTAATATTTTTATCCTTAGCCTATTTGTCACAGCCTCCTCCAACTTGAACACGCAGAGTAATACCATCCTTACCAGCTGCTACTTTTCACAATGTTTCTGAAATTTGAAGTGATAGGATAGTGAAAAGACAACTACCATTCTTACTATAAAACACCACTTAGTGGGGTGCTTCAGTGACTCAGTTGGTTAAGCATCAGACTCTTGATTTCCGCTCAGGTCATGATTGCACAGTCGTGAGATGGAATCCCATGTTGGACTCTGCCCTCAGTGCAGTCTGCTTCAGCTTCTTTCTCCCTCTGCCCCTCCCTCTTGTAGCTCTCTCTCTCTCATATAAATAATTTTTTTTAATTCCACGTTTTCATTTTCCTAGATCTAACTTGGAACTTTTAAAGCGAAACATGATTGAAAAATATTTTTTGGTCATTTCTACCAGGTGAAAAAAATGAGGAAAAAAGTATTATTCTATCATGTTTTAAAATATATACCTAAGACTTTTTATTTCTATATTGCTTATAATTTGAAAAGACTAGAGATAAGTTTTATGTCCTTCAGTTAGTCTCCAGTTACATTTTGATATAAGCAATGCAGTAGAGTATTTGTAGCCCTTAAAAAAATATAGTAGACCCCCGCTTCCAGCCAAGATGAGGTAACAGTGACCAGATTTACTTACTCTACCTGAAACGTCTAAAAACACACTAAGCAAAATAAACGAATCAGAGGCTTTCAAAATAACAGACATTATGGGGCACCTGGGTGGCTCAGTAGGTTAAGCATCTGACTCCTGATCTCAGCTCAGGTCTGATCTTTGTAAGTTGGGAGTTCCACAACCAGCGTGGAGCCTACTTAAAAAAAAAAAAAAAATCAGACATTAGGCAATGAAGAGAATGAGATGAGCTTTATGATTGTTCCAGCTTACTGCCAGGTCTAAGTCTGCACGCAGCAACTTGGGGAGAGAAAACCCAGGCAGTGCCTAGCAGTGTCCCTAACGTGAGACAGAGCTGAGAGTCCAGAAAACCAAGGAAAAGAGAATTTGCAGATTAGAATAATGGGAAGAAGAGAGAAGCCCCAAAGATGTGCCAAGGATCAAGTATTCATTTAACTACTGATCAGTACATGAGTGTGAGGAAACTACCCAAGACTGTAAGAAGGAGGATGGGGAGGTGATCATCTGAAATGATTATAGCAAATGGTGCTTGGAGCTCCCACAGGGCTGGGAATAATGCCTCTTTCCAACAGCTGAGAGTGGAAAATCTCATAATGCCAGAGCATGTAGCACTAACAAAGGATTCCCTTCTGCGATGTGGCAAAATTAATTCTAGACTAAAGTATCTACAGTCCCACCTGGCAACGCTTAAAGCAAGATCCAAAGATATCAACCTATTTACAAATACCTGTATTCCAGAACAAAACTCATGAATATTTTCAGAAATACAAAAATACTCAAAAAGATAAATTTCACAAAACCTGGCATCCAAAGAAAAATTACCAGGCATGTAAACAAACTATTACTTTGACATTTAATTTATACAAATAAATGGCCTTAAAGAAATTAGGACTGTCTCATAAATGTTTTAACTCTCTCTTCTTATCCTTATTTGTATTTCACCAATAATAGTGGGGTTTTTTTAATCCAAGATTTATAGCAATGAAAGGAATATTTGCTTTTGCTAAGGTTATTTATTTAATCTTTACAGTTTAGACTTGCAGTCTTGGCTACTCTAAGATATATGTATATATCTTTTTTTATATGTATATACCTTAAATGTATCGTATATCTTATACATACACACATACACATATAGTCTTCATACTAGAGAAACTTCTAAACATCAGATAAGTTAAAACAAAAGTAAAAACAATCATAAACTAAACCTGGTTAGGAATAGTTTTTCATCTCAACTAGTACTAAATTAAAAACCTGGTTAAATATTTAGTCCCTAGTATATATACAGATGGATTCTCTGTGTGAGTGAAATTCGAATAAACTGAACAAAACAGCTAAAACAGCCAAAGTGGCAAATTTAAGGCTCAAAAATCTGGCTGCCTCTAGGGTATAATTGCATTTCTTTCCAGGGAACCTCACACCTTGAATTAATGAGAACATTTAGATATTGTTTTTTGGGTTTTTTATTTTTTTACCTTTATCTCCATTTGATATGTAACAGACCAAAAAAGAAAGTACTACAAAAAATGGTTCTATGAGTCTTTACCAAAAACAATCCGAGGCTGACCTTTTTAGTATACAGATCAACTTAAGGACACAGGAGGTTCCTTGTATATGTCAATAGACAACATTTCAAATGGCTTGCAGTCTGACAATGTTATATAATTCTACTAAATTAATAATAAGTTTTAAATGCTGAAACATTCTATAGGAAATAAAAGAAACCTATAATTCCTGCCTAGACAGGCTGTTAAAGAAATTATTTTCCATTTAGGATAACTCAGCAACTTAGTCAATTGCCAACTTAACCAATGAATTTTAACAAATAGATTTTGTTCTGGAAGTTCATTTACAAATCTTATGACTTGGAAATTGAAATACATTATTTTCTCAGCTTAAAAAAAATGCTAGATTTAGTTTCTAGGCAGGCCACTAAGGCCGATTTAGTGCCTAATTTAATACGTGCAGCATATTCTATGATTACTAAGGAATAGAAACACTCTTTTTAAATACTGATTTTCGTTGATAAATAAATGACAGAGTTCTGACTTTTAACTTGAGAAATGCATCATCCCTTGTTCCAATGGCACCTAGGACTTCCAACTTCTTATATATTCCTCTTCTGAATACTAAGTAGAATTAACAGATAAAACTATAAATTGCCTTTATCTTGTTGGTTGCCTTTATCTCCCAGTAGAATGAATGTAAGCTTCAAAGGGCAGAGAGAACACTAAAGAGGCAGTTCTTAACAGAAGGTGAGGACAAAGGGTAACTGTATAGAATCAATATTACAATTTGAGAGTTTAAGTGGGAAATGATGGTACAAAAGATATGAGGTAAATGAAATACAATTAGAAACTCCGGGAACTAGAAGTTGTATAGAAGCCACAGTTCAAATATAAAGTAATGGCTTCAAATTGGATTAAATGGGCTTTAAGAAATAGAATGCAAAATAGACAAAAGATTAAGAAGCTGAAAGATAACAAGGAAGCGGTACCAAAGACATATGTTTGTTCTCCCAACTAGAAAAAAAGGCAATCAGAAACTCCAGGAGATAAAAACCGTGTGCAAAGATTGCTTTCCAAATATCATGGCAACTAAAATGTGGCCTAGTTTTTAGCAGCTGGTAGAATTCAAACAGGAAGAATACATTTGAAGTTGAGAGTCGACAGAGGGATCTACCTTTGGAAATCAAGAGAAGAGGATATAAGTTTAGCAAATTAATTTTCTCTTTACTGAACAATGTTTGCATAGCTGTAAGCAAATTTTGTATTAATTGTCAGCTTTTAGAATTAACCTACAGACAAAACACCTGTCTAAAAAATAAAAAGAATCTGAATATTAGTCAACCTTCAATAACATAAAAGTAAACATACATCTGACAAAAGTTGGGAAATAGGAATGGGGAAATTAGGTGGTCAAAGGAACAGAAGGACTAATAGTATAAATAATACTATATAGTTAGAAACTTCCTCAAGAAAGAAACTAAAAAATGATGGTATAACTACGCTGGCAAACTGGCTGATAGAAAATGATACACATGAGTTAATCCTCTTCTACCATAACGGGAAGGAAAGGATGTTTTCTAGAATTGACCAATGAAGAGACAGCAGTATAAGCATCCAGTTTCAAGATACTAGAAGACTCCAAAGAAGAAAACAATTAAAAGGGGTTGCCCTGCTGAGCAGCATGGATGCTGAGATTGCTGTGTTTTATTACAGACGTTTCGTGTCATTTTATTTTTTTAACCATTTGTGCACAATATCTTGATTTTCACAAATATTTCAAAAGATAAAAAGGAGATAAGTAAAGCACAAATACCCTCAATAGCATGTGAGAGCAGGCTCAGTATGAGCTCTGAGCAGAATTGTATGAGCCAAACTATAGTACGGAATTCCAGAAAATCTTATCCTTCAGAAATATGCAAAAATCACAGAATCAGGGAGAGGGGAAAGCCCTTTGCCTGTTTTCTGTCCAAACCTACTCAGAGAATCCAGCCCCCACTGAATGATTTGAGCACTTTTTTAGAAGCATCTACCTACCAGTTAGGACCTACACACCTACTCAAACTTCAAAGCCACTAAGAGTTAGTCTAACATCTCAAAAACAGCCTCTCCCAGTCCCCATCATAAAAGCGTTCTTTCTAGTAAACTGCTTCTCTGTCAGAGTAATCCTTGCAGTTCTGTAGGGACTTTTATCTATGAAAATCACCTTTGCAGCAGAGATGAAATCCATGTGCATTATCTAGTTTTTCTAAAATAACTCTACTTACGGACTTTACAGATATCATTCTTTTTTTAAAAAAAAATAAACTATGTATATTAGAAAACTAGAGATTTTAGAAGAGAAAAAAAAAAAAAACAGGATAAAGGATAATGTGTTGACATTTTAGACAGCATGCCCAGGGACTTTAAAAATTGAAGGGGGGCTCCTGGGCAGCTCAGTGGGTTAAGCATCCGACCCTTGATTTTGGCTCAGGTCATGATCACAAGGTCATGGGATAGAACCCCCATGTCGAGCCCTGTGTTGAGCATAATGGGGAGCCCTGTGTCAAGCCCTGCGCCTGGCTACTTGTTGGGCTTCCTGCTGGTTGTGGAGCCTGCTTAAGATTCTCTCTTAAGATTTTCTCCACCCCTCCCTCCAAAAAAAGATTGAAGGAAGCAGTTGGGCATGCAGAGTTTGCAAAGAAAGAGAAGAGCAGGCCAAAAACCCTGGACTGAGGTACAGTACATCTCACTGTCTCGATAATGCTGGAGTAGAGCTGTGGGAACGGGCCATATTTAGAGACTAGGTGTGAGATAATTTGGGGATGGTGGGAATGGACAACTAGAAACATCACAGAGAGTCTTGCTGGGCATAGTTGAGACTTTGGGTTTTGGTTTTTTGGGGGTTTTTTTTAAGATTTTTTTACATTTATTTATTTGAGAGACAGAAAAAGAGCACAAGCAGGGGGGGAGGAGCAGAGGGAGAGGGAGAAAGCAAACCCCATGCTGAGCAGGGAGTCAATTAGGGGTCAATCCCAGGACCCTGAGATCATGACCTGAGTTGAAGGCAGAGGCTTAATCGACGGAGCCACCCAGGTGCCCCAAGACTTTGGGCTTTTCTCCAAAGAAAGGGAGAACACTGGAGATTTTTGAGCAGAAGAATGACATGAATGTGGTTCCAAGGGCTCCTGGGTTGACACTATTGGAAAATGTGCAAAAGCAGAAACAAGGAAACCAGCACTGGTGATGAGAAATGGGTAAATTCTGGTTTTACTGTGAAGGCAGAGCTGAGAGGGGAGAACATGAGGAGTCAAGCAATAAATCAAAAATTTCACAATAAAAACTGGAAGAACAGAACTGCCATTTACTGAGATGTGGAAGACACAAGGAGAAAAAGGCCTCGGAGTGGGCATGTCAGATGTTCAGAAATACTGACAAGAACAATTATTTATAGGTAAAAAGAGATTATATTTGCATTTTCACCATAAGAAAAATCTGGATGAATAAAAATGTTCTTCTCTCTTTTTGGTAAATGAAAACATGCCCATTTTGAGATTTCTAACACTAGTAGGTATCAGTTTGGGTGTTGTTTTTTTTTTAAGATTTTATTTATCTGACAGAGAGAGAGAGAGATCACAAGTAGGCAGAGAGACAGGCAGAGGGAGAGGGGGAAGCAGGCTCCCTGCTGAGCAGAGAGCTCATTACAGGGCTCATCCCAGGTCCCTGAGGTCAAGATCTGAGCCAAAGGCAGAGGCTTTAACCCACTGAGCCACCCAGGTACCCCTAGTAGTATCAGTTTTCAGAGTGGTTTAATAGGCTCATCTCTGGAGTGCTCCTCTCCTATCCTGTATATGTATTGTAGAAGAATCTACCTGTAATATAGCAATTAGGCATGCCAATAAGCAGCTCATTTATTTTGGTCCTGGGAAAATATCATTAATCAAATTTATGAATGCAATGAAATCACTTCTTCCATGTTTATTAAAAGTCATTATGAAAATGTTATCTCTGGGCTCAGCTGACAGTTTTAAACTTAATGTGGCTTTTAATCAATGGCAACAAAATCAATTATGTCACCACCAGGCACCTTAAGGAAGGTAAATTACTACCAATCAAAAAGTGTTTTCCCTTAAATTTATATTCTCAGAGATACACGTTTTTTTAAAAAAGTAAACTAGAACCATAAAAGAAGGAAGTATAACCATGTTTACCTGAAGGCCATGCTGGGTAGTAGAAAGGACTCTCATGTAGGAGAAAAAAAAAGCAGTCTGATTTTTATGGTCTGATACATAGGAGCAGTGTGAGCCTTTAAAAAGTCACCTGAGGGTGCCTGGGGGGCTCAGTTGGTTAAGCAACTGCCTTCAGCTCAGGTCATGATCCTGGAGTCTCAGGATCGAGTCCCATATCGGACTCCCGGCTCTGCAGGAAGTCTGCTTCTCCCTCTGACCTTCTCCCCTCTCATTCTCAGTCTCTTTCTCTCTAATAAATAAATAAAAAAATCTTTAAAAAAAAAAAGTCACCTGATTTTACTGAGCAGTATATATCCATTCTTTACTGTGCCTTCTTATAGCTTTACTATACAATATAATTGTAACATGGTGTTAATCCCATAAATTACATTTAAATGTTTTCATAGATACAGGAAATTATTTGCATTTTTTTTTCACAGAATCCATTTGTTTACTAATTAAAACATTATGGCTTGCTTAGTGCCAATCAAACTTTGAAAAGATCTTCATTTGCATGGAAAATTCAGGTATGTGGTCAAGACAGAGGAAGCACAGATGGGGGAATGGATAGACAGGTGAATCAACCAAATGACACTGTGGAATAAAACTGCTTTATAAATTTTAAAATGCTATTGCAATGTTGATTTTGAGTATTCAAGTGCAGTATCCACCTGCCCTTATAATGTATGTTTTTCCTCCACAATAATGGGAGATAATAGATTTTAGATTTTAAAGGAGTCTTGACAATTCATTAGTTAAATTAACCTTGGGCTCCGATGCCATCTTACAAAGAAAATTAGTATGTTTTTTAATTCCCCATCCCAAAATATATCCAGCCATATTACTCAGTACCTATCATGAGAGGATAAACAATATGATGAAATGACAACATGAAGATTCTCCAACTATAAAAAAGAAATAAAGATATGCCCTAATCTAAATATAAACCTCATTAAAATTTCTTAGAAAGAAATTACAGTCAGTAAACAGATAGAAATTCTCTCTATAAATCACAGTCAAAAAAAAGTAAATCTTCCTGCCCTTAAGAGTTAAAATCACTAAGAAATTAACAGTCCAAAATTAATCCTCACCAAATTCTTATTTCACTCAATCTCAAGAGAGGGAATTGCTGATGCTGAGGAGAGGCAGCTTTCAGCAGCTCCAGCCCTGGTAATTCTTTTGGAAACTCAAGAATGAATACATTTATCCCTAAGTCTCTTACAAGATGTACTTTTAAAAGGTCTAAAAATAGGCCATATAAGATTATCACAGCATTTGCCCATATCCATGAAATTCAGAAGAAAAAAAAAAAACCCACATTATCCAGCTCCTAAAAGTTATCACGGACAAAATTATGCTTCCCAATTTAGGACTCAATAATGCCAAATATCACAGTAGAGCCTCAGTGGGTATCTGAGGGAAGGAAGGTGGATAAAGAGAATCTTGGTGCCGGCCTGGACAAGATGCCACTCAGTCTGTGAGAGATGCTCAGAATACACAACCTCGGAGAATGAACTCACTTCCACCAAATGGATAATTACAGCAGAAGTTTATCAAGGCGGCGGGGGGTGGGAGGAATCATCCATTACACCATTCCCATCCTCAAGTTGTTTTTATCTATCTGTTTGTTTTTGCAATGTTTGGAAAATTGCAATAGTGGTAGGTTCAGATATTTTAGGTCCTTTCCTTTCCCATTCAGTATATTCAAACCTTAATTTTCACTTCTCCTTTGAGTTTTACATTTCTCGAATCCCAGAGTCAGCACTGCTAAATGACTTGTAACGGATATTTTCATCCCTGTGTCTCATTTACTATTTCTACTGCCTCTTCTTATAGGACACTTAGGTTTTAAGTCTGCCTAATAAGACAAGGTTCTTCTTACCCAAAGTACATTCGAATGAATAATCATCATCACAGACTTTGTATTAGTTTACTGTTAATATTCATGCCCAGTTCTTTGTAGCCAGGGGACAACCAACAGGGCTTCCCAAAACACTGTCATTTACCTCACACCTGTTAAGAGTGGCTAGTAACAAGAAGATAAGCAGTAACAAGTGTTGGTGAGAATGTGGAGAAAAGGGAACCCTCACATACTGTTAGTGGGAAAGTAAGTGGGTGCAGCCACGATGGAAAACAGGTTCCTCAAAAAATTAAAAATAGAATTGCCATATAATCCAGCAATTCTACTGCTGGGTATTTATTCAAAGAAAATGAAAACACTAAAACAAAAAAATATCTGTACCCCCATGTTCACTGCAGCATTATTTACAATAGTCAAAATATGGAAACAATCTAAGTGTCTGTAGGCGGGTGAGTGGGTAAAGAAGACAGATATATACATAGATACATATGATATAGATATAACTAGAAATAAAGATATAATAGAACACTGTTCATCCATTAAAAAGAATGGGATCTTGCCATTTATGACAACACGGGTGGACCTTAAGGGCACTATGCTTAGTGAAATAAATCAGCCAGACAAAGGAAAATATTGTATGATTTCACTTATATGTGAAATCTAAAAAACAAAACAACCAACCAAGCTCACAGATAGAGGACAGCAGACTGGTGGTATCAGAAGGGTGGGAATTGGTCGGCTGGGCTAAATGGGCGAAGGGGGTCAAAAGGTATGAACTCCAGTTACAAAATAAAGAAGTCATGGGGATATAATGTTATAAGGTACAGCACTGGAACCATATGCTAAAAATACTACTGTATTGCATTTTGGAAAGTTGCTAAGATAGTAGATCTTGAAAGTCCTCAAAACAAGAAAAAAAATCTTAACTATATATCGTGGTGGATGGCAACTGGACTTAATGTGGTGATCCTTTGGAAGTGTATACAAATATCAAATAATTACATTATACACCTGAAATTAATATTATATATCAATTTTACCTCAGCTAAAAACAAAACTGCCATTCCCAGCATTTTCCTTTGCAATTGTCCAAAGGCTCAACTGACCTTCTAACAATTCGATTTTTTTCAATTAACTTTTTTATTCCAGAAGAGTTTCAGATTTAAAGAAAAGTTGCAAAAATAGTGCAGAGTTTCCATATACTCACACCCAGTCTCCCCTATTATTAACCTCTTATATTAGTATGGTACATGTGTCAAAAATAATTAACCAATATTAATACATTATTTAAAGTCCATGTTTTATTCAAATGTCTTTAGTTTTTACCTAATGTCATTTTTCTGTTTCATGCTCCCAGTCAGGATACGACGTTTAGTCTCATGTGTCCTTAGGCTCCCCTTGCCTGTGACAGTTTCTAGCTTCCCTTGTTTTGGGTAGCCTTGACTGTTTTGAGGAGTACTGATAATAATTCAATTGCTTAAGTTGGTTTCTTTCTCTATTTGATGGACTAGAAGTGTTTGCTGACCTTAAGAGGCTTATCCCACTTGCTCTTGTTGTCTTTTTTAGTCAACAAGCTTGTTTTTCTAATACACTTCTCTAGATTTTATTTTCTGGAGCCTCCTATAATGAGGAAGATAAAGTCAGCGAGTCTGGGTCTCTCCAAAGCTTTTTGTCCGTTTCCTCTTCTTCTGTTTCCCTAATCCTAGAACATCTCTCTTTAGACTGACATACACACAACGCCCCATCTATTGTTGTTCTATCTCACTTTTGTTGTGCCTTTCTGTAGAATATAAATTCCATAAATTTCTCAAGCACGTTCTGTCAGGAAAATAGGGAATACCTGACTGGACTGCTCTCTTGCAATTACTCGTGAACTAAAAGTTGGAATATTTTGCACATAATCTCCCTATTTTCTCCTCTTCAGTGTGTCCAGTTTACTTGTAACTAAATTGCACAGTGTTCCTAATCTACCGGGTATTTTCATTCCGTTATTCTTAGAAGTGATTCTTTCTCTTCATCTTTAAGAAGGAATCTTCTTTAGAGCATTTAGGCTTAGGTTCGACACTTTTTCCTTTATATCTGACTCTCTTGGCCTTTGAGATCTCTTTTTCCTCTTCCTATTCGCCAAGTCTGACAGCTAGCCTATCAGCTTTTCTAATAAGCAACTCCCTTTCTCCAGCTTACTTAGCCAGTCTTCCTTCATTTTAAATGATTCCAGTTGCTTTTTAATTGCCTGGAAAAAGACCTGATTTTCAGAGTTAAAAGATTCAACTCTTTTTAATTGCCTTCTTACACTGTGGGTTTACAACAACTTAACTCTGAGCTGTATCTTTATCTTATCCCAAGAGGATAACATATTCTGTTCATAAAAAGGGCTTCCATCCATTTTTAGTTATTCATTCATAGAAATCTACCACACTTCTCTGGGAAAATCCATAATTTGGGTCTGTGAAATTGGGATCTACAGCAAAAGTTCACTCAGTTAACAAATCTCAAGCTAAATGAAACCACATAACTTACTCTTTGCAAACTTTTCTTTCTTGGCCTTGAAGACAGGTGACGTGATACAAAAATGAAGAGAAAAGGAGTCAGTGGAGCTAGCACTGCCTACACTGTCCTGGCACAAACAAGACAAAGCCAGGACTTCACTGGCATTCCATAAAACATGCAAAACTCAGCTGCCTTCCTCTTTAAAAGCAATAACTATTGTTAGTCCTTCCAAGGTCAAAGAAGACTAATGTCAACTCAGCTTCACCTGAAATACTAGGTCACACTCTGCCTATGAATTTCAAGGTCTTACTACCACAGTCTTACCTAAAGGCATCTATATCCAGGAATGCAGAGGTCACCTGTGCAGCCAGAGTTTGTCTAAGACACAGGCGCCTGCAATCTTGCTCAAATAAAAACTGTCACTTTCTTGGGACAAAGTTATTATATGCTTCAGTGACCCATCAAAGTCAAAATCCCACCTGGCCAATTTACTAACGCCCGAGGCCCAAAGCCACCCGCCCAGGGTGAATGAGCTAAAAACCAATAATAAAATTGTAAAAAGCAGCCATATGGCATGCTATAGAGAGTTACCACCTACTGAAGTCAAAAAACCATGACTCCCACATCTACTCATGCCTGGTAAGCCAAAGCCCAAAGCCACCCTCTTAGATCATTGAGGGTCTTGCTTTTGAAAGATGCCTCTATCTCCAGAATTCTTTCTTCTCAACTTCTTCTCCTTACCTATTGCCAAAGTCCTGGTCACTTGTACAAGACTCAGGCATTTGCACATTTCGTATATACTCCCCCAAGCCTCACCCACTGAAATTCAGAACCAACTGCAAGCTGATCAGAAAGTCAGGAGGATGGAGACGTTCCCTTCACTACTGAGGAAATTGTTGGGACAACAGCTTACCTATGTGGCAACAAGGCATTCCTAATACTGCACCCCACGGTTAGGCTGTTTACCCTACATTAGGGAGAAAAAGAGAAAAACAGAAAAAACACTGGGTTTGTAAGGTATGCCATTTTATGTACCGCTAAGAAATGAACCCTACCATTTAGGCTAGGACCTACCATTTATCGTAAGATATATATTCATTTAGAGATGCTAAGGTCTTAAAAAATGTGTCTTAGAATTGAAGGAATATGAACCAGGATCTCTATAAGCAGGCAGATCCCACACGGAGTAAGGAAAAGCAGTTACTCTGTACCTGCTCTTTTCATTCTCCCCCAGGATGTTAGCATGATGGCTGATTCCTCCTCTGGGGAGCAGAGTGAGGGGGCAGGGAGGCTAGGCAGTGTTATCCTAATTCTTGAGAGCCTAGAAATAGGAAAGAAGGAGAAAGGAGCTTCCCTCAGGCAACCAAAAATGAAGGTTCTCTTTTTTTCTTTTATTAAGATTTATTTATTTAAAAGAGAGAGGGAGCCAGGCGGGGAGGGGCAGAGGGAGAAGGAGACAGACAGACCCCACTGAACGGGGAGCCCAACACTGAGATCCTGACCTGAGCTGAAATTAAGTTGGAGGCTTAACTGACTGAGCCACTCAGAGGCCCCAAGTTTCTATTTTAAAATTTTGCAATAGTAGAGAAGAAGATACAAAAAGTCAACTCTAAAATCCTAATATGGAGAAAACTTTCTTCATAGAAGGAAAGCTCTAGAGGAAGGAAAGCTCTAGAGGAAAAAAATCTAAGTAAAAATGAATGCTTATTTTTAAGAACTGAGAGTCGTATTATGATGTGGAAATTTCAATTTTAAGAACATAATAAGAGCACAGAAACCATTTTGGAACTACCGTTTGCAATTTGCAAACATTGAACCAACATTATATACAACCAATGGAGACAGGATCAGGAACTTGATTTTACCAAATTAACACAATTCCATGTTTGGTCTAGTAAGTTTAATAGTCTCTGACCGTTTTTCATGATCGCTTTCCCTTTAAATCAGAGACATTAAAGTTTTGGTCTCTATGGCAAGAACAGATTGTTCATTTTCTACTTTATATTGACTAAAAGTGTGCTTACACAGCATCATGGATAATAGAACCTTGGGGAGCCTGGTGAAAATGACCACCAAAAGCAAATGAATGATGGAATGATCATGCCCAAAGGCCTCAGAGGTATTATATAAAGGCAGCATTTCATGGTTGTTAAGGGCATCATCTGTGGAGTCCAGACCCGAGCTCTCATACTGACCCCACTACTTACTAACTGGAAAACTACTTAACCACCCTTTACTTTCTTCGTCTGTACAAAGGAATAATAATTCCTTCCTTTCAGGGTTATATGAATTATGAGGCAATATATATATACCACTAGTGTAGAATCTGATCCACAGAATATGGTCAAAAATAGAAATTCTTATTTTTTGCTATGGGAGAATACACAATACAGATACAGTTCCCACATAAGACGAATACTGCTTTACCACTGTAGGAGTCATTAGTGTGGTTCAATAGATAAGTCAAGTTCCCTGCCTTCCCATCACAGGGTAGAATTGTCTCTCCAGCCCCCTTGTGGTTGCAGGGATTAGTTCTGCCCAGTGAGCTGTAAGTAGAATTTAAACACGTCTCTTCCCCCCAGACAGAGCATTTAAGTTTGATGGGAGACCCTCTAGGTCTTTCTTTTTCTTTCCCAAGACTGACAGTGTTCCACATAGTAGTCACTACATGAGCATGGGTCCCAGAATAAACACAGCATAAAACAGAGCTCCCAATCAAACCTAAATGAACATGTAGCCCGAGTGTTGTTTTAAGCCCATGAGGTTGGGAGATTATTATTACCACTGAATAATTTAATCAATCCTAAGGAATAGAATTAATCTCATCTCTAAGAGGCACAAGTTTTTATAATGACATTATCATAATATCAACCTTTAAAGTACTATATCATCTTTTTATGGTTATAATCAAGCAGGTAGCTGGCAATACTGCTGAAGTTCATTCATTCAGCAAATGTTCTAGGCACTGCACTAGGTTCCAGGTAAAGAACACTGAACAAGTAGACATGGCACCTTTCTTCATTGTTTACTGTAAAGTTGATGGGGTCATGGGGGCAGGAGGAGATCATGCATATTTTTTTAAAACAGGCTTCAGTGGAGAGCCCAACTTGGGGCTTGAACTCATGACCCTGAAATCAAGACTTGAACTGAGATCGAGAGTTAGAATTTTAACCAAATAAGCCACCCAAGTGCCTGGAAATCATGGATATTAACCAAAAAAATGTTCATAAGATTTTGGCTTGATTAATTCATTTTAGATCACGCAGCCATCTATTGCGGCCATACTCCTAATCATTATATTCATAGTAAGTTTATAATCCCACCGATTTCCAAGGTATCTGAAACTCTCAATTTTAAGAACATATCACTCCTTAAGGTATCACTCTTTAAAACTGAAACATACCTGGGAGAGGTAATTGTTACCAGTTAAGCCCTTGTAGGGATGAGTCCATTTAATAATTTTTAAACATTTAATGATTTTTATACATTAATGAGAAGCAGGTAGGATATTGGAATACACATTGGATTAAGAATCAGTTCACTTGATTGAGGTTCTGGTCACATTATTCATATCCTGTATGACCTAGAATAAGTCACTGGACTTTTCTTAGCCTTAAAACCCTCGTCTAGAAAACGTGGATGATAGGATTTTTTTTTTAACTCCAACAGTTGTGGTAAAAACTAGAAGTGAAAACACTTTGAAAACCCAAAGTGTTATTCAAGGTAAAATGTTAGTAATAAAAATATGGAGAAACTGAGGAAAGCTTCACGGACTTTACAGATTTATCACAGCTATTTCTGCAAGAGGGAACATAATGGAGGAGGTCAGCAGTTCTCATCCTATAATAATGGGACAAGACTTTCGAATGTTTTACTTTGCCTGAACGTTTTACTTTCTATGTCAACTAGCAGGAAAACAAGGTGCTCTTAGAGTAAAGTCGCTCTTACCTGCATTCCAAAATCCTCCTTCAGGGGAAGAGAAAGGAACTGAGTTACAGCTAACAACAGAATTCGGAAGAGTTTTAGGTACTCATTAGAGAATGACAACCAGCTGGACCATTATCTGACGGGAGTCCTGAGCGGAAAAAAAGTTGGAGAAGCGCTGGCCTGACTGAATTCACAGCAGGCTTTTCATTTTTCTAATTCAGCAATTCTCTGATCTATATGTGTTCCTCGAACATCAGTTTAGGAAACTATGCCCTTGGACTGAGGATACAGAAAAGATGCTTTATTATTGGAGGAGCGAATTAAGGAACAAAACAATTCACTTGCGCAGAAAAAAAGGATCTGAACTTTCTTCTCTGCAAACCTAAAGAACAACCACCTCTCATGACATTCTAACCATTCCAACTAAGAAGAGCACATTTATTCCACAACTTTTAGAATCAAAGTAACTATGCTTTAGGAAAAATAATGAATCATCAAAGTGAAGATTTGTGACTAAAGCATATTTTTAATAAACATTTCCCTGAGAACTTTAATCCAACCCTTCTTTTCAGCCTGAGATATTCTAATTTGAGCAGTACAGAATTTTTAAAATTTGCATATGCTACTACTAATTTGACACTACATCCACTTGAATTATCATGCCCTCAACTCCACTACCACATTAAACCAAATAAGGAAAACAACTGCCTAGTTCAGGTTTTGACTCAATTGCTAAGATATCTCAAGTAAAACATGTATTGCCTGAGGAAAAAAAAAAATTCCCTGAAATCCTGAATTTATTTTTTAAAATTCTGGCCTAGAAATAACAGCACATCTTAACATCTCATATTTACATTTGTGTGGTGTCTCCACCAAGAATCTTCCACCCGTTACGTTGTCCTCACACCAGATCAGGCAAAAAAAAAAATCTTTATTATCCAAGACCATAGTTTTTCTTAGGGAAAAGGATTCGTTAGAGATACATTGCCTTTTACATTAAAAAGTGGATTCATTCATGAGCCTGGAGAATTCCTTAAATATTATTCAAACATATGAAAGATTAAAGGAGGAAATGCTCTTGGGAATCAAAGTTTTTTATTTGCTTGCTTTTGTTTTTAAAGAAGGAACATTCCCAAAGTAGCGAGATAAAATAAATTTAAAAAGCAGAATATTGTGAATTAGAGTAAAATAAACCGAAAAACAATATGGAGAGCTTGTGACATCTCTCACAGTCATAAGGGATATGGTTAGAACATTCCTAAAAATAAAGCTCCATATTGATCAAAAACATTTTGCTGGCTATCTGCTCCCCTAAACCAAGCGCTATATTGAACTAATCTGTTTTGCACACCCAGCATATAGCACATTGCCTGGCATGGAGTAGGCCCTCAATAAATATTTATTAGTAAATGAATCCTCAGAACAGAACCACCAAAAGTATCTCATTGCGCAACATTTCTGCTTCAGGAGTGTACACTTAAATTTTTTTTACATACTTAAAACAGCATTTAACATTTACTGAAATTCTCCCGAAGAGTTCTAAAGGAAAATTGTGTTTGGAATACCTATTGATACAAGTAGTTTGCATGGTGATTTAGGGTTTTTTCCAAAAGACACATACTTTTAAGGGCCTAAGAATTTTAAATGATACATATTGCCTTCAGATAAAGAAGGAGCCAGATGTTAATGTAATAAGAACTGGTACTACAGTTGACTTTGGCCCAAAAGGGTCATTTGGCCACAGCTCATGTAAGACCAAAGACGATAGGCAATTATAAACATTTTCCTTCCATGGAAGATCTATTCCTGTCACCTCTCTTTTGAGTCAAAAATTTAATGATGGACTGGAATGCTATCTCCAGTACAGAACGGTTTAAGAGGGAAACACTGAGACTACTCCCTGAGTCAGATGCTACTGGCTGACTGACCCAACTGCCAATCCCATTCGCCCTTTTTCTTGATGCTCACACTAAAGAGGCTAAAAAAGCTAACTACACAACTTTTCCAACATATTTGTAGCTAAAGTCAAATGAACAGTTCTAGCCAGTTAGACATAAATGGTATTATGGTATGTGGTGATGAGAAAGAGTGTGCATTATTTTTTTTTTAAGATTTTATTTATTTATTTGACAGAGAGAGAGAGAGATCCCAAGTAGGCAGAGAGGCAGGCGGGGGGCGGAGGGGAAGCAGGCTTCCTGCTGAGCAGACAGCCCCATGCGGGGCTCAATCCCAGGACCCCGAGACCATGACCTGAGCCGAACACCAAGGCTTTAACCCACTGAGCCACCCAGGCGCCCCTAGAGTGTGCATTCTTGATACACAGGGCAAACATAACTTAAACTGCTGCTTTCTCCTGCCTCCTGAGTGAGTGATGTGACAGCTGGAGCAGGAACAGCAATATTGCAACATGAAGGAAAAGATAGAGAGGTTTAGTCTTGATATGTGAAAATAAACCAATTGGAAAACCACTGTTTATTTAAGCCACAGTTAGCTGGACTATATGTCTTTTGCAACCAAAAGACATTTCTAACTAATATGCTCCTTCTCACACATATGTGAGAAGTTTCAAAGTTTAGTCTTGAGGAACAGCAGTCTTGTGGAACTGCAGGCTCTTACCTAAGTAATTATAGTCAAGGTCGTTTGAGCTTAGGACGTTTACCATAAGCAGCAACATACAGTCATTCTTCCTAAAAGGCCTCTTTTATATATTTCATTATGTTGTACATTTAATGATTTGTTGACATTTCTGCTCACCATTATCAGAAGAGAAATTCTGGGGCCCCATCTTATCTCCTCAGTAGCCTAGGTACTTGGAATAGCCACCAACTCGTGATTTCCGCTCAAGTTGTGATATCAGGGTCGGGAGATGGAGCCTGCCTCCGGCTCAGCATTCAGTTCAGAGTCTGCTTGTCCCTCTCCCTCTGCTCCCCCTCCTGCATGCTCTCTCTCTCCCTCTCTCTCAAATAAATAAATAAATAAAATCTTTTTTAAAAAAAGACCTAAAGCTAAAACAGTTTTCTTGTTATAAAAATACAGATTGAGACACAACGCTGAGGAAGATCTTCCAACCATTTAAGCTTCTGCTCCTCAGATACCCACAGAACTCAGCAACATGTCGGCAGTTTTAGGCCCTTGAGATCAGAAAGGGTTAGCACAAACACTCACTCCCCTCAAAAAGTTGTTGAAACAGACTGATAATTAATGAACTACTATTCAAAACTCCTCCTACATAGAAATTTGGGAACACATGCTATAAGGACAATGCAGTTTACTCAACTATAAAAACATTAAGTCCATATGACCTCTTAATCTTTAAAGACTGATATATTCGCTCAAAAGATGTCTACTGACCAAGTTTTCTCCAGTCCCCACACCCACGCATACCCAGATCATTTCCACAAGAACAGGGATATGATGGTAAACATAACAACCTTAGTGCCTAGCCTCGTGAGACTTCCAGTCTGATGAGGAGGACAAACAAAGATTTCAATTTCTTGTGACGAGTATTTTCAAAGGATCTACTATTTTTATTAATCTTTCATTTCATTCATATTTATTTAATGACTGAAAATCTTAAAATCTTTTCAAGAACATACTTGGTGACAGATATTTTAATACTTGAACATTCAGGCTTAGAACCAACTTTAATCAGTCTGTTAATTGTACAATATACAGGACAAAAACCAAACACAGAGTAAACATTCAAGGGCTATTTTTTTTTCTTTGTGAGAATCAGGAAAAATATGCAAAAGGATTCAAAGTACTGATGAGAACATTTATACACCTAATAAGTGAGGCTCGTAAAGCACCACAAAAACAATTTCATTTTTTTCTCACCAGTGCTTCAGTGTATCTTGCCTATGGGGCTTTTCTTCTCTTATCCTCTTGGATATAATTCAAGGTTGGTACCTTGCCTTTCAGATTGTTTCCAGATAAAAATTCCTCCCTTCACAGGAGTGCAAAACAAAACAAAGCAAACTCGTGTGGATGGAATGGGGCTTTGAGGCAGAGTACTAATCAAAATTCCAAAGTCCATCTGAATTAAAAGTTTCCCCATCTGGGGAAGGCCGTAGAGGGAGGCCAGCCATGGAACCTGGAAGGACTCTTCTCTCTGTTCAACCAGCTTCTCATCCTCATCCTCCCTCTACTGCAAGCAGGAGATGGAGCTTTTGATCCCTCTGTTTTGAAGAAGTCTGAGATAGAAGGCAGGAGGGGACAAGAAAAGCCCTCTCCGACCAGTACTGATCTGGCCTTGATTTTTCCATGTTTAGCAAGTTTTCAAAGCTGACTTTTTAAAGCCCAATTTAATCAGTTCTTTGAAGACCCTCAGGCTCTGGGGAATTTATCATTGCAGAGTCTGACCTGATACTGGTGAGGCTTTCATGACTGGACATTTATAACCTACTAGAGGCCACTGGTGGTCTGCACTTCACCTTCCAGCTTCTTCTAGTCAGCAACCCCCCCCCAACCCGCACCCCCACCGCGACTGATTAATCACAAAATGGCAACCTCCCACAGGGTTGTTGCAGTCTTGCATAGGAACACTGGATGACTCCTGGTTGCTTCTGTGCAAAGCACAACCTGCACCATTGCATTACCACAGACCTGTCCCCCCCACAGCCTGCCTACCAGGGAGTTGAAGTTTCTCCTCCAAGCCCTTCTGGTTGGGATCTAAGACAGCACATCTCCTGCTCTGTGCTCACTCTCCCCATATCCAGTGCACAGAAGACCAACCCTTATACTTGTCATAGGTGGGAGTGCTACTCCCCACCAAATTCAGCCTTCTTTTCTTTGGGCCCTCTGGGAGACAAATCTACACACAGCCTCTTGCAATTTATTTTTTTCTGCTGTGAAATACAAAGGAGCCTACTATATCACCCTAATTCCTGGGCAGACAACAATGGTTTCCCTATAACAGCCGCACTCCGCTTAACAGTTGAAGTGAGGGAGAGCACATATTCCCAGTCCTCTACCTGCAGAGTGAGCGCACACACCAGAAACTTTCTAAACTCCAATTTCCCACCTCTCTCAGGTTCTTGGACTTCAACTCTCCCATAATGCATAGGATTTAAAGATACTCCACTAATGGGGCCCTAGGATGGCTCAGTCGGTTAAGTATCTGACTAGATTTCGGCTCAGGTCATGATCTCAGAGATCTGAGTTGGAGTCCCACATTCGGCTCCGCATTCAGTGGGGAGTCTGCTTAGGCTTCTCTCTCCCTCTGCTCCCTCCACCCCCACGCACTCTCTCTCTCTCCTAAATAAATAAATAAATAAATAAATAAATAAATAAATAAATAAAATATTTTTAAAAAATAAAAGATACTCCACTTGCATCCAGCATAGGGGGTCTGGCAACTCGTGTTTGGGAATATAGAGTACTCAGCACCTCTTGCCTTGTACCTTCCATCAAAATTAACACTAGAATATTTTGATTTTTATATTGTGGAACAGTAATCAGAATGACAATTTACAGATGATCCAAGGGCGAAACTTTTTTTTTTTAAGATTTTATTTATTTATTTACTTATTTATTTATTTGTCAGAGAGAGAGAGAGAGCACAAGCTGGCAGAGTGACAGGCAGAGGCAGAGGGAGAAGCAGGCTCCCTGCTGGGCAAGGAGCCCGATGTGGGACTCGATCCCAGGACCCCGGGATCATGACCTGAGCCAAAGGCATCTGCTTAACCAACGGAGCCACCCAGGCGTCCCAAGGGCGAAACATTTTTAAAGAAGTTGAAAAATAAGGCTTGGGTATAAGCTAAGGCATAAGCAAATTAAAAATAAATTTTAATATTTCATGTGTATATTATATATTTACAGAGACATATGTATTCGACTTCCAGGATTGCTTAATTCTATCCTGGAAAAAGAGTTATATGCTCCATGGCGGATGGAGTAAGGAAAGGCTAAAACAAGAGTTTTCAGCCAGACGATGAGAGGGTATAGGAAGCCATATAATTTCATGCCCAAACCTGACACTTTTGAAAAACAGAGTGAGCTCTGTTTACAAGCGGACAAAAAGATACAAGTATACAAGCGGACAAAAGATGTAAACCAGAACCATCCCAGACGAACTGGACGCCTGATCACTCTACATATAATGATTGAAATAACTGCACTCCGTGGACTGACTGGTAGTTAGAAACCAGCAATGAAATTGATTTCTGGATTGAGCCAATGGAGATTGGCTCCAAAGGGAATGCTAATGAGAGTGAACTCTGGATCAGAATGAAAATACGGAAGGCATTTATTTGTAATTAATGATGATAGCACATCAACTCCCAATGTTATTCCTGAATGAAAGACGGTATACTGAACAGATCATATTAAAAAGGCATTATACCAGAAGGCAGGGAATTAACTATAAAGTGTCCTAGGAAGAAATATCATGATTAATCATTCAAATAAATATAGATGGATTAGTAAAAATGAATCAAGTAATATAAAATATGAATGGGAAAGTGATCTACAAGTCCCAAACATGGGCTTGTCTTGAAAAGACTAGATAACAATACGCCTACTAGACCAGAAGTACTTAAAAGTGGGGAATATAATTGTTTACAAATGGAGCCCAGTTAGAATACTTGAGGGAGGGTGGGAGGAAGGGAAAGGTCATTTCCTAATTTACATGCCTTTTAGCCAAAGGTTGTTATTTAGTTCTATCCCTTGAGACGTTTAAAAGGAACTTGAGAACATACATGTACATGCAGGCGGGCACATCCACACACACACACACACACACACACACACACACTAGCAAATAAACATTAAAAGTTAAAGCCATGTTCTCAATGATAAACTTAGGTTAAAAAGGAAGAATTAAAACACAAGACTAATTGCCTTGAATTAAATACTATATATGACCCAACACTGAAAATACCACTGGTTAGCTATAAACTAGAGACTAACAGAACTAATATTTGCATACTGCCTAATGGTACTTATAAATCCTCAAAATAACTCCGAGATGAGCAATTATTATTCCCATTTTATAGATGATCAAACCAAGCTAAAGTGAGGTTAAGAACCTTGCTGAAGCTCACCCAGTTAGGAAGGGATGGCAATTAAGGATTCAAATTCAGGTAATATACTCTGACCAGGCTGAAAAGCCCTTATGTTCATTTCTGTGTGTATGTGGCAGGGGGAAATGAGAAAAGTGTCCCATAAGGCCAGACCCAAGATCAGATTAATAATTTGCTCAGTATTTCAGGCTCCCCACATCACCAGCCCTAGTATGTGCAAGAGAGAACATGTGGCTCCCGGCCATGCAGTGCAGCCTATACACCAATGCTCGCTTTTGTGCAAACACAGCTACTTTTATTTTTAATGAATGAAGACATCAGATCTCTTCTGCTTCTCCCTTATCTCAGCTAATTCTGAATGTCTTCGAAAGACAAAAAAGGTATCTTGTGGAACATTCTGGAAGAAACCAAAAACTGCCAGCATGGCTTCCTGCATATCTGAAGCATTGCAGTGAATAGATGCTTATGCTCTCCTTTGTCCTGTCACTCCTCCTTAATGTACGCTTGTCTATCGGACAGACATCGTGAAAATTCTTACAAAAGTCTAATGTGATTTTGGTACACGTGAGGTAATAGCAGTGAAATGGAAAGAAAGAATAATTTTGCTGTTATTTTGGCACTGCTGTTGCATCCCAGAAAGAATGGATTTGGAAGAGGAACTTCTAGCATTTTCAGAGTTTCACTATTTCATAACATTTTAATTTTTAATATATTAGAGTTTCTAGTTTTAGTGGTGTTCACAATAGAATATATAAGTACACGTGTCTTCTAAGTATTGTCGGGTCTCTGAAATAATCAGTAGTAAAATTATTTCTGTAGTTTAAATGATCTGACTAGGTTACAAAAGCAGGCAGTTGTTAAACAACTTAACATTAAATATTAAAGAATAAATGTAGCATTGAAGCATTAAGTTTAATTGTCTCTGGCTCCATATAACTCAGTCCTTGTTTAACACAAAGTTAGTATATCAGGGTAGAAAAATTAATGGCAGTGAAGTTTCCATTCTGAAATTAAACACAATGTGTTTCTAAACATAGAAAGATCCCTGGAATTTTACCTTTAGGGTTGTATCTGTAGCTCAGAGCCTATTATAGCTATTTCCGTGTGCCTTTTTCTCTTTTGTGCCTACGTCACCGATTTAAGGTTTTTATTTATTTATTTAATTTCAAGAAGAAAGAAGAGGTTCTGTACAGAGCAGTGCCTGCGTGTGCCAACCCCAAGTAGGGAAGAGAAGGACTAACGTGGGGGTGGGGGGAGTCGTTGCAAGGGGGCTGTGTGGCAGCATAGGAGGATAAGAGGAAGGTAATTCAAGCACTCCCCTCTAATCTTATTCCACCTAAGAAATTTAGGAGAATGCGAAAAAGCAGCAGCCCAGCATTCTTGAGGGGGCGTGGCTTCCCTGCAGGGGCTGTCCAATCGCATTCCTTCAGAGGAGCTGTCCCGAGAAGATTGATGGGGGTTGCTAGGAAACAGGAGCGTCTCCCTCCCTCCTGACCCAGAGATTGTTCTGCACAAGCCCTCTCCAGGGGCTCCCAATGTGCAGTTGAGCGGTGTGTGGGGCAGAGAAGCACGCCGGGCTCTCAGGCTCACTCGCTCCCTCTCAGCTCCCGCTCTCCCTTTCTCCTCCAGCAAGCGGTCAACCCGTTGCACGGGGATCGTTGGAGAGTTCTTCCAGGGCGGTTACTGTCTCTTCTCCCGCAGGCAAGAGCTTGAACAGAGCTTCAAAGTTGGAGCCGCAGATCTTCCTGCTGCCCCACGCCCCTTCACCCCACCCCTCCGAAATTCATCTACCCTTGCCTGCCCTGCCTAAGGATTTCCAACAGAGTGAGGCGAAGCAGATAGCAAAACCGCCCTGGCTCCCGTAAAATAATCCTCTCATCTAGGTACCCTGGCTCACTGAGGACTCTGCAGATACACCCCTATTAAGGGAGGGGGTTGGGGGAGGGGGAAAGGGAAAAGGAGAAAGAGAGAGGGAGGAAAGGAGAAAGAGAATGAGAAGGAGAGAATGCCAGAAGGTCCGCGCCTCTGCCGCGAGTCCCAATTAGATGCAACGGTTTGAGCCTGGCCAAGGTGAAGCAAAGTTGCTTTCCGCGCCTGGGAAGTGGGTTTGCCTGTAAAGCCGAGAGGGACTCGGCTGGGAAGGGCTCTCCTCCCCTCCGCCAAAGACCACTGGGTCTCCCCTTTTCCCAACCCCCTCCCTCCCTTCCCTCCCTCCCTCCCTTTTCCCACTCCCCACTGCCTCGGAGGCCTGGATGCTCTGCCACCGGGCAGTGGTCCAGCGCGCAGCCAGGAGGGGGCGGGGGCAGGGGGCACTGTGACAGGAAGCGGCGCGCACAAGTTGGCCATTTCGGGGGCAAAATAAGTTCTTCCTTGGATTTGGAAAGGACAAAGCCAGCAAGCTACCTCTTTTGTGTCGGATGAGGAGGACCAACCATGAGCCAGAGCCCGGGTGCAGGCTCAGCCACCGCCGCTGCCGCCGCGGTCAGCTCCAGTCCCTGCCAGGAGTTACCCGTGAGAGGTAAGGGGCCCAGAGGAGGACGTGTCCCTCTGGAGGGCGCCCAGCGAGGGCGCGGAGGCTCGGGAGCCGCGTGGGGCAGGCTCAGCTGGGAAAGTTGAGGCAGAACCCAGACCAGTCCCTACAGTTCTGCCAGGGGTGGGGCGGGAGGGGGACAGAGGCGATGTGGGTGTGCGTGAGTGAGAGTTTGTGTGTGTGCGCGCACGTCTGTGTCTCTGGGAGGGAGGCAGATTTCAGGGCACAGACCTGCGACCGGGGGCAGGGTGCAAGAGGTAGGGGGAAGAATTGGCCCTCACAGACCTCCAGAGACCAGTCTCGTCTGCCAACCGCCTCTAGCCTTGCTCTGGGCTCAGGATTCGTTCCTATTCGGGGATTCCTTAGGCTTTGTGCACAGGAAACCTTACAATGACTGGCTGCCACACTGGCGGTTTCATGTGGGTGTGGAGGTGGCCAGGCGAGGTGGGCAGCGGTCAGCGGAACCTGGTCCGTGTTGCAGCCGGGATACGCTCGGCAGCCAGAAGTGGCCAGTGGTTCGCTCTCCTACCAGCACGCTTGGAAAGGAGCCCTAACTCGATGTCCTTTGCTCTTTTTTGGCTTGAGCGAAAAATCGAAAAGCCAGACTGGGAGCATATCTCTTCATCGATCTTGTTCCATTTTCTTATCTGACAGTGAGGTAACTCAGGGAGGGCGGGAGATCGCGATCCTGAAATAGACTAGGTAATACACCCAATAAGCTTGTTTCTTAATAATTTCATTTAGATTTCCTTCTAGTTCCTTCCCTGGGTTAACAAAAGTGGAAGACTCCCTAGATAACACTTTTTGATGGCTGTCTTAAGGGGACATGCCCCTGCCTTTTAAGTATTTTAAGCATTGTAAATTCTGATTAGGAATAAAACTGTACTCTTTTAATGATCTGTGGTCAAGTGCTCAGTTAATTTGCTGATAAAATATGCCTATTGTTATTGAATAGTGATGTGTTTGAGGTAAATATAGTTACTTCTCAGGTATATGCAGAGTTGAGGTTAATGAAAGTTGAAGGGAGTGAGTTAAGGGTCTCAGCAATAGTTCATTACGTGGAGTTTCTCTGCTTGATTTTATTTGTGCTTCCTACTCTTAGCACTGTTCAGTAGAGCTACAGTATGTTTCTTTGGAAGAAAATTAAACATCGATCTGGAGGGAAACATTATTCATTTACCTAAATCTGAGTCGGTTTTGGTTTATCTGATCACGTATTTTAAGGCTGCTACTGGAACTCTAATTGTTTATGTAAATATATTTAATAGAGGCATAAAACATCATGGTTCCTATTACACTAAACTCCTGTGGATTATACTGTTCCTACCCAAAGGTGTTTAGGACACTCTATTAGTTGAGTCTGTAGTGCTATGCATCTTTTTCTCACAACAGCCCAATGGAATTTGAATAGATTCTAAAAAGTTATTGCACGCTGGACTTCAATAAAATGGTATTTTTTTCCCTTTCACGATGGCATTGTCTTGGATTACAAAGATTTTTCACACCTGTAGGTTTTAGCTGTCCATCCTTTCAGGTTCTGATCACCGAGCAGAAGTACACAGGTATTTTGGATAGACATGCCCTAAGGCTGTCTTGATTTACGTTCAGAGTAACACAGGTGTTCAGGATGGAAACTGAGGAAAAGAAGTCTTGAAACTTACGTTTTCACAAATGTAACAATGAAAATTCTAGAATGTCTTCATTCTTTGGGCTAAAAAGAGGGATAAATGATAAGACTATCTCTTAGTATTATTAAGTGCCCACTGACTCCCACAAAAACATTTAGTTATAAAACCTCCGGTTCTGTGAGCCAGATCAGTGACAATGAGATGTGAAATCCAACTCATAAAAAATTATGCCAACACAAGGAATACGTTATATTTGGGGATTAGAGGAAGGAGGCACCTTTCTATTTAAATTTAAAGGTACTTTACACACTTTAGTAATATGTGATCAGTAAGTTGAGAAAATGTATGGAAAGCTACATAAACAGAAAATTTTACAAATAATGAAAATATATTCTATGATCCACTCGTTCATGCTTGATGGTCTTTTTAAGAAGTTGTGGCGTACACAGGGAAAGAGATGAGTGTAAATCAGATGATTTGCCTCACGATTACTAACTGCATCAAGTTGATAAGCCCATCTCTGATTTTATGTCACTACAATTTAAATTGGGAAGTAGAACAAATGCAAAGATAGCATAAAGTTGAGTGATCTTTATTTTTAATTACATTTAATGTTTTTGAGTGAAAAAATTAAGATAATTGTCAGAAGGTCACCTGTCTCACTTGCCTTCTTCATGATAGGTGATCAACCAGAATAGCACAAGATTAAGGATGGTCTTATTCTGAAAGTCCCCCAGCAGTAACATTTTTACAATTTACCTCGGTGCCTTTTCTTCTCTCGTATTTCACATCAAACTCTATTTTTATCAAATCCAAACATTTTGTCTTTTTTTTGTCCAGTCCTCTAATCAATGTCAGTCACAAAATTGTGCATGATTTTTTTTCCAGGTTCCTAGCTACCTCCTGCCAAAATATAGCCCACTGGCTTGCGATAAAATGTTTCAATTTGATGTTCTCCACTCAACATCATCCCAAGATAGCATTAAATTTAAAAAAATGAAAATTAATGCCTAATTCCCATTGAAAACCAGAAGGACAGGATGTGTTTCTGCACAGTGAAATATGGTCAGAGTTCCAGGGTGAGAATTGTTTCCTCCAAGGGTTACTCCCAAAAAAATGAGTAGTAAAGTACTCATACTTATCCCGCTTTGCTATTTTATATAGTTTATTGTGCATTTTCGTCTCTTCTGAGATTTTGCTAAATGCATCCAATTCTGTACTGGATGAATTTGTTGAAATTGTTCCCAAGAAGTAGCATAAAATTATAGAAGATTTTCCACCAAGATCAAACACATAAAATGAGTACAATCATAGTAATCACAGAAACAGCAGAAACTATTAGGCCACTCCCCTCCTTCCACTTCTAATGTAGGCCTGGTCCCCATCGCATACTGTATTTTGGAGTATTTCAGTCCAGTCTGGTTTTGAATGGCTCAAGTAATGACTTCTTCTAGTGTCTTTGAAAGACTATTTCACAGTCTAATAGTTCTCCCTATTTTGAACTTTGTTGTGATATTCAGCCTAATTTTCCCATGGTTCTATTTTATCTTGTTACTTACTTCCTATTATAACCCCACTGAACCAGTCAATTCTCTTGCCTGATTTAGACTCTTCATCTAACATTCATACAGGACTTGTAGTATATAAAAGCTTTATACAGTTACAGGAGAAAAGTCAAAGGATACACTTCTATACCTGGACATCTTTTCTAATTATTTAAAATACTTCTTTCAGGTCATTGATATATATGTGTATGATTACATGTTCCTAATAGTTTATTTTGCTAATGGAAGTGTGAGGAAATTTTTCATCTCTGACAGTAATGACCTATGTGAATACTGAAATGATCCTTTCTAAGTAATATTCTATGTGGATGCACATTTATGAGACATTTTCATTGCAAATTCAATGTCAACAGAACCCCGTCAATGCCCACACTACAAGGGAATTCTGTGACATGCTGGTCTGATGCTCCATGAAGCCTCAGAAGCTGTTGTCATGTAAATTCTACTTTTGAAATCAAAGTGATTTCCATAATTAATAGAATGTGCTAGGAATATAATGGTGGATACAGTTTAGATGCATTCATGTGCATGATATTCATAGTAATTCTTTTAGAATACAGTAGTCCCTTCATATAAAACACAATCTGAAAAGCCAGTATAATTAAGCTCAAATTCATCACTGTGCTGTATCATGAAAAGTAAACTCAAATCATGCATATATCTATGTGGAATATATTTAGATGTATATGGAGGTACCATATGTGAAGGTTACTTTAAAAATAGAAAAGTCTGAAATAACTACAGGAGAGAAAGAGGTTTTTATTTTGTTCACTTAAAATCTGGTTCCTAGCCATCCATGTGTAGGCTTCTTTTAAGATTCTTAAGCCAATATCTTGGTAGACTCACCATCCCACTCAATTGTTTCTCCGAGTAGCAGGCATTGAAATGCAAGTTCTGCTAGACAGTAGAGGAGTAAATGATATAATCTGGAAATGAGTTCGTAGGTTACACTTGGCAACTTCAGAAAATATAGGACTAGGAGTAAGGTGAATCAGCAGCTAAACACGGAATTTTTGTGCTCTCTTCTTCACTGCGTGGTGAGCACTAGATTGTACATGAAAACATTCATGTGAATTAAGTTAAGGAAACACTGAGAAGTAGCATTCCAAAACTGACTATATCTTTCAGGGAGTAAAATTAGACGGCATAGAATAAAGAATTTTTGAACCAGTGTTCTCCCTCCTGAAGCCCCAAAGTGTTTTCGCCATGCCATTCATCACAGAGTGAGTACCCTCAAAATGATTTTCCTTAAAAACAAAGGGGAAACCAATTTTTTTGGTAGAGGAAAAGTAGGTCATTAATATACTTGTGACTTCTCCCTGGAACAGAGGCTTTCTAAGAAGTCTGTATCTACAGAGAATATATTTCCTCACTAAATGAGTAATCTTTTTATGGAACTGGAAATTGTACACTGTACAGAGAAATAAATCTGGAAAACATTCAGATATTATCTATACAAGCATAGACTGAAACATCATGTTTGAAAATAAAACCATATATACAAGGTGTCTCTATGAAAGAAAAGCCTAGGGTAGCTCTCATTTTTAATTCCTTGTCAGAATTTACTTCACTGTCATTGTCTGTGCACCAACGCACACATCCACACCCACCTACACACATTTGAGTAAATTCAGTTGGAAGAGTATAGGTATGCACCAAAGAGACAGAAATTTCAAAACCATGATACTAGCATACATAGTTGAAAAAAAATTAGAGCTTATATATGTAGCATGGGAGTACAACAATTTGAGGAGACTCCTCTAAAAACTAGATTATCGTCAGAAAGAAAAGGTAGCTGACAGGAAAGAAATTTGGTCAATAAATTTTTGTTAAGCACCTACTATAACCAGAACAAGATTCCAGACATGCAATGGGGACACAGAAAAATGTTAAAACACACACAAAATTTCACAAACGTGTAAAGTTTAAAGTATTCCAAATATTAAACTTGCAACTCTGGAATAGTGAAGAGGCTACCAGAATTATCAACTGAACGAAAAAAGTCAGTTCCTTCACTTGACAGATGTATTTACATTGCAAATTTTCAATACAGATGTATTTGAGACACTATTCGATGTTGAGAGATGACAAAACTAATGGTGGTTCATAATAATAGATGATAATTATTGACCAGTTACCATGTGCTAAGAATTCTGCTAGACCTTTCCATGGATTATCTGATTTAACATTCACAAGAACCCTAGAAGGCATATACTTTCATCTTCATTTTACTCAGGAAAGGGAAGCCCAGAGAGATAAAGTAACTTCTCCCCCAGTTCAGGCAGTTAACAAGGCAGGAACTGAAATTCAAAACTTATGTTCTTACCCCAAGTCCTACTCTGTTTACTACTAAGCTATATTGCCTCCCAATTTTATGATGGAATTCATTTCAACAGTTTTTTGAGCTCCAAGTAGAGGGACGTACTTTGGCAAAGGGGAAGACCAACCAGTGAAATAGAACCCACAGTGGAGTTCCCCAGGCAGGCTTTACACATCCCCAGACAGAGCCAGTGCAGTGTCTTCTGAGAGGCAAAGAGATGCAAATGGGAGAAATAAACTACAAAATTATCTACGGTTAACTAGAACAAAGGGGGAAAAAATTGAGAATCAGAAATGTCTATGAAGACAATGGGTTCACTAACAAGCTGAGAAATAAATAACAGGTGTGAAAATGTGAGCAAATTCTAGTTCCTGGAGCCTGAGTTTGATGAACACCATAATCAGCAAAACATTTTAAATACAGTGGCAAGAATAGTCTTACAAAGAGCCAGCACAGAGGGGAATAGCATTTCTGTTTGTTAAAGCCAAAATGCGTAAGCTTCTCTCCTCTTTACAACCCAATTTCTTCCCACCTGGAAAATGAGCTAGTAAAAACATTTTGTAGACTAGTAAAAATTCAAAATTTCCTTACCCAGCTGAAATAGTCATTCATTCTTTACATAAGAAATTCTCAGCATTTTACCCATTTGGGCATTTATTCATAACATATATGACAACTTGAAAAAGGAAAAACTCAGGGGTTTCCATTTTTAAATATACTAAGAACAAGAGAACCCAAGTGACCTGATAAGGGATTCCAAAGACTCGATCAGTCAGTAGGAATGCTCTGGGAAAATCCACATATGAGTCTCTGACCTGGGTGCTTTCCCACAGGCAGGAAACCTGCTGTCTTAATTGCATGAATTTATACTTCATTCCAGACAACCCAAGAGCTGAAATAAGAGCCTTTACGTGAAAGTCTTTCTCTGATTTGTGATTTGTACTAGAGTACTTTATGGACATAAAAAAATTAATGGGTATCATAGAGCTGTCCCTCCATCTGGTGGAGACTATTTCCTTTGATTGTTAATAATACATAGCAGATAGATTATTAGTAATATTTTATATTTTGTTTAACAATTTCAATGTACCATGTGTTGGTGAATATAAAATAATGGAAACTGCTTTCACAAAATATAGTGAAATGCATGCCAATTTAGGAGATGGCACTACAAGTTCAAAAACATTGGAATTTGTATCTGCCTCAAGAAGAAAAAGAGATCTAGAGAATATAATCAACTGTTTCTATTTTGAAACATCTTATAAAGAAGCAAAGACCCTCCACATTCTAATGCATTAGCCCCAGTGATTACTGTCAAGTCCATATATGCTGGTGATTAGATCATAACTCAGTTCAGAAGTAATAAGGAGCCAAGACCTGGAACTTAGATTCCTGATACATCTCCTCCATAGACTTTGCTCAAGGCCTGCCCTTGGGAAAGAGGTTTTGAAGAATGCTAAAAGCCCTACCTTCTTCCCAGAAAAATTGCTTCCAGTACCTGCCTTCGTTCATTAATTTCTCTGAATCTTAAACTAAATTATTTCACCCCAGAAGTACAAAAGACCATATGTTTCTGGGTCCACATAGTTCACCAACCTTCCAAAACATTGGATTTATAGGTTCATTTTTTTTTTCTTTCAGCAAAGCTAACATCTTCTAGTATGGTGGAGAGTAGAGAACTATAATTTGTACCTGCTTCACAATTTTGCCTAAGAGATTTCCTTCCTTGGCTGTGATTTCCTAAACAAACATGATGCAGAAACTTTAGAAGAAAGAGACCTTTACTGTGGTTATTGAACAAAGGAAGCCCTAGTAGGAAAAGACTGATGTGTTATAGAGTGCTCATCTTCCCCACTTTTTTCCTGCTAAAATCCTAAAGCTGGAGGTGCCTGGGTGGTTCACTCCATTAAGCACCCAACTCTATTCAGTTCAGGTCTTGATCTCAGAGTAGTGAGTTCAAGCCCTGCATGGAGTTCGCCCAGCCTAGAGCCCACTTAAATTAACTAATTAATTAATTTAATTAAATCCTAAAGCCATATTTGATGCTATATGAATCCACTAATTTTAAGTATGTCCCTCAGATGGAAAAGGTTGGAACAGATGAAGTAGGAGAGAATGAGAAACTTGAAGGACAAAGTCAGAGATAGGGAACCTTTCCTTCCCACCCTCCCATCTACTACACAAACAACAGTCATCTTGACTCTGTTGTAAATTGTGTTTATCAAATTATTGCCCCAAGAGCCTGCCTCAGAATTACTTTGAAGTGTACATAAAATGAAGAATACTGGGGCAGACATATTCCAGAATGATGTTGTTTAGTTTGGGGTTCGGCAATACATGTATTAAATACCTTTCCAGATTATTCTCATGCACACTCAAGACTTAGAAGCACTACTATCATAGTCTGCTCAGGCTGCTATAACAAAATACTGTAGACTTGGTGGCTTAAACAACAGACATGTATTTCTCATAACTCTGGTGGCTGGGAAGTCTAAGATCAAGGTGCCAGCAGATTTGGTTGCTGGTGAGAGCCTACTTCCCATTATGGGAGCCCCCATCCTTGTAAGCTCATCTAACCTAATTACCTCCCAAAGGTCCCACCTCCAAATACCATCACATTAGGGTTCCGGCTTCAACAGATGAAATTGGGATGGGAGTAGAGGGAGACACAAACATTCAGTCCCCAACAACTGGACAAAGAATAATAGTCACACAGAGAACACCCAATGAATCACTCTACGAAGTTATTCTCCACAGCAAAGCCACTCTGATTAGATTAACCAGTTGTCTAAAATAAATTCTGCAAGCCAGAATATTAATCAATTAATTAAGCTCAACTAATGAAGTGCAGTCCCCATGAGGAGTGTGACTAGATTCATTTTCTGGAAACCTCATATTGTTTTCATTGCACAGAAATTTTTCTTTTATTACCGATAGCAAATTCCACTAAGATACACAAGCATGATACATATTTATTAAAATCTTAGAAAAGGGAGGTTATTGCTATTTGAAGAGTATTAACAATGAAAACATTCTATTTCTGAAAACAGATTCGTTTCTTGATTTGGATAACCACACACTTAACACTCAAACTGTCTTTATAACTATATCCCTTTGAGCTGGGGGATGTGGGAAAACATTATTTGTCACAGTGCTCCCCTTTGCCCTCTGGATCTGCAGAGTGGGAGAAAAAATTTAAAAACCTCATTTGGCAACTTCTTATACATTCTCCAGTCAGCCTCTACTTCGTTCAAGTGAATGGTTGCTTGGCTGAAGCTGGCAATCCTCACAAATGCTGCCAAAGATAGTTTTCTAAGCAGCGTTCAGAGCCACATGGGAAAAAACTGAAGAGGGAACTAGGGATGGGCAGCAGGGGGTTGGGGAGGCCTGGGCTGGGCCACCAGCTTCACTTCCTAGGGGGCCTGAGCAACCATTTTGTGTTCACTTGCATTCCACACTTAATAAATGACTTCATGAAGCGAAAAGCAAGAATAGTTAAAAAAAAAAAAAAATAGACCACATCTCCCCACTCTCCCCAACATTAAAAAAACATTTGAATTGTTAAAACTCAGGCTGTCACAAGCACAAAAATGTTAAATTGCTGGAAGTGACACTGTGTCCCTGGCGTGGCTTCCTCACTCTCTGTGGTGGCTGCAGTGCTTATGCTGATAACGGCCCTTCCACCAGCCGCTCCCACTGACACAGAGTTCTAGCTAGTGAAAGCTTAAAGCCCAACACCACCCCAGACCGGTGTCTTCCTTCTTAGTTCCAGATTCTAGGAGGAGCACTATCATTTCCCTAGAAAATGGTTCAAAATCTTGGAATCGCCAGTGACATTTCTTTTCTGTCTGGTCCTCTACTGATCCTTTCTTCACAACTCATCTTGTGCATGTCTTCTTTTCTCTCCGACTACCGCCAAAACTTTTGCCCTATTTTAATCACTTGTCCCCCAATCTTCTGTAACAGTTCATCTACTCCAGTCTGTCCCTCCTCATTATTTATTGAGCCAGACATTGAGCGAGTGCCTACTGTGTGTACCCAGTCATTGTTCCAGAGATATCATAGCAGTGAAAGACAACAACCACAAGAATTTAGAAGAACTTTTGTACTCATTCAGCTTTCACTGAATAGCGAGAGTCAGACAATAAACAAGAGAACGAATACGCTGTAGAGAAAATACAGTGATGTGACAAAATGATAAAATATGATATCCTGATATCTAGAGAAAGAGGTGGGGATTTAGAAAAAGCAACAGTGAGCTACCAGTTGAGTTTTGATGGATAACCAATTTTTACATTCCATTCCCTCATTTAAAAGGCATTAACTATCAACTCTTCATTTGAAAAGGAAGTTTGAACTTCCTAAGTTGGCCATCAAACTTTTCTACAAGCACATTCCAATGGATCTTTCCAGCCTTTCTTTCTCAACAGGATCCTCTCCTCTAGCCAGATTTTCTGTTTGCACAAAAAATAGACCTTTGAGCATCTCTATGGTCACAACTTCATTTAGAATGTGCTTTTCACTTCTTTTGTCCAAACCTCAATTTTAAGGCCAATTTCCAATCTCACCTTATTTAAGTCCATACTAACGATGCTTACATTTGTCCTACTAAAGCCTTTCATATCCAAGATATTCATGTGATCTTCATCAGATATTATGGACTTCATTAGTGAAATACTGTTTTGACCTGAGTAAAAGGCAGGAAGAACACTAATTTGTGGAAGAAAATCAGAAAGCAAATTTATTTTCATTTCTCATTGCCCCTTTAAAATGCATTTAGTAAAATATACTATACTCTGATGTCATTTAAGATACACCTCAATTACAGTTCTCCATTCAAAAATTAGTATGCCTAGACCCATACAATAATTAAAAGTCTAAACTTTAAAATTGAGTCTCCTCTCTGTCCTGACAGAAACCTATTTCTGATGGGAAGTTGAGAAAGAAAGATCCAAACCTCTTAAGTTCATCTTCTCTTCCACTGTTCCTTATTTCTCTTATTAACTCAGGTACTGACCTCCAAAGTTGGGGGTGGAGGAAGGGCATAAGCCGAACGGGTATGTGAAACAAGAAGTTCTTATGTAATAGGTCCCATAGGCTCCGGGCTCCCAGATTTTTAAAGCTGACTCCCTCTTAGAGTGCGTGCGTGCATGCGTGTGTGCATATGTGTGTGTGTGTTTTGAGACTTCTTTCTTCACCTCAATATCCTTGACACAAATTTCATTTTGTCTGACCACACCTCTTCAAGACCTGCTCTTTCAGCAGCACACGCTACAGAGACTCATTTATGGGGTCTCATTGCCTCTCTAGCCCTTTCTCTGAGTTGGGGGTCTCTCTCACTACCTCGTGCCCCCCACACCCCACTTTGGTTCAAAAAACACTAGCTCATTCTTGCAGGAACAACCCTCAGTGTGTGGACCAGTCCCAGGGTGGCAACATTTCTGTACTGCTCCAATGCCATCTAAACATCTTACCCTTCTCTTATCCTCTCTATTTCCCAGTCTGGAGTCAAATGTAGGCCATTTCGTGCTTATGTGCTTTGGTGCACATAAGCATTTCCTGACTCTCTCTCTCTTACGAACATCCTTTGACCATACTTAAACATAATGAATGTAGTGCACTTGCTTCTTAGATATCTGTGGTTTCTGACTTAGCTGAGAATTTAGCAAAGTGCTTCACTACCACTGTACCAATAGATGCTTGTGGGATGTATGAGTACAGTAATAAAGTCTAAGTAAAAAAGATTATAACTTTTTATGACCCAGAAAAATGTTTTTTATGGGGCTATCTGTATAAAGACTTACAAAAATCAATGCCTATGAAATAATTCAAGATGTAGCTAGAACACCCATCTGTCTCCCTGCCTAGAATTAGCTCCAAAAGGACAAAGATCTTATCTTTTTCAGCAGTCTATAATAATGAATGAAACATATAATGATATTTAACACATATTTAATGGATGAAGGAATCCTATTTTAAATTTTTTATTTACTCCCTGGGTATCTTTCTTGCTGCATTATTAACATTAATTTCTCCCCTTTGTAGGTTGGGCTTCATAAGTAAGAATTACGGCTATAATCTTTATTTTATTCCATAAACTATATCATTTTCTTAAAGGCATTTTGGATCACCAACGGAAGAACTCCTTATAAAAGTTTTAAAACTTGGCATGAAAAGTAACATCAATTCAATTAAGTAAGTCCTTACCAAATGCCCACTACTTTTAGAGCACTGGAGTACCGAGGAGGAGAGAGAAAAAAAAAAAAAGCATCACTGTCTCCCTAAGAATTTATAATCTAATAGGAGAGATATGTGTGTATGTAACTATAGTAACAGGAAAATTCAGGAGCTCACTTAGAAGATCCCTGAGTGGGTAATAGCACTTCAGCTTGGTATGAATGTAGAAAAGTATCATGTAAAAAAATGGTTTCAATGTTGAACCTTGAAAAATGGTTAAGATTTCAGAAAGTGGGGTAAGTCATCTAGAGCTATGCAAAGGTAGAAATGCAGTGTGTGGATATATTTGGGAAACAGTATGTGAACTGGCTTAAGGGCAGAATGTATGGGAGTCAGGGGGCTAGGAAAACTCTAAAAGCAGGTGGAATAATGGCTAACACTTCTCCGACAGGCAGAAGGAAACCTCTGAAAGCATTTGAGCAAGGGAATCTTAAAGCACAACGTGAAGCTCAATGTGAAGAAATAAAGGTTTAGGACTCAGGGAGATGAGCTGGCTTGTTACGGCAACAGGTGAGGGGTACTACTGGCCTAGAGACAAGGAGAATGAAAATCGCGAATACAGCTAACAGACACAAAGTTGAAAGGGCCCAGCAGGTAGGATTTAGCTGCTGGATGGCAAACATCAGCTAAAACAGTTAAGCTAATCATTTTCCCTCTACAATAGAAAAGGGTATGCTCTATCAAATCCTTGCTTCAATAAAGGGAAAGGAAGGTTCACAAATGGCTATCTTTTAGGAACTTGGGTGAAAAGAAAATTGTAATCAAGTAATAACTATTTGAGAACAAGACTTAGAAATGAAATAATTATTTTCTATGTGGTTATGACCTGATAGAATTTATCCACAGACAGCACATTAAGTCACCTCCTCTCTCGCCAAGCATCTGCAAGAGCCACCTACTGGCCTCCTTGACTTGGCTTACCCTCCAAATCCACCGACCCGGCTATAGAGCCAGAATTATCTCAACACAAATCTGACTGTGTTTCTCTCTGCTTAAAACTCTCCAAAGATGCTTTCATTGCTTTGGGGATCATCAAAACAGGCTTTACCTGGCCCACTATGATCTGTGGCTTTGTATCATCCCTTTCAACCCACACTCCTTCCAATCAAACTGAAGAGCTTGCCCGCCCTGCCCTCACTCCCCCCCCTCCCCCGACCTTCTCAAAGGCTGGGCAACTTCCCAGAGCACTGGCCCACTCAATTAGAATTTTTCAGGGCTCAATTAGAATTCTGTACCACTGGTGACCTCCTCTCGTAGGTTACTTCTTGCTGCTGTGCACACCCCGAGCTGCTTACACTTCCCTTTGTCACGCTTTATTATTGTCACCTGGCGCCCCACTGTAGTCCTTTAGTGCTAAAAAGACAGAGACCAGTCTTCCTTGTTCTATTACCCAATACAGAGAGTATCACGTAGTGGAAAATCAATACATATTTATTGAATAAATGGAGCAGTGGTTAATTAAATCACTCTGGAGTTCATTTTCCTCATCTTTAAAATTGGATATTGATTTTTAAGATTCCTTTTAGTCATATATTTTAAGTGACCTTTGTCAATAAAGAAGACAAGATGGAATCCAGCATCACAAGTCAGAATCAGTATACTCCAAAACCAGAGGGTCCTCTTTATAAATTTATATTTTAAATACTGTCTAAATAGCAAAATTGCTAATAATGCTAGTGATGTTTTTCCTTATTCCTCCACCTGTCCTCATTTTTCCAACATTCCTCTTCTTCATGTCACCTTAAACAGTGAAATATGAGTAGCAAAGAAAGAGAGCTAAATAATCATAAAAACTGAGAGTTGAATCAACTTCCCAAGAAAGCCAGCTAGGTTCCAGGCAGATTTCTTTCTGCCTGGAATTTTCATGAATGGAAACACTTTTCAGACATTTTCAGAGAAGAGGACCCATAAATCTCATTTGATAATACTTGTTCCCACCACCTTTAGTGAGTAACACTGCAAGGTGTTCCATTTGATACAAACTCTGTCACACTACTTCTCGAAATAAAATAAATGTGGCTCACACATATATTCTCTCAGCATTTCCAGGAGAATGCAGAGAATACTGCGAACAACATTAATTTTTATGAGTACTTACTGTGTGCCAGGTATTGCTTATTTGCTTTACCTATATTAGCTCATTTAGTTCTCACACCAAGATGATGAAGTAGATACCATTATTATTCCCATTTCACAAAGGAAGAAACTGAGGCACTCTCCCAAGGTGACACAGTAAGGATATGGCTAGGTTTTGGATCCAGCAGTTTTAGCTCATGAACTTGACCTGTTGATTCTACTGACTTTCTTGAGCAATCATCCCAAAACTATAATCTTTAATCTGCAAAAACCATTTTGGAAGGATTATATTCCTTCACTTGAAAATAAAAGAACTCAAAACCCAGAGATATTCTGAACTCTTATTGAAAATCAAAATCAGTGGTATAGTCAAGTATTGGCTCAACTTGATAGTATTATTGAGAAGACATTTAACTGCTTATGTTCCTTATACTCACTGAGCCCTCTAATTCCAGTAGCTTGAGAGTCAGATGCAAGTAAAAGAGCCACTTCCAAGCCTTTATTTCTTCACACAAAAAAATTTGTTGTTTTGATCTCAGAATTTGTTCACAGCTTGAAAAGACAGAATGACAGTGCTCTTCATCTTTATGTTAAAAGAAATAGAATTTTAAGTATAAAAAGGAAGAAAAACCGCTTTTCTTATTTTCTGGAGGGAAAAAGATCTCAGAATCCTTTGTATAAAACAAAAATATCTGATCCATTGGTGAAACTAGTGGGCATGAAAGGAATCTGTCCTACTTTATTCCTTTTCCTGTCCATCCAGCTCTCAGAGTAGGTATGCTTACATGTATCTAATCCTCGAATTGATTTATTAAGCTGAGTTTACAAGTTAAAAAGGAAGAGATCCTGAGAAGATAATTACAGGAATACAAATCAAGAGAGACAACTGAAAGAATAGTAATTTTGCTTCTTGAAACTGACCTTAAATCCCTAGGAGGAGGACAGAACAGCTTAAAGCAACCTTTTCTCTCTATTCACAAGTGATGGCGAATTAATTGTGCAGTTTAGCTGAACTTTGCTTTTCCTTGTATCCTAGGAGAAGAACTCTGACAGACTGGGAATTTTTGCTTGTTTGTAATATAAACTCAATATCTAGAGACAGTTCTTAATAGCACATGGGCTCAATGGAAAACCCTAATTCCCAAAACAAACAAAGAGGAAAAGGTGAACATCATAATCCATCAGCAAAAGGAAAAAAAGAAAACAGGGTGTTTGAAAGTATTTACTTTGATAATCTGATTTTATACTCCCTAAGAAAAATCCTTGACAACATCAGCAGTCTGACTACAAGATCCAAACTTGCTCATCCATGAAGATGTATAAGGCCTGTGGTTTATACGTCTTCGTTAGTTGTTTCGATTATAATAGCACTTAGTGAAAATTTTATCTATTTTTGGTTCATCAACTAGTCCATGCAGTTCTAGCAAAGAGGAGGTTTGAGCATTTGCAGATAAATAGCAACACTGTTAGTGTTCATTTTGACGGGAGAAATCAAAGCATTAGTATTCTAACTTACGCAAATTGGCTATTTCCATGCTTGTACATACCATTTCAGTTAGCTAGTTAATGTTACCTTCTGATGCCAACTCTATGGCTCCCTTCATTTAATCATGATATTTTTATTCACCCATTCAACAGCTGTTAATTAAGCACATATATCAAATTTGTACTGTGTTAGGCACTGGCAAGCAAAAACATAAAACAAAACAAAAAAATGATCTCTGCCCTCAAAGATCTTTATTTGCAATTTTAAAACTCTACATTTGAAAATCTTTTTTTAAAAAGTGTTAGTAGCATCATAATCCTTCATCTAATTTTTCGGGCAGAAATGAATCAATAAAGTCTATAGGAAAATATATATGCTTCTTTAGGCTTTCCTAAAAGAATGCCAGGGTCTTATGAATCACTCCAAATGAAGTACCGTTCCTTTTTTCTTGGTAACAAGATTTGCTTAACGCTTTTAAAAAGGAAAATGTGTTGCAACATAAAATGCATAGGTGATGACTGAGGGAATGCTCTGGGTCCTAGTCCTTGATGTCTCAGGACATGTAAAAATGCCTCCACTCAATTTAACTTCCTATATTTTGGTACATCTATCTCCTCTCAGAAACTCTGAGTACCTTCTGGATGAGTCTGACCCTGCAGTAGGTACTAGGTAGCTGTAGATTTGACTTCAAGTGGCTCATGGTTCTATTGTATAGCACTTACAGAAAATAATGACAATATGCTCAAGATTTTTAAAAATTTAAGAGGCCCTCAGTGGAATGTAGACTCAGAAAAACACATCTTCTAATGTTCTTTTCCCGAGGTTAAGAGGAATTTGGTATAATTATGGAAACAAAGTATTCTTGTACAATTGTTTTTTAAAGTAATCTGAATCAAGTGGCATTGGAACACACACATGGGACCAATTCAAATTTCACAGAATAAAAAGCATTTTGCTGCCAATGTTGGTCTGAAGTTAATTGCAAAATGTGTTTTTTTAGTGACATCAAAAATCATAAACTAATCAATAAATCAAATGAAACTAGATACCACCACCAGCTTATAAATTGATTTACTATCTATTCTAATCCTTCCACAGAGTATAATAGGCACTTTCCTTTCATAGTCTAATGTTTCTGTAATTGAGATATAATTCAATTTGTGTGCACATTTTATGGAATAATATTTATTTTCCAAAATGTTGTTCTTAAATTTAGGGTGAATTTTAAATTTAGGGTACTATAATGGATAGTACCAGATTTAAAGAAACACATGAGTTGCAAACAGGCTGTCTATCTTATAAACTGTATATTCCATAATAATTGTAAATATCTAAATTGAATTTACTTTTAAAATGCTTCACATTTTGCTATAAATGGAATGATACTCTCTTTCATCTGGTTTCCAAATCCAGAATCACTTGCTTTGAAATGTCTCATTACCAGAATCAAAAATTATCTCTTAATACCTTCATTATCTCTGCTTGAAGATAAGAATTATCTCTTATTAACCCCTATACATTTCTTGTAGGGAAAGCCATGTCCTGGTCAAATGTTGAATGAATAAACGAAATAATGGAGGAAGGAATGAGGAAATAAAGACATTGGACACAATGAGCTCTCAACAAGTATTAGTTGAATTACAATGAGCTACTTATGTTGACCCACAGAGTATACTGCCCATAGTTCACTGATAAAGTTTTATTATCTTTCTGTAGTGTTTGCCTTTGTACCATCAAGAGGAAATTAATAAATACTAACAGAAAAATTATTTTAATATTTGATGTTATGTATACCTAAGCCCTATGTATTTTAAAGATTCTCAGTACATCAATCTTTGGCTCAAACATTCTTCTCAAAAACCCAACTATTTTTATAATATTGTCTATTTAAAAATATCTCATAACTTTTATCTTAAAGACGACTTTCTGAAGATATAAATTCACACAAAACACAACCTTCTTCAGTGATTATTTTCTAAACATATTCTAATATTACTTTTTTATAATTTTTTTTTAAGATTTTATTTATTCATTTAACAGAGAGAGAACACAAGCAGGCAGAGAGGCAGGCAGAGGCAGAGAGAGGAGCAGGCTTCCCGCGGAGCAAGGAGCCCGATGCGGGACTCGATCCCAAGACGCTGGGATCATGACCTGAGCCAAAGGCAGTTGCTTAACCAACTGAGCCACCCAGGCGTCCCTCTAATATTACTTTTAATGTATTCTCTCCTTTACACTTTAACATCAATATACCAAACCCCTAATACCCACGAGAGCCACCAAACCTAGCATCTTGTTTCTACAAAGAACTTACCCTGTCAGATTTTTGCTATAGTGTCTCATTTATATTATAGTTTTTCCCCTGTTGAGTTAAAGCAACACATTAAACTCAAAAACTGCCTCAAATATGGAGCTAGTACAAAGAAATATATTTTAATACAACCAATGAAAATTAAACAGTTGGGGTTTTTTGCAAATGCTCAGAAACCTCTCAACTAGAAATGGTAAATGTATTTATAAATTACTCATTATCTAATAGCAGAGACCATTTTCCCAATAAGATCTCTTGGGATATAAATGTAAATAGGCAAGAACAAAGGATCTCAGACAAGCTCTGGAGTAATGCTATTTATAAGTCACCCCAAAAAAGGGAGCAATCAAAAGACACAGATAAGTGCTGGTCACTGAAGTAAGAAGCAAGACAAGAAAAAAATGGGGAACTGGGTGACTAAGTCAGTTGGGCATCTGACTGTTGATTTTGGCTCAGGTCATGATCTAAGGGTCTTGAGATAGAGCCCCGAAATGGGGTTGGCACTTAGTGGGGATTCTCTCCCTCTACCCCTCCCACCCACTCACATGTTTTTTCTATCAAATAAATAAATAAATAAACCTTTAAAAAATAAAGGAAAAATTAAAAATAGTGATCATGAAAACAAAGTTTTCTGAGAATGCTGTGGTAAATGAGAAGGTAAAGTAGCTCAGACAACCGATGAGACCAGCTCTTTAGCATCTTGATCCTAAAAAACTAATGAGATCAATGTGTTTGGCATCTTAAAATTGGAAGTTACCATAGTGTCGGGAGATAGTAACCTGTTCAGAGGGGGACAAAGTTAAAAATTGGATTTGAGGAAATAGAAATACTTACTACTTATTTGTATAAGTTTTGCAATAATGATGGGCAAGGCAACGGAATGCAATGTGAAGGAACAGGCTGGATGGAACATGGGTTAAAAGACAACCTATAGAGGTTCCTGAAGTTTGACTGAATTATGTGACATAATTCCTCAAAGATGAGATTGAAGAAGGAGTCTTGCTGCCAGATTAGAAGGACTTATTGACTTGTTAAGAATTTTGTTGTAAGATTTTAGGCTTAGAGTAATGGTAAGCCATTCAAGTTCCTGCACATGGGCAGTTGATTATCTAGTGAGGGTGAGAGAAATTAATTGAATGTCTCAAATAAATATAAAATTGCAACTTGCATGCCTGCTAAAAATAAGAGATATACAATGCTATGGGAACCCATAATAATAGGAGGTTTTGATATTATAGAAGTCAGGCTTCCATGAAAAAATGACAAGTGGAGAATGAGTAAGTGAAGAGGAGAAGAAATAAAGTTGCATTCAGAGGGCTGAGCAGAAGCACAGATCCTGGGAAAGGGGAGATTATAGCATTTATGAGCAACCAAAAGGCCAATGTGACTGGAATACTGAGATCAGGGTACAATACTACATACGTTGAGGATTGTCCTTAGCCTAAGAATAATGGGAAATCATTCAAATACTTAAAACAGGAGTGGAGTCATACATTCTTGTATTTAAAACAAAACAAAGCAAACACTGGAATATGGAGAATGAGTGAGGCTGGAGGGACCTGAATGTATACAGGTAGACCAAGTTCATAAGACTTTAGTAGTTGTGCAGGAGACAGAAGATGGCAGTTTGGACAGAGTTGGCAGAAATGATGAGGAGTGGATGATTTAAAGAAGAACTTCAGGAAATAAAAACTGAAAAGACTTGGTGATATATGGGTTATGGATGTAAAATTTCATCTTGATGTTTACACAGTTGTTCACAATTCACAATAAATCAATCAAGCAATAAATCAATAAATATTTATCGAGGGCCTGCTACGATATCAAATCATTCCTTTTATGGTAGGAAGGCTTGAAATTATTTATGCATTAGAAGCAGACATCACATTCTAGGCATTGTTTATCTCAATTGTTTTTGACACACCAAAAACAAACAAGTCATTGTTGGTGAATATCCATTGTGTCTTCGGATTCTGGAACAAACAGTGCATTCAGAAACTACACTAAGCTTATCCAAAAGGGATGACAAAACCATCTCTACCCAGTACAGCCTGCACAACTGTGGTGCAAGCAGATGAATGTTGCAGTTGGCCGAGAAGCCCATAGAGGGTGATTCACCAACACAACCACAAGATTCAACTACATACTCACCTCCTCCTGCCATGTGTACTAGTAAATCCCAAGTCACATATAACCCTAATTCCACTTTTTTTTTTAAGATTTATTTATTTATTATTTTTAAGAGCAAGGGGAGAGGGAGAGAGCATCTTAGGTAGACTCCATACTGAGCATAGAGCCCAACGAGGGGCTAGATCTGAAGACCACAAGATCACTACCCGAGTGGAAACCAAGAGTCCCATGCTTAACCAACTGTACCATCCAGGTGCCCCCCTAATTCCACTCCTAACTGAACTTTGTAGGACTGAGGGGGAGTCCTGGCTAGCATCATTCGAACACCAAGAAGAAAGACTGCTTTGGAAATACTATAAAGATGAGTTTTCTTGTTTCTGTCTCTCCACTCTCTGGGAAAGATAGCTAAGACTTCAAAATAAATCTAATGTAAGTTTTAGAATATGAGAGTTTTATTCTCAGTATCACTGTTGATTGTGGTGGCTGTGAAAGTCTGCTCAGAAAGGCATATTTTTCATTAGTCAAACTATTACCTGATACATGAGGAAATCTATTTTTTCCTTGTTATCTTCCTCAGTTACCAAACTGAATATATTTGAGAGAAAAAGCACAATGAAGACGATGAGCACCAAGAAGACTTGGTGTTAGGACAACATGTTATGAATTCTGATGCTATGACTTAAAAGCAGTACTATCGTGAAAGGTATATTATTACATTTCTCCAAAATTACCTAATCGGGTCTGACACTTAGTAGGTGCTCATTAAATGTCTGCTGAATCTTCCCAAGGCTGAACTACTTCTGCACCTGGAGTCATATCCACTGTTGCAAGTGTCTTAATCTTTATCTAATATTAATAATCCCCCACTATCAAACTGATTCAATTCTCCTTTTATAAGCCAGTCTGGATATTAAAATAGATTCACTAATCAAATGATTTCTACTTCTCTTTCTGGAATTTTCTTTCGAGATCCCAGTATGAATTTTACACTCTCCTCTATGAACCATATGTTACAGTCCTTATGTTTACGAAGATTGTATGTGTGATCTAAAATTAAGAAAGTGAAGATTCCATAGAAATTACCATGTGGTGCAAGAGGCAAAATAATGCAGACTATTTCCTGGCTTCTTTCATACTCAACTGCTGGAGCTTTAATAACTTCTGCACTGCAGTGATTATGAAACTAATGCGTATTTTTAAATGTTAACTCAGAGTGTCAGACGTTTACTTATATTCGGCAAAATCTTAGGAAGAACAAGTTCGAGGGCTATACGGTAACGTGGGCTGTTAGACATTATTTTTCATCATTCACATTTTGTGAGGACTCTTACCCTCTGATCATTTTCATCTAAATTATATTGTAATCCTCCCTTTCTGAGAGCCTTGAAGTTAGAAATAAGAACTTGATGTTAATGTTAATTACAGGAGCAAGTTGAAATTTATTTTAATAAAAGCATGAGATATAGAAAGTCAAATAATCCCTTGGAGATTTTTAAGCTTCTCCTAATAGGCTAAGGAATCTAGGATAAAATTTGGGGAATTAATAACCCATTTTATAGAGAGAAAGAATCTTGCATCTCACAGGCACAGAAAATGATCTGATTAGCTTCCCTTTTCTCTAGCTTAAGTCCAGAAAATGTCTTATTCGTGGAAGCAAATGGAAAGATGCTTCGAGAAATCACACTACTTCTCTACAGTCAAAAGCACGACTCCATTCACAAAACAGCATCTCTCTCAGCTTAGCACACACGTCTCCTGAAGAAAATTAAAATAACTGCCTTAGAACTAGTATTCAGAATCATCAGTACATTTGCGGTGTTTTTTTCATCTAAAACCTGAGCACCTCTAAATGACAGATTTTATATTTAAAAGTGAATACCCCTCCCTGAAAGCCAGAGCTTGATCTTTTAAAGCTATTTTTTTTCTTTCTTATTCACATTCCCCAAATAGCCCTTTCAAGTTTTAGAAACCCTTTTCTCTAATGAATTGTAGTATCTAAACCGGCTATGGTTTTGTTTTGCTTTTCTTTTTTTCATGAGAAAATGAGCTTGTTTATGAAGCACATCTTGCTCAAAAGATAGATTGAGGTACTGATGAGTTTAATGCTATTTTATCAGGACAAATTAGGAAGTTAATTCAGAGATGCAGCCCCCTGATGAGCCTGCTTTTACCTATTCTCGCTCCTTCTGTTTATTCCATATGGATACCTGTTCCTGGCAAGTTACCCACTTAGTGAATTTCTTGCCAAAATTCACATCAGATATTTTGTTGTTGTATAACTTAACTACCCAGAATAAATCTTTGACGCTAAGGTTGTCATAGGAGACTATGAAATAATATGAGTGGGAACATTTATATAAAGCATATTTCTTTCCGGAAGTTTGATCTCATTTTCAAGCTCAGTACCACTGACAGGAAGGAGGCAGCAGGAAGCAACTTATCAAATCAAAGACTTGTGGATCTTCTCTATTGCAAATGTCAAAATCCCTCCAAATTGTTTTGTAAAATGACTGATGTTCTAGATCCACCAGGTAACTAAATGCAGCACTTTCACATCTGACCTGAATAGTAGAGATGCCTGACTGGCCCAGATTGTTACAGAATTAAGGGCATAGAAGAGTGGATGATTCAGCTAGGTCCCTCAAGCAGGGAAAGAGGGAAATACTTGTTGTCTAAGAAGCGTGCAATCAAATAGTGAGCGCTTTGCTCTTAGTTAAGGAGCACCAGTGCACATCACAAGAGGGCACAACTCATCTCTTAGCATTTTCCTTAGCCTGCTGTGCTACCTGCATTTTCCAGATTTCATCAACCAGAGGAGGGTTATTCCAATAAACACTTAGCAGAGCTTTAACCCATGTTATTTCTCTATGGGACCAGTTTTTCAAGACAGCAGAGGCAAAACTCAGGATGCCCTAATGATGAGCTACCAATCGCCCATGTCCTTTGGCCCCGATTTTTGATATCAAAGTCACCTCTGCCTAGACTCAAACCTCCAGGAAACTTCGAAGAAACATTCAGGTCCTCAAGAGCTCTGCTCCTAAGAGATGCCAGTTGGAGTAGAAAGGCATGAAGTCCCTTACTACGGACTGGCATTTCTGATTGCAAGCTATTACAATCACCCACCAAGCCCTCCTGTCACTTTCATCCAATCAACATGCAACAGCCCTTCAGACACCGGAGGGAGCCAAACTGGTAGCCTGAAGGGAAATTATGGTAGCTAACCAGAGCACTTCTTTTCCTGCTGGTTTTTTTTTTTTTTCCCTCCATTCCCATCTCTCTTACCCAACCCTCTCCATGCCCCCGCCCCCAATCCTCTAAGTCTGATCCTGTTTGGTGGGAAATTTTTGTCCGATTTATAGACACAAATTAAAGGCAAGTAATTCATTAGGTTCTTAACTTAGGTGTGCCTATCGTATTGTTGTTGATCTGTTTTTGTATGTCAGCTATTTCAATTGTGCACCATCCTGATTAACAGTAAGCATGTTGTATGTTGCTGCAGATTTTCTCCTGGTGAGTTTATTTTGGGTTTTTTTTTTTTCCCTGCTGTTGTTCCTTAGGATTCTCCCAGTTTCCAAAGGACAGCTGAAATGTCAAAATATTTTTGATTTTATTATATAGGCCATCAGTTATGAACAAATGTCGGTAATCAGCATGCTTGTATTCACAAGAAAATGTAGACACCTTCACTCACATGCAGGCTAAATTTTAATCATTAGGGAAATAATTCTCCTTTCATTCAAGTTGGCTTTAAAGTGATTTAAATTAATTCCAACCACCCCTTCCTCACCCCACTGGACGGGTTTAACACCCTTTGATGGTGTTGTTTGGGCTTTTCTCTCACATGCTAATGAGGCATTCACTTTAGCTGCCACAACTCCATATAATCCTTGGGCAATTCTCACACTTGCTAATGACCTCTTCTTTAGGGAGTAGTGAATCTTGGAGGAAAGGAGGGGAGGGAGGTGAATTACTGGCCTCATGAAGACTACCTTGAAACTATTTTCTGGAAATAGACTTGTGTGGCTGACCGCACCTTCTCTGGAAGAGCAATTGTTGAAGAAGAGACTCATTGCTACCTGCCACCTACAGACTGTCTACTTTGTATCCAGAGCAAACAACTGTTGTTTTTGGCAGCTCCCTTTAGCACCAAGTGGTGGTTTTAGAAAGGGGAGTAGTCTGTCTCCTGGGAGTCTTGCCTTAACCATTAGTTTTTCCTTGAACATGGATTTCACAAATGTCCAAATAATGAGCTACTGCTAGGGCTCACTTCCTCATAACGATGGGTTAAATGACTTGATTAAGCTGGGTAAAAGTTAAAATATGGAAAAAGCTCCTGTCTTACTATCCAAGGGAATGAGTATTTCTCCATGGAGTATTCTAAGGCTCTCAGAATTTCAGCTAGCAACCATACCTTCCTCAAAGAACTTCTGGATACCTAGATGGAAGATGTTATCTCTGATGGAGAAGTTGAAGCCCAAACTGAGCATGTTCAGTGATTCTCCATGTTGGCTGCCCATTAGCATCACCTTTAAAAACTCTCCCTACTGGGCGCCTGAGTGGCTCAGTTGGTTAAGCAACTGCCTTTGGCTCAGGTCATGATCCCGGAGTCCTCGGATCGAGTCCCACATGGGGCTCCCAGCTCCATGGGGAGTCCACTTCTCACTCTGACCTTCTCCCTTCTCATGCTCTCTCTCACTCTCTCTCTTTCCTAATAAATAAATAAATAAATAAAATCTTTTAAAAAAAAAAACTCTCCCTACTCACACCCCACCCCAGACCAATAAAACCAGAATCACTGGGGTTGGGGTCCAGGCTTCCATATCTTTTTGACCACCTTGCATGATTTCAATGGACAGCCAAGGTTGAGAAACAGGACACTGGGAACCAGAGAAAGAACAAATACTGGCAATCAAGAAAAGAGACTCAACAGTTAGCTTCCACTGCTAGGAGTACTCTGTTCAAGCACAGCCCGTAATTCCATCTCACTTTTGTAGGAACACATCTGCCAGATAGAAAGTGACAAAATCTTCACACTTGGCCACTCTTCTTTATATGATTCTGCTTTTCAGTATTTCCTTGTGCCCCATGAATGGATCCTTGTAAGACTTAGCACTTCATACTACCAGCAATGTGGAGTGATCATTATTTTGTCTTCCAAAAATGCAAGTGTAGTTAGTAATAAGACTGCATGGGGGGAAAAACGTTAAGAAATAGTAATTGGTATTTCTTAATAAAATTTTTTCTTTTATCTTCTCCATCTAGATAGATTTCTTCTTTTCCATCTAAAAACATGCCCAATTTCTAAAAATTATATAAAAAATTCTTTCAAGACTGCATATTCCCTCAAGTTGCTACTATCCTTTTAACTTTATGATTAAACTTAATATGAGAGCAGAAGATACTTTAGTTTCTCCATTTAGTATCTTTACGTAGTCTCACAATCCAGTTACTCCTTAGCTCTTTGCAATTTGGCTTCTGTCCCAACTACTCTACAGAATGATTTCTTCCTAGTCCTAGATCAGCAATGTACTCGTAATCCAATGATCGCCAAACCCAGAAACTTCTCAGTTTTTGGACTCCTGAAACTCTCGGCAACACTAACTACTTTAAAGAATCTATTAAAACTTCACCCTGTTTTATCTTCTATTACTCTGTCATCTTTTTCCTTATTCGGTCCCCTTCACTTCAGTATTTTGTACAGTTCATTCCTCAGCTCTCCTCTCTTCTTGTAATGGCAAAAAAACTTAAACTTAGGTCTACAAAATTTGAGGTCTACATGTTGACACATTTCTCTGGCCAAAAGAAGCATAGCTTTCATCATATTCTCCAAGGGTTTCCCAACTCAAATAAGGTAAATAACTTACAAGATGCTCACTCAGTCAGAAGTCTTATCTACTCATGTGTCTGCACTATCATCTTCCAAACTGGTGACTTCTGGCTCTGGACCTCTCATCTCCCTCCAGGCTGCAGATTCGAAGTTCCAAAGAACTACCAGGCAACTCGACCAGCACCTTCTCATAACTTTCCTATGTCTTTTAATTGAAGTGTCATATTCTTGGATGTCCAGTGATATGGCCTTGGAAACCTAAAATCATTTCTGTCCCCACATCTTGAGTCAAAAATCCAGTTGGTTTCTATTTCCAAAGGACCTCTTCAATCCATTCCTCTTGCCCATCCCTTCATTCGCTATCCTGCTTCAGGACTTTATTTCCTTTTGCATATGATATTGCTATAATCTCCAATTTGTTGACTCCCTTTAGTTTTTCCCAGTCTAAACATCCTACATCCATCTTTTAAACCCATCTGCCTGAGTTACCATTCCAATTATGTTTATCCCCTGCTTAAAACTCTCAGTGGTTCCCAATTTCCTCTGAATGATTCGGGCTTTCAAACTCCATCACTTGGTGGTCCAAATTTACATTCCCATGTTTAGCTTCCAATTGTTATAAGCACTGGACAGCTCCCCATTCTGAAAAAGACAGTCTGTTTCTCTGATGGCTGGACAGTGCTTAGATTAGGCTCAAGAGAAATCACTCACTCTTTCATCACTTCCTGCAGAAATTTTACCTGTCCTGTAAGGTTTGTCTCGAATGCAGCCTTCATGAAATACATACAAAGCCTGACTGAAATACGAAGTTTCTTTTCTCTTCTATTTCTTGATCAATCAACAATTGATTGATCCAGGACCCATTCATTCTTTAAAATATAAATCTAAAGTCGTCTAATACAAGATAAGCATTTTTTTGGTTTTGGGTTTTGGGTTTTTTTTTTTAATTTAAAAAAAAATTGTTTTTACTCCCTCAGCTTCCAAAATACTCTATTCCACCTGTTTGTGTACCATTTTTAGTATTACTTACTTCATTGAATGGTAATTGTGATTCCCATATCTTCTGTGTTTTTTATACCCCAGAGTTAGCACATTACTTAGCACATAATAGGCACAATTAATATTAAAACTTAACACATTACCTAGCACATACAAAGTCAGCACATTACCTAGCACATACTAGTGCACAATTAATATTAAATGCCTCTCAATCTTGTGATATTACCAAATGCAATGTCCCTAATATTTTTGTTAGCAAAATTCATGTGCAGACCTCCCTAATAGTTCCTGTCTATGCTGTCACAGGTCATGTGAGAGTGAACTCCATCTTAATCGCCACATACTGAGTAACGCCTACTGACCTGAATTGAATTATTCAGGTTTTTTTGAGAAAACTTAAGATGTGGCAACACTGGCATTTACTACATGAAGATTTTATTTCTTTATTTGAGGGGGAATCCCCCAAGGAGGGGGAAAGGCAGAGGAAAAAGCAGACTCCCCTATGAAAAGCCCCCAACATGGGGCTCTATCCCAGGCCCCTCAGATCATGACCTGAGCCAAAGTCAGATGTTTAACCTACTGAACCACCTAGGCACACCAATGTTGGCAATGACTTTAATCTAGAAGTCCCTGAATACGGCCTCCAGTTCCTCCAACTCTCTCACTTCTGGTTCCCATGTCAATTGTTCATCAACTTTCTGAAAATGCCAAACCTCAATTCATTTCTGTGGGCTTATTAAACCCACCCTTAACCCCACCTTATTTCCTTCTTGATTCAAAATGAATTTTGTGGTTTGTTATCTTGACTGTTCTTCAACTGGCACCCTTGACTCGCAGATGTCCTTATCCATTTACTGATCTCACTTCAAAAGAGGCCTAAATGGACACCAGGCAGTGTAAGGCTACTGGAAACCAATCTGCCAACCAACAAACCAACACTATTCTTCATTACGCAAGTGTGACTAAATAAAAAGAAGCCTTGACTTCTTCCCACTGTTGCCAAATGTCTAAGGGTTGTTGTTGTTGTTGTTGTAGTTGTTTTGTTTTTTTCCTGACCATGGATAAAATCTCAGCTGGGCTGCACAGATTTTCGAATCCAATGTCTAGTCCATTCCAAAGCACAGCCAGTCCAGTCAAGTGTGAACTCAAATAGACAAATATAAAGTTCCTTCCTTCCTCTAGCTCAGTACTGATGACACTTGGGAGGACTGCCATGGAGGAAGAATTCATTTACTCTGCTTCCTTCCCCATTTCTTAGTGCCCTGGCTCCTCCACAATTAGGCTGACATAGGGAATATAGGAGGAAGAGATAAAAGGGCAAATCAAGCCTATTTGGCAGGCATGTTTGTGATTTGGCATCAGGTTCTTCTGTGCATAATGTATACCTAAAGGTGACTTAGGGTGCACATTTATGGTTTCTCTTGCCGGCCCTCCCGGCTTTATACTCAGTATGTCTGTAACTCCCGAGATACAGTAGTGCCTTTCTGCCAGATGCCACCTCATCCAAACTGGCTGCTTGGAACAGGGTTCCTTTTAAGGAGACCATGGGCTGGTAGGGAACATAACTGGTAAGCGGGAAATGACCACACCAATAGTGGAAACTCAACTAGCTCCCAAAGCATTGCATTGTCTTGTAGTTTTCCTTGATTCAGCCAGACCCTTAACTTTGGACTAAACTCTAGGGAACTCAGGTCAAGCTTTCCAGAGAGTTTTCTCAAATGCCTTTCTCTCACTTGGTTTAAAACATGCAAAAGCACTCTACCTCTCTCTGAGTGTGCTGAGCGTGGTGAACACACGGAAAACCAGCAACACTTGAAGAAAGAGTACCTCTTCTTCAACACCTCTTAGATCAATATCGACTTCTCTTTTATTAAAAAGGGTGATAAACTAAGCATTACAAAATCAATTTGATAATCTTTCCTCATGTCTTGAATAGGTAAGCAGTTACTGTGGGACGTTATCTGCTTCAGGGCTCCAGCCCAAGTGAAACAGAAAAAGCCTCAATTGTATATTGTCACATTTTTCTCCTAGCACTATTTACTTCAAAGACAGTCCCCAAACCTCAGCTGACTTCTTAGCATGGTCCTTCCATTCAATTGTCCTCACTCGCCCTGTTCTTTGTTTTCCCTCCAGCACTATTCCAAAGCTTCTCCTTGCTGCTCAGTTGTCATCACCTTTACTGGGAGCAGGTGATTTTGCCTCCTATTTTCTGTGGAAAACTCCCACCATCAAGAATGTGTCCTCTCAAATGTCCATCCATTTCAAAACTTTACCTAAATTGTATGCCCATTATGCCTTCATCTTGCCTTTTTTTCTCCAGTGTCAGAGAGAAAGGTTTGCTGTTCAACATCTGAAACCAAACCATCTACCTTTTCAAGTTTCTCCAGCTTCCTTTTCTGGTTTCCTTTAGGCCTTCCTGCAATGTCTTTTACAGGCCAATTGCTTCCCACTTGCTTCCTCAGACAACTGCTTTCCTCACTCTATACATCTTTCATAACTAATCATGTTATGACTCCTGTGTTTGTCATTTCAACTGCTTCCCCTGCGCTGATGATTCCTAAATGCCTCTCTCTCTTCACTGGTAGATCTGTTCTGGACATTCCACCTGAACGTCTCAGACATTTCAAACTCAGTGTCCGAAACTGAATCCATTCTCTCTCTCCAAAAACAGGATCCTGATCTCTGTCTTAAGCACCACCTGGTCACCCAAGCAAGACATGTTTCCATCAACCTTGACTCCTCCCCGTATCTTCATATTTAATCATCCTCTAAATCTAAGAGATTTTTAACCCCTGTTATTTTTTATCTTTTCCCTCTTCTACATCTTTTACTTTTTACTTTTGACTTACTACTTCTACATTTTTACTTTTTAATTTATCGCTTAAGTTAGACCTTAAATCATTTCTAATCTGGTAAACTACAGCAGAATCTTAACTGTTGAAGTCCTCTAACCCTCAAAGGCAGGATATTAATCATCTATTATTATATAACAAGTTACACAGAATGTACTGGAAACAACAAACACTGATGATCTCACACAATTTCGGAAGGTCAGAAGTTCAAGAGCAGCTTAATTGGGTGATTCTGGTTCAGGATCTCTCTAAGGTTGCAGTCATCTAAAGACTTAACCAGGACTGGGCGACCCACATCCAAGATGGTTTTCTCACATGGCTGCAGGCAGAAAGCCTCAGGTCCTCTCCTAAGAGTCTTCCTGAGTGAGCATCTTCCCAATGTGGCAGCGCTCTTCCTCAGAGCCAATCTATTACAACTATATATCTATCAGCTCACCTACTGACAACCTAAAGATGTCTCCCATTACCCATAGGCTGCAGTCAATGTTTCCTTGCATAATTTATGAGACTCTCAATGATATGAACCCTACAACTCCAATCTCCTTTACTCCTTTTTTATATCGTGTCTTCCAAATTTCTTACTGTTTCTTATTCTCTATCATTGTTTCTTGATGCCAAAACTTCTCTCAGATTAGTTTCTGCACAGAATTTCTTGCCCTCTGTAACTGGGTAGATTATATTTATTTATTGAGACCCAATTCATACATTATCTGCTCTAAGAAGCCTTCTAGGAACTGGGAACTCCTACCCCCAGGCTCAGGATACATCTTACTTCCCTAATACCTCCTATAATAACTTGGTCATATTTTCTTTATATTAATATGCTGTAAGCTCACTGAGGGCAATACAATTATTATCTTGTATCTCTATATAAATTAGTATAACATCAGCTGCTATACTAATTCCTAAAATCGCTGTTTATATCTGTTTTGATGACATACTTCATCCTCAGTGCTTCTTAGAGAACTAGGAGTACAATCAAAATGGTCTGACTTTTGTGGGCTAGTTCATCTGTAGTCCTTTCTATATTCTTCAGGTAGGATTTTTAGATCCAGGCCACCCTCCCCAGCAGACCAAAAAGTGGTGAGCCATGCTGTTACAAGTCTTAAAGGAAAACAACACATCCTGAGGTCAGAATGTTCTGTCTGCTTGATTTGTCAGTCTGAAGACAATCAGAAGGCAAAGCTCAAGTAACCCTAGGCTGAGAACTGGAGAACCAAATTCAAGGCTAGCAAGAGCTAGTATCTTACCAGGCACCCTAGAAAAGCTGTGCTAACAACAGATAGCAAGAATTGGGCTCAGCATGTCCTGGGCGGGCTTGCAGATGGTGTTAGGAATGAAAATGGACTATCATCATCAGTGTTCTGAAACCAAAAGCCTAAACAATGATACTCTAAATAGGATAATGACTATATTGATGTCTAGTCAAGTTTAGTGTTCCCATATTCTAGCTAAATACCTAAATCTGAATTTAAAAAAAAAAAAATTGAGAGAACTAAGATTCTTCTTGCTAAAGGAAGTGTTGTATTTATGTCTCAGATTTTTTCCTCCTCTAAAATATGTTCAAGGAATAAAGATACCAAAAAGAATTCACAATATAAACCTTTTAAAATAATGAGATTTAAATTCTCTTTAATTTTAAGACTATCTTGATTTTGTTAAAATCTTTCAGTAAAGGGAAAGATATGGGAGATCAGTATTAAACAGAAGCAGCAATAAATACAGCAATAAACAATGTCTCAAATATCAAAAGAAGGGCATGACTGCATTAGGCACTGTATTCTTCCACAGGAAAACAAACAAACAAACAAAAAACTCTTAAGCCTTAGGCTCTATTTTTTTTTTTTATTCAAGCTAAAGCTCTCAGCAGAAGCTACATGAATTTCATCAATATGTTTATATGATTCCAAGCCAAGAAATTCTGCAAAGGTTACCAAAGTATCTGATATAGCTTCTGGCAAGAGATGAAGTACATCTCACAAGGACCTCAAAAAAAAAAAAAAAAAGTCTCGTAGACAGTTGCTGATCCAATCAAGAAGATTTTAGATTAAAATCTGAAGAGGAGAAACACATCCTGATAAAAGTATAAGACTGACTGGCATAAAAAACAATATATATAATAACACAGAAAAACTAACATCAAGGAAGAATACCAGGTTATTCTCTATAAAAAAGCAGGAGGACATGGGGTATGTGAAATATACATCCTCAATTCATTACACCAAAGCAGAGAGACTAAGTGTAATAAACACAACAAATTTTGTTTTGAGACAGATACAATCTCATAGATATATTCTAATTTCAGTGTTATAGCTAATGATGAAGGTATATAAGTTAAAAGATACATCTTGTTAGAAAAAATTAAAATGGGTCAGAGATTAGCTGCTTCTTTAACAAGAAGCGAACCATCATTAAAACCACAGCCATAAAGGTGGAAGAGTAGCCAAATTTACTTGGTTGAACATAGAAGAAAAAAAGACAGAAATGCTATAGGGAGTTGGGAAATAATATAGGCCATATATTTAGATGAAGCATATGAACACAACTTTTCTAATAGATCCTTGTACAGAAGTGTGTTAAATTAACAACCAAGAGACAGGGTTTAACCATTACTCATCTTTTCATCTGCTGGCAGGCTCTTCTGGTCAAAACCCGAGTATTGAATAGTCATGCCTTGATTTAAGCCATTCCCACTTTTCCCCCAGACTATTCCTCCGAAGAGACGGCATCAAAACCTACATCCTGCGCTCAGCCTCATACAATCCTGAAGCCAGTCTTGATTAGGGTACATTGTGTATGTTAAATTCAAACCCAAACCTTAAGCCTAGTATTGATGTAACCAGCTAGGGCCGTGCACATCTACCTGCTTAACTACCTCTTGGTCTCCCCCAACTCATTCTGCATACCCCATTTATGACTTGACTTCTACTTAGTCATCAATTACAATGAGAGGCCCTAACTAAGACAAGATTCCTAGCTTCAGCACTAATCCACTTGGCACCCTGACACCTTGTAAAACTCTATCCTGAGAGGAAGAGTTCTAAGACCCTAGATCTCTAGTTGCCAGCAAACGCACTTCTTAAAACAGAGAGTAGCCACAATCGTAATATTATTCTCCTTAGCATTATCTGGAGACTCTAATTCCCTTCACCTGACCAAACCATGCTTTCTAGTTCCAGATTTCTCTCTTGTCCCATTGGCCTTCCAATGAGGCCACACATGCTTTGTCACCAAGCTTCTAGAAGACTTGTTATTCTGCCATTAATTTGCGCTCTTTGAAGACCATAGAAAAATAATCTATTTATCAGCAAACAAGGGTATTCTGTATTTTAAGTCTGGCTGAGAAGGAAGAACTGACTGGGGAAATAATGAGTGGCGTTGGAGAAGCGAAATATGTCATCTAGCCAAATAAATAAGCTTTAATCAGGGAAAGAAATTCCTAAAATTCTGGAGAAATAATAGAAGAATTTTTTTGAGGGGGAAAAAGAGGCTAACAAAGAGCGAGAAACTCTAAAATTAAGTTATGATTGCACAGTTTTAAATGCTCATGTAAGGAAAAACAAAAATCATCAAAATAAATTATTGTTGCTGGATAGGTGACTGTCCAATATGACATTTTCATAGCATAAGAATATTCAACACAATTTTGAATTTTTTTCTCCCCAAATATGTTTATTTTAATTTTTCAGTGTTACAAGATTGATTGTTCATGCACCACACCCAGTGCTCCATGCAATACGTGCCCTTCTCGATACCCACCACCAGGATCATCCACCCTCCCCACCCCTTCCCCTCCAAAACCCTCAGTTTTTGCTCAGAGTCCACAGTCTCTCCTGGTTCATCACCCCCTCCAATTTCCCCCCATTCGCCCTTCCCTTCCTTCTCACGATGCCCTCCATGATTTTCTTTATACTCCACACGTAAGTGAGACCATAAGATAATTGCCTCTCTCCACTTGACTTATTTCACTCCGCATAATCTCTTCTAGTCCTGTCCATGTTGATACAAAAGTTGGATATTCATCCTTTCTGATGGAGGCATAATATTCCATT